>CANTUQ010000063.1:2400000-3600000 GCA_947683425.1 Excoecaria cochinchinensis
CAGTGAAAGATGGTAAGCAGTCCGAGTACCGGGTTGATAGTGATGGAGTGCTTAGGCATGGAGACCGTTTGTGTGTACCCGATGTGGCCGAGTTAAGGAAAAAGCTATTGCAAGAGGCTCACTCATCGGTTTTCACC
The DNA here is from genome assembly GCA_947683425.1 of Excoecaria cochinchinensis. Classification (NCBI taxonomy): domain Eukaryota; kingdom Viridiplantae; phylum Streptophyta; class Magnoliopsida; order Malpighiales; family Euphorbiaceae; genus Excoecaria; species Excoecaria cochinchinensis. The sequence continues at coordinate 2,400,138 of CANTUQ010000063.1, forward strand.
ATGCATCCGGGAGGTGACAAGATGTACAAGGATCTGAAACAGTTTTATTGGTGGCCAGGCATGAAAAGAAGTATAAAAGAGTTTGTTTCAAAGTGTCTTACGTGTCAGCAAGTGAAAACGGAGCATCAAGTACCATCGGGATTACTTCATCCTTTACCCATTCCTCAGTGGAAGTGGGATGATATCACGATGGATTTTGTATCTGATTTGCCAATGACACAGCGTAAGCATGATTCTGTGTGGGTTATAGTGGATCGGTTATCAAAGTCAGCGCACTTTTTGCCAGTTCGGTTGGACTACTCCATGGACAAGTTGGCGGAGCTTTATGTGAATGAAATAGTAGACTTCATGGGATTCCGCTATCCATTGTATCTTATCGAGATCCCCGTTTTACGTCCAAGTTTTGGAAGGAACTCCGGGCAGCTTTAGGGACTCGGTTAAACTTCAGTACTTCATTCCACCCACAGACCGATGGGCAGTCAGAAAGAGTTATCCAGGTGTTAGAAGATATGCTACGAAGTTGTGCTTTAGAGTTCTCGGGAAACTGGGATCGATATGTATCTTTGATGGAGTTTGCTTATAATAATAGTTACCAGGTGAGTATTGGTATGGCTCCTTACGAGGTGTTGTATGGGCGGAAGTGCAGGACACCAGTTTGCTGGACTGAATTGTCAGAGAAGGCTTTGATAGGTCCGGATATAGTAAGAGATACTGAAGAGAAGGTAAGGATTGTTCGGCAGAATCTAAAAGCAGCTAAAGATAGACAGTGCTCTTATGCCAATCTGAAGCGCAGAGATATTCAGTATGAAGTGGGGGATAGGGTTTTCTTGAAAGTGTCACCGTGGCGAAAAGTTCTTCGTTTTGGAAATAAAGGCAAGCTAAGCCCGCGCTTTATTGGGCCATATGAGATTTTAGGAAAAGTGGGTCCAGTAGCGTATCGGTTAGCTTTGCCAATAGAGTTAGCCAGACTGCATGATGTCTTCCATGTGTCAATGCTTCGTCGTCATCGATCAGACCCTTCTCATGTATTATCAGTGCAAGATATCCGGGTTCAGTCAGATCTTTCGTATGATGAAGAGCCAAAAAGGATTGTGGATAGAGAGATCAGACAACTTCGAAATAAGCAGATACCGTTGGTTAAGGTCTTATGGCAGTATCACGGTGTTGAGGAAGCTACGTGGGAACCGGAAGAAGCTATGAGATTACAGTATCCTCAGTTATTTGGAGCAGGTGAGAATTTCGAGGACGAAATTCTGTTAAGTGGGGGAGTATTGTAACACCCCAAAACAGCCCTGGTTGTCTGAGCCTGTCTGAGTCTGAATGTGCCTGTCTGTATCTATGTGTGTGCATACTTGTGTGCATTTTTATGTTGCATGCATGTTAATTTATTTAAGTGTATGTGTTTATGTAAATGTTATGTGTGGAGAGGGGTTTGTTAGCGTGTGTGCATAGGATAGGGGAGTAGGATGTGAATAAGTGATGTTGTTTGTGTGTAAGTGAGAGTATGGGAGTAGGGTATGCTAGTGAGATCATTTCCTATGAGAAATTGACATATGGCAAGTGGATAGGGTTGAATTTAGTGGGTTATGAGAGAGAGGACAGCTGTAAATCCCTTTGTCTTTCTTCTTCCTTTTTTCCCGTTGTCTTCCTCTCCCTCATGCCATTTTCATCTTCTTTTCGTTTTCTTCATCTTTCCTTCTCTTTTTTTTGCATATTTCTACTCTTCTCTTCTTCCTTGGGTAATTGAATTGCTGGGTTTGTGTCTTATAAGTTCAAAGGGTGAGTTTAAGTTAGTAATACCTTAGATTCTTTTCTTCCTCCTCTCTAGGTTTGATTTTCATTTATATGTTAATTGTTAGAATTAAACCTGGTTGTGTTTGATCTATGGTTCAGAGGAGCTTCCTAGAACATCTAAGGGGAAAGAGAAAGCGAGTGGAAGCGGAGCTCACGAGTAGCAGCGAAGGAAATCAGGTTTGGGAACGTTTGTGTATTTTGGGATTTTTGTTTGAGAAATTTGAACTTAATGTAATTTTTAGGGTTTGTGTTCTTGAGGGACTTGGATGTGTTTATACATGATTTTGGTTGTGTTGATTGTGGAATTAAGTTGTTTTTTATGTCATTTATGATGTATGGAGGATCTATTGGAAGGTAAGAGGAGATTTGAATTGTTTTGAGCCATTTTGGAGTTAATTCTGATGAATTTCCCGTTCCCAGTGTGTGTGTGTGTCGTGACCAGCCAAGAGAGGAGAAGAGAGAGTCTGTCACGAGTGGTGACGACCGTGATGACTCGTGACAGAGGAGGCTTATCACGAGTGGTGACGGCCGTGACGACTCGTGACTAGCCAAGAGAGGTCTGTCACGAGTGGTGACGACCGTGACGACTCGTGACAGAGGAGGCTTGTCACGAGTGGTGACATCCGTGACGACTCATGACTAGTCAAGAGAGGTCCGTCACGAGTGGTGACGACCGTGACGACTCGTGACAGAGGAGGTCCGTCACGAGTGGTAACGGCCGTGACGAGTCGTGACCAGCCAACCTTGTTGGTCACCACCCATTTTTCTAGAATTTTTGCCCAGTTTTAACTTAAATGAATTTCGTATCTCTTCTGAATGAACTTATACTATTGTATGATACATGTCATACTTTTATGTGCGTTTACATAAGTGATATCATGATTCTTTAAATGAATTGTATGCTGTACTCTGAAATATGGATTGAATGGTTTATGCATGACCTGCTAGAGTCGAATAAGTGGATAGTTAGGCATGCCTAATAGAGTTATGTGTAGCTGCAGCCATGTGTACGATTTGGACCCTGATCAGGTCCCCCGAATGGATCTTCGTGATCTTTCTGTTGAATCTTACCTAAGATTCTATGTGAAAATATTTTGGAACAAGAATAAAAAGATTGTTTTGATACCCTCGGGTATCTAAGTGTTATGAGAATATTTCTGGTACCTCCGGGTATCTATGTGTACTCGTTATCCACTATCTTGATATAGCAGGTGCAAAAGTGTTATTGGATGTTATGCATAAGTTCTGAATTATTGCTTATTGAGAATAATATAATTACAGTGCTACTACGCATTAGCTTGATTTATGACATCTTATTAAGTAACTGTGCCATTGGTTTGTGATTGTTTGTTAACGCCACTGTGAGTGGCGGTATTGCATTTTGTGTTTTCCCCACTAAGCGATTTTGCTTAGCACGGGTGTTTTATCCGTGCAGGTGTGGAAGATTTTGGTATGCACGGTCAAGGCGTGCCGCATCGGGATGGCCATCACAACTAGGGATCGAAGTTTTATAGTATAGGCTTTCCTGTTTTTTTTTTGTATAAGATGTAATATTTTGTGTGCCCTATGGAATAGTATTCTTTGGGCCTTTGTATATGAAATCTTTTGTAATATGTACAGACTTTGTTTATGAATATATAATAGAAAGAAAAGAATTTATCCTGTTCAGTACCGCTGTGCTTCTCTTTTATAAGCTTTACATTATCTCTGTGTTATCTATTTACTTGCTGTGATCGAATGTTTTGGTATGTGTAATGTGACACTCCTATCTATCGGGACTCTTCTCCCTCTACCGGGGTAGAAGTCTCCTTGGTATAGGTAGGGGTGTGAAAATATCTATGATGCTATTATGGTTCATGTGGATATTTGAGTGATCATATAATATGATATTGGGAAATGTGATTTAATGCTTTTAGCTTATGAATTCCTCTTTTAAATGGAGGCCATAATGTGGCAAACCGGGTAAGTAAGTATTTATATAAATGTACAAATAGTTGGTATGAATGATATGATAAAGTGTGAGGAATAACATTCTGTTTTGGGCAGTGGGTATGTCACGGTGACAACCTAATGGGTTACCACCGTGAGGTACCCTAGAAGTGCATTCTGTTTTGAGGTGTGGGTATATCATGGTGACAACCTAATGGGTTACCACCGTGAGGTACCCCAAGATTGCATTTTGCCGAGAGTTTTGGTATGTCACGGTGACAACCAATATGGTTGTGACCGTGACCTACCCTATTTTTGTAAAGAGTGGTTAATTGTTAAAAGTAAAGTTTGAATGTCAAGTTAATGATTGGCCTGATAATGTTACCATATTTGACTCTGATAAATTTTAGAATATTGAATAGTGCTAAAGCATGTTGAATGTGAAAATGAAATTGATATTCAATGCGCACCCGTAAGGTGATGTTTGTATTCGATTCGCACCCGTAAGGTGATGTCTGTATTCGATTCGCACCCGTAAGGTGATGTCTGTATTCAATTCGTACCCGTAAGGTACAGTCAGTTCACTCGTTACTCACTATTTTGAGTCAGCAAGTATCCTATTTGTTTTATCTAATATGATTAAGAGAATGTGATATTTGGATGAGCATAATTCTGAGCATGTGAATCAGTTATGTACTCGAATGTGATTATGAATCTCTAAATGGATTGAATGTGACTCAAGCATGTGTATTGTACATGATTATCAACATATATCATATTGTGAATGTGTTCGTATACAATCAGTCATGGACATAAGTATGTGAATTAAAAGGTGTACAACTGTGATCATGATCTCTTGAATGTCATGGTTATAATTTATTATGTTGTGCTGATAAGCATGTGAATCCGATTAGTTATGTTTATAAGCATATAAATTAATAGGTATATGAATGCAAACTTGAATTACTGAATGCTATGGTTAATAAGTATGTATATGAACGTGATTTTGGTGCTATTGACTGTTATGGTGAAGTATGTGAATCAAGATACGTATGAATGTGCTCTTGACCATGGAATGTTATAAATATTGTGTTATGTTACGTGTTCTCTCTCTAGCTTTTCCTATTGTAGTGATTTTGGCGTATGGTTATGTGTTTACATTTCAAGGCAGGATAATTAGTAGCTATGCATGTGAAATCTCTAACATCTGATGCCCGCGAGTTCGGTAAGTGAAAGTTAATTTGTATGTGTAATTGCATGATATCGCTTGTATCCTGTATGGTATTCTATCTGCTTTGGTTGCTTTAGTATGATTATAGAAATATGGTAACCACATAATTATGATAATGGAAAGAACAATCAAGTAATGTGTACATGAATGTGGTTATGATCTTCTAAATGCATGGCTTTTATTCAAGCATGTATATCTATCTGTTAGGACCATATGCAATTGCTATTATGAATGTGCTATGCTTTGGCGACCATTGTGAATGGCCGTTCATGTTGTTTGTGTGTTCTCCCCACTAAGCGTTATCGCTTAGCACGGATTCTTTTCCCGTGCAGGTGGCAGGTATGGTCCGGTTCGAGTCGCAACTGCAAGGTCGGCCACATAGGAGTTAGGAGTTTTGTATTTTGCTCAACCTCTGTATTTTGGCTTTTGTTTTTCTCTAGTCCTATGTATATGTAATTATATGTAAGGATCTTATTGTAATTAAAGTTTCAAATATTCTTTCGTTTTATCTTTTGCCTTCTGCTTCCGCTAAATGATTGTATGTATGCATATGAGTTATTGTGTGGTCAACTACTGTTTCGTTAAAATTTTTAATTTCCGCTGTATCTCCGTATGTTTTTATGTATGAATGCATACTTCCGCTTAGTGCATGTGCGCATGTGTGAGTGAGCGTTGGTAGCGCTCTCCGGCGTCCTTCCAATGGGGACGTAGGGGGGGTGTTACACATACAATACATAGTCATGTATATGACTTGAGAATAAGTTTATTATAAGTAAATGACTATATACACAATAATTTATAAAGGAAATACTATGTATTAAAATGCACCTACAATATATGTGTTTGGTATATTGTTGATAATAATGAATATAAGTATATGAATTGGTTTATGCTTATTATGCCATTGACTAAGTTAAATATAAAAGTTAATAAGTGTGGATGTTATAGCCTATTTATTGACTTGGTTATGGATACATAGATGTGCCTAGTAGGGTTACAGTGCAGCTGCTATAGTTTCGCACCGATGGTGTTTATAGTTGAGACTGAATTGTCTCTATAGTCCGATACATGTATCTATATGCGGTACCTACGGGTATTTATATGTGATAACTACGGGTATCTACTACACCCATTATCAACTCCTATAAAAAGGTGCAAGCTAACTACAAAAATAAATTAAAATGTGATATATGTGAAAAGTGACATAAAGAAATATAATAGTAAATTACATGAATACGATATATAAATAATTATTCTTCTCAAAGTATGGGTTTTTACGATTTAAATATGTCATGTTTGTGTCTTATACATAATTATGCTATATTATTGTTCATAATTGTGTGCTTGGGAATGTCTTCTATGAAAGGTCATTAAAATTGAGAAGTCCCCATTAAGCTTGTAAGCTTAGCATGGTATTTTACCCGCATAAGTCTGGGTGATAGGATTGCAGATTAGGGATAGATTGTAAAGTCCAGGGCCAACTGAAGTAAAGTGTGAAGCTTATAGGTTTTGATCTTTTCGGTTATGCATAGTTAATGTGTATGTAAATTGATTTTGTAATATAAGCAAGTTTATAAAGCTTAATAGCTTATAATGTATTAACATAAACCTAATACCTTCATATAAAAGTATAGTAAAATTAGTAGAATATTATGGTGGCATTATTTATAGTTAAAGATGTGATATGAATATGTATGCAAAACAATATTGCCAAGCCTAAATCAATAATCATAAATGAACTTAAATCGTGCTTTTATCTATGTGGGAATTTAGGAAACGACTGTATGCTTTATGTATGGGGTTGTATAGGTATAGATAAGGGGTGTTACATGGAGAGATTTTCTCTTAAGCTCAGATGGATAATCTAAAGGAAAAATTAAATGTTAATAGGTCAATTAGATATTTTGATTTTTAGAGTTAAAATGGTTTGGACATATGGGCTAAGAACCATGCACAGAAGGCCACTCGAGAGGCCTATACGCAGAACACATGTACTGGACCAATTTAGTGTGAATTGGACCCAAGTGTAATAGCCCCATGTACCCTTAGAGGAACCAGGGTGTGCTACACTATTCTTATACTCAAAGTTAATCAATTGGCAAATTCCATTAATTATTATGAACCATTTTATATCAATTATATTATAGGTTATGCCTTATTATTTTCTTATAGCCTTCTACATACTTTTCTTATATTATTATATAAAATACTAACTTTATTATCAAAATTAGATTCCATTATCAAAGTCTAGCTTTACCCTTTTTTACAATATTCCACATTCAAATTATTTAACATATGGTTATATACATTTAATTTTTAAAACAAGTTGTGCTTTAATATTCATTGACTATTAATCAAAACTTAATCATACTACTTTATACAACTAGCATACCTATCAGTATTCCATTTAAACACTACTACACTTAACATTCTTATAACCAATATCATGCATAAACTTATGTCCGGGTTCTTTCATATTATTGTCTAAAATATCATCCATTTGTCAATTACTATGACTTGGTACAAACACATTTACATACCGCTTAATTTAAAATGAAGTACACTATTAATTTCCAATGATTTGGTTCGGACTCAGAATAGAATTCTAAGCTTCCTACATATCCTAATAATTTGGAAATCAGAACCACGTAGTTCTGCATGCCTTATTTCTTTACACATAATCATTGACATATAATCAGGTTAATGCATAACATAATATCAATAATATAAACATATGCTCCATAAACATTAGTCCTTTTCAATATGCATACATATATATTATCAATTCAATAATTTACATATTAACAATTTACTATTTTTACCCACTTTATTAACATATTCTTTACTTGCCTGAATTCTCATTAGGGTGGATAACAGGAACACTGGATACCACTAGGGTATCAAACACTAGATACTGAGTATACAATATCAATCACTAAAGACACAATGGTCTCGAAACACTAGGTACCAATCTGGTATCAACACTAGACACCTAGCGGTGTCATCACTAATAGCTGCAATCACAACCATGTACAATTCCGAATTAAGATAGAGTTTTCACTCACTATTTCATTTTGTACTACACTCGTTTATGTATCCATTCAAAAAACTACACAATCAACTATAATTATGTATACAATTATTCCTTTATAACTTATATAAATATATATATAGTTAATACAATAATTTATTTAACATACTTACATTTATTTAACATGTTCAAATAATATACATTAAACTTACGCAATCTATCAAAGTATGGCATTTACATAAATAATTCAAGCATTGACATTAATATTCTATGTAAATTCATATAACATAAGTTTCTCTATTCATTTCTTATCATTTAATGTCATTAAACTAGTTTCATTATCATTAATTCAAATTAGAATTCATTTAATCAATAATATTCACTTTTTAAAACTCTATTTATTAACATTTGCACGGCGGGGCAGGTTTGTTACACGGCAGGCAGGAATTCCTGCTAGCCATGTAAACCAGAAACCAAGCAAATTAAACATCTTAGTAGCTATTTACACGGCGGGAAGGATATTTTGCCCATCGTGAGGGTCATCACACAGTGGGTAAAAAAGCTTAACCACCATGTGGATCAACAAAATAATAAAGTTTTCTGCCCATATTATGATTATACAGCGGGTAAGAATCCTTGACGGCCGTGTAATTGGACAAGTTCACGTACAGTATTCTACAAATCTTCCTATTAGCTTTACTTAACACCCTACATTTATCAAATGTCCTTCTAAGACAAATTTCCTTCATAACAACTATTTATATACCTCTTAAATTCATCATGATGTAAAGATCACATCAATTGGATTTATAAATCAAGATTTATGCACATTAAAATACAATCTGCTTCTTAAATTAAAACATAATTCATTTTTAACTTCCATAGAAAAATGTCACAACTTAAAGGAAGAATTTGACATACTTCCCTTTAGACATTTAAAGTCCTATGTCTTATGAGTTTATAACAACTAGAATCATCATTTTTTAGCTACTATAGTCCAAGTTATTATCAAATTACAGAACATCTCCTTATCAAACAAAACAGAGTTTCAACCTAATGAATTCATAAATTCACCAACTTTCAAGTCAATTCAATCTTCACATACTGTAAACACCGGGTCTCGAGGCAATCTAAATCAGGGGTACCCAGTGATAAAATTAATGTTTGTTCACATGTGAAAAGGTGGGAAGTGATATTTTCTTATCAAATTCCTTCGAAAAAAATTTGGAGTTACTGACGTGGAAGGCCGCCCCTCGCGGAAGCGCGCTATAGGGCCACCCCTCACGAGGGGCAGTCACGTGAGAGACTGTCCCTCGCACATGCGCACACTGTGAGGCCACCCCTCGCGAGGGGCAGGGGCACCCCTTGCGAAAAAGGCTGCCTCTCGTCGTCTTCCTCCAGTTTCTGGCATTTTTGCTCCCCAAAAATTTTGGAATTTAATTCCAACGTTTTTCGGGACTTTTGGGAGTCAAATCTATTTTTCTCTATTTCAAAATTAATGATTTGAACTTAATTGCTTCCTAAAAATCTGGATTTTTGGAGGGAGAAGAATATAAAATTCTTTAGAGAGAGAAAATAAAAAAAAAGGGAGGGAAGAATTGCATATTTGCTTCTTCAGAATTCTTTGAGAGAGATTTAAATAATTTTTCTTTTGCAAATCTGGGGTTTTTATGATCAAAGAACAATACTTGAGATAGATAAATCAATTCTCTTTTCTTAAGATCTTGACAATGAAAGTAATTCACGATTCAATTCCTCCATACAATTTTAAGGGTAAATTGTTGGGCTTAATTATATTGTTTCATTATTGTGTTTATTTATTTTGTTTATCTTCACCATTATTACATAATATTGATATTCTATGTAATAAATTTAATTGATTTGTTATTTTTTGCTCATGATTTGAGTTGTTTTAAAGGTTTTTTTCCATTAATATGCCATGAAATCATGTAAAACCATTTAAATTATGTAAGATAGTGTTTGTTTTTGGTGGAAAAAGTCATCACTGTGCGTTCCTGCTTCCTTCCTTACCTATTGGGGGGGGGGACCGCGGTCCTGCCTACCTCTCAACCAAAGTTTCATCTTTTAGTATTTTTGCTCCATTTTGCCCCGTTTTCGCCCCTTTTCTATTCGTTTTCACATGATATGCGTTCTTTGTATGATTTTACTATTATCTTGCCAATGTTTATTTGTTTTTATCATTTTGTATATTATTTTTTTATTATATTATTTGATATATTTGATTTTTATATTTTTAAGTTTATTTTGTTTTGCATTATCTACAATCCTTTTTTTTTCCTTGTTTGAACATTCTCACGAGCAAATGGGGAAATCGAGGAGGCTCATTTTGGTTTGATTTATTATTTTTTGTTGTTTATTATTTTATTTTGGTTTTTATTTATTTTTCTATGTAATTTGTAATAAATTTGTTTATTTCATACACGTTAGAAAGAAAATCACATAAAAATATTTTTATTAATAAATTGAATTTTTCTAATAAAATGGGACCAATATTTTAATTTTAACCAATAAAAATTTACTTTTGAAAAAAGAGTTAATTTTCTCAAAATGGAATCACTCATCCCGGTTTTCTTAATAACACCCAAAAAATAATTTTTCGATTTTTTAAGTGAACATAAAAGAACTAATGTTCCTATTCTAAATAAATATCCCAATTTATGAATGTTATTTAGTTAATTGATTTTGTTTATTTAATTTCCTATTTTGGGGGATTGTATTTTTGTCCCTATTTATTTATTTATTTATTTTAAATTTGGGGGATTGTATTTTTTGTTCCAATTTTTTTTTGTAATTTATTTTGTATTTTACTTATTTTATCGCTTTCTTTACTACTTTTGTCGTTGCTTGAATTTGCGTTTTATTTTAAATGCATGATCATGTGAGATGAGAGATGAAAGATGAAAATTTAATAATTAAAAAACTCATTTATAATTAACCAAGATATTAATAAGAGTTAAGTTCCGAACTACGCTCTGGTTTAGACCTCGAGATTAGACAAACTTTTTCAATTTCTTGTAAGTTGGGTGGCGACTCCAAAATACCTCAAAGGTACCTAAAGGCTTCATGGGATTAGATTAACTTCCCCAATGTTTTATTGGATAGGGATTCCAACATATCTCATGTTGCCCAAGATCAAGACGTGAATCCTTTCAAGCGCAAGGATTCTATTAGCTCACGACGGATACAAATTGTTCAAAGTATGTGAAGCAATACCAGTTATGCCATCAATACGCGGATTTGAGACATGTACCGATTTTAGAGCTGCATAACTTGATATCTCCATGGCCGTTTGTAGCTTGGGGAATATATATCATAGGCGAGATATGCCCTATCACTTCTAATGGACACAGGTTTATCATAGTCGCCATTGATTACTTCACTGAATGGGTCGAAGATGAATCCTTCAAAAAGATCGATGCTAAAGACATCGTTGGGTTCATTGAGCAATATTTAATATGTAGATATGGCCTCCTGCACCACATTGTATCTGATAATGGGGTATAATTCTTGGCTGGAACTAAGCAGATGCTTCAGAAATATGGAAATCGGCACCACAAGTCTTCCCCTTACCGACCTCAGGCTAACGGGGCGGCGGAAGAAGCAAATAAGAATGTCAAAAGAATACTGGCTAAGATGGTACAGAGCTATAAAGGCTGGGCAGAAAAGCTACCTTTTGCACTCTGGGGTTATAGAACCACCATCAGAGCCTCTACAGAAGCCACACCATTTTCTCTGGTATATAAGACTGAAGTAGTTTTTCCAGTTAAAATCGAACTGAGATGTTTAAGAGTGGTTATGAAAGCCAAGATTCTAGAGGCAGAATGGGCACAGCAGTGATTGCTATAGTTAAATCTATTGCATGAGGATAGGTTGCGAGCTTATTATCATAATCAAGTCTATCAGAAAATATTAGCTCAGTCATTTGGTAAGAAGGGACGAAAGCATCTGTTGAAAAAAAGGGATCTGGTCTTCAAGCAGATGAGGCTAGGGGTGCTAGACATCCGGGGAAAATTTAGGTCGACATGGGAAGGTCCATTCATGTTGAAAAAGTTGTTAACAAAGGGAGCAATGATTTTGACAGACAGCGATGGGAATGAGTTTAAAGACCCGATCAATGTCGACAGACTAAAAAGGTTCTATGGCTAAAGACCAAGAAAGATCAAAAGAAGGGAATAAATATCCCACGGGTCGAAAATCGGAAAAAAATGTGGCCTTGCTAAAAGTGGGCGCCCTGTCAGGGTGAAAATTGAAAAAAGGCACCTTGGTCAAAAATTAAGGGCTGAGAGAAAATGTTCAATCGAGAAAACCCGAGAGGGCCGATTGATAACAGGAGTTGGATGCTTACAAGATCTATCCTGAGATTAAGTGTAGTCTTGTACTTTTGAGTTTTTGTCAATTGAGGATCATGTATGATGAAATCATATGGAGATGTACTCAATTTTGCAATGAATAAAAGAACTCAGTTTGCATTCTCATTAATTTTTAGATCTGTCATAAAAAGAGGTGTAATATTTATTTACCTAATGACTATTCTCTAATCATTTTCATAAGCCAGGTGTCTAAGCCAATGGAACCTGTCATCCGCAGCCGGGCTAAGTACACATCTATAGTGCTCAGCCGAGTTGGCGAAGTTGCAATCCTCTATTCTTGAGATGATAGTCTTCACGAGTAGCCACACCTAAAAAAAAGCAGCTAGAGATGAAAACCGTAACTGGCTCGAGGAAAAAGTTAGGCACAGGATTATACAAAAATTCGAAAATGACGTATTTTCCAACAAGAAAAGCTAGTGTGAAAACCCACAAAGGGCACACTACCTTTAAAATAATGACAAATGTTACCTGGAGCATTAAGGGGCTCTTAGTCATGAAAGCGGCGGGGTCAACGCTGAGAGCATTCAGGCCGAGAATAGTCTCCACCTAAATCACCAGGAATGGTCAGTACGCGATGAATACTATCCCAACGAGTGAGGCCCACCTTGGCTGCCCCTTAAATTGGGAGTTGCTTGGGCAAATCTATTTCTTACATTTTGCATGGCTCATGCATTTTCATGCTCATAATTTACCCTTGTGCATTTATTTTTTAAAATTTTTGCAGGAAAATTTGGTGTCAACGTCGCATGAAAGACCAACCCCGAATTTTCAGGGAGTAAAACAAAACTGATTTAAAAAAAAATCGAGGACGGGTTAATTACGTCAGCCCGAGCCTCGGTCATCGAGGCTCGGGCTGGCCACCCCTTAGAGGAGGGTATAAAACCCTCCTCCTAGCCGCCCCTCGTTTTTTTCCTTCCTTTTTTTGATTTTTCACGCTTTTCTTTGCTTAATTCGGTTTTTCTTCCATATCTTCTCCATCTGTACTCCGATTTGCATACCGTTAGTGCCAAAGCGACCCTTGTTCAATTGTCTACATAGTGATATAAATTTTTTCAAGTTTTTCTTCAGTTTTTTTAGTGGCCATTTTGACTACCAGGTTAGTTTTCAGTGTATTTTCTTTCTCTTAACTATTTTATTTTGTATGATTTTGTGCTAGAATATATTTTAAGTAAATGTATAAAAAAAATATAAAGATTTGGTCAGAAAAAATATGGGTTCATGGGGTTGGTAGACACTGCCAACGTGAGACTAACGTGAAAAAAAATGGAAAGACACGTAAAAAAAATAGAATATAAAGATGAATAATTTTATTTTTGTAAAATAATGAACAAATGTTAATTTTTAAATTATTTGCAACATAATTTTAGACATTGCATTATTATAATTCATGTTGAATTTGTTGGTAGGGCCTGTGGCCTGTTCAATATGCTTTTGCATGCAAGATGTTGGGCATATTTTAGTTGAAATGCTGCCCAATTTTTTTCAAAAATTGTGAAAATAGTTATATAATTGTACTATGACAATATTGTAAATAACGTGGTGCTCGCATGTGATTTATTTGCGTAGCTTAGCAAATAATTAATTAAAGTATTGTTATATAGTTGAACTAATTGTTTGAATTTTTTAGGATGCCTCTAGGACGCGTTCCACCTCGGGAACCTGAAGACATCCCACCTCCGGACTGGATGACTGGCATGCAAAGATGAAGATTCGAGGCTCTATGCCACTCGCAGTTCTTATCCAGTAGGTTCTTGTCCAAGCCATTCTTGGAGTAGATGGGCATGTGGGAGGAGGTTAGAGCCCTGTTAGCAGCGATAGGCTGGACTGAGTTTCTTATGCCTGCTTACCCAACTACCCAGAGGTTACCAGGGAGTTAGTAGACACAATACAGTACAGAGGGTTCTCGAGACCAGATATAGAGCCCAACGTTATATCATTTCGGGTCAGAGACAGAGATTTTTTAATAAGTCGCAAAGACTTTGCATAGATCATGGGTCTTTCGACTGGAGACTATGTGCTGGTACCGGATAAGACTATCTTGGCACATCAGTGGCAGATGATTACGATACCCGGAGCCTACTATGATCATAACACGGCGAAGAGTACCATGTTGGCTTCCCATGTTTTTAGATATATTCAAAGGGTTGTGGCTAGTAGTTATCTGGGCCGAGTTGGCAGTCCCATTGCCATTAATGCCATAGAGATTTGGAGCTTATGGGCCATAGCGGTCGTATTTGAGACCACACTATGACCATCTCGACCTTAGGGACAGGCATTCACGATCTAGCCTAGACAATAGGGGGTCTTGCTCACCTGTTCCTAGATGGACAGATAGGGGTGGAATTGCGAGCGCCATGACCATCAGCTCCTAGGTCTCCACCAGTGGATATTACTGACCAGCCATCTACCTCTGCGGTCCCAACCATGCCTTTAGTTCATATATCAGACGAGGAGGATCCAAAGGAGCCCACCGACTATGATCCATTTTGCTGATGTTTAGGGAGATTTATTGTTATTTTGATCTGATTTATGTACAAAAATAATATTTATATATTTATGGTTTTTATTATACTTTGCATTTTTTTAATGCACTTTTACGTGATATAGATAAAAAGAATAAGAATGATGAATGATGAATCACGGATAATAAAATGGCGGATGATAATAGAGAATCAAATAAAACCATACAAAAGATAAACTCTCAAATAACTCGTCAAAATAACTTGACATATTGATTAATGGAAGTTTCTTTATTCAGGAAACAGTGGAGACTAGATACTTTGACAAGTAGTTAGATGCCAAAGCCGATTCAAGGATGATATCCGCACTTCATAAGTCTAGAAATGACTCGGTGCAACCCAAGAGGGTGATATCCGCACTTCGTAAGTATAAAAATAACTTGGTGCAATCCAAGAGGAGAATACCTGAACTTTGTAAGTCAATCTAATGGGATGTTTTTCGCACTTTGTAAGTCTAGAAGTGGCTCGGTGCAATCCAAGAGGATAACGATCACTTTGTAGTCTAGATAATGGCTCGATCAGACTCAAGAATGTCTGCACTTCGTAAGTCTAGAAATGACTCGGTGCAATCCGAAAGGATAATATTCACAATACTAGTCACAACATTGTTCTCCAAGCAGCAACCAGCTCTTTAGGGGGGCAGTTGTTCGACATCAGCTCAGCAAGGATGTAACATGTCAACGAACTGGCATTAGTCAAACCCGCAACAGCTTCATGAAGACATTGGGAAGGTGGCAGCCTCAGGTATGCATCTCTTTCCTTTTCTTTGAGTTTTGATACACCTAGGCACCCATGCACTAGCTTACCCAAAACCAGGGGCAACTGTAGACACAAGGTCTCGAGGAAGCACAGACCAGGGTTATCCAGTGATGAAATTAATGCTTATTCACAAGTAAAAAAGTGGGAAGTGATATTTCCTTGTCAAATTCCTTTGAAAAAAAAATCTGGAGTTGCTGACGTGGTAGGCCGCCCGTCGTGAGGGGCGGGCCGCGTCTAAGGGGCGGCCCCACGCGAGCGCTCATAACAAAAACTATAGGGCCGCCCCTCGCGAGGGACAACCGCGTGAGAGGCCGCCACTCAGTGAGCGGCCGCCCCTTGCGGGCGATCGCAGCGTTCGCTACAAGGCTGCCCCTCATGAGCACTCGCAGCGCTCGCTACAGGGCCGCCCCTTACAGGCACTCGCAGCACATGCTGCAAGGCCGCCCCTCGCATACACGCAGCACTTGCATAAGCTACAAGGTTGCCCCTCGTGAGGGGCAAACGCGCTGACTCATACTGAGAGGCCGCCCCTCGCAAGGGGTAGTCATGCTCACAGGGGCGCCCCTCACGCAGAGGCTATCCCTCGTTGTCTTCCTCGCGTTTCTGGCATTTTTGCTCCCCAAAAATTTTGAAAATTAATTTTGAATTTAATTCCAACATTTTTTGGGAGTCAAATCCGTTTTTTATCCTTTTCAAAATTAATGATTTGAATTTATTTGAACTTAATTGCTTCATAAAAATCTAGATTTTTGGGGGGAGAAGAATATGAAATTCTTTAGAGAGAGAAAGTAAAAAAAAAAAGAGAATAACTGCAAATTTACTTCTTCAGAATTCTTTGAGAGAGATTTAAACGATTTTTCTTTTGAAAATCTGTTTATAATCAAAGAACAATACTTGAGATAGAGAAATCAATTATCTTTTCTTAAGATCTTGACAAGGAAAGTAATTGATGATTCAATTCATCCAGATCGACAATTCTGAGGGTAAATTGCTAGGCTTAATTACATTATTTCATTGTTGTGTTTATTTATTTTTTTCATCTTCACCATTATTACATATTATTGATATTCTATGTGATAAATTTAATTTATTTGTTATTTTTTACTCATAATTTGAGTTGTTTTAAAAGTTTTTTTACATTAATATGCCATGAAATCATGCAAAACCATTTAAATTATATAAGATAGTTTTTGTTTTTGGTGGACATTTGACAAAGTTTGAAAAAAATAATCATTGTGCATTCCTACTTCCTTCCTTGCCAACGAGGGGCCGGAAGGAGGTGAGGGGTGGCCTGCCTGCCCCTCGTGACCAATCTGGCCCTCAACCAAAGTTTCTTCTTTAAGTGACTTTTGCTCCTTTTTACCCCGTTTTTGCCCCTTTTCGATCCGCTTTCGGGTGGTTTGCGTTCTTTGCATGATTTTAATATTATCTTGCCAATATTTATTTATTTTTATCATTTTGTATATTATTTTTTTTATTATGTTATTTGATTTATTTGATTTTTATATTTATTTGCTAACATTAATTTTTATTTTGTTTTGCGTTGTCTACAATCCTTTTTTTTTTCCTTGTTTGAACATTTTCACGAGCAAATGGAAAAATTGAGGAGGCTCCTTTTGGTTTGATTTATTATTTTTTGTTGTTTATTATTTTATTTTGCTTTTTATTTATTTTGTTGTGTAGTTTGTAATAAATTTGTTTATTTCATGCACGTTAGAAAGAAAATCGCATAAAAATAATTTTATTAATAAATTGAATTTTTCTAATGAAATGAAACCAATGTCATAATTTCAACCAATAAAAATTCGCTTTTAAAAAAAGAGTTAATTTTCTCAAAATGTGACAACTCATCCCGATTTTCTCAATAACAAACAAAAAATAATTTTTTGATTTTTTAAGTGAATATGAAGGAACCAATGTTTCTATTCTAAATAAATATTCCGATTTATGAATGTTATTTAGTTAATTGATTTTGTTTATTTAATTTTCTATTTTGGGGGATTGTATTTTTATCCCAATTTATTTATTTATTTGTTTTAAATTTGGGGGATTTTATTTTTTGTCCCAATTTTATTTTGTAATTTGTTTTGTATTTTACTTATTTTATCACTTTCTTTACCACTTTTTTCGTTACTTGAATTTGCACTTTATTTTAAATGCATGATCGTGTGAGATGCTAGATGAAAATTTAATAATCGAAAAACTCATTTATAATTAATTAAGACATTAATAAGAGTAAAGTTCCGAACTACTCTCTGGTTTAGACCCCGAGTTTAGATGAACTTTCCTAATTTCTTGTAAGTTGGGTGGCGACTCCAAAATATCTCAAAGGTGCCTAAAAGTTTCATAAGATTAGATAAACTTTCCAAATTTTCTATTAGGTAGGAATTCCAAAATATCTTATGTTGTCCAAGATCAAAATGCGAACCCTCTCTGGCCCTAAAAGCGGGCCCTCTTGGGTCCGGCACGCATCACACATGCCAATACTTTTCTCATCATTTCCATGCTCATTACACTTTACCATTCAATTTAATACTACATACAAACACACACAAGCACACGAAAATTAAACTCCAAACTTGAATTTAGCAAAATCTCTCAGGCTTATTTAATCTTTTAATCTGTCCTTTCCTTTTCATCATCTATTGATTAATTTACCCCATGAATTCCATCTTTCTTGATGTCAAAGATTACACATCTAAATGGAAGGAACCCAGTTGAGCTGATCCGAGAAAGGAAAAAAATGAATCAAAATCTATCTTTTTCTCTCTTTCTTCCAGCTCTTATATATTCATGTAAAACCTTGGCTGGCATTCTCTTAATTTTACATGTGAATTCCACTAACACACACAGCACACTTAGTTTAATCTAATCCCATAATTTTTAATTAATTAATCCTACATTTAACTCTAATCTTACATTTTTACACTTTAGCCACTTAATTATTTATTTCTTTTAATAAAGTTCTTTTTGAACTTTTAAATCCTTTCAATTTAATCCTTTTTCCTACTATTAAATATTCTAATTCCAATTCATTAAATTAATCTTAAAGTATCGGACTATTATACACGCATTAATACGTCTAAGGTATATTTTGGGTCCTTATACCAAGCTTGTGGTTTAAGTCCACTAATTAATTCAGCCATTTTCTCTTAACCCTAAGCTGAACTAAGGATGTATATACACATCTTAAAGTAAAAATTAGGGTATCCAAGTTCAATCAAGAGAAAGAATAAACTATTGAGGGATCCTTTTGCACAAGAGCAATGGAGTAAGCTTGGGGCAGATCACTTAAAGTATTAAGATGGCTTTTTTTAGCAGTAGCCTTAGCAGTGTGCATTACAAGCAAAAAGGGCAAAAAGGAATTTGCACTTCCAATGAAGGATCCCTTGGTATTATTGTTAATGTAATAATAGGTCAGCCACCTTCCACATGTTGAGGAATCTCATCAACCTCTAAACAGTCAGCCACTTCATTAACGGAGCAAGTAAAAATCTGTACCAATATCAGACCTATCCTTTTGTTAGAGCATCTAAAAGTAATGGGAAGCTCAAGCATACCCATTGATTCAGCACTAGTTGTTACAAGGAAAAAGAAAATTAAGAATGAGTTAAATAGAGAAGAAGTAATCCCCAATTACAAGGAAAAATCAAGTAAAGTATGAATATGCTTTCAAGAAGATTGTTAGCCTTAAGAACTAACTTAATTGCTATATTTACATCAAATTTATGGGTAAAAAGTGCTAGCCTAAAAAAGTAGATTCCTTTAAAATCCTATAAAATAAGGGCTTCATTAATAGTGGGATCAAATTTTGATCCGATGTAAAGGAAAGTCTAATTAGGTTATGCTTCATTAAGGGATTGAAACTCTGCAGCAGGGAACCATTCTTTTATCTTGGGTTTTTGACCAGTCAATAAGGGGATTTTCTCTCTTCCTTGAAAGCAAAAACCCCATTAGGTCCATTACTAACGAAAGAAAGCAACAAATAAGGGAATTGTCAATTCTAAACCAAAATCCCAATAATTGTAAGTTCAAAACCAAAATCTTAACAAATCTTCTCAAAACATACAATAAATTCCACAAAATTGGGGATCAACATCCTTGGGTTTAAACCGTAAAATGCAAAACTTTTTGGTAATGAATTGAGTAGGAGGAAGAGTGAGATCAAACAACAATTGGTGTTTTTAAACTACCAGAATGTTAAGGTTCTCTTGAGCACTAACCAAATTAGAATTAGGAGGACGCAGAGGAAAAAAGAAGAAAACACTCTCTAGAACTCGAAAGCCTAAGATGACAAACAGAAGCGACAATCGCTAGGGCTACTTCATCTAAGTCATGATTATTGGCTCTAGGAACCATATAGGAAACCCTAAAGAGCATTTTTTAGGAAGCCATAATAGAAAGAAGAAACGTACCTAACAAAATTGATGAGAAACTCCTCAAACACTACCTCTCATGTAATAACCCGAAAAGTGCCCTAACAGTAAAGGCATATTTAGAGTGAATTGAAAATTTTTAAGGATTTAATTGAAAGTTTAAAAGGACTTTATTGCATAAAATAAATAAATTATGTGACTAAAGTGTAATTTTGCATGATAAGTGTTAAGTGAGGATTAATTAAGTTATGATTGATTACTTAAGCTTAATTAACCCTTAGTGGATTACAAGTGGCATGTGGTGGGTTTAACACCTACGATTTACATGCATATACATATAAGTTTTGAAGAGGCAAAGCTTGTCTCTTTTGTTCTTCAAGTTTGTCGGCCATTCAAAGTGAAATATGCATTTTGTTCTTTCTTTCTTTTTCATCTCATTTCATCATACGAATCCTTCATCTTTAGAGTTAGTTAAACTTGCTTCAAGTGGGCTTATTTGATTGTTAAGCTTGGCCAAGTTTTAAAGGTAAGATTGAGTTTGGTTTTCTTCTCCTCTTAGTTTGAATTTAACTTCATAGTTCTAATTTTATTTTGCATGTGTGTAATGTTGGTTTGAAGTTGGAGAATCAAGTAGGAGATCAAAGGGTAAAGAGAAGATTGCTTGATTTGTGAAGTTGAAGGAGTTAGCTTCTAAAGGTTTGGGATTTTAAATCTTTAATAGATGCATGCTTGATTAGATTGGGTAAATTATAGGTTTTGAAGAGTTCAACAACTCTTCTAGTGGTTAAATTGTACTTGGGATAGTATTGTTAAGTTGATGAAGCTTTGTTGACAATTTGAAGCTATACAATGTTTTGATTGTTTGCATGTTGTTTATGTTCTAGATACAAGTTATGCCATTAGAAATGTTTGTTTAAGAGTTTAAGGAGTATTTGAGTTGAATAGATGTAAAAGAAATAGAAAGAAGATTGAATTGGTGAGTTTAGGCTTTGCCGCGAGTGCGACATTGGGTGCGAGCGCGACAGAGGTCTTTATTAAACAATGGTTTGCAAATTCGTGCTCTATCGTGAGCGCGACAGAGGCACATTTGAGTTCTGTCGCGAATGTGATAGAGGTGTATGTTGGTCGGGTAATTTATAAAGTTATTTGGGTTAGAAATTATAGGGTCGTAACTTAAGCGAGTATAGGAATTAAATATTGAAGTGTGGGCTTGTTGATAATCCATATGAATGTGTGAATGATGTGATTTATGCAATCATTGTTTAATGTGACTATGTGATGTTTTATAATATGATAAAATGAATATTGAATGGATTAGTTCTTTAGCCTGCAAATCGAGTCGTGGATAGGTAGACATGCCTATAAGGGTTATTGCTCGCAGTTGCTAGTGTTGATGCCCGTTTGGTATCTAGTGTTGATGCTCGTTTGGTATCTAGTGATTCGAGTTTTGTATATCTCTAGTGTTGATACTGTTTTTTCCCTAATATCTAGTGATTGATACCTAAGTGGTATTCAGTATTCCCATTATCCACTGCTATATTGATTCAGGATATATTAGGACTGTTATTTCATTGACTGATTATAGTGTTGTGTTAATATGATATATTAGCCATGATATAGTAATATTTCAAGGATCACTGTATTATTTATATGCTAGTGATATTAATGAAGTAAAGAATGTATTAATGAATATTTGACCTATCATTTATTTAAAGTACGTTTTGCTATTATATGTTTAATTCATGATTTCTTTGGTAGTCTATTTATTTTGTTTGTATGCCCCACTAAGCCATAGCTCAACATGGGCGTTTATCTCCTGTATAGGTTCATAGTTTGGAAGCTCAAGTTTTGAGGTTGACACCTGCTGGCCACTAGGAGAAGTCTTAAAGTCTTCTTTTTAGGTTCAATCTTTTGTATTGTATAGATACTGTACCGTTTTTGTATAATAAGATTATGTAATCGTATATTGTAAAGTTATGTACTTGTAAAATGTAAGTTTTGATAAAGTAAAGTTAATGATAACCTTTGATATGTATTGAATTTTTTTTTTTTTAAGTTCGCCTTATATTAGCATGTATGTTTATTATTATAAGAAGAAATTTTAGTAGCACTACTTTATCCTCCTAGGGGTAATTGGGGTGTTACATGGCGAATGCAAATCCAAAAGTGTAGTAAGAAAATAAAAAGAAAACTTAAAGAAATGCTAAGTAAGAAATGAGAAAAAGCAAAAGAAGGATATTCAAAAGAATTTATGGTGTCTTAACAGTTATAAGAGAAGGTTTAAAACTCTAAAAGAAAATGAGTTGCTTCAGGCATGGAGAGACACATTTTATTAAGTATTTATTCCTTGTTGGGCGTTGGACATGTGTACCAATAAGAAGAAAGTGGGAAAATGATATATATAAGATTTATATCGGGTCTAAAGAGTAAAATTGGATTAGCCAAGTTATTATCAAATCCTCAGAAGTCCACAAACTCTTACATGTTTCATCCATGAACCGGTCTAAAATATCCTTGTACCTCTACTAAGCCATTGTCTCTCCCTCCATGATGGTAGAGCACATTTAGCTACTCATTTGTCTCCTAGTACTTAACCAATTCCTTTTATCTATGGGACCACTCAACCCACAATAGAAATTCGCCACATATCATTCTGCAATGAGAATGTCTCCAATCCAATTAATGTCTCAGGTATATCAAAGAGCCCTCATTTTTACTTCTCCCCATATCAATATGCTTACTGAGAACTCTCACAAAAGCAATCTTATCATATTGTACCTGTTGTGGAAACTCGGATTAATTTCCACCGAATTCACCTCGAACTCTATTGCGCAGGTGAATAAAACGTAAACGATTGTACTGAAAAACCACACAAGGTAAAATTTCCAGAAAAGACTGGAGGGATCACAAATGGTCTCACTTAAAACCTAATCTCCTTAGACAAAATTTTCCTAAGTAATTTAATAGCACAATAATTTACTAGCAATATACCCGAAATAATAGTTATTAAATAGACAA
This sequence comes from Excoecaria cochinchinensis, assembly GCA_947683425.1. NCBI lineage: Eukaryota > Viridiplantae > Streptophyta > Magnoliopsida > Malpighiales > Euphorbiaceae > Excoecaria > Excoecaria cochinchinensis. The sequence continues at coordinate 2,423,186 of CANTUQ010000063.1, forward strand.
ATAAAGAACACCAGAATTTAACGAGATTCAGCCAATTATGTCTACGTTCTCAAACACTACCAAATTATATTTCACTATTTTAAAAAAATAATACAAGTGAAATATTTACAAAAGAGAGAAAGAATTTTGCCTTAGGAAAGAATGGCAATTTTGGGATGATTTAAACAATAAGAGGAGGTTTACTTTTATAAACTAAAAGAACAATCCTAAGTTTCTAATTTCCCAATGTGGGATTGTGGATTAAGCCACAATTGTTGACTTTTCCAACAAATCTCCACCTTGGCGCAATTTACATCTTCAAATCTCTCATAAAACTCAATTTTAGTAGTGTCACCAAATGCATTTCAAAGCACCCAACTTCAACTTTTAACAATATTGATCAAGTCCAGACAATGTTGCAACTTGACCGTAGTCACCACTTTTGTCAACATATCAGCAGGATTCATAGTGGTCCTAATCTTCTAGATTGTTACTCCACCTTCTTCCAGAACCTCTCGTGCAAAGTGATAATGAACATCGATATGCTTCATCCTTGCATGTCAAACTTGGTTCTTTGCAAAAGAATAGCACTCTGACTATCACAATGCACTTTGATGTGCTTCTGCTGAACCCTTAGTTCACTAAGCAACCCTTAAAGCCAAATTGCCTCCTTCACAGCCTCCGTAACTGCCATATACTCTGCCTCCGTAGTGGACAAAGCAACTGTTGACTGTAAAGTAGACTTCCAACTAACTGGTGCCTTCGCAAGAGTAAATACATAACTAATAGTTGATCGTCGTTTGTCCAAATCACTAACATAGTCGGAATCACAATATCCAACTACACATTGACCATCTTGATTATCCCGCTGAAATACCAAACCAACATCTACAGTGTTCAGAATGTACCGCAGAATCCATTTCACAGCTTGCCAGTGCTCCTTTCTAAGATCATGCATATACCTGCTCACAACCCCAACTGCTTGTGAAATATCAGATCTTGTACACACCATAGCATACATCAAGCTACCGATAGTATTTGCATATGGTATTTTTGCCATGTATTCTCATTTTGTTTCATTCTTTGGAGACAAAGATGCACTGAGCTTGAAATGAGGAGCAAGAGGAGTACTAACAAGTTTTGACTTTTCATTCAAGCCAAAACGTATTAGCACCTTTGTTTTTGAGTCAAACAAAGTCTCCCCAATTCCCTATCTCTGCTTATCTCCATACCAAGAATCTTTTTGGCTTCACCTAGATCCTTCATTTCAAACTCCCTGTTCAACTGAGTCTTTAACTTCTCAATCTCTATCAGACTCTTGGAAGAAATCAACATATCATCAATATAAAGAAGAAGATATATGTAGGATCCGTCTTGTAGCTTGCGCAAATACACACAATGATCATATTTGCTTCTTGTGTACTTTTACCCCATCATAAACTTGTCAAATCGTTTGTACCACCGCCTCAGAGATTGCTTCAATCTGTACAATGATTTCTCAAGCTTGCACACCATATTTTCTTTTCCAACAACTTTAAATCCTTTGGGCTGAACCATATAGATTTTCTCATCCAAGTCTCCATGTAAAAATGTAGTTTTTACATCCAACTGAACTAGTTCCATATCCAATTGTACTACCAAAGACAAAAAAATTGAATTGAGGAATGTTTTACAACTGGAGAAAAAACTACATTATAGTCAATTCCCTCTATCTGAGCGTAGCCTTTAGCCACCAGCCTTGCTTTGTAACGAACATCATTCTTGTCAGGAAATCCATCTTTCTTTACATATACCCATTTGCACCCAATTACCTTCTTTCCCTTCGAGAGACTAGCTAGTTTTCACGTATGATTCTTATAAAGGGACTGCATTTCATCATTCATGGCTTTCCTTCACTTCTCTACTTCTGAACTTTTGACTGCTTCATTATAAGTGGTATAAATGTCATCAGTTGCAATTTGGAATGCGTAAGCCATCATATCAACATAACGAGCAGGCTTTTTTATTGTCCTCTTTGGCTTACTTAATGCAATTGATTCAGGTTACTGTGGAGGTTCTTGGGTTAAAACCTCTTCTTCATCTGACTCCTCATCTACCATAAGAGTTTCTACATCTGCTTCATCATTTGCTAGGCTAACAATTTTCCTTTCAAACTCCACCTGTTTTGGAGTACCATCTGTCTGCTTAACACTTTCATTTGTCACCTTTCTCGACATGGTAGATTCATCAAATGTAACATTCCTGCTGAAAATTATTTTCTATAATTCTGGGGACCAAAGTCGATATCCTTTCACACTAGAGGTGATCCAAATGAAAATTGCTATTTTTGCACGTGGATCTAACTTTGATTCCTTAATATGATAGTATGCAGTGAAACCAAACACATGTAAGGAATTATATTCTGTAGTAGGTTTTCCAAACCATTTCTCTAATGGCATTTTACCACTAATAGCACTAGATGGTAGGCAATTAATGAGATGGCAAGCATATGCAACAGCTTCAGCTTCAGCCCAAAATTCTCTGCCCAACCCAGCATTGGACAACATACACCAAACTTTCTCCAGCAATGTCCGGTTCATGCATTCTGCCATCCCATTCTGTTGTGGTATATTTTTTACCGTGAAGTGTTCGACAATGCCTTCATCTTCACACACCTTCATAAATAGATCACTCCTGTATTTTTCGCCAGTATCTGTACGAAGATGCTTGATCTTTCGGCCTGTTTGAGTTTCCACCATCTTTTTCCATTTGAGAAAAAATCCCAGCACTTCATCCTTAGTCTTCATAGTATACACCTAAACTCTCCGGGAAAAATTATCAACAAAGGTCACATAGTAGTGTTTTACTCCCAAAGAAGCCGTCTCGGAAGGTCCACACACATCAGAATGAATATAGTCCAAAATACCCTTGGTATCGTGGATTGCTGTTTCAAATTTCACCCTTGTCTTTTTCCCTTTAACACAATGCTCGCAAAAATCCAATTTGCAAATCTGAACTCCTTTCAACAATCCTTGTTTCACTAGGAGATTCAAGGATTTTTTACCTGCATGCCCCAAGCGCATATCCCATAACCTAGTTACTTTTAACTCCTTTTTATCAGTAGAAGCCACTGTTGCTGTACCAACAATAATAGTACCTTGGTAGTGGTACAATATGTTATTCTTTCGAATTCCCTTTAACACCACAAGTGCACCAGAGATTATTTTCATCACTCCATATTTTGCTCGCACCTCGAAACCCTTTTCTTCTAGAGCCCCCACGGAAATGAGATTTTTTGACAAACTGGGCACATAATGAACATCCTTCAGGATTCTGATTAATCCATCATGGTTTTTCAAATGAATGGAACCAATCCCATGTGTGGTGAGGGGGATATCATTTGCTGTATAAATAACTCCATCTTCTAGTTCTCTAAATTCATAGAACCAATCCCGATTGGGACACATATGATGACTGCAGCCTGAATCAAGCAGCCATACACTAGAAGAGCTAGTTGAGGATGTAACAGCAAGTGAAAAAGTTGAGTCTTCATTATTACACTCAGCTACATTTGAATCTACAACAGCCTTACCCTTATCAGGTTTGCCTTTATTCTTCAGCTTAGGACAATCTTTCTTCCAGTGCCCTTTTTCCCGACAAAAGGCACATTTGTCTCAGCCCAATTTGGGTCTCAACTTCGATCTCCCTTTCTTTCCTTTAGTCTGGCTCTGCGATCGACCTCTCACTATTAGAGCTTCTATAGCTCCACTTGTGCTTTCTTTCTTGTCATTCTTTCTCAGTTCATAATTATACAAGGCAGCACAAACTTCATTAAGAGTCACAGTAGCCTTCCCATGAAGTAGAATCATTTCAAGAAACTCAAACTCTTCAGGAAGGGATCCCAACAACATCAAAGCCAGATCTTCATCTTCAAATGTCACATTCATATTCAATAAATCAGCGACTAACTGATTAAAACTGGTGATGTGATCATTTATTATGGTATTCGAAACATAATTGAAACGAAATAGTCTTTTCTTCATGCGGAGCTTGTTCTGACTGCTTTTTTTCAAGAATTTTTTCTCCAGTGCCTTCATCAATTTACTTGTAGAAGTTTTTTCAAGAAAGCATACTTTTGCTCTCTAGAAAGGCACGATCGTATTGTACCACATGCCAAACGATTAAGGCACTTGCATTCTTTCTCATCAACATCATCTAGTTTCTTTTCTTCAAGGGCAATGTCTAAACCTTGCTGAAAAAGAGCATCTAGAACCTCACTTTGCCACATGCCAAAATGACCCGTACCATCAAAAATTTTCACCACAACTCTTGTATTTGCCATCGCATTTCTTGCCAAAATGGATGAGGAAGAAGCAATAGATAGATTTGTCATTTCTGCTACAATTACTATTCAATAACTGTCGATGCGGAATGTCAATAGCCTATGAAAAAATCTTTTCTGATGTGGAAGATCAGACTACGCTTTAACCACAGAGCATACTAAGAAAGAACCTAGGCTCTGATACCAATTGTTGTGAAAACTCGGGTTAATTCTCACCAAATTCACCTCAAACCCTATTGCGCAGGTGAATAAAACGTAAATGATTGTACTGAAAAATCACACAAGGTCAAATTCCCAGGAAAGACTGGAGGGGTCACAAATGGTCCCACTTAAAACCCAATCTCCTTAGACAGAATTTTCCTAAATAATTTAACAGTACAATAATTTACTAACAATATACCCGAAATAATAGCTATTAAATAGACAAATAAATAACACTAGAATTTAACGAGATTTGACCAATTATGCCTACATCGTTGAACACTACTAAATTATATTTCACTATTTTAAAAAAAATAATACAAGTGAAATATTTACAAAATAGAGAAAAAAAATTTTGTCTTAGAAAATAATGGCAATTTTGGGATAATTTAATTAATAAGGGGAGGTTTCCTCTAATAAACTAAAAGAACAATCATAAGTTTCTAATTTTCCGATGTGAGATTGTGGATTAAGCTACAATTGTTAACTTTTCCAATAGTACCTAACTTAAGCATTAGAGACCTAAATCGAAAAATCTCAATTAAGGCTTTCTGATAGTTTATTTTTTACTTTCATGTCATTTGCTACTAAGTGCATTACATAGTAAAGCCACGACGATTTTTAAAAGATATCTATTATTATTATTATTATTATTATTATTATTATTATTATTATTATTATTATTATTGTTGTTGTTGTTGTTGTTGTTGTTGTTGTTGTTTAAGTTATCAAACATCTTGAGTTAGTACTTTTTTTGAGTTTAATTAAAATACTTTTAACTAATTACTCCTACTGTAATTAAACAAAAGTGTCAATACAGAAAATTTTCACTAAACTATCATTATTTAATACATTACATTTTAACTAATTGAAATTTATTTTACTACATGAAATTGTAAAAGATATTTGTTTTATAACTTGAAGAAGTAAAATAAATTTCAATTAATTCAGGATCTTAAAAACGGTAGATGAAAAAATAAACTAAGCTAAATATGCTAAAATCTTAATATCAAAACGTTTTTAAAAAATAAAAATAAAAATGAAAAAGCCAACAAAAGCAATAATGGGGGTCAATTTCACTCATGGTCACTCAACTTATCACTTATCGCGCAAAAGTAACCGACTTTTTTTTTCTTACTTAAATGTCACTGAACTTTTAACATTATTGCACAAAAGTCATGTTGACCGGAATCCGGCGACGACCCTTGCCGGATTGATGACTTTTTTGCAAAAATGTTAAAAGTTTAGTAACATTTAAGTTGAAAAAAAAAAGTTAATTACTTTTTCGAGATAAATGATAAGTCCAGTGACCGTGAGTGAAATTAATTTAAATGTAGCATTTGTTGAACTTATCAATCCGGCAAGAGTAATCGCCGGATTCCGGTCAACATGACTTTTGTGCAATAATGTTAAAAGTTCAGTGACATTTAAGTAAGAAAAAAAAAAGTCGGTTACTTTTACGCGATAAGTGATAAGTTGAGTGATCATGGGTGAAATCAACCCTAATAATGGTTGGGACGTATAAAAGAATGTGCATTCTAAGTCAAAATTCTAACGGATTCAGGTGATTATGGAGACTATAAATTAAGAAATTAAAAACTCAGAGCATGTGAGTGGGGCCTATAATTAATTTTCTTAGCAAATAAAAAACCTCATTCCAGGCTCTATAAACCAGTCATATAATCCATGCTTAACTGTTTTGATTGCATATTTGTTCTTATTATTTGTTGCTTTGCTGCAGCCCCCAAATCTTATAGATCATTATGTTTTGATTATAAATTATATGTGGATATATTATAAGAAGTTAATTTTATCAGCATTATGATAGATAAACGTGAGTAAATGAAAATCACGTATAACTTAAATAGTTAAGAATCTAACTATTTTTTTCATTTAACTAGAATTCAAATTTCACATTATTCTGTTAAAGATGTATTATAAAAAAAAAATTAAGTAAATAGTATAATTGAAAAATCAAGTAATTCTGTACAAACAAGTATTTAGTGCAAAAACAATATAGAAACGAAATTTTTGAGACAAAATAGATGGCAAACTGCATCAAACCAATAATATATTAATACTTTTGAAAAAAATTACTTATATCATTTTTTTAAATATTAATAACCTATTAAATTGGTACATCATGGGCTAAGTTAGGTAAACAATTTCCAACTCCACTTTTTGTTTTTTTGATGGTAATATCCTTAAAATTTTAATAATTAAACAAAAATAAATAAAAACAAAAAGATTCTCCAATAATACTATCAGAAAACCAGCTGAGATGTAAGGATGCTAATCTATACACGTTGACAATTTTGAATCTTTTTTTGTTTTAAACAAGGCAATGATTTTTTAAATTAGTAGTAATAATTTGCAAATCAGATTCTAATCATAAAATAAGAGCAAGGGCTTGGCATGCAAAATCCCATAAAATATGGTTTTCGGCCACTAATTATATTATTATTATTATTGTTATTATTATTAATACTACTACTGATAATAAAAGTAAGCGTGCAACTTTTGGAATTAAATGAGAGGAAATCGAGAGAAGATTGAGTGAAGATATGCCCCTAACAACTAGGGACCATTTAGGTGACTAATTTGCTTACGTGGATTTAAAATTTCCAATAATTTTTTTTCTATTTTTAAATTTTAATATTATATCCCTTGATTTAAAGACCAAAAATTATAGCCTTTTATCATTTCCATATCTTTCTTCTTCAAACTATCTCCCTTTCATATTTATATTATATTTCTATTACTTTCTTGCTCCTTTCATTGCTTAGCTTGCTGTCTTCTCTTCTTCAAAGAAACAAAGTTTGCTCATTTTGGTCCTTTTGAGGTTAGTTTTCATATCTTTCTACTTTACAAAATTTCCTTAGCTTTCTTTTTCATATAGTATTGCACATGTATATACTTTCTGATTTTCATCGATATTATCTCCATTTTGCCATTTATGCTTTCTAGTTTTGATCCCTAAACCAAAAATAAATAAAAAAAGTTTTCTTTCATTGTGTTTGTTTGGAGAGAAAAAGAAGAAAAGTAATGCCAAACATTTTCTTCTGTTTTATAATTTATGTATTAATATGTAAATAAAATTCCATTTCGATGAAGTAATACAATTTGATGTGCACTGCACACATCACTAATCGGATGGCTACATATTAAACCCCTTCCAATGTAGGTCTCTTTTCTTCTTCATTCTCTTTTTGTGGGAAAGAAAAAAGCATAGAGATGAATCCTTCGGGTCTTTAAACCAAATAATTGGAGAGATAAAGTTGCTTTGTATGTGTATATGTTATTGGTCTTTAGTTGAGTGTGTGTATGTGCATCCCACTTTTATATGTGGGCCTTTTGTTCCTTCTATATTATTTCTTTTTTTTTTCCTTATTAATTAAAGGAGCGATATTACAGTTTTTTTTTTAAAAAAAATTATTTAAAAATTCAATAACCACTCTATTTCACCAAAATTATATATATATAAAATCATATATTGTTCTTTTATTTTACTGATTAATCTTAAAAAAAAAGACCATTTACTATCAAAATTAAATCATACTCCATCTATTCCACTTTAAGTGATCTATTTCATCTTTTACCTTTGTTCAATTTTGAATGTCTTTTCAATTTTGAATGTCTTTTTAAGAATTTAAAAATAAAATTTATATATTTACCAATATTCCACCACTATATTTAATAAAGTAATAAATTTAATTTTAATTTTGTAAAAATTAAATAAAGTATTTGGAATTATAAAAAAAAGTAATTTAATTAATTATTAATATATTTTTATAAAATCAAAATTTTCTAATTATTTCCTTAAATTTCATGTTAAAATTATTTATGCATTTTATGATTGAAAAAGAAAAGAAATAAAAGCGTTGGGTTGTATTGGAATTCTTTAGTAATAGTTGATGAATCCAATTTGTTAATATATCTTACTTGATCTTATTAGTTGTGCATTGGTGTCAATCAAAATTTTATTTTAGTTAATTTATATATATATATATATATATATGCACATCAATTACCATCAATTAGTGCTCATGTCAACAGCAATCTTTCGTTATCACTAAAAACAAATGCTGTTGGCAAATAGAGAGTAGAGCAAACTCTTTGCACCCACACACATGTATGTGTATAGTTTTCATTTATAAATAAATATATAAAAAGCTTACAAATCACTATCAAATTGATATGTCACAAAATACCAGCAAATTCATAGTACTTATCCTCAGGGTTTTGTATATAATTTAAACACCAGTCTTTTTTTTGTGGTCATTAATTTCCACACACATAATTTTTTGTTTCACCTTATAAAAAATTATTTATAACGCTCACATAATTCCGATATTGGATGAAATGATTCGGTGTGCAGTATAGAAGTACATCTTGCACTAGATATTACTTAATTCCCACAAACACAATTTTTCATATGAGTAATATGATTTTTTTTTGGCTAAAAGCACAATTTGCAACCTGAACTTGTATGAAATAGTTATCACGGTACCTGAACTTTACTGAAATCACATTTGACACTTGAATTTTTATTTTTTTCAACTCTTTTAACACCTCCATTTGCGCGTGTAAAACACGCAATATATAGCGCGTGTAAATGCTAAAAATTAATAAGCTAAAAGCATAATTTGACTCTTGAACTTGTAAAAAAAATTATTCAAGTACCTGAATTTTGTTTAAACCGCATTTAACACCTAAAGTCTTATTATCTTCAATTTTTTAAATACCTCCAACAACTCAAATACTGACTAAAATAGTGCGTGTAAAACACACAATGTTTACAGCATGGTTCAAAATTTATTGCGAAAAATTAATATAATATTAATATTATATTATTATTTGTAACGGTAAAAAAATTAATTTATTTAAATTTCTAATTCATTATTCTCCTTCTTCTCATTCTTTTTCTTCTTCTTATTCTTCTTCTTTTTCTTTTGTAAAATTCGTAGTTTAAGCGAATTTCCTTATTTTTTTTTTCTGTAAAATTCTCAATTTTCACAAATATTGTTCGAATGTTACAGAAAAAGGAGAAAAATAATGAGATTTTTTGTCAACTGTGAATTTTACAGGATAAGAAAAAGCAAAAGAAGAAGAAAAAGAAAAAGAATGAGAAGAAAAAAAATAACGAGTTAGGGATTTAAAAAAATTGATTGTTTTACTATTATATATAAATATAATATCAATATTATATTTATTTTTTGCAATAAATTTTTATTCAAGCTGTACACATTGCGTATTTTACACGCGATATTAGTTAGCATTTGAGTTGCTGAAAGTATTTAAAAAATTAAAGATAATAAAATTTCAGATGTTAAATGTGACTTAAATAAAATTCAGGAACTAGAATAACTTTTTTTACAAGTTCAGGGGACAAATAATGCTCTTAGCCACGGCTGTTTTTCACGTGCAAGTCCAATCAGTATAAGTGCAAATGGAGGTATTAAAATAATTGAAAAGAAAAAAAGTTCAAGTGTCAAATGTGTTTTCAGTAAAATTCAGATACCGGAATGAATATTATTTTATACAAGTTCGGAGGGCAAATGATACTTTTGGCCAATTTCTTTTCTATTGTGATATTACTTAAAAACATGAATTTAACCAAAATAAGTACAAATTTAATTATCTTTTTTTTTAACTCCTTAACTTTTATCTTTATTTTTAATGAAACATTTAAATGATATAAAAAATAAAACATTTCAATGATATACTGATTTAGATTTAAGGGGATATCTAGAATTTGAGTTTTTCCATTCCTTGTAAAGAAAACTTCTATACTCAAAAAGGAACTTCACAATTATTATATTTTAATACATCATATATACAACATCTTATAAATATGTATACTTTTTAAAAGACCAAATAAAAATAGGTCTTATATATATTTATCTTCAGCATTCACATTAGGCATTTAAAACTGATAATTTTGAAATTTTTATGTTGTAAACTAATATTATTGAAAATTTTTAAGGGTCCGGACTGTGTAATCGTCTATGTGCCATTGCTTTTATAGTATAAATACATGCGCACTGTGATTACTGCTCCATTTCTCATTTTGTAATGAATTAAAAGTCTATCGTATAAAAAAAATTTCTTTGAACTTCACTACATACCATATCTATATTTATTTAAATTATAAAAAATTTTATAAATCAAATTAATAAAAAAATTGACTAATAAAGTAAGGTGATTGAAAAAAGAAAAAAAAAAAGAAATGATAATTAGAATATATAAATGTTATTTTATTATTAGTTTGATTTATGGAAAATCTATAAATTAGTGTATATATAGATTTTTTTAGATAGAGATAGATTGTGATCCCAAAAACTCCTCGGAAGCTTCTAAGGTAAAAAAATATATTTAATTTATTATCAAAGAACAAGAAATATGTGTTTTTTTGAAAAAAAAAAAATATATGTACATGTACATTATCCGTGACAATGATCGATACTGGACCATGATCCATCTCATCACCCATTTTTCTTCTCCCCTTGGCAGCCGCCCACTCCTCCTGTCCGTACAAAATTTTCCCTTAAATTATATATATTGACCCAATATATATATATATATATATATATATATATATATATATATATATATATATAATTTGTTTGATTTAAAATAATGTATATAAAGCATTATTTTTTCAATTTTACTAGCATTTCTTCTCATCTACATTTCTATATGTTTATAGTTATATATATTTTTTTTTATTACGTTCTCTCCAACCTAATTAAGAAAACGGTAACTTAAAAAATAACTATTTAACATTTTTAAATTCATAAAATAGATACTATTAAACTCATAGTTAGTATACACTCTATACAAGAAATAACAATTGCAATTGAAATATCATTAAGCCACCAATTGTAATTGCAAATATTTTGCTAGAGAATTAACATGTTTAGGGATTTACTATATTAGATTGCGTGGCAAGAAGAGGGAGAAAAGTAGGAAATGTGGTGTCCGGACAACAGTAGAAAGGAAACAAAAACAGAAAATGGAGAAAACCCAGAAACAGAAACTGTGCTACTATATCTTCTATCTATCAATCTAAAGCTGCTAATCTAATAATCTTTATTACTAATGCAAAAAAAAGAAAAAAAAAATATACTGCAACACACAAAGTCCGAGGATATTAGTACACCATATGTGCAATCGCTTTCTCTCCTTTATTTATTTCTTTCTCCTCTGCACTCTGCTCCCTATTTGCTATAGTAGCTGTTCTTTGTAGTTATATCTATTACTGCTCCTACCACTATCACACAGCCTGTCTTCTTCTTTCTCACTTTTTTTCTATATTTCTCCATTAATTCCTTCTAGAAATTCTCAACTCAATATCTCTCTACTCTACGTCTTATCATATCTTATGTGGAGTTTTAATTGTCGTAAATCCTGTTCTGGGTAAGTGAGTTTTGGGATTTCAAATTTAGAATGTATATAATTGTATAAGATTAATCGGTTTTGGGTTTCCGTAATTTTTTTTTTCACAATAGCTTAATTTGTTTACCGATATCACTGTTTTTCCCGGGCCTATCTAGGCGCTCGTGTTTGTCTCTCGTGCGTTTTGCTAAACGAATTCCTCTCCAGTTCCCTCAAAAGCCCAGATCTCGAGAGGAGAGACCCTTCTCACCAGTGGTGATTTGACATTTTTTTCATTCATTTATTGGCTTAATTTATGTATGCAACTTTCCTTTCTCCGCCATTTTCTCTTCTCTTCTTATAAGTTGGCAATTGGGTTCAATGCATAGCACTTTTATCAGCTTTGGGTTTGGTGGATAATTTGGTGCTTTGCTGGTTTTAAATATTTGAGTGTGAATGCTGACCCTTCGAGGAATTAGTTGTTACACAAACCACAATCATAGGGGGGTCGGTGATAGATAGTCGTCTTTGATTCTCTTTGCTTTGCATTGAAACCAAGGTTCTAGAAGCTTTAGTCTTTGTTCCCTTTATTTGAATCTTATTGTTGTCAATTACCGTTGTTTAGAATTCTTTATTATATATATTTTGGTTGGTTTAGTATATGTTAAACAAGAGTTTGTCAATTTGTATTGGTGATGGTGAAGTTAGAGTTTGGTTCCTGGTACTTGCCCTTGTTTTTGAATTGTATATTCAGCTGAGCTTGCAGCTTCCAATAATATTATTTTACTTATATTGTAGAGCAAAACCCGGTCCGTGAATTGTGGAGTTGGGTTTATATAGAGGGGATTGTTAGTACTTGAATTGGTTAACTAGGGAGAGTGTTTAGTACAATGGTTTTTGTTGTGGAATATTCGTCTTAATTACTCCAAGACATGCTGAATTCTGATAAACAAGAGGATGATTTGTTCTTTGATTCTGCTGATTGCTTTTCACTTGAAGAGTCCATTGTAACAAAAGGGGGATCCAAGTTCGATAATTCGGTGTTTGAAATTTGGTTGAATGAGCCTCAAAGTGTGAAGAAGAGAAGGGAAAGTTTTCTATGTGATATGGGTTTGGCTGAGTTGGCTTGTAAGAGTGATGAGATAATTGAGTTGGAGAGGATTACTGAATGCAGTGGGGCTATATCAAATTCTTCAGCTTTGTGTACATATAGGGAAGAGGAAAGTTTGGTATGTTGTGATAGGGAAATGAATTCTGAAGCCAATTCTATTATTGATGATGAGGAGCAAGAAGATCAGTTGGATCCAAATTTGGATACGGAAAATCAGAATTATGAATCTGTGCCTTCGAAGTCTGAATGCAGCCATATTGCTGCTGAAGAATATAAAAGTTTTAATGAAAGAAAGCTGAAAATGAAGAGTTGGTGGAAATTCTTCCTACGGAAGGTGATGCAGTCAAATCCTGAAATAACCAAGACAAACAGAATGAAGGTGAAGCAGAATAAGAAGAGGTGCATGGAATTTACAGGTGTTTATATGGGACAAGAACTTAAAGCTCACAATGGCTTTATTTGGACCATGAAGTTTAGTCCAGATGGGCAGTATTTAGCAACTGGTGGTGAAGATGGGGTTGTACGCATATGGCATGTCACATCGGTGGATGCCACTCATAAGTTATTTTTAGGAGATTCTGATAGCAATTTGAATGAAGGCAAGTCCAGTTCCAGCAGAAAAAAGATTAGCCATGTATCAGTTACAATTCCTGAGAAGGTTTTTCAGATTGAAGAGCCACCGGTACATGAATTTTATGGTCATGCCAGTGATGTTCTAGACTTAGCATGGTCCAACTCCAATGTGAGTCATTCCTCTGAAAAAAAGAAACAATAAACAAAACCTTTTCCATTATTTGTACATAATTATCTTGTCATAATGATTTATGTATGTAATTGGAAATTCTGTTGCAGTGTCTTCTCTCTTCATCCAAGGATAAAACTGTTCGTCTGTGGCAAGTAGGTAGCCAACGTTGTCTACATGTTTTCCACCATACTAATTACGGTAAATACGATCAGATCTATCATTTTTACCATAATGATCTTCAATCCGTATATTTTGTTTGAATCTTTTATGCCAAGATAAAATTCTAGGCTGAAATTATCTCATTTCTCTGGATGCAACAGTTACATGCATTCATTTCAATCCACTTGATGAAAACTATTTCATCAGTGGTTCAATAGATGGAAAAGTTCGAATTTGGGGAGTATCTGAGAAGCGAGTTGTTGATTGGGTTGATGCAAGAGATGTAACATCTTGTATATGTTACCAGCCAGATGGGAAGGTACAATTATGGTTCTGGAAATTCGTTCATGAAATTACATTTCACTACTATCTTTTTTCATAATTCAAGTTAACTATATGCTAACTGTATTTTTTTTTTAAAAAAATTCCAAACAGGGGTTTGTGGTTGGTTCCATCACTGGCACTTGCCGTTTCTACAAAGCATCAGGTAGGTACTTCTACCTCTTTCATTTTGTAGATTTTTTTGCCTAACAATTCTTGTTTTATTCATCTGGAAAAATAGAGCCTAAATTGGACTTATTGTTCTTTAGGAAATGATCTCCAGCTTGAAGCAGAGATTCATGTTCAAGGAAGAAAAAGATCTTTACAGAGTGGAATCACTGGCATACAGGTTTAAACTTGAGACTTTTCTTAATGATAACTTTTGAGCTTTACATAATTTATTCATTATTAACATTTTGCATCACTAAATCTTGCAGTTTTCCTCGGATAGACCTCAACGACTGCTGATCTCTTCTGAAGATTCCAAACTTTATATATTTGATGGATTTGATATCATTCATAAATTTAAAGGTAAAATTTATTAGCTACATTTAGCTTTTTCCTAGTTATGCTCTTAAAGATAACTTTTAGATTAGAGTAACACTTTACTTTATAAAAAGTTATGCAAATAGCTTTAATGGATAGATTGACAAAGGCAAAAGTCGAATTTTGACCAATACAGAGGAGAACATTGTGGCAGTTTAAACACGACCCTTTATATTCATTATTGTGTAGATCTAATTTATGAAAGACTTTTCTTTAGATTATCATACTGGGCATAAGAAAATATATCTTCTATAACTTATGTCAGGAATTTGCTTATTTATTATGTGTTGTCTCTGCTCTAACGTCAAGTCATATTAGGCAGATGACTGTAACTTGTTTTGGGGTTGAGTTTTCTGTAAAATTTCATCCTCCCGTACATAAATTTTCATGCTTTATCTTTGTGCTTTAAAGGTTAATACATGATTTTCTCCATAAAATATCACTGTTTAACATATTATTCCTCTAAACTAATCGAATGTCAAATATTTCTCCTGAACTTGTTAAAAATGCTATGTTACCTGCCTAAGGGGACACCTGGCAAATTATGAAGAGACGTGAAAATGAAGCGCATGTAGCACGTAAACAATGACAAGGATAATATGATATTTTTAATAAGTTCATGGGGTAATATGATATTTTTAATAGTATAGAGATATTACTTTTAACATGTTCAGAGGTAATTTGACACTCGATTAATTCATGAGGTGATATACTAAATGGTAATAATTTGAGAGAAAATCATATGTAATCCCGTGCTTTAAATAGTAATGTCTTTTTTTCTTTATCTATTATTCATTTAGGTAATTTCCGCTTTTATTTATTTATTTTCCTTCAACTTGTTTTAATTGAAGATAGTCAATATAATTCTTTCCATAATTGAATATTTTATTAGCCATACGTGGTAATAGTAGAATAAAATTTGTTGGTTTTTCCCTAGTGCTTTGCTCATCCGTTTTATATGAAATAGCTTACCAACAGGTGATTTTATTAAACACTATTTCATGAATTAAGCACTTGCATTCATCTTGGGGGTTGTTATTCTTGATCTTTCACAAGCATCCATGTCCATTTCATTTATTTATATTCATCTATCAATGCTCATTTTATTGGAACTAATGCTAATAAATTTGGACTTGTGCATCTTATTTACTAATAAAATTTTACACATGCAGTGTCTAGATGCATTGTATATATCAATTTGATATTATAACCTTTACTATCTTGCATGAATCTTGTATACTTGCTGAAATCCAGTGAATCTGAGATGATTTCAATTACATGTGAGATGTTAAAATTTTCATATTATATTCATATTATATATATGTATATATTATAGCACTCCTACAACAAAGTTGATTATTTAGTCAATGCAGTGCAATTATGCTAAAGTTATGCTTTAATAACTACAGGTCTACCTAAGTCTGGGAGTCAAATGTCGGCTTCCTTTGCTTCAACTGGGAGACATATAATCTCAGTCAGTGAGGACTCTCATGTTTATGTCTGGGATTATGATGGAATGTGCACCCCAACATCTAAACACGTAAAATCTGTGAGATCTTGCGAGCATTTCTTCTATGAAGGTGTATCTGTGGCAGTACCTTGGTCCGGGATGAGAACAGAACTGAGAGGCTTACATAACCGTAGTATCTGGTGTAGGATGCGAATCGAAGATGGTGTGTCCCGAAGAAGAGATTCAGAACGTTTTTCTCTTGGCAATTGCTTGTTCATGGACGGTCCATGCAGAGGTAGCTCTGCAACATGGCCTGAGGAGAAACTTCCTCATTGGGATGCAGCAATTTCAGAAGACCAAAATAATCAGCAGCAACACTACCAAGACCTTGAACAGCACCTCGCTGACTCTAACGACTCTTTTGCTATATCAGATGCTTGGGGTCTTGTGATTGTTACTGCAGGATTCGATGGAATAATCAGAACTTTCCATAACTATGGATTACCTGTGCAGTGTAGGAGTAGTAGTATATAACAAAACAATTCGATCATTCTTTCCAGCCCACTTAAAAGAAGCTGTCCCAATGCGACTCACCGAGTTGCCTGATGATTAGCAGACTCATTAGCAGCTTCAGAGGAGACCTTGATATAAAATATAGCTGTGTTTGCAACAAAAGTTTCAAATCTAAGCTTCTCTTGTGCCTTATATATATATATATATATATATATATATATTATAACTTTTGATGCTTTTGACATGCTTTGTAAGTAGGTATTTTTTTTATCCTTGCCTTCTTTCCATGTCATTAGTATTAAAAAGGCATGCTTCTTCAGCCTTGACAGTTCATTCTTCTTTGTTAAATTCTATATTTTTAATAATACCACAAACGAAACAATACGTTTTCCTTGTTTGTTTTCTGATAGATGGTCATTTGAATTTGATATGCAAGTTCTTATATATAACAAAAAAAGAAAAGAAAAAAAAAATGCAATTAACGATGGAGAATTTTGTTGCTAAGGGAGCTCTTGTTCTTGTTGATTTTAGATTATCGTTTTTCGCTTTTTTTTTCCTAAGAAAAAAAAAAAAAGCTCATTCGGTAAGGGTAAAAATAGTTTTTCAAAAACATAAATAAAAAAATAAAAATCATCTTTTGGTTTTTCAAGAATCAATATCCATAAAAGCACAACTATACCGAACAAAGCCTTGGCTTTTGGAAGTAAAGATTATAATCTATAAAACATTTATTTTTTTATCAATAAAAAAAATTACCTATATGAAATTGAAGTATTGTAGCTTTAACATGAAAATAGTAAAATTTAATAAGTGATTGGAAAATAAAATATATAATTTCATAGGAATTAAATATGAATGCGATTAAAATAACATTTAAAAAAATAAGAAGACAATTGATGGCTCTTGAATTATGCTTTTAATTTCTCATAAAAATCTTTGCAAAATAATTGTTTGTAATTATTTTTTCTTAGAAAACATCAATTTTACTTCAATTTCATATATATTTTTTTTATCAGCAGTGATTTTCTTTTTTTTTTCTTTTTGTTTCTTTTTTTTTTTAATACTTTGAAGTATTGGATAATATTATGGTTAGCATTCTATGCAAAATTTATTTAATATATATTGTAAAATTTTCTGTTTTTTAAATTAATAATATTGTGATGGGAAATATAAAATATATTGGAGGTAATATTAATAATAATACCTATCTTTTGTAGCACAGGAACATTGCGGAAGCGTCACAAGAATCACCTTAGTTTTTGGTCACTGGTCTGACTTTTACCCACATGCAAGATAATAACAGTTTTTCCATAATTTAAAAGGCTCAGAAAGATTAAGAGAAAAAACGAGCGTAAGTGTGAACCAGCAGCCTTGCGGCGTTAACGTTTTCTCGTTACCAAAGTTTGAGATCTCCTATATATTTATAAAAATTTTAAAAGCTAGAAACATATCTCTAGTATAACTCAAACTCTTTCTGAAATAGGATCAAGTAATTTCAGGCAGATTGAATTACTCAATTTTATCTGGATATGGAACTCCATCCATATTAGAGTTATAATCTCAACTCTATCATCTCCCATTCGCACATGACGGAATAATTTTCAGTCAAAATATCCAGTTATACAGGCAAATAGATTGCGTGACCAGTATATCTCGAGAGCACTAGTATTATACACCAATTAAGAATATATAGGGTCTCAAAAGAACGAGATCCTCTTTTTCATGTATGCCTAACCCTATACATCTTTCTCACATTCACTATTTTAACTCATGATCTCATAAAACAACTTTCATGTTCACTATTATGTCTCTACTGATAAAGACTATAATAGGCATATCGGTGAACCACACGAACCAATTGAATGCGATCAAAAGGCTATCTTCCCCTCTTACTATATATCATCCATCATGATTCAGCTCGATTTTCTAGTTAGCTAGGTCAGCTAGGCCCAAATTATTCCATGACTTTTTGGAGATTAACTAAGCTAGCCACACTGAACCATATTTCAGGGATAAGTTAAGTGTTCTAAGGGTTGAAATTTAAATAGGATCTCACAATAGAAAAAGTTGAGATCAATAATATTAAATTCACATCCCTTTGGTCATTTAAGCACACACGGTATAAAATATGTGTTATGTTGTTCTTTCCATCCCTTAAAGAAGCGCATGTCTTACATTTAAAAAACGTATATATATAACACCATACAGAAGTGTAAGGTTGTGATGCACTGAAGCATGCAACTTTAGTCCGCTTACTTAAGGACTATTTCTGACTTTTTAGACAGAACATTGTAGTTACGTATAACTTACCATCGGATTCCATATAATCTTTATTTGGATCTCAATCCAAAGCATGCAACCTCATGTATGACTTTTTCTCGCACCTTAACAAGACTAATCTTGTAATTTCTGTAAGACGGCACTTTTATTTTGAACAAGTTCTCAAGCATTCTTATATGTTCAAAATTCGTCTCATTTTAGTTTTTGCCAACTCATTGACAAAACTAAGGTAAACACCCTTGTGAGTGGGTTACTTCTCTATCCGACATGCTCAATCTCATACAAATATCAGTAAATATTTACAGATAAGCATTCGCACTTATGTATTGCTAACAATGAACTTGCTCATTATTCAGAAATACTAGTGTTAAAAGATTATATAAAATATAACAATACTAATTAAATTCTATGCAAACCTCAAGATCTAATGTATCTCTCAAAACACATCTATCGTTATAGGTTTTCTCAATAAATCTGCATGCGTAAAAATGTACTGTAAGTTTACTTCTTCTCGTATAATAATATCTCGTATATATCGATGCTTAATGTCGATATGCTTAGCCCTACTATAAGCTATCAACGACTGACTGTTATTATTGATCGTTATTGGTTTCTCAGATGCAGTTACTCTTAAATGGCTCACAAATCATTTTAGCCAAACTATTTCTTGTACTATAGCTGAGGAAGCAACAAATTGAACTTTCATTATTGGTAGGGCTACACAAGTGTGTTTCTTTCTACTCTATGAGATGACACTATTGCGAAGCAAGAATATGAAACCTGAAGTGAAGTGGATTTTCTCTCATCCATATCTCATGCCCAATCAACATTTTTGTATTCTCTCAATTGCAGATCCTTTCTTGATAATAGAGAGAACAATTTGTTGTACCTTTGAGGTATTAACTACTTTTCAATGTGCTTTGTAACAACCCAAAAAGGAGCCTAGTAGGAATTGCATAGTTAATTGAGTTGTTACGGGTATAATTGTAATTGGACAAGTGTAAGGTTAATTTAATTGAGGACTAAATTGAAGAGAAAGATAAAGTTAATAAGTGAAATAATTGTTTTAGTGAGTAGAGGAGATTTAACCAAGGACTCTTGAGACAAAAGCCAAGGATATTATAAGTTGAGCCAATTAGATGTTGATACCTAAGCAAGGTAGTAAGGGAGCATTAATTGAAGAGAAGAAAGAAGAGAGGGGAGAGAAAAGCAAAATCAGAATTTTGCTTTGTTTCCTGCGTCTCCTTTCCTTCTCACGTAAGGCTCTTCTTTTTTCTTCCTCACTTCTTGCTCCTTGTTCCTCGTTGCTTGACTAATCTTCAAGGTCTTGAGTTGGATTTAAAGAGATTTAATTGAAAGGTGAGTTTGGTTTGAGGAATGGTTTTCTGCTTCTTCCCGATTTGCTTTATTTCAAGTTATTGGAAATGGGTTAATGAGCTTTGTTTGGTTTGTTCTTGCAAGAAGCTGCCGACAAGAGTGAGTGAAGAGGGGCCGATTTTTGAAGCATCTTGAGAGGTTTGGGAGTTTTCGTGTTTTTGATGTGTTTGATTTCTAATTTTAATTTCTGAAAATTTGAGTTGTCTAATATGTTTAAATGCATGTGTTTAGTTGAGTTTTGTTATGTATGATTTGTTAGATGTATTTTATCATATGGAAGTTGAATTGAGGATTGTATGTTTAGAACTAAATTCTGGGTTTATGGCCTTGGTTGTAAATTCTTGCCAATTTAATTGTTTCTATTAAGTGTAAATTGTTATGAATATGATTATAAGAATTCTTTGAAGTGAAATTGACGATTAGTTAGAGTTGTATGCTTGAAGTTTTGAGTATTGGATGGTTGTGGTTTGAGGGAGAAGAGAGTAGATCGGCAGCAGGGGTGAGGAGCTCGACTCTGTCGCGAGCGCGACAGAGCTCGGTCATCCGAACTCCTGCTAAAGCGCTATATATCACGAGTGCGACTTAGGTTGCGAGTGCAATAGAGAGCTCGGTAGCCAAGCTCCTGCCTGGCTGGGCTTCCTCGCAAACGCGTCTTCGTGTGCGACCACGAGGGCGACCTGCCTCTCTCTGTCGCGCTCTGCTTTTGTGCCTTTCGCGAGAGTAAAGCTTATCGTGGGTGTGACTTTGGGCAAGCTTCACCTCTATCGCAGGCGTGATGGGTCGTCGAGAGCGCGATGCTCTCCTGTGTTTCAAAAATGTTTTATTTTTTGTACTTTGCATGGTTTCTCACTCTTGTTTGGGTTATGGTTTTATTAATTCAAGCTAGTGTTTTGTACTTTAATCATGCTCACATTGTTTTCAATTATGTTAAGTGGTGTGATCAATGGTTATTGTAAAGGCTGAGTGTTATAATTAAGTGTAAATGCGTAAGCCTGAATGGTCATAGTAGTGGATAGATAAGCATGCTTATAAAGGGATAGTGATTGCACCTACTAGTGTTTGACGCCGTTTTGGTCTAGTATTTGTCGTAAGGGTCTAGTGTTTGATACCCTTGGTATCCAAAAGTTTTCTTAAAATGTTTTGAGACTTCGGTCTCTAGTGTTTGATACTGCTCGCAGTATCCAGTGTACCCGTATCCACCATCCATGTAAATTCAGGCTAGTGTATTGATCAATGATATTGTACTTGGTGTGATGCTCGGATATATGTATATGTATATGAGAATTGCTAATAGTAGAGTTTTCCTTGATATTATCTCTGACATTTGTTTTGATTTTAGTGAATATGCTCATGGTATCTCTTGCCTTATATTGGAGTGATTATAGTATGTTGATGCATGTGAACTTCTCATGTTCTTGTTTAATGTGTTTGTAAGTGGATATTATTGTGCTGTTGGTTTCTGTTCCTCCCCACTAAGTATTATTGCTTAGCACGGGTGTTTTTCCGTGTAAGTGGCAGGTTTGTTCTCTGAGTCGGGCATTTGCAGGTCGGCCACTAGGAGTTAGAATGGATTTCTTTTTGTATTTTGGCTCCTGTATTTTGTATATGCTTTTGTATAGAATATTTTTGTATAATAGTCATATGTATTTGTATTTGATAAGGATCCTTTTGTAATTTTGTAATTAATGCATAATTTTAATTTTTTTATATAATTAAGTTTATTCATTTATATTTATTATTTTGCTTTCGCTTCTGCATGTGTATTGTGTCTTGTGTGTGTGGCACTCCGGTACCCTTCCAAAGGGGGTATCGAGGTGTTACATGCTTTGCCTGGGTTAAATTGATGTCTACTTACTACACCCACTGCATAGCATATATTAGGTCTTTTACACAATATTGCATACACAAGACAACCCACGACACTAGCATATGGAACGTTCCTCATACGTTCCATTTTTTCTGACATCTTAAGACACATTTCTTTGCTAAAAAAATTGATTTTTGGCAATTGGGTTATTTATGGGTTTGCAGTTTTGCATATTAAATAGTTAAAGAACTTTGTTGATATATTTCTCTTGAGAAAAAGACAATCTTCTCGAACGATTTCTTGAAATCTTAACTTCAAGAATGTAACATGCTTTACCCATAACTTTTATCTCAAAATTGGATGATAACCAATCTTTGATTTGATTTATATACCCTTTATCATTTCCAGCCTTAAGCATGTCGTCTACATAGAACATTAAATTGACAAATTTACTTTTAGAGTTTTTACTATAAACACAATGGTTTTTATCAATCATGTTAAACACATTCGACATGATTATATGATGAAATCTTAAGTACCATTGTCTTGAAGACTGTTTAAGACCATAGATTGAACTTATCAATCTTATGTTCGCTGCCTTTTTCGATGAAACCTATAGGTTGTTCCATCCAATTCTCCATTGAAAAAACCAATCTTCACATCCATTTGATGTAGCTCTAGGTCCAAACTTGCCACTATGGCCAGAATTAACCTTGTGAACGTAAATCTTACAATAAGTGATAAAGACTCCTTATAGTCAATCCCTTCCTGTTGTGTAAATCCTTTAGCGACTAGCCGAGCCTTACATATTTCGATACTTCTCTCAGCCTTTTGTTTTACTTTGAGAATCCATTTATTCCCAATTGGTTTGTGTCCCGTCGATAGATCAACCAGTTCCCAAACATAATTTGATCTCATGGATGCCATTTCTTCTTCCACTGCTTTAATACATGTTTTCCTTAGTTAGACATGAAAGAGCCTCTAAAATGTTTTTAGTCTCTTCCTTATCTTCGAAGGTAACCAAAAAGGCTTCGTTCGAGCCTTCGACCTCAAATCGTCAATGTCAAACACTTATCTTTTTAGATTTTTGCAGTTCTAAATCTTGATAAACATGTCTCATACATTAACTATAATTCAGAATGCTCCCACTGGAACCATGTTCCATACTACCACTAGAGTCAAGAATACCATATTCTTTACTCTCATTTAAGTGAAGAATACCATATTAAAAACATGGTCACAAACATCTAGATCGTTTGGAGGACGAAGGTATTGACCTTCTTCCCCTAATTCCCTCCCACTCGGATAGAGTGATCCTATTGGTTCCTTTTCCTGAGTTTCATAGAAAGCAAAATCTTGATTCACTTCGCCTAAGTTTGGAAATTTATTCTTTAAAAATATGGCATCTCGTGATTTGAATTCTATCACTGTACCATTCTCTTGCTCACCAATGAAAATGTATCCTTTTGACACTTCAAAATATCTCACATAGATACTCTTTTTACGTCTTACTCTCAATTTACCAAATTTACATGAGGTATCATGGATGTAAGCATCACAACCCCAAGGTTGTAAATGGTTTAGGTCAGCTTATCAACAATCCACAACTCATAAGGTGCGGATGTGATAGATTTGAAGGGCACATGGTTTAGAACATATATGGCAATTAATAAAGCATTTTCCCAATAGGAGATAGGAAAATTTGCTCTATCATCATAGATCTAACTATATCACGGAGAGTCTTATTTCTCCTTTCGCAACACCATTTTGTTGTAGAGTTTTAGGAATGGATAACTGATGTTCAATCCCATTTTCATCACATAAAATTTTAAATTTTTCTGAAAGATATTCCTGACCTCGGTTAGTTCTTAAAACTTTCATCTTTTTGTCTAATTGATTCTAAGTTCATATAAGTCTTGAAGCAACTCAATGCTTCTAACTTGTTCGAAATTAAATAGACATGACCATATCCAGTATAATCATCTATAAATCTGATGAAATAGTAGGCCCCATGCCTTGCCCTCACATTTATTAACTGCAATGGAAATTCAGCTCTAGTTCATTTTTTCTTAATGATTTTCTAAATAGTTTTCCTTTTAAGTAATGCTCGTGCGTGGAAAATTCAACCTTATTTGAATCACCTATTAAACCTACTTTTACTAACCGATTCATTCGGTCTTGCTCGATATGATTTAATTTAGCATGCCATAATTTCACATTGTTCTCATAACTATGTGAAAAAAAAAAGATATTAAAGGAAAAATTAGTTTTATCTAAATAGTCATGGTCCACATCCATAATAACAAAATCGTTCAGCATATAACCAAAACCATAATGAACATCATTCAAGCATAAGCATACACCATCATCCTTAAAATGTGATTCGAAACCAAGTTTCAGTTAATAAAGCAATAACAGAAACTGAATTCCTAACAAAGGCATCTCGATCCCTTATTACATGATTCGTTGCTCCAGAATCTATCACTCATAAATGATGAAATTAAGTTAAAAATACAGAACTAGATACACTAATTTCACTCACTTTTTAGTCAGTATAATGTACCTTTTTAGGCATAGTGCATCCTCTTGCATAATGCGCTTTCTGTTGGCAATTGAAACATTTCAATCTTGAAATGTTTACCTTCTTTTGCCTTTGGACCTTTTGTGATTTTATTTTACCGTTTGCTTTTTAGGCTCTTGAGCCTTTTCCTTATCCCTACTTTTGAAACTTCTTTTCTTGTTCTGGTTAGAACTCATTCCACTAGAATGGGACTGTGGCATATGCACTTCGACATTGACCTTAATCGCTGCCAAACGATTCCCTTCAAGCTCCAAATTGATAAGAGACATCCTTAAATGTCTTTATGTCTTTATATTGTCACTACATCTTCATATGTTCTCTACTATTGGGTAAGAAATGGTTAACAGCTTGGACCTGCTGCTCATCATTCCACTTACGACCAACCTCACTAAGCTTATTTATCCTTTTCTATCTCTCTTAGATGTTTCCCCATCAAATGATTAGACTTCTTTTGATATGTGTCAAATTTGATCACTAATGATAGGAACTTAGTCGGAGACACACTTCTGAACTTTTCTCTCAAAGTGATCCACAGATCCATTGTATTTTAATACTTGCAGAACTGCTTAGTGATGTCATCATCCATTACACTTAACAAGATGATGTGAACAGTGAAATTCTTCTTTTTTCATGCCACATAGGCATCTTAATCCCGCGTATGCTGGGCTGTAGGGCCATTCTTAAGCTCAGCCATAATCGAACTTAAGGGTTCAAGAACCTCTTGCTCTTCAAGCACATACTAGATATTCATATTCTAGATTTCATAATTGTCACCATTCAGCTTAATATCTTTATTAAGTTCTACAACAATTGACTTGGAAGCAGTATCCATTAGGATCCTCTGATCTCAAATGGAACATTATTACACATTTTTAAGAGAGATAAGGCAATACATGTAATTTACTATGCATCTGAAATAATAACCTAGTAAAGTTTTCTATTAGGCCCAAATTCGAAAAAGCTACTTATAGTATCCAATTACCCTCTAAGTCCTAATATCTAACTTTACAGGTTAAAATTTTATGCATAGTAAATCTGAATTATTGGATTATTAAATTGTCAAACTTAAGAGGGGAATTTTATTGATTTTATTTTATTAAGTCTCTACTTAATAAACATGCATACATTTTACTCATAAAATATTGTAAGGTAATTAACAATTAAATAAACACATTTATTAAAATGTTAAATGCCAACATAATAAATAAACGCATTTATTTAGCCAATAAATAAAATTCAATAATCCAAAAATAAGACACTCATATCAAATAACAATAGGAAACATAAATCCTATTTAATAAAAAATAAACGCTAACTCTAACTGACAGTTATGTCAACTATTCTAGAAGTTCAGATTCTATAAAATCATTTTTGCTATTGAGATTATTTCTTTGACCAACTTCATCAATTCATCAGGCATCTCATAAGTTCGTTGATAAAGCAATGAAGGATGCACACTACGTCCATTTCTCAATACCATAACAGATTTTAGTGTTGCTCCTCAACACTTTCCTTTTAGCAACTCAAACCAAAAAGTGAAAAATAAATTTTCTATAAAATCTATCTCATATGAACTAGGTAGTTTCCAATAACTTACTCAGTTCTGAATGATATTTAAAAAAGTTGATTAACACGTTAATCAAAACTCTATTATCCCTTTGTTACTCAGACCACCAATCCAAATGCACTCATGCATTTGTTTTTGCACATATACTATATTAGCACATATACTATATGATGCACTATTGTATCAATATCATCAGCTCAAATCTTCCTTTACATTCTCATGTTGCTTATTGATTGCACTCTTGTATTTCGCAAAGCAACCCATGCGTAGTTTATGGAAAAATTTGTGTCCTTATTCAACATTTTTGCAACATATTACAGAAAATTTTATATACTCATGTATAAATATACATAATTGAAACACATTTCAATCAATAATTAAGGACAAAACCTTAAAAAATTTTCAAAATATTTTAAAAAATATCCGAAAGCAGAAAACACATTTTTTACGATTTTTCTTTGTAATTTAGATAATTAAAAAATAAAAATTTATTTTCGGTCATTAAAAAATTTTGAAAAAATGACCAAAAATGAGAAAAATTATGAAAAATTGATTTGTCGAAAATCGGAGCTGATTTGGTGGTCGGAGGAGGGCTCATGTGCCGGTGGAAGGCGTGTAGATGCGCTCACGTGCCTACACGCGCCACCACGCATGCATCCCTCTTATTTTGCCACGTGGCATTGACCCATTGGTCCATGTGTCCACACACATGTTGACACGTCTGACCTTTGTCACGACACATGGCAGTCTCTAGTTGGTCCACCTAATGCCCACGTGGCATGACCACTGTCATCCACGTGGCACTGACCCACTAGGCCACATGGCATGAAACATGGCTGGACCACTGTCGTCCCTGTGTCGACCCTTCATTGGGCCACTTGTCCCTGCATGGCGACCTGATGAACCTGTCCTGACATGTGGCACGACAGGTCTCGTCCACTTGTCGACCGTCGATTGGGCCACCTGGCACCCACGTGGCATCCAAGTGACACGTCACTATCACGTGGCATGACCACTATCATCCATGTAGCGTGATGCCACTGGGCCACATGTTTGTAGTGATGCATCACTATAGACACGTGGCTGCGAGCGTGTGGGTCATCACCCACGCGCATGCACCTTTCATATTCCCTACGGATTTAGGTGCTCGAATTTCGGCCGGTGGGGGATTTTGGAGGTCTGTGATTCTAATGGTGAGGTCAAATTTTTCAAATCCCAACTTCTAGTTTTGATTTTTTAAACACTCATGTTTGTCCCCTAAAATTGTGGTGTACACATATAGAATTTTCAAGCTATAATATATACACACATATATTTTTAACACAAAAAAATAAATTTATTGTATTTCATACATCCTACATCTACTAATTTTACACATAAAATTTTAGATCTATTTAGCCACATGTCAGGACGCAAAAATGACGGCTCTAATACCAATGATGGGAAATATAAAATATATTGGAGGTAACACTAATAATGATACCTACCTTTTGTAGCGCAAAAACGTTGGGGAAGCGTCACAAGGATCCCTTTAATTTTTGGTCACTGATTTGGCTCTTACCCATGTGGGGGATAAGAGTTTTTTTCAAAGTGCTATATATAACAACGCAATTTCCACAATCTAAAATCTCTTGGAAGATTAAGAGAAAAAACAAGCGTGGGTATAAATGAACAGTCTTGTGGTGTTAACATTTTCTCGTTACCAAAATCTGAGATCTCCTATCTATTTATAAAAATGCTAAAAACTAGAAATTTATCTCTAGTATAATTCAGACTCTTTCTGATATGATCGGTTAATCTCAGTCAGTTTGAATTATTCAATTCTATCTAGATATAGAACTTCATCTATATTAAAGTTATGGGTGTATCATAACTCTATTATATTGGAATATTGGTGATGTACAAAATAGGTGTTGGATTTTTTTTGAACAAAATATTTGATTTTTTTGATATGAGACGTATATATTTGAAATATAAATTAAATTGGAAATATTCAAAAAAAGGTTGTAAAATTTTAGGGACAGTTTGGTGGCAACAAAGACTGTCTCAGAAGTAAATATTCAACTAAGAAAAATATTAGTGACTGATTGACTATAATAAAGAGTGTCGCAATAATTATCTCCATTTTTATCGATTGGTTTTAGTGATGGCTTTCTTCGTTGTTAATGTTTATAACTAATATTTATGGTGCCTAATGCTGGAAATAAAATAGCGACTAAATTTGGCATAGTAATGGAAAATTATGTAGTTGCTAATTACTGAAGGCAGCAAAAAGTACTTCTTTTAGCTATAGTAAAAAGTGTTGCAATAATTATTTTTTAATGTTTAGTGATTGCTTTCGTGGTCACTAATGCTTATAACTAATATTTATGGCAGCTAATGTTGGAAATAAAATAGAGATGGATTTGACATTTAACAATGAAAAATTTTATAATGACGTAGCAAAAAGTAGTCGCTAGCATTTCACGATTGGTTGACTTGCGACGCTTGGTTGCCTAGTAAGTTAGTATTCTAGTCGCCAAAGGGTTTTAGCGACGACTTAGGCTTTTAGCGACTAAGTGGATAATCTAAAAAAACACTTTTTTTTTATTGAAATTCATGCTTATCAATTCGAACGGTCAAGAACTGCAGGTCGAAGGATTTTGTTAGAAATATGGATTTAATTAGGCTTCTGCATCCAGATTATTTTTTTAATAATTTGACATGAAATGATTTAATTTATTGAGGTTTATATATATAGGATAAAGACTTTGGTGGGAGTAGGTAAGAAGAATGATTCGGCTTGGGCAAGGCCGGTTCTTTTTGGGTCATCATTTTTCGAGTTATTTTTTAGTGGATTCGGATTGGATCACGAGTCATAATTAGGATTAAAAATCGGTTCAAAAATCAAATCATATTGTATCGAACTGAAAACCAAATTGGATAAGATCGAAAATAATTTGATATATTTGGTTGGATTTTGAAATAGAATTTTGTTATATCAATTCAGTTTTTAATATTTAAAAACCGTTAAAATCGAACTGACCAAATTATTAGTAAAATTATATCATTTTGATGTCGAAACTATGAGGTTGATAGTAACGGAGATAAAGTGAGACAAAATTGAAAAAAGAAAAAAAAAAGGTAGAAAGTTTAGGAATTTAAATTTCTAGCTATATGCAGGGGCGGAGGCAAAAAAAAAATTATCTAAGGGAAGAGATTTAATATATAATAATAAATTAAAACTTATTTATTCACATTATAATATTATATATACAATTCAAGCATTAAAAATATAATAATCACAATAAATATATATAAAAACATAAAAGATGTCTTAAAATTAAATACTATACCATGTCTATATAAAAAATTATCCATCGTTTACACATTTACATGAGCAAAATTTCGATGAATGAAACCAAAAAGAACGTTCCATCAAACTTATCATCTACGCTTTTTCATTGAATAAAATTCATCCATAATCATTTCTATAGTAAAATTCTTTGTAATCTCTTTCTCTATATAAACAATCAGTTTGTCAATAAGAAAATCATCTTCCATTCTACTGTGAAGTCTAGTTTTCACAAGTTTCATTGTTACAAAAACTTGTTTAATAGTTGCTAAAGAAACTAAAAGAGTTAACACAAGACGTACTAATCTATCAATTAAATGATAGATTTTTGGTTTTCCAATAACAAAAAATGCTTTGCGTTACTTAAAAACTGTTGACGGATTTTAAAAATCTGGATGTTTTGGAATATCAAGCTAGCTTATAATGTTTCAACTAAATCTCAAATGCACCTTTTCTTGCTTAGTGAAATTTTTAGGATAAAACTTATCAACTAAATTGCATATATCAATAGGATTAAAAGAGTTATAACCATCATTTGGACTTAAAGATGAACTCAAAGTAAGTAGTTCTAAAATTTGGTCACAAAATCTGCTATTCAACTCTTGTAATTGATAAAATAGCGTTTTGCTAGAAATCACTTGTGACTCGTGGACTTGTAATGGAATTGGGTTCATTGTCAATATAATATGAGTCTATTGGATCATATATCTAGAATGTAATGAACGAGTTAGGATTTATTTAGACATTTTAAATGTGAAATAAGCCAGATGTAAAATTTAAAATAATATTTTAGAGATAAAGATAATATTCTTTATTATTTGAATAAGAAATATTATTTTTAAAATCTCTATGCACATTAACCACTCACTAAATTGAGTTACAGTTAATATATATATATATATATATATAGTCTAAGCCCTAATCACCCTTTGACAATCTTTGTCGCTTTTGAGAAAAGAAACGGAGAGAAGAGAAAAGATTTTATCATTGCCGCTTTTGAGAAAAGAAATTGAGAGAGGACAAAAAATTTTATCTCTGCCACCTTTGAAAAAAAAAACTGAGAGAGAAAAATAGGTTTTATCTTTGCCGCTTTCGAAAAAAGGAACAGAGAAAAAAAATAAATCCTAGTTGCGCAAAAATAAGCTAGCACCGTTGCAGTTCCGTTCGCCATTCATGTGTGGATACTGGTAGAGTGTGGTCGTTTTTTAAACAGCACCTACAGTTTGATCTGATTTGGAGAAGTCATTAGCATTCGCGCAGAGAAAATGGTGATTCTCTTCAAAATCCTTTAATTTTTGCACAGAAAGATTGGTAATCGTAACCTTCTCTTTGAATTAATTGAAATGCATAGATTTTGGTGTATTTTTGTTTTTGTTTTCCACTGCGTATTTCATAATTTATTAGTAGCCAAAACCCAACAACTTAAGCATTGGATTTTTAATCTCGAATCTTCTGAAATGAAATTTTAACTCCTGTCGCTTTACAGATTCGCTTTGTTTTTACTCGTACCCAAATGCATTGCCAATCGGCTAGAAGTTAAGCTCAGATAATCAAATCCTATCCTTCTACATTTTATCTACAAGTTTTTATTTCCCCCAAAAATATACTTGGATTGAAAATCTAACAATATTTATTAAAGAGAGTTCGTTAGTCCAACCTTGAAAGATCACAAGAAAAATAAAAAAAATTGGAAAATGACCAAATAGATTTAAGGCTGGTAAGACTGCTAGGGCAGTCAAGATTGAATCTAAGTGAATTGTGACCAAAAATCGACTAACTTGAACCACTGGGACAAGAAATATTTGTCAAATCGTTTACTGGTAGAAAAAAAAAACTAAAATCCTTTTAAAAAGAAAATAATAAAAACTGATAAACATGACAAATTTGTTTTGATTGATTGAAGAGATGTTTGATTTTTCAGCTTTTGGACCTCGTATTTATAGCCCTGAAAAACAGAATCTAGTCGGGAAATAATCTTTAGTTTTCCAAACCAAAACCAAAAAGACTTCTAATTAAGTTAGGATCTCCTTATAATTATCCTGATTTCTCACTAATTTTATTACATATTTATCATAAGGAATAGTTATTTTTCCAAATTAGAGATCTGCCAATGAGATTTGGGCTTGATTTTTGGGCCGGCTCAAACAATGCTCTCTTGAAGTTACAAATTGAAAATTGTAACTTCCACTACAAGAAAATGCGGATTTTGCGATCGAATTTTAGCGACGCAATTATTTCCGTCACTATTTAAAGATGAAAAATATTTTCGTTTCTAAATAGCGACGAAAATTAATTTTCGTCTCTATTTAGCGACGGAAATAAAATTCGTTGGTAATATGGTAGCAAATAATTTGATTTAGCGACGGAATAAAAAACCGTTGCTAAAAATGGCGAGAATGGTTTTCTTCTCTTTTTTAGAAACGGTATTTAGGGACGATAATATTTTACCGTCTCTATTTAGTGACAGAACTCAATTCCGTCGCTAAATTTAGCGACGGTAAATCATAGCGACGGAATTGAGTTCCGTCGCTAAATAGAAACGATAAATCATTACCATCTCTATTTAGCGACGGAAACTCAATTTTGTCGCTAAATTAAGGGGTATAAATACCCCATTTTCTTCTTCTCTCTCCTCCCCCCTCCTCTCGATCGGCGTTCTCCCCCCCCCCCCCCCCGGTCTAGATCCCGGACATTCACGGCTTCGCCGGCGTTCTCCTCTGCTCCGACGCCTCCTCCGCCGTTCGGCTCCCCCACATGCGCGAGTTTTCCCCATCTTTTTGCCTTGCGCCGCCACTGGTTTTGTCCCCCTGCTCTGGCCGATCTGCTGTCGCCCGCCGCCGGAACGTCTCTTCTTCCAGCGGGATCTTCACCCACGGTCAGTTTCCTTTTTTTAATTTATTTTTTGTATTTTGTGCATTAAATTAATTTTTTTTATTGTTTTATTTTAGTATTATATTTGTGTGTATATTTATTATTTTTGTTTTAT
This sequence comes from Excoecaria cochinchinensis, assembly GCA_947683425.1. Lineage (NCBI taxonomy): Eukaryota > Viridiplantae > Streptophyta > Magnoliopsida > Malpighiales > Euphorbiaceae > Excoecaria > Excoecaria cochinchinensis. Next base: position 2,455,841 of record CANTUQ010000063.1, read on the forward strand.
TTATGTTGTATTATAATAGTTATTATAGTTATAATTGTGTTAAATTTGTGGTATATTATGTGTATTATCGTTTTAATGTGATATTTTATTTGTGTATGTAGTTATTTTTTGTGTATATATATTGAATTATAATTGTTATTATGTTTATATTTTTAAATAATTTTGTGGCATATTATATGTATATTTGTTTTAATTTGATATGTTATTTGTGTATGTATTTATTGTTTTGTGTATATATATTGTATTAAAATTTTTATTATATTTATATATTTTTTTTAAATTTGTGGCATATTTTTAATGTTTTATTTTGGTATTAAATTTGTGTATATATTTATTTTTTGTGTATATATCTTGTAATCTAATTGTTATTATATTTATATCTATATATATATATATATATATTATTTTGTGGCATGTTTGTTAAAATTATATGTATTATTGTTTTAATTTTGTGCTATATATGTGTATGTATTTATTTTTTTGTGTATATATTTTTTATTGTATATATTGTTATTATAGTTAAAATATTATTAAATTTGTGGTATATTTGTTATTATATGTAGTATTGTTTAATTTTGTATTATGTTTAATTTTATTTGTAAGTGTGTATTATATATGTTATTATATTTATAATTTTTTTTAAATTATATTATATTTGTTATTGTATGTACCCGCCACCGCCAGAATGGTTCCGCGTTTAGTTCGCATGTGCATCGGCTTCTTTTATCCATTTAGCTTGGGTTGTGTTTCTGCCGTCGCCGCCGCCGACCCTCCCTCTCCTAGCTGTTGCTTCACCAAAGATCAACTTTTCTGTATTAAATTTAGTTTGTTAATAATAAATATATATTTGTATTATTTTTTTAATTAGATATTTTATTTGTGTAAATATTTATTGTTTTGTGTATATATATTTTATTAAAATTTTTATTATATTTATATTTTTTTTGGGAAATTGTGGCATATTGTTAATATTTTAATTTGATATTATATTTGTGTATATTTTTTTTTATGTGTATATAGTTTTGTAAGTGGGTATTAAATTTGAGTATATATTATAAAACTAATTACAAATTTGAACAAATAGAATATAGAATTGACTTGAAATTAAATATGATATTTGAATTACATTGACATATTAGTGTAATACAAAATACTTGGGCATTAAAAAATTCTGACACGTGATGGTACTAACTAAGTTATTATGATTTTTGTACAACAGTTTATCAGTAATGAGTAATTTAGATAGAAGTTGGATATATAGAAGAATAACTCCTGATGGTTACATTAACCTTGAGTTTGTTGAAAGAGTTCAATATTTTATTGAGTATGCAAGCTCTCAACCTGCATACATGGACGGTTCGAAAATTAGATATCCATGCAAAAAGTGCAAACACATGTGTTATTTTTCTACAAAAGATGTGCATCTCCATTTGTTAAAAAAGAGATTTGTACCTAATTATTTTGAATGGACAAGGCATGAAGAGCCAATAATTTGTAGCACTTCTAGAAGTAATGAATTTAGACCGGCGGTAGTTGAAGCTAAATTTTAAGGGGGGACAAATTTATGACAAGCAATATTTGTGCAACAGAAAATCCCTATACCCAAATGGTTTTTGATGCAGCGAAAAATTCATTTTAGCCAAATTTAGGCAATGTCGAAGAGGAACCCAACCCAACAGCCAAAAAAATTTCGACTTACTTAATGCAGCTGACCAGGAATTATGGCCAAACTGTGATAATATGACCCAGTTAGGTTCTGTTGCTCGAATATTGAACATCATATCTGAAGGTCATATTTTTTTATCATAGTTTAAATGAAATCATGGCTTGGTACAATAAATCATTGCCTTCGGATAATAAAATGGTTGACAGTTTTTACGATATGAAGAATCTGCTTCAGGGTCTTAGTTTGCCAGTAGAAAAAATTGATTGCTGTCGGCTGGGATGTATGCTTTTATGGGGAGTTGATGAGGAATTAATGGATTGCAAATTTTATAATCAATCAAGGTTCAAGCCAATAAATGCTAATAGGAAGTAGAAATTAGTATCATGGAAGCGAATGTATTATTTTCCTATAACTCCAAGACTTCAAAGACTATATTCATCCGACATTACTGCATCTCACATGAGATGGCATAATGAACATGAACAGAATGGACTAATGAGCCATCCATTGGATACAATTGCATGGAAACATTTCAATAACATTCACCCCGACTTTACTGCTGATAGTAGAAATGTGAGGCTAGGTTTAAGCACTTATGGTTTTCAGCCTTTTGGGCAATCAGGACAACAATATTCATCATGGTCAATCATAATAATTCCTTATAATTTTCCTCCATGGATGTGTATGAATGAGACTTACATGTTTTTAACAGCGATTATTCCGGGACCAAAGAATCCAAAGCAGAGGATTGATGTATTCCTACAACCATTGATTTCTGAATTGCAACAACTATATGAATTCGGTGTGCTAACATATGATGTGTCCCTTAAATAGAATTTTATGATGAGAGCAGTTTTGATGTAGACAGTTAGCGATTTTCCTGCATATACTATGCTATCTGGATGGAGCACGGCTGGTAAATTAGATTGCCCTTACTATTGCAATGATTCAGATGCTTTTTATCTTAGTAATGGGTGTAAAACATCTTGGTTTGATGATCACCCTTTTAGATGAAAGAAACAAAGGTTCATTTAATATATCTGGTGAAGAAATCTTCAAGAGATTGATGAATTAGGGTTGCTGAAAGTTATAGAAGTTGAAGCTAAAGAAGTAAATAGTAGCATTTCTAAAAACTTTGGTTGGAGAAAATGTAGTCTTCTGGAATTTGCCATACTGGAAATCGAATATGATCCGACATAATTTAGACGTGATGCATATAGAAAAAAAATATTTTTGACAATGTCTTCAACACAATAATGAACATTGAAGGGAGGACCAAAGATAATACAAAATCACGTGCTGATTTAAAATTGTATTGCAAAAGAAATGAGTTAAATAGAGATCCTTGAACGGAAAAATATCCAAAAGCTTGTTATACTTTGGACAAAAGACAAAAGGAAGTTTTGTGTGAACGGTTAAGAAATCTAAAGTTTCCTAATGGATATGTTTCAAACTTAGCAAGGTGCGTGGACATGAGAAAGTATATATTGTTCGGAATGAAAAGCCATGATTGCCATATATTCATGCAAAGGCTAATGCTAGTTGCTTTTCGGGAATTATTGTCTCAAAAGGTGTGGGAAGCTATAATTGAGTTAAGTTTATTTTTCAAAAACTTAACTTCAACTGAGATAAAGATGGCTGACATAGAAAAATTAGAATTAAAAATTCCAGTAATATTACTAGTTGAACATTGGCCAAAATATTTTATTTCATTGAAAACCTCTAAAGACAATTTGCAGTATAACTGATCCTAGATCGATCCAATAAACTAACAAAGTCACCTGGTCTTTCCAAGTAGAATTTTGTTCTGATATAATCGATCTAAAAAGTTACCATGTTATTTGTTCAATTATACTTCATAAAAAAGCTTAAATTCTACTTTAGCTTAGTTTACCAAATAGCTCACAAAAGAAAAATGATTATATTTAGCCGGTTACCATGTAAAATCCAAATGAAATATTTGGTCATTGGTAAGAAATTAATGGCCAATTAACGTGTGATGGATTAATATCTAGCTAATCAACACTTACTTTTTTACTTTAATGAAATTGGCCATTCTTTGTTTCCTAAAATTTGACCGAGAATAAGTTACTCGATCGATTACGTGGCCATTTTCATGGCCGATTATAGTTTTTCATTTGGTGGCTTTTTTTAGGATGAAATTTTTTGCCTAATTCGACCAAAGGCATACTTGTACCTTGAGAAGTTGGTCCTCTTCTTTCCCCCAAGTCTTGGTCATCTTGGTTGACTTATAGGTCATCAAAGTCTTCATACAAGAGTTGATCATATTCTTAATCTGTAATACCCCAATCTATGCCTTAGTAGTTTTGAGTATAGTGAGGATGTAATTGCATTAAATTAAATGATTGAGTGTGTTAATGTGTGATTAATATAAGTGAAGAGGTGGATGTTTGAAATTAGAAAGAATAAAGGATTAATTAGTAAAAAGGAGGAGGGGGGCACATGCACATATAGAAATGGCACATGTATTAAATCTAGAAAAGTAAAGAGGACTCTTTATGTCTATATAAGCCATGAAGAACGGTTGGCTTTAGGTTGGATGTCGTGCATTTTTTTATATATGCTTATTGACCGCAAGTATACGGTGTACCGCAATAGTACTTAAGATGTCGATCCCACGAGGAACGTTTTTTACACACTATTACTAATCAATTTTAATCTTGTTTACAATGGTAATAAATTTGATGGTTAAATTTGAACTACTTTATTATAATAATTAATTAAACCTAATTTATGTTTATCAGAAGAAGGTAAAGGATATATGAATGAAGAACTAAAAATAATGAATTTGATCCATCATTTTGATTAACATTTATTCATCTTTCATGCAAGCCAAGTTGAACTAAAGTTCTAATTTACTCTCTCGACATAAATTAAAATGCCTAAAATATGCAATTAAAATTCTAACTCACAACTTTCATTAATGAATTAGAGGTTTGTAATGACATATTTTAAGAATAATCACCAACTTATAGCAATTATCTCAATATACCGATTTCTCAAAATATACCTTGATAATGAAACTCTATTAGATATCAGATAGAGCAAACTCTCGAATTACTTTAACTTGTAAAGATCATGCAAAATATACTAATAGAGAATCTACAATGAAAGACTATGAAAGTAGATGAAATAGAAAGAATAATAACATACAAATTCATTGAAATGATATTCATAGAAATATTGGAGAAGAATTAGAAATAAAAGAATAAAATAGAAGCTTTTCAACCCTTTTCTCAATCTCTTGAAATAGATTTTCTTCTCCTTGATCTTCTTCTTCAAAACATAAAACTAAATAATAAAATAAAACTAAGAAAACTGTCTACAAAATACAGAAAATCACTTAACTAAAATTCCATATCATCTATCTATATTTAAAATTACAGTTAAACTACATATTTATAGATAATAATTTAAAGTTTGTGTCCCTTGAGAATGGTTGCAAAGTTTGGTGAAAGAAGGTGGCTTTTCAAGTGACTTTTGGCTCAAAACTGCCCTAACGGTCGTCTCTGTCGCGCTCGCAACGTTGTCGCGATCGCGACAGAACACGCTCCTCTTGGCCTTTCCTTCTTTTCTCCTTTCTTCCTCTGGCTCGTCACGAGTCGCAACCTCACATCACGTGGCGTGACTTCGCGTGTGAGTCGTGACCGGTGCTCACGTCTCGCCTTCTCCTCTCTTTCTCTTCTCTTCTTTCTCTTTCTCTTTCCCTTCCTTTCCTGGCCTCTCTGTGTCGTCACGAGTCTTGAGGCATCATCACGACTCGTGACCCTACTTCCTCAGCCCCTCTTCTTCTTTTCCTCCTTCCTTCTGCCTTCTCCCTCGCCAGTCACGACTCGTGATATAGCATCACTAGTCGTGACCCTGCTCTGTTCTCTTGATCCTCTCCTTCTTTATCTGCTTCTTCTCTTCATTTTTCACCTAAAAAACACCAGTAAACACAAAAACATGCAATCTAATACAAATAAACATAAACTAACACATATGACATCAAATATACACAATTACATGATTAATTACATAAATACATAGAAAACATATATTATATTATACCTAAATTAAACTCTTATCAAATTCCCCCACACTTAACCCTTGCTTGTCCTCAAGCAAGAGAAAAGACATAAGAAAATATAACAGATAGTAAACATAATTATATAGCACTGTTCATTCAACATATATATACTAAAATTATAAAGCTCAACTATCTCAAACACTCACACATATCAATAAATCAAAATTCAAAATATGTATTGAAAATTCAACAAGTTTTCTAACTTTACTACTTCCAACATAAAGAATATAAAGTCTCAAAAACTAAACATGAATCAAAGAGAGAAAATTGATCATAAAAGTTAAAAATTCCAAGTTTGCTAGCTGCATTTAGGACATTTGTGAGCTCACTTACCCTTATCCAATCTCATGGCATTTTTAGACTTTTCTTTCTATTTTCTATGAATTTTTCTTTTTGTTTTACATGGGTATATATTTTTTTTTTCATTTAATCCCATGCATAGCAAGAGAAAGTAATATGGGTGCGTTTTACGCTCCATCCCATATTCTTTTACAATTTTGGATATATATCTTGCTATTTATTTTTGAATTTGGTGGGTGCATTTTATGCTCCATCCCACTTATCTTTATTTTTCTTTTCTTTTTGAGTCCTCATCCATTATTGAAAAGATAACAGGTAAGAATTATGGCTATAGTTTCCATAGGCAACTAGAAACTTAAAATTTTAAACAAAATGAGCAAATTCTAACTTTAAAAACATGGTTAGTTAAAAATACTAAATAAACCATAATGTTGAAAGAAGTAAAAGAAAATAACTTGAAAAACTTAAAACACATACCAAAAATTTTTGAAAAACTGATAAAAATGAGCATAAAAGATAATGGACTTAACAACCTATATAATATACCAAATGAACAATACATTATAATAAAGCTTACTCAACAGCTTACTTGAGATAAGAACACACAAACAAAAATAATCATGCAATTTACATACACAATACACAAACAAATTTATAAAACATAAGTAATCACAAACATCACAACACAGTCACTCCCCCACACTTAGAACCAACATTGTCCTCAATGTGAAAAAATAAAACAAAACAAAACAAAACAAATAATTAAAAGAAAGAAAACAATTAAAATAAAGAACAGAAATACTCCCCTATCATGGTGAATGTGGAGGTGATGGAATCACAAATCCAGCTTGTGTAATGAAGTTATCAAACTTGTACTCCAAACGCCTTTGACGTCGCGCTATAGAGGACAACTGATCTTGCATATGAGATAACATCATTGGTACGGTATTGCTGGATAAGCCAACATTAAGGGCAGCAGCCACATCTGCTGGAACATCAGGCAGAATTTTATCTTCACTTGCCCCCTCATCACCACCCTCTTCTTCTTGGGCCTCTACTTGTGGTTCAGAAGGTCCAGCAATGTCCCTCCAACAAGACCTCAAATGTGATGGAATTTCCTGAAAATTTGCACTAACCACCTCTCCACGAACAAAAAGATGTTTAGTAAAATAAATACAAGGACGATGTCTATGATAACAACGAAAGTCAACATCTAAATTTCTTGCAAGAACAGTAATAATATGCCCATGTGTTATAGGTGATTCATGTTTATCAACACAATTCAACAACTGACTTACAACCCAATAAGACCAACACACATCCTTTCTTTTATGTACACACCACATCAAAAAGAGTTCATTAAGAGAAACTCTATTAAATTCAGACCTGTTGAAAATCAAAGAAGCAAAAATCTTGTGCAAAACCCAATATTTTAAATCTTTGATAAATATTGATTTAGCATCTCTAGCTTTATATGGTGTTTGCAAATCAGTTAAAAAGGTCCAAAATCTATTAGGTTTAAAAGATTTTGGTGGATCAAATAAACCAGTTTGGGAAAATCCAAACATAAAATTCATCATAAAATAAGTTAGAGTGTGTGCTTTACCATCCAAACGAAAATCAATCCAGTATTCATTATCCTCATTCTTTTTCAAAGATGTATAAAATTCAAGCATTAAATCAGGATAAATATCTTCATGCATATTGGCAAATCTAAGGAAACCACAGTTAGCCAACATCTCAATCACAGTATTTAACATGCCCACTTGCTCTAACAAATCTGATGGAAAATACTTACATTGTGAAAATTTTCTATCACAAAGAGTAAGAAATCGACTACCTTCATCCACAAAGAATATGGGAAATCCAGCACCAAAGGAATCAGAAATGTCACCCTCTTCAGCCTCCCGCCTTGCTTGTTCAATTCTTGAAATGGATGGGTTTTTGGTTCTAACCATTGTGGATTAGTGAAACAAAGATTGAAAGAAGACAGCTAGTAAAATGGAACTGCTAACAAAGAAAGAAACAAAGATGAGGAAAATGCCGAAAATAAGTGTGTTAGGGGAAAGAAGAAGAGACAAAGAAAAATGAAAAGAAATTTACAAACCCGAATATGGCATTAAAATCCCGTAAACCCTAAAAATATGGAAGAAGATAAAAGAAACAGAATGCTAGAATGAAGAACAAGAACAACGTAAGAAAAACATTGTATGAAATCTCGAAAATGCTAGAATGAAGGAAAAAGAAGAGTCTAAGAATTATGAAGATTAAGAGTCGAATATTGAATGGTGACTCGTGACCTAAAATGAGAAGGTTTTACAAATGAGAGGAAAAGTGAAGTGAAATAGAAAAGACAGAAGGAATACGAAAAGTCCCGATTTTTAGGGTTTTGAATTTAAAATTTCCCTCTTTTAATTTTTAAGCTGTGTGAGTTAAGGGGATTAACGGTAATCTAAGCTAAATTAATGAAAAGTAAAATAGTAATATCCGAAAAGAGAAAATTTAAGGCAAATAAATTGAAAATTAAGTAGTAAATAGAAGAAAATAAAATAATAAAAGAAAAACTTACCTGATTCGTTGATCACGCGTCACGAGTCGTGAGGAAGAGTCACGACTCGTGATGCTCCTCACTAGGCGACTTCTCCTTAGCACCCCGTCACGAGTCGAGCCTGTATGTCACGACACGTAAAGATTTACATCCACCTAGAATCATTGCCTTCTGTCGCGATCGCGATACTTGCCACGATCGCGACAGAATACAACGTCTGCAAAATTATTTTTTTTGTTTTATTATTTATTTTGTTATTTTGTTATTTTTTTTTCATTTAATTGAACAACTCTAATCTTACTAAATTAGCTGTAAAATAAAAACAAATGTGTTAGAAGCATGAAAATGTAGAATACAAAAAATAAATAAAACTACATAAACTAATCTAAAACAACGTACAATACATTTAAAAAGAAAATATAGCTAAGTAACCTAAATAAAAGAATTAAACATATCATGACTTAATGTGCTCTCTAGGATTCTCCTCAGTATTACTTGGAAGACATCCTAAATTTCTAGAGGATAATGAACTAGCAAGTTGGCCTAATTGAATCTCAAGATTATGAATAGAGGCAGAATGATTTTTAGTAATTTGATCAATTTTTGCCTAAAGTTTCTTTTGACTATCATCTTGAGAATTCATCTTATAATTAATTTCCTCAATAAACTTATCAATCTTCCCTTCAAAAGCACCAAACCTATCTTGTGGTTGTTGGTATCCTACTCCCCTATTTTGGTTGTTATTATTATTATTTTCCCATGATAAATTAGGATGACTCCTCCAACCAGGATTATAGGTGTTAGAATAAGGATTACCACGCCCTTGGCCTTGAATAAAATTAACTTGTTCTTCCTTATTAACCATGCCTAAATTGCAATTATCACTCTTATGTCCTTGTTGACCACAAACATTGCATGCATTTGATGAATTACCACCCATACTTAGACTATTAACTCTATGATTCAATGCTTCAATTTGGGCTTATAATGCAACCATAGAATCTACTGAATGTACCCCTCTAGCATTAGAATTATTGTACTCCCTTACTCTTTTAGGAGGCCACATACAATTGTTCATTACCATCTCTTCCAATAGCTCATATGCTGCTTCCGTTGTTTTTCTCATCAAGGATCCACCAGCTGCAGCATCTATAGTCCCTCTTGTAGTTGGATTAACTCCATTATAGAAGGTTTGCATCAAGAGCTCTCTTGGAAGGTTGTGGTGTGGACACATCCTTTGCAATTCCTTTAATCTTTCCCAAGCCTCATACAATGATTCATTATCATTTTGAACAAATGTAGTAATATCCTTTATGATTTTTGCAGTTTTGGCCAATGGAAAATATTTTGATAAGAATGCTTGGGCCAATTGGTCCCAAGTGGTTATAGATCCCCTTGTCAATGAATTCAACCAAGCCTTTGCTTTATCCTTCAAAGTGAATGGAAAAAGCCTAACCTTGATTGCATCAGCCGAAACCCTATTGATCTTAAAGGTATCACATATTTCAAGAAAGTTGGCCAAATTAGCATTTGGATCCTCATTTGCCAAACCATAGAATTGAATACTATTTTGAATCATTTGTAATAATGAAGGCTTAATCTCAAATTGATTTGCATTTACCGTTGGCCTTACCACTCCTTGTTGAGCACCACTCAAAGCAGGTGTAGCAAAGTCCATCAATCTTGGCGGATTTTCTTCAGCCATGATAATTGGTCTCTTATCCTTGTTCTTTTTCTTATTGGACTTCCGGTTACTTAACAAGAATCTTTCAATTTCAGGATTTAAGAGTTCAAGCTCTTCTAAAGAACTCCTTGTACTAGGCATGAACTTCTAAATCCTGTAAAACCAAAAACAAAACACAAAGTTAAATTAAACACACAAACAAATTAAAACAAAACAAAATATTGAAATCCAAAATCATAAATCAATTTTCATAATGGCAAAACAATTGATCCTCGTCAACGGCGCCAAAAACTTGTCGTGCATTTTTTTATATATGCTTATTGACCGCAAATATAAGGTGTACCGCAATAGTACTTAAGATGTCGATCCCACGAGGAACGTTTTTTACACACTATTACTAATCAATTTTAATCTTGTTTACAATGGTAATAAATTTGATGGTTAAATTTGAACTACTTTATTATAATAATTAATTAAACCTAATTTATGTTTATCAGAAGAAGGTAAAGGATATATGAATGAAGAACTAAAAATAATGAATTTGATCCATCATTTTGATTAACATTTATTCATCTTTCATGCAAGACAAGTTAAACTAAAGTTCTAATTTACTCTCTTGACATAAATTAAAATGCCTAAAATATGCAATTAAAATTCTAACTCACAACTTTCATTAATGAATTAGAGGTTTCTAATGACATATTTTAAGAATAATCACCAACCTATAGCAATTATCTCAATATACCGATTTCTCAAAATATACCTTGATAATGAAACTCTATTAGATATCAGATAAAGCAAACTCTCGAATTACTTTAACTTGTAAAGATCATGCAAAATATATTAATAGAGAATCTACAATGAAAGACTATGAAAGTAGATGAAATAGAAAGAATAATAACATACAAATTCATTGAAATGATATTCATAGAAATATTGGAGAAGAATTAGAAATAAAAGAATAAAATAGAAGCCTTTCAACCCTTTTCTCAATCTCTTGAAATAGATTTTCTTCTCCTTGATCTTCTTCTTCAAAACATAAAACTAAATAATAAAATAAAACTAAAGAAAACTGTCTACAAAATACAGAAAATCACTTAACTAAAATTCCATATCATCTATCTATATTTAAAATTACAGTTAAACTACATATTTATAGATAATAATTTAAAGTTTGTGTCCCTTGAGAATGGTTGCAAAGTTTGGTGAAAGAAGGTGGCTTTTCAAGTGACTTTTGGCTAAAAACTGCCCCAACGGTCGTCTCTGTCGCGCTCGCAACGTTGTCGCGATCGCGACAGAACACGCTCCTCTTGGCCTTTCCTTCTTTTCTCCTTTCTTTCTCTGGCTCATCACGAGTCGCGACCTCACATCACGTGGCGTGACTTTGCGTGTGAGTCGTGACTGGTGCTCACGTCTCGCCTTCTCCTCTCTTTCTCTTCTCTTCTTTCTCTTTCCCTTTCTTTCCTGGCCTCTCTGTGTCGTCACAAGTCGTGAGGCATCATCACGACTCGTGACCCTACTTCCTCAGCCCCTCTTCTTCTTTTCCTCCTTCCTTCTGCCTTCTCCCTCGCCAGTCACGACTCGTGATATAGCATCACTAGTTGTGACCCTGCTCTGTTCTCTTGATCCTCTCCTTCTTTATCTGCTTCTTCTCTTCATTTTTCACCTAAAAAACACCAATAAACACAAAAACATGCAATCTAATACAAATAAACATAAAATAACACATATGACATCAAATATACACAATTACATGATTAATTACATAAATACATAGAAAACATATACTATATTATACCTAAATTAAACTTTTATCATTGGAAAAAACCCAGCCAAAATCTTTCTCTTCTTCTCCTTTTTTCAGTCATCTTTGCACCTAAAAATCAAACTAAAGTGTATCTAAGATTAAGTTCAAGTAGTATAAGTGATTTAAGGATAGTTTTGAAGTTATAAAGGTAAGAGAGTTAATTACTATTCATCATCTTCATCTTTTTGCTTATTAGGGTACAAGTTATGATATATATGTGTGTATGTATATTTATGAAGTTAACATGATTTTGTTATTTGAACTTAAAGAAGAAGCAGTTGAAAGGGAAAGAAAAAAGAAGGAAGAAGAAAATAAGTGATAGAGTGGAAAGAATGAGTAACTTTTGAGGTTTGGGAATTCTTCATCTTTTATGTTAAATTTATGATTAATTCTAATTTTGAGATTATGAAGTGTTTATCTGTGTTTACGAATGTTATTGAGAGCTTCGAGAAGTTGTTTATGTATGAGAAATGATTTTTGATGTGTGATTTGTGTGAAAAAAGTGTGTTGGTGTTGTTTGGGGGATATAAAAATGGAAAAACAGAACATGTCAAATTTCCAGATTAATATAGCTGTGCTTTAAAAAACACAACCGTGCTTTTGAAAATACAACTGTGTTTTAGTAAAAAACAAGGTAGCTGTGTTGTGTCACACGGCGGTTAGGAATAACTTAACCGCCATGTGAACTTATTGAATTGCACAAGCAAGGAGATCTATCGCCTTACATGGCGGGCAGGTTAGCCCTCACCGCCATGTAAGTACATTCTGTCCAACTAAATGGAATTTGAGGTGTCCCACACGCCTGCCAGAACTTTATGACCACCGTGTGTCATGCCTTACACGGCGGTCAGGGATATCCTTACCGCCATATAAAAGTATTCTACCTGGCAATATTCAAATAATTCCAGCATTTCACACGGCAGGCAGGATTTCCTTATTACCTTGTGGCCCCTGTTTTTCTGAAACTATTTATGCATTTGTGCATTAAATGAACTCTGATTTAAACCAAATTTAATATGATGATTAATTAACAATAATAAATGATATTTAATTAGGTTTTGTGATATTTTGTGAATGACTCTGAAAATTTCCCTGTTATTTTGAAATATGCATTTTTCAATATAACAATTGACGATATGATAAATACAAATGAATAATGATCCAATGTATATTTCAATGCCTTCTTTAGACTGGATAGTGGATAGATAGGCATGCCTGTAGGAATTCTATTTGCTGCAGTCTCTGTTCATTTCTATAGATCCCGTTTGGGAATATCTGACACATAAGGTAACAAGATAAATTAAATGAATTATGCTTTCGAGTACCTCTATTATTGTACTTTCGGATACCTTTGTCCAGTATTTTTCCGTTATCCACTTCCTTAGGATATTGCAGGCTCATTTAAAGTTAATACTTGCAAGACTTCCGTAAATGTAAATATACTAATATGTGACATGTTATTTGTATTAAATACTTGTTATTTCATATATAGCATTCTCTTGATTATGATTATGTGCATTCATGAGTGTGTATGGTTCGATGACTACTGTGAGTAGTCGTCCATCTTATACTAATTCCCCACTAACTATATACTTAGCATGGGTGTTTCATCCGTATAGGTACTGAAGGTGACGAAAACGTCAAGGACATTCTACAGGTGTTAAGGCCAACACATCCATAGAAGACTTACATGTAATACTTGAATTTTGCATTAGATTTATGTATGATGTTCTTTTGGATTTTGAGAATTATGTATGTGAACAATGTACTAAAGTATGTGTAGCTCTTAAATAACCTTGATATTGTAAATATTATCTTAAAGACAATATTAATTACATGAAAAGTTTAATGTACGATATAAATTGTCAATTTCATTTCTGCACTATTTGAATACTGTTTTTGTACACTCTTATCCTCTCAGGGGTATAAGGGGTGTTACATAATCTCTCACAAGGTCTTCCACATGTACACGAATGAGTTGTTCATCCATTTCAAATTTCAATCTCATTGGCCCAAAAATTTCTAACTTAGAATCGTTTAAACTCTCTGCCTTGTATACCGCATCAAGTGTCAAGTTTCTGCAGAGCATAGGTATGGGGAAGTACTTGGATCAGGAAATTTTGTTCATTTAGAATCACTAATTCCTTTTTTTTTCTTTATATGTACCACATATAAATATATTAATTGCTTGTAATATATCAATATAATGTATTAATTGCTTGTAATTTCTCATGGAAATTTTAGTTGGATTTGTGTAGCTTTGTCAATGATTCAAAACAGAATTCTTTGGTTTTCTGAAATTATGGCAATGGATATTTTACTTTGTCCAATTTCTTCATTCGATCATGGGGTAGAAAGTTGTCATACTAAAGGGATAGATTATGCATTCTTTTTGTATTTTTAGCTATTGTCCGGACATTTTGCCGAGCAAAGGTGATAAGAATGTCATGTGAAGAATGTAGTCCAAGAGATGTTAAGCCTAGCCTGAGGCCGTCAATTAAAAGTGCACGCATTAGTCAAGCTCTAGAAACTAGGTTGAACAGAATCAAGATGCAAAAGCAGTTGAGTATCTCTTCGGCAAATGCAGAGGCTAACTTGGATACAAAGAGATTGACTAATGCAAAGCAGCCTCTTGGTGGTTCTTCTTGCCTAAAAGAGGAAGTGAAGAACGCAGCAAGAGAACTGCCAATGCTGCTAAACATGAAAATATTTTCTAGATCTGATGCATGGCCTCTGAAGTTTCAGATTGAACCACCGACGGATGAAAGTATTGCTCTTTATCTTTTTCCAGAGAGTGAAAGGTTGCCTTTTCCATCATGTTGTTAGATTATGCTTTCTTTTATTTTGTTCAAGATTATCGTTTGATTATTTAATAATGTAACAGGGATGAAAAACTTTTTGATGACCTGATGAATGATGTGATTATTCACGACCAAGCTCTTAAGGCAGTCTCCAACACGGTGGAGCTGTTTGTCTTTTCTTCCCGTGAACTACCACAAGAACATTGGTGTAAGCTTTTTCTTTCGGATTCTAAATTGATTGATATCTTGTATTAAGTTTTGTAATATCTTTTGGATATCGGCATGCAGGTTTCTGTAGGAAGTATTACCTGTGGGGTGTGTTTAAATCAACAAATAACCTTAATCCTCTCTGTTGGAGAATTGATTCAAAATCATTATTATTTATGTAGTGACTAGATTAGTGAATTTTATTTTAACATATTTTTAATGTTTTTGTTAATTATTATTTAGTTAATAAAGTTAATGGTTTTAGTGTATTTAGTGGATTAATAGAGTTATACGTTAGTTATTTAGTGAAATTAGTGGGTTAGTGGCTTAAGTTTATGATTGAAATGTAAGCCTATAAATAGGCATATGTAACTAGTATTTGATGGAAATGAAATTTATGTTCTTCATCTTAAAAATTTCCTAACAGTGGTATCAGAGCCTTTATTGGTTATGGGTCTGTGAGAAAAATTGTACTGGAGAAAACGAGTGAGATTCTGCCTCCTGTGTTCAATGGAGAAAATTATCAATTGTGGGCATATGAAACATGATTGGAGGTTTGCAAATGATCAAGCAAATTTGGCACAAGAGCAAGAATTTTTTTTTTTGAGAGTTGGAGAGAAGTGCTCCAAGAAAATTTAATGGCGGAAAATTGATGAGAAGGTGCATCAATTGAAGTTTGATGAGAATGTGCATCAATAATTAAATTTTGATGAGAAGTGCATCAAAAATTGAAGAGAAGTGCTTCAAAAGATAAATTGAATAGAAATGTGCAATGGAGAGAAGTGCTCAAACAAAACAATTAAATGTGTATGACTTTGAATCAAGGGAGCATGTTGGAGAATTGATTCAAAATCTATTATTTATGTAGTGACTAGATTAGTGAATTTTATTTTAACATGTTTTTAATGTTTTTGTTAATTATTATTTAGTTAGTAGGGTTAATGGTGTTAGTGTAGTTAGTGGATTAATAGAGTTATAGGTTAGTTATTTAGTGGAATTAGTGGGTTAGTGGCTTAAGTTTATGATTGAAATGTAAGCCTATAAATAGGCATATGTAACTAGTATTTGATGGAAATGAAATTTATGTTCAGTGGCTCCTAAGTTCGTCATGCCTTCTAACCTCAAAAATAATACGGGATCCAAATCTTGGTAAAGTCTTACGTTTTTAGTATGGGATAATGCCATAATTTTACCCCCCAAAAAAAAAAGAAAAAAAATATTCACAAAATCTAACTTTTTGAATCTTTTCCTTGCACATCGGAACGTGCACAAAGTGATTGACTACACCTTTAAACTTGTCATATGTCCTATTATGCACCCAAACTTATCAAAGTATTTTCGTTTTAGACTGGGTGCACGGATGATCTATAACAAAGTAAAATTGGGATGTTCACTTGCAAAACTTACAAGCTTTTATTGTAAATATGTTCTCACCAAAGTATAGAGGTCAAAATTGTTAGGAGTATGCACTATAGCCCATGGAAAATAGAAAATTATGTCATTTATATGAATTCAATTTTAATTTATAAAAGGCAATATACATTTATTAATGTTATGTTATGACTACCCGTGACTTTATATTATGTCCTAAATTAATAAATATAGTCTTTAGTATTACAAACATAGTGCAACGGCAATCATGAATAAGTTTATGATGTGAGATTCTTATTGCATGTAAATGTATTAATACCTAAATATTTATAGTCATAATATTAACAAATAATATATTGTTAATACGGATAGATTAGCACATGTTATAATTTTTGAAAGGTTCAAGTAGTTGTTCTCATAACTGTGATCATAAATATAGTAAAAGCTAACATGTGGATGCTTGTTAGAAGAACAAGTACATTAGAAACCTGACATGAGAATTCTCACATAGATATTAAATCTATGTCATTGTAGAATCTCTACATAGTAGTGGTACAAGTATACTTAGACTTGATATCACCAAAATTATTTTAAGTAGTGAGTGACATTTTAACTCCATAACTATTTACCTCCATTGAGAGGTAAACATTGTGAGGAGGTTAGGTATATAATGACCTACTTGAAAATAGTTGAATAATCAATAAAAGATTCACCATCCCGAATTTATTATTGGAGTTATCTCACAAGTTCAATAATACCCTCAATCAGAGAATTTTTAGCCAGAGTAGAATGTTAAAGTGGATGAGATCCATAAGGGCCATTTTGAAAATAATGGTTAAATTATTAGAACAACTTTATTTAGATTTATATGAGTTGACAAAAATCCATACTCAAAACTTAAATGAGATAAAGTATACTGAAATAAGTAATTGCACGGTAACTATTCTATGAAAGGGTTCAGTCAAAACCACTTGACTTTTCTATCAATTGAGTAATCATGATACTTGACTAGAAGCCTCTCATAATTTGGACATAATTGCAGTTATGTCTGTACTGCCAAGTAGATCAAAAAAATCCAATAGGTCATACACTTTTAGAGAGAAGATAAAGTGGTAAAAATACAAATGTAATAATGTCTGACATTATTATAGATAGAGGAAATAATGATGGGAATAATTAATTAAAAGAGTTTAATTAATTATGCATGCATAGAAAAAGTCCGCGAAACTCTTTTTGCATAGTCTAAAATAGTGGATATTTGATCCAGAATAAAATATTATTGGATTATAAATATTATAGAACTGAAATAATAAGATTGGAGCAACTAGAGAATTAATTGTAGGGCTAGATGAAAATTGCTATACGCAAAAGCACTATAAGAGTGCCTCTTGCATAGAAATGAGAATTCAAAGCCTTAATGGCTTATTTTTTGGGCAAATTTAAATTAAATATGATCCATAAGTATTATGGATCTTATAAATTTAATTTGATTGGATTTGGAATCCATTTGGGTAATTAAATCTAAGTCCGTGCAAAAAAATTCAACATGTGAGCTTCTGCGCAAAGCATTGTGGTGGAGGCCTATATTGGATTTAATTAAAAAAAATTAATTAATTAATTAATTAATTAAAATTTAATTAAGAATTAATACTCAAGCTCTTTTAGAGTTCTGATCTTACTAGAGTCTTGTTTTTAACTTGAAGTATAAGAACAGTAGTAGGATAACGATAGAATGATATATTTACAGAAGAATTAGAATTCCTCTTCTCCCTATCCTTGGATGAAATCTATCACTAGTTCCATAGAATTTTCAATTTTCTCTGTATCTCCTTTTTGGTTCATTTTTCCTCTTCTCTGATGTAGACAATTTGGAGGTATTCGAAAGTTAGACATTGTGGTTTGCAACAATCCGGTGCGAAAAAAAATCAACTAATCAACAAAATTACACAGGTGATTTTTCAATTTTTAGTTAGCTAATATAATTTCATAGTAAAGATCTAAATTTAGTTTGGTTAAAATTTTAAATTTCGCTTATGTATGAGATACATGTAATCAACTAATTCCAATATGGTATCAGAACTAGGTTTTAGCCATGAAATTGTATTTTATTAATTTTACGAAATAACTTTCTATTTATGAGTTATCTATTTCATGAATTTTGATGTTTATGAATATTATATTATGAAATATATAATTGTGTGATTAAAATTAAAAAAAAAAAAAAAGAGAAAAAAAATCAATTGTTTTGAAGCAGAGAAATTTTCTTTGAACGGAACAATAGTCTTCTACACAGAGAGGGGCTATTCTACATCAATTTTATTTTGATCCATATGAAAATTATTTTGATGATAAGTTATATTTTTAATATGTGATATTAAACCATATGATTAATCAGAATTGAAATCGGTTAAGTTTTGCATGAAAATTAGTTTTACTAAAAAGTTCAGTAAATTGTGTTCTTCGTGTGTTCTTGATTAGTTCTTGGTTAGAATGATATTTGATCTTAATTTTAAGGTACATAAGATGTATTAATGTGTTTTTAATTAATTTGATTAATTAATTTGGACCCTAAATCAATTGAATTGAAATTAGTAAGTTAAAACCAATTAATGAACTTAATTGAGTATGCGGGCTTGATTTAAATTAGCAGATGACTTGGTGGATCCAATGAACTAATTTAAATTAAAATTATAGACTCTAATTAAGATTATTAATGGATTTTAGGGGCTGGAGTGAGCTTGGTATAAGCATGGCCCATTCTCAAAACTCAAATGGTCTAATGCACAAAACTAGTTTGTATGTGAACACATGGTTAAAATTTATTGTGTGAATTTCAGCCCACCTATAATGTTTACCCAAATTAATTTTTAATTATTTTAATATGATTAATTAATTAAATAATCAATTTAAAAATCAATAGGATTGATAATTAAGACAAGAATACATGCATGCAAAAAGTTTTTTAAAATTGATAGTTTCCAAAATGAAAATAGTTTCCTAATTTGGATAGTTTCCTAAACTTGATCACACTACAACAATAACTTATAAATCGTTTAAAGAGTTGAAACAAGTTAAGTATTTTATGTATGGCTCTAATTTTATGCATTAGAATTATATACAATGGTGTATGTTTGGACTAAATCCCAATGTGATTGAGCATACTGCATGTTTCGGCCCATAAGGACTTTCATGTTCTGATCAATTTTCTTTTTTGCATTTTTTCTAATTGTAATATGTAATTATATTACATAGAATATAATTAGAATTATAAAGGAAGATCACAAGGAATGGAGCAAGAAGAGGGCCTTCTTTTTGGCTCAGGAATGTCAATGTAGTAAAGTCCATAACTAAGCCATATTTGTATGCTTTATATTTATACGATAAATATAGGAAGCATACTAATGTATGCCAACCATGTATGATGAAACCAATTAATAAAATCCCTCAAAATAATATTAAGATACTTTAGCCTTCCATTAATTGTAAAAGAACTAGAGTTTTTTATAGTATGGGTTATTGATCAAAGTCGAGCTCACATTATATCGAATATATTCAATCCAATTAATGGGTCATCTTAGCTAGCCCATTAGTTTGTTGACCAAAGTCAAGACTAATGGACCTAGAGACAAGATTGGGAGAGTGCATTTATAATATGCATGCATCAAGAGTTGATAATCCAATAATCCAATAGTTGTGTAGAAACAAAATTGGTATATAGATACCTATATTTCAATGGTATGGAATTTAATTTGTTGACTAAAGTTAAGGTCAAATTTCATATCAAGGATTGGATATTGACCCACTAGGAAAACCATCAATTTTTTTCGGATCACATAGTGAGGGCTATTGATTCACAATAAAATAGTGGGAGTTAAATGGATTAATTAAATACCTAATTAATGCATGCATATACATGATCATACTCTAATATAGTCTCTTTCTTCACATTTAGGACTTCATTATGAGCACTTCATTGGTAGCAATTACTCAGATTTGATTAGGCAAGTGAGAATTGTTCTCTATCCCGAAAAGATCCATTATGTCTTGGATCAAGATCCACCATCACTATATTCTAATGATGCCACTAATGAGTTCAAGGGCATTTATCATAAATATATGGAGGATAGTGAAGCAACAGCATGTGTGATGCTTGGTGCTATATCCTCAAAGGTTCAGAAGTAACATGAAAAGATGGATGCTAGAGCCATCATTTTACACTTAGAAGATCTTTATACTTCTCAAGCTAAAAGTGAGCAATATGAGATTAGTATAGCCCTTTTTAGCTGTAAAATGGTGGAGGGAACTTCAGTTGCTGCTTATGCATTGAAGATGTATGGATACATAGAGCACTTGGGTAGGCTTGGCTATGTTATGGATAATGATCTATACATAGACTTAATCTTATACTCGTTGGCTCTAAGTTTTGCACCTTTTATGCTTAACATCAACATGAATAAGATTCAAGTTTCTGTATCTAAGCTCATGCTCAAGACAGCTAATAGATCACTTCAGGAGGATCCAAAGTCTATCATGGTTGTCTCTTCTGCTCATAAAAGCAAAAAGAAGAAGAAGAAGAAGAAGAAGGCAACCAAGGCACAACCAAAGCATGGTGATATATCCAAGAAAAAACTGCCAAGAAAGAGAAGAATCCTAAAAGGACTTGCTTCTATTGTGGAAAGTATGGTCACTGAAAAAAAAAAAACTACAAGGTCTACTTAGATTCCCTTAAGGAGAATATGCAGGATGAGGCTTCAACTCTAAATATTCATATGATTTAAATAAATACTTATTCTATTACTTCTAAAAAGTCTTGGATATTAGATACCGAATGTAGATCTCACTTATGTAATGATCGGCAGGGTCTTAGAAGCAATAGAAGAGTCAAAAAGGTGGACATATGTCTACAATCAGCTATTGGCAGAACATCTTTATATAAGTTGCGGGGACTTATCACTTGCCTCTTCCGAGTGAATTGGCAGTGGAACTGAACAACTGTTATTATGTTCCAACTTTATATAGGATATTATTTCTTTTAGTTGTTTAATGAATGATTATGAAATTTCTTTGAACAAGGACAAGAGTTTTACATTTTTAAAAATGATATATTTTATGTTAATGCAATTATTGAGAATGGCATATTTGTTTTTGATTTAAATAAAGAAGTTCATAATATGAATACTAAGAGCATAAAAAAAATAATCTTAATACTTTATATTTCTGGCATTATCATTTAGGCCATATAAATAAGAAACACATGACCAAATTATACAACTTTGGTAATTTGGGATCATTTGATTATGATTCATTTGATACATGCGAGTCTTTCTTATTAAGCAAAATGACTAAAGTACCCTTTACTAGTAAAGGATTACAATCAAGTGAGACATTGGAACTAATACATTCAGATGTATGTGGTCCAATGACTTTATATGCTAGAGGAGGCTATTCCTACTTCATAACCTTTACAGATGATTACTCCAGATATGGATATATCTTTTTAATGAAGTATAACTTTAAAGCTTTTGAAAAGTTCAAAGAATTCAAAAATGACGTTTAAAAATAACTTGTCAAGAGTATTAAGACACTTAGACCAGATCGAGGTGGAGAACACTTAAGCCAAGAGTTTCAAGATTATCTTAGAGATAATGGGATATTATCTCAATGGACTCCACCATATACACCATAACATAATGGTGTTGGGTTTTGAGCGAAATTAAAAAAACATATTAATGCAGCAGAAAAACAAAAACCAAACAGGATCCATGTGATCCAATTGATTCAAAAGAGAGATTATAGAACACCAACCTTTCTTGAAGCACAGAAACACGAACTAACACCTCAGTTCTATCGGATTGTAGGCGCTGATCAATCACGAACGCCCTCTACCAGTATCCACACGCACGAACCGATGAACAGATAATCGCAGGGGTGCTAGCTCCCTCTCTTGCGACTGAATTTTATAAGGTTTTTCTCTACATTTTTCTTTCACAAAGAAAAGTGGCGGCTAGGTATTTTACAGCCTCTCTTCAAACAAAAATCAGGGTTATATTAATCTTAAATATATATTTGTAAATACTTATAAAGAGATAAATTAGGATATTATCTCTTATTCAAAATAAGATATATATATTTCTTATTCAAAATAATAAGAAATATTATATTTATATATATTTATATAATTTCAAAATTAAATATAAATATCTATATTTATATAATTTTGAAATACCCTAATTAAAATACAGTCTGTTCGTTATAGTCTTGGTGTGTGACCCAATAGGTTTATATTAAGTTAGAAGTGAGCCCAACTCCATAATAGGCCCACAAGTCATAATTGGTCTCTAGAAAGACATTATGACTACCCAAATAATATAAATATCGTAAGTCCGATTTTAACCTAACAATAGAACATGTTATTATCCTTTTGTCATACGATATCTTGTTTGAATATAAGTCATGGTCCATGTCAAACTTATATTATCCAAACATATAATTTCTCAATCACTAAGTAGACTGATAAATTCAAATGACGTTGATCACACTATCAATTCATTCAAGCACGGCCATGCATTTTACAGTCCTACTTATTGAGAGGCCCAATAGATATCTCTCTCATAAGAGAGGGACAAATTCCATCTTAATTATTCACTATCCTCTGCATAATTCTCATCATATTTAAGCATAACCTTTATGATTATCCAATTAAAGACAATATTTGATTATGCCAAAATACAATGTTCCTTATGTAGGAAACTGTGATAATCTCAGGTCTAAAGATTCAATAACATAACTATTATGAGATCACTTATGACACTATCCCATGTAGTGATCTCATAGTGGGTCTATCCAATACCTTATTCTCTAACAAGTACCTATAGATTTGATTTATATCACCATATATAATCATCTCATGATTATCGATCAAATCTATACTAGTCTTAATTTATCTTTATGCCTTTTAGTGATAAATGACTAGGAATGACAAGAATAACATGGTTATTCATAAACATGACAATAATGTGACGTGCTAATAATATTAAAGTGAAGAAAACTATTATATAAATGAAAATATAATGATTACATCAAGGTCAAAATATTTGGCCTAGGGTATAACCACTAACAAATGGTGTATCTAAAAGGACAAATTGAACACTATTGGATATGGTTTGATCCATGATGAGCCTAGCAGACTTGCCTAAATCCTTTTAGGCTTATGCACTGAAAACTGTTATTTATGCATTAAACAGAAATCCTAATAAGTCGGTTGATGTTACTCCATATGAGATATGGAATAACAAGAAACACACACTTTCTCATATGAAGGTATGGGGTTATCCTGCTTATGTGAAGAGAATAATGTTAGACAAGCTGGATGCTAAGTCTGACAAATGTTTATTTATGGGATATCCAAAAGAAACAATTAGATATTACCTCTACCATCCCTTGGAACAAGAAATATTTGTTTCAAGGCATGTTGTCTTCTTAGAAAGAGAGTTTCTTCTAAGAGATGATAGTAGGAGTAGAATAAAACTTAGTGAAGTTTAAGACCCACAAATTGAAGCAGATCAATCAATTGAACCCGAAACTAAATCTCATAATGATGAGATTACAGTTGAACCTGAATATACATAAGTTCTTAGAAAATCTACTAAGATACATTTTATCCCACTAAGATATCAATTCCTCGTGGACTCATATAAGAATCTAACTATAGTAAAAAACGGTGAGCCTACAAGATATCAAGAAGTTCTGAATAGTTCAGAATGGGAATTATGGTTTAAGACTATGCAGTCCGAAATAAACTTCATATATGAGAACAAAGTATGGACTTTGACTCAACCACCTGAAAGGATAAAACCCACAAGGTGCAAATGGGTCTTCAAGAAGAAGACTGACTTGGAGGGTAATGTAGTTACCTATAAGACTCATTTGGTAGCTAAAGTTTATCGTCAAATAAAAGGAATTGACTTTTATAAAGCTTTTTCTCTAGTTACGATGCTTAAGTCCATTAGAATACTTTTAGCCATTGCTACTTATTATGACTATGAGATTTGGCAAATGGATGTGAAGACAACTTTTCTGAATGGAAATCTGACTGAGAAAATGTATATGACACAATTTAAAAGGTTCACATCTGGGAATGGTGAAAAAATATGCAAGCTTTAAAGATCCATTTATGGATTGAAGCAAGCATTTAGGAGTTGGAACATTTAATTCAATGAGACAATTAAAGAGTTTGGTTTCTCATAAAATAAGGATGAACATTGTGTGTATAAGAAGGTCAGTAGGAGTGCAATCGTTTTCCTTGTTCTATATGTGGATGACATATTGATCATGGGAAACGACATCTCTATTCTTCAATCGATTAAAATTTGGTTATCCAAACAATTCTCCATGAAAGACCTTGGAGAAGCATTCTATATTTTGGGAATTAGGATCTATAGAGATAGATCTAATAGGTTGCTAGGTCTTTCACATTCTATATATATAGATAAAGTAACGAACAGGTTCAATATAGATCTCTCTAAGAAAGGGTTTATACCTATGGTACATGGGAAACACCTTTCTAAGTCTATGTGTCCTAAGACAAAAGAGGATAGAGAGAATATGAATAGAATACCATATGCATCTACAATTGGTTCTATCATGTATGTTATGTTATGTATGTGTCCAGATGTAGTATTTGCTTTGAGCGTTACATGCAGATTCCAATCCAATTATGGAGAGGAGCACTGAAGTGCAGTCAAGAATATCCTTAAGAACTTGAAAAGAACTAAGGATATATTTTTAGTATATGGAGAGGGTGATTTACTTGTAAGCGGGGATGATGCCAACTTTTAGTCTTACAAGGATGACTATAAATTACGGTTGAGTTTTGTAATCATAATAGGAGGAGGAGTAATCAGTTGGAAGAGTTTCAAATAAGAGATGATTATTGATTCTACTACAGAAGCTGAGTACATTGATGCTTCAGAGGCGGCTAAGGAAGCAATATGGATCAAGAAATTCATTACCGAACTAGGAGTGTTGCCTAGCATTATTAATACAATACTCTTGCATGTGATAACAGTGAAGCCATTGCACAAGCAAAGGAACCACGGTCTTAACAACGATCCAAGCATGTTCTCAGAAGCTACCATATCTTCCGGGTGATAATAGCAAAAAATGACGTAAAGATAAAAAGGGTCCCCACATATGACAATGTGATGGATCCTCTCACTAAGGCACTATCTCAAAGCAAGTACGATCACCATGTACATAGTATGGACTTAAAACACATGAGTGATTGGCTCTAATGCAAGTAGGAGATTGTTAGGAGCATGCCCTAAACCCCAAGGAGAATAGAAAAGTATGTCATGTATATGAACTCAATTTTAATTTATAAAAGGCAATATACATTTATTAATGCTATGTTATGACTACCATGGCTTCATATTATGTCTTAAATTAATAAATATAGTCCTTGGTATTATAAACACAGTGTAAAGGCAATCATTAAAAAGTTCATGATGTGGGATGCTTATTGCATGTAAATGTGTTAATACCTAAATATCCATAGTCATAGTATTAACAAGAGATGACATTATTAATACGGATAGACTAGGACATGTTATGCTTCTTGAATGGTTCAAATAGTTATTTTCATAACTATGATCACAGAGATGGTCAAAGTTGACATGTGGATGCTTTCTAAAAGAACAAGTATATTGGAGACCTGTCATGAGAATCCTCACATAGATATTAAATCTATGTTAGTGAGAAATCTCTACATAGCAGTAGTGCAAGAATTTTAGATTTGAGATCACCAAAGTTATCTTAAGTAGTGAGTGATATATTTTAACTCCATAATTACTTACTTTCATCGAATGGTAAACATAGTGGAAAGGTTGGGTATATCATGACCCACTTGAAAATAGTTGAGTAATCAATAAAAGATTCACCATTCCGAATTTATTATAGAAGTTATCTCACAAGTTCAATAATACCCTTGTTCAGAGAATCTTTGGTTAGAGTAGAATGCCAAAATGGATGAGATCCACAAGGGCCATTTTGGAAACAATGGTTAAATTATTAGAATAACTTTATTTAGGTTTATGTGTGTTGACAAAAATCCTTACTCAAAACCTAAATGAGATAAAGTATAGTCAAATGAGTAATTGCATGGTAACTGTTTTATGGAAGTCAAAGCGACTTGACTTTTCTGCATTTGGATAATCATGATGTTTGAATAAAAGTCTCTCGTGATTTGTACGTGAACATAAATATAAATAGCAATTAAAGAATTAATATTGATTTAAAGAGTTTAAATCATGCAATTTATTAATTGCAATTATGTATGCAATGTCAAGTGTATCAGAAAATTTAATGGATCACACACCTATAGAGCAAAGGTAAAATGGAAAAAATACAAATGTAATAATGTTTGACATTATTATGGATAGAGGAAATAATGATGGGAATAATTAATTAAAAGAATTCAATTAATTATGCATGAATAGAAAAAAGTTCGCAGAAAAAGTTCGCAAATTTTTTTGCGCATAGTCTCATCAAATAATGAAAATTTGATTCAAAACAAAATATTATTGGACTATAAATATTATAGGGCTAAAATAATAATATTGGAGCAATTGGAGAATCAATTATAGGCCTAGATAAAAATTGCTCTGCGCAGAAGAACTACAGGAGTGTATTCTATGCAAAAATGAGAATTAAAAGCTTTAATGGCTTATTTCTTGGGCCAAGTTAAATTAAATATGATCCATAAGTATTATGGATAATATAAATTTAATTTGGTTAGATTTGGAATCCATTTGGATAATTGAATCTAAGTCCGCACAGAAAAGTTCAGTCTTTGAGCTTCTGCGCAGAGCCTTGTGATAGAGGCCCATATTGGATTTAATCAAACAAAATTAATTAATTAATTAAGAATTAATACTCCAACTCCTTTAGAGTTCTAATCCTACTAGAGTTTTGTTTTTAACTTGGAGTATAAAAGCAGTAGTAGAATAAGGATAGAATGATATAATTACAAAAGAATTAGAATTCCTCTTCTCCCTACCCTTGGCTGAAATCTATTACTAGTTCCATAAGATTTTTTGGTTTTCTCTGTATCTCTTTCTTGGTTCATTTTTTCTCTTCTCTAGTATGGACAATTTGGAGGTGTTCAAAAATTGGACACCATGATTTGCAACAGCCAGGTGCGCAGAAAAATTAACTATCAACTATCAACAAAATTTCACTGGTGAATTTCTAATTTTTAGCTAGCTAATGTAATTTCATGGCAAAGATCTAAATTTAGTTTGGTTAAAATTTTAAATTTTGCTTATATATGAGATGCATGTAACCAACTAATTCCAATAGAGATATTTGCTTTTATAGCAAAATCAATGAGAACAAATACGTTTGAACTTGATATGATATATGAACTCTTTGTCTAGGTAGCTTCATGTATGGTCATTATAACATCCCTTTCTTTCTAGAATACGACCATTTCTACATTTGATGGAATGAATGGCAGCTAACATTCTATTGTACTTTACCTTTATCAATTCTTGCTACGTAGTTGCTATAATTAACCAACAAAAATATTCTTATTTATTTGTGTCTAATATGGAATGTGGTTGTACATGCATAATTGGGGTTAATTTCATGGTCTAATAATCATAAAGTGATAATTTTTTTTGTAATGGAAAAATGTCTTAAGTGAGTATTTTTTTAATGGAATTTCAATTTGACTAGAAAACTTTTCAAATTCTATTAGAATTCCAATTTGGCATGCCATATAAGCTCTAGGTTTTTAGAACGTGACATGTGGCAGTCCACGTTGTACAAGGATTGACACATGATGCCCCATTAGTGGTACACGTGGTAGTTCATATCATACAACGGTCAATCCATGATCCCATATAAATAATATGTGTAACAGTCCATGTAATAGTAAAAGGAAAGTAAAATTTCTCTCCAAAATTCTTTTATTATATTTTAGTTATTAGGGCATAATTCCACTGAAATTAATTCCAAATTTTGGGTTTTTGTAGGCTTTTGGGGGGGGGTGAAAAATTACTTTTCTCCTCTCAGATTGTTTGATTAAGGTGGTGCAAGTAGTTGTGGACACGTATTCCACCTCCAACCTAGGTAATAGGTTGGAATATAACTACACCTTATGTCCGAACGGATGTAAGTTAGGTTAGTACGCCCGAACGGACACGCTTAGTTTATAGGACACTCTCTTAGACCAAAATTTGGTATCCAGTTACGGCTATTGAAGCTTAATATTGTCATGAAACATGTTGATTGGTAAGGTTTAATGTAATATGGGTACAATGTAACATGTATTGGAGCATCAATACAAATAGTAAGACAATTTATTCCCTCTAGAGGCAAGTTTGGCCATATTTTAAAAAAAAAACAAAATATACCTATATGCATGCTTTGAAATGAAGACCATAAGTGAGATTAACCAAGTCTTCTAGAGAATTAAGCAATTAGCTCATAATTCACCTATAAAATTGCGATGCTAGAAGAGCTAATGAGCATGATGTCGATTATGTAAACATTTTCTTTGTGGAGTAAAACCAAGTAGTGTCAAAATGACATGACGTTAAGAGAAAGTTGCAAACTTAGTGTACCATGCTCAATAGGCTTGACAAAAACTATTGATGGCCTTGTGAAGTTTGCAAACATAAGATGAATGATGTTTATCAATAAAGGTAAATGGTTGTTACCTGATAACTTTTGAAAGATTAAAAATGAATGAGCCCTTGATAGAAGGTTCCAATTGGATCGCCAAGATTAATTAGGCATGCAAATAAGAGGAGCTTGGTCGAATCAGGTGTAAACGCTCTAAAGTTTAAGCTAGTAAAGCTTTTAGATAGAGAATTTATAGAGAGAAGGTCTCAAGAATTCAATACTTGGCTCATATATGTTTGAGCTATTTATAGTGCATATTGGAAGTCTACCTGTAAATGTACTCTAGTGCCAATAGTAGGTCTACTCAAGTGATAAAAGTAGGTATACCAAAACAGTATGGACAGTAGTGTATGCCAGTGGATTTGACAGGATGAGGCTTTGCAGTCTAATCAGACATGTCAGTGGACTTGACAGGGCATGGTCTTGTCAGTCCGATTAGATCACTCATTAAGTGATAAGCAACGGGGCTTGGGCCTTCTTTTGGAGATGGGCCTTTGGCTAAAAGTAATCAAGCCTAAATGATAATGGGTGTTACCATTTGCTCCCCTAAAATATTTAATCGAAATTATCAATGTAACTTGAGATCCTGGCGGCCAAATATTGACAGTTTGATATCCCAAATTGCACTTTGATATTCAAATTTTGAGCTTGTCTTTTCATATTCCCAATCATGGAAAAAACTGTTAGTCAAACCATTTATAAAGGAAGATTTATCAAGCGTATCATTTATGAAGGATGCTTCGTTCTTCGAATCAGTCAATCTATTTCTTACATGTGGCACTCATCCTTTTAGGAAAGGTGTTTGGCTTGCTAGGGAAACTATCTTTTACCTATACATAAGTGAAATCTATTTCATTTTCGGTTTTACAAAGCTTTTAACTCTTTTTCTCTGAAATTTCCATTTAGTTTCAATGCAAATCTTTCAAGCTCAAGCCATTCATGTGTTTTTCTACCACTTTTCCAAGTAACTTTCACTTGGATGTCCTTTAAAATTCATTTCTATTTCTTCATCTTCTTCATTTAGATTCTCTGCAAATCCTTCAAGCTTAAGCCATTCCTATGTTTTTCTGCCATTTTTACCAAGTAAGTAACTTTTACTTGGATGTCCACTAAAATTCATTTCTATTTCTTTAGAAGCTTAATCTTCTTCTGACAAATTAAAACCTCCCAATTAGGAACTCATTTTTTGCCTCTCTTCCCCCAAAAATGGTTGTATCTTACTGTAGTCTAAATGAAGTAATACAGATTGAGTTAGATACTAGTTTCTTATTATAGTAAAAAGACACATGTAGCTAAACAAACTAAACTTTTGACCTCTGAAGTGAGTCGGATAAAGGCCAAATACAGCTCGCCTGAGGACATAGCCATTATGGGTTTTCCTCTATTAATGTTGATGGAAGAAGGGCCATTCAGAAAGGATAACGAATGTTTCTTCTGCCATCAGCCCTGTTTGGATTGTGGACCAAGATTTCCACTCCATCTTTTCGACATTAGCATCCTCCATGTCTATGGGATCACACCGAACCAGCTCAATCAAAAAGGATGGAGGATCATCACCTGCTTCAAGGTGTTGTGTAGGCATCTCGAAGTTGTTCCATCTTTAGAACTCTTCAGTTTCTTCTTTTATTGTCCGGTCAAGAGGATGAGATCGAGTATTATTTTACCATCAAGAACAAAAAGAAATTGTTCCCACTCCTTCTTCAATAAAGGGCTAGAAAGAGAAGTTCTTTCTAACCCGACGAACTTCTCTTTAAAGCCCTTTATTGAAGAAAGAAGCGAGAATAATTTCCTTTTTTTCCCGATGGTGAAATAATACTTGGTCCCATCCTCCCAACCGGTCAAATAATAGAAAAAAGTGAAAAGTTCCAAAGATGGAATAACTTCGAGCTGCCTACACAACACCTTGAAGTAGGTGATGGTTGTAATACCCCCTACCTGTACATAGGGAACCATGTACTAATGTAGTAGGTTTACTAGGTAAGGTGAGGAGTGCTACAAAGCCGGAAACCTCTAACCGGTCCTGCAAATAATATTTGTAGCAATAACATCCATTCAATTTTATATATAACACTAAAAGTGATAATTCATACAAAATCTTTTCTTTCATTTCCTTTACATATATTCATAACATTCCTTATAATGTCCCAAAATATATCCATTACATATTATATTACATTTACATATATGTGTACATGTTAATTTATCTCATTTATAACAAAACATCATATTACATAACCATTATATTACATAAACTAATACAAAACCTACATTATCCGCTTCTAACTTAGGGTTGGCCTTAGCTGCTACGGAATGTCTTTGAAAATGTCTCTATCTTCAGTACCTACACAGATTAAAAACCCGTGCTAAGTATAAAGGTTAGTAGGGAACAATTAGTGTTGAACGACTACTCACAGTAGTTGTCTAATAAGCACACAAAATCATGTTATTCATAACACAACATTATTCAGGTATTAAATTCATCATATGACTTAATAACACAAAGGACATATTTAGTCATCACATAACAAACACATATAATTTATAGTCTTATATACCTCATACAATCTATCATAAATAATATATTTTAGTTATCACTTCCTAATACATAAGGATCATATTACAAGGATTATTTAAGAGCATACAAATCATAATCACTATTATTACACTTATAAAAACGTAATTGATGTCAAGATCTATCACAATCAATCACACTATTCACATATCATCTTTGGCCCACTTTTCTAAGGGTGTTGATAAGCGGGAGAATAGCTGGCATCCCTGAAGGAAAGACTATCTGGCATCCTCGTAGGGAAGAGTAGTTGGCATCCCCGTAGAAAAGTATAGCCGGCATCCCTATAAAGAAGAAATATGAAGGAGATATAAGTCTCAAAGGAAATGACAACATGGGTGTCAAGTAATAAGCAGCTACTTTTGGCTCCCTATAGGCATGCCTATTTATCCACAACTTAGGTTTCTAAGCAGGCTCTAGTTCAATTTCAGAGTCACTGTTGATCACAGTACATGCATATAAACTCATATTCCAGGTCCACGTACTCTTACATAGTTATATCATCAACACGGGTAATTCAAAATTCATGTCAGGTAATTCAGAACAAGTATTATCTAGCAGACATTCTTTTATAAGCACATTGTACTTTTGTTGTGTTCCAAGGACATAACTACTTTCATGAAAATGTATACAACATGCACACACATATATTTATATATATATTACTATAAAATAAACCTTCATCTTAAATCTTTAAGCATATGCTTATCATATATAGGTAATAACAAATACCTGTTTCTTTCTTAATTCATCATTAATAGCTTACATATTCTTAACATGCCTTAATTAATTACAAACAAGTTTATATTACTCATAAATATTTGATATAATATACTAAGTCATTTTCATTTACGTTTGACCATTTCAAGTTAAATTTACCCTTGATTGCTTCATCAATTTAATATGTTGATAACCTTAATCACATATATTTTCAATTAGTAACCATACATATAATCTTTACATAACCCTTTACACGTGTTGGACAAGCTCTAGAAAGTTGCGATGAAGTTTGGGTTCAATTCAGGAAGAAAAATACACAATATAAGCTGAAAATAGGGGGCACACGGCTGTCAGACATTCTTGCCCGCCATGTGGACAAATTATAGGGCAATTTTGGAGTTTTAAAATGCATTTACACTACAGTTAGGCAGTTTATACAGCGGGCAGGAAACCCTAACAGCCGTGTAAACCTATTCTGCAGCACTCTGCACAGGGCAGATTCCATGTCCGATTTCGCACAAAGTTTTTCACTTAGCTAGTAGCAGTTTTAGGCAAAATTGTCTTCTAGACAATTATTTCCATATGTCTTAAGTTTCTAATGAAACAAATATAATGCAATTTGGACTTATATCCAAGGAGATATTCCCTTGAGAACACCAACTGCTCCCAATGCACAAATAGAACCAGTTTTTCAATTTCAAGCCTAATTTCGAAAGTCTTAGGGCATGACTCAGCTCTCAATCTCTTCTAGAAATTTGTAGATATGAATCTTAAGTTTTACCTCCTATTAGAATCACCAAATTTGGAGTTCTATAGACCAATTTATATCCAAAATACTATCTCAGGATCATTTATTTCCTAGACATAATTTCACATAAATTCATGAAAGACCAATTTATGCCTTTCTTAACCAATTCAACAACCACAACCAAGTTCAACACATCAATTACAAACAATATAATCTTAAAATCACCTCAAATTATAATTTGAATACACACAAAGATGTAAGGGCTCCCAAACCTTCATTCTTGCTCTTTTCCCTTCAATTTTGACCTTTTCTTGCTTTATCTCGTTTTCTTTGTGTCTGGCTACTTCTCCTTCTATATTCACATCATAACTCATATTAACATCAATATAAAACCATAATTTATAACCTTGCTAAATTGAAGAGGGAGAAGGAGAGTATTCCTAATATTTTTCTTACCTTTTTTAGCTTACAATTGCAATGTTATTGAAATCGGAATGGTCCGGCCGGTTCAACCGGTTGAACCGTGAATCGGTTGGTTTTACTATATAAAATCAGATTGGAAAAAAATCAGATTGAACCGGAAAGAACCGGAGAACTGGAGAAAATTGGGTTTTTGATTAAATTGCAAAAACGCTGCCGTTTAATTAAAGTTAAAAAAAAAAGAAAAAGAAAAAGAAGAAATAGGAAATCAGGTCGTGAGGGTCTGCCTTTTGCCCTTTTTCATTTTCACTTCACCTGCTCTCTTCCTTCAGTGGCCGCCGCCCATTGCAACTCCAAAATCTCACTGTCGCCAGATTCTTGTGCTGGATACTGAAAATCGGTGAGTGTTGTTGTTATTTCCCTGCTTTTATTTTCCTGTTGAGTTTCTACTTTCTCATATTTTCTGGGTATGAGTGTTTTGTTGACCGAAGATTTGGCATGAAATCTTGTTCATCTTGAACCATAAGTATTACTGATAAGTAAATAATATTAGAAGGTTTATTTTTGGTGTAGGGTAGTTTGTGAATCTTTTATATACTTAGTTGAATTTATATTCTCTTGAAAAAATAATTTTATTTTTCTTAAAAATAAAAAGCATATACCAAGAAGAAAATAATATACAGCAAACCCCACAATTGCCCTAATATTGAAAATTATTTAACCAAAGCACAAAGGGATTGAAGTTTAAATTTTGCATGAATGATATATACTACTTTAAGCAATATTCTGATTTTATTTTTTTTAATTATGAAAATATTTTTTTACCTAATTTACATATATATAAATATATATATATATATATATATATATAAGAGTCAACAAGTGATGCACGTGCATGAAATGGATATAACTCAATTAAACCAACTCAAATCCTCCTATATTATACCTTAACTATAATTGAAAAGGCCAACATTAAACAGACTGCCTCAAACTTTAGCCGAAACAATGAATGTTTTAGTTTTTGCTTTTTTGATGGGTACAATGAATGTTTTTTGTCTGTTTTCTTTGCAAGTGTAGTAAGAGAAGTCGGTTGGCTTGTTTCGGTTTGTTGAGAACGGCCACAAATAACATGAATGAAGCTCAGATGTTGTCCTTCAATCCATTCTGAGATTTCTAAGACATTAATTTTAAATACTTTACATGTCTATTTTGTATAATCTTGGCTTCATGATTTCTGTTGTTATCACTTGCAAGCTTAGAGCGTGTCATGAGATCAATGAAGTTTCAACTAAGTGATCAATAATAATAGGATAATAAAGGTATTTTCTTGGTAACAAAATCACAGCCTCCATACACAAAACAGAGCAATACATAAATAATAAAACAGAGCATTGATGGATGAGTACTACAGCAAAAAGTACCCAAAAAACAAGGAAGAAACTTTATATGTGATGCGGGATTAATTTCTTCTCTTCATATATGACTAATTTACTATCAGGTGGATGTTAAATCCAGCCTAAACCATGAATGAAATGTGGTTAAATCATGAACTCCAACATCTTCCACTCTCATTTTGTGTAACACCCCCATACCCCCGGGAAGGAATATCGGGGTGCCACGCGGACACTTACGTATACATGCGCATATACATACACTAGTGGAAGCGATAGTATTAAACACATCCATTTAAAAGTAAAAATAAAATAAAATAATACTACACTAGGGCCCAACATGTATTTCATATTAACTACATATATATGTACATATTTATCTTTATACATGTTCATATTACAACCTGTTTTCATTTAACTTTACATATACATTTACATAAGGATGTTACTCAAAACATCACTAACTCTATTTCTATCTTATATAAAAAGATGAACAAAACTTCCTAGTGGCCTTGTCCTGCAGATGTGTGCTCTCACTGAGTCCAAACCTGTAAACCTACACGGAAATAAACATCCGTGCTAAGCGATAACGCTTAGTGGGGATGAACAGAATGCAGAGGACTTATTTATGAAGTCACAACTAAATCACACTTTTCAAACAACAATAATAAATAGCTCATGCATATAACTCTCAATCTTGTACAGATCATTTACTCAAATATACAATAATCATGTGTCCACCTTCATGTAAACATATACTTGTATATGAAACTGTCATGTATTTAAAACATTACTCTTATATGCTATAACATTTATTCAGAGCAATACTTTTAATCTTTCCATGTTTACTATACTATATTAATAAGCCTGAGTTCCTTTCATGGTGGATACGGGTAACCCTGGATATTGTTTACAGTATCTTACATGTGGAGAATTAACTCAAACTCTACTGAATACACAAGGTATTCAAAACTCTGGGCACGCTTAAGGCCAACTCTAGCAGCTGCACTCTAACCCTTTGTAAGCATGCTTATCTATTCACTATAACAGTAATCAGGTTCAATAAACAACTTACATACACTATATACAGATATCAATTCATCAAATTCAGAGGCATTTAATTCATGTACAATTTTATTAATCATGTTCATTTAACTAATGCTAACCATGAAAGAGGTTTAAAAGATAATTTTAAACCAAACACGGACCAAATGGTGACATACAAAACTCACATGGACATATATTAGCTCAAAACAGAAGCAATAGATCAAAACAGAAACAACAGAGAAGGAGAGAGCATGAGCACGACTCGTGCTCATGAGCACGACTCGTGTCCTGCTTCCTCTTCTTTCTGACGTGCTCCATCTTCTTTTCTCTCTAGTCGAGCACGACTCGTGCTCCTCTGCGTGACTAGTGCTCATTTGCGTGACTAGTGCTCATATGCGTAACTCGTGTTTATTTATGTGACTCGTGTTCATGCTGCGTGACTCGTGTTCATTTGTGTGACTCGTGTTCATGCTGAAACAAATTGGAGAAATCTGTCTCTGTCGCGCTCGTGACAGACTCGTATTTCTCCCTAAACAGTCACCTCAAACTTGTATCATCTAAAACGACCCATAAACGTCATTTTTAGGCAAAATATCCTTCTTAACAATTGTTCCCCAGGATGTTAACTTTTAAATGGTATAAATTTCAGGTAAATGGAACATCTATAACTCCAGATACGAGCTAAATAATCTATATTGTTCCAATAACCCAACCCAAACAAAGACACTTCGGTTTTTAACATTTTCGAGGATCATAGAGATAGAATTAGCTCCAGCACCCTCTTAGACATTTTTAGTTACGGATCTTAACTTTCAGATTCAATTTGAATCAACCCAATTGAAGCCCTATAACTCTACTTATGACACAAACAATACACAGAGGTCTAATGAAAACTGAACAGAATTCCCCCAAAATCACACTTTACACACAAAAGCTATATGGAAACCATCTAACACATCCAAAACTCATGCAAAATGATCCAATACATGATCACAAACATATCTAAATACCTAGAACATAGAAACACTGTAAGCAATCAAAATGAACAAAAATCAAATCACAAACGATCCCAACCTCTAGGAAGCTTGAACTCAACTCTCTATTCAGCTCCGGCCTTTTCTTTGCCTTTATTCAGTTTCTTGTCCACGGCTTCCATGTACAAACCATTAAAAACACTAGACTTACTCTTCTCTTTACTTTAAATCAGAAATAGAAAGAAAAAATAGGTCAGATCGAAGAACAAATCCAACTTACCTTCTCAAGGGGTCCAAGTCAAACCCTTAACTCACTATCTTCAAACCAATCCAAGTATTTCACTTAAAGAGCATGTCAAATGGAGAAAGAAAGGAGCAAAAGCAAGAAGGAATGGCAGCGCAAGAAAGAACGGCAGAAAGCCAAAGAGGAAAGAAGAAACAAAAGGCCAAATGATCCAAGGCAAAGCAAAACTAACATGAGGAAAGAAAAGGAGTAGCTGGTCAATGTTAATCCATCCCAAAATTAACTATGCTCATAAATGCCACCTATTTAAGTAAATACATGTTTATCCCCTTTTCCACTTATCTCTTTTTAATTAATGTAAACACACAAATTCTTGCCACTTGTCACACTCCTACAATGCCATGTGTCACTCTCCTACATTCCACATGTTAAAATCCTAATTTAGTTGACCTACCACAGGAGGGTTCTGTCGCGCCCGCGACATTTGTCGCGCTCACGACAGAACTCTCACACTCAACACTTGATTTATTGAACCAAAATTTTTATAATTCTACTAGGGCCACTTTAGGGTGTTACATTTGGCACTTATTTAACTCCCAGCTAGTTCAACTTGACACTTTTAAATGCTTAAATCATTGCTAAATCCCAATTATTATTCATAAATATAAGTTTAAATTATCCATGGGCATTGTTTTTTCCTAGTTTATTGTTAATTTTCATTGAAATATGATGACCGTGATTAAATTTCGTCCTTGTATCAAAATGTTGAATGAATGTGTGAAATTGAATCAAATTGTATGTTCTCTTTTTTTTATATTTTAATGAGCAGCATGAGTTTAGTGCAAAAGAATCTCAAGGAAGTGGTATTGGCAATAGTGATGGAGATGACGACAACGATGATGATGATGATGAGTGATGAAGATGACTTTTTTTTTAAATATGTATAATGTAGAATGAATTTATTTAAATGTTTAAAACTTATGTTTGTTGAATATTTAATGTGTTTTGTAACTTATTATTACTATATTTGTGGCATATATCAAATGTTTTGATGGATTTTATTTTTGTTTGAGTGTTTATACAGTAGTATTTATAAAAATTATACTAATTAATAATATTTTAAAAAATAAAAAAAATCCGGTTGAACCCGGTTGAACCAAGAACCTCAGCTTTGCCGGTTTTTTATCCGGTCCGATTTCAATAACATTATACAATTGCACTAAAATTAATTCTCTATTGAAGAATAACTTTGAGCAAATTTTTGGAATCAGTTTAAGTGAAAAAATTTGGTTGTATTTGAAGAGGAAAATAGATGGTTTCTAAACCCATTTCAGCCGATCCTTATGGCTTTAAATAAGCCATGCAACTTTCTTCCTCTTTTTTTAATCTTCTAGACATATGCTAGGTGCAATTATCCTATTGGTCCATCTTTCTTTTTTTTCTCTTTGATCCTTATTCTTTCATTTGTTCACACATTAGCATATAATTATTCCTATATTAGACATTGGCATACAAAACTTCTCATATGCATTTAAATCACTAATTGTCAAATTACCTTTGACTTTTCACTTAATACTTGGTATGTCCTTTGCTACACTTAACCATTTTAAGCACCTGATTATGCATTTTTGGTTCCTATTTCACCCTGAACATATGCTAATCCGTCTACGATATATTTTGGGTCCTTACAATGGTCCTCCATCCGTGCGAATTAAGCTGGTTCGGTGTGATCCTATAGCCACGGAGGTTACTGATGCTGAAAGAATAGAGTGGAAATCTTAGCCCACAATCCAAACATCAGTAATGGTCCTCCATCTGTTCGAATTGGACTGGTTCAGTGCGATCCCATAGACACGGATGATGCTGATGTTGAAAGGATGGAGTGGAAATCTTAGCCCGTAATCCAAACAGGGCTGATGGCATATGAACCATTCGTTATCCTTTTTGAATGGCCTTTCTCCAATCGACATTAAAAGGGGATAAGCTAGAATGGCTATATCCTCAGGAAGACCATAGGGAAAAAAGGTAAAAAAAAATGAAAAGCTAGTTTCTAAACCCTCAATCTGTGTTACTCCACCAAGACTACAACAAGACACAACCATTTCTAGGGAAAAGAGGTAAAAAAAAAATGAGTTCCTAGTTTGTTCCCAAGTATGAGGTCCTAATTTGTCAAAAAAGATGAAGCTTCTTAGAGAACATCCAAGTAAAAGTTACTTGGTAAAAGTGGCGAAAAAACATAGGAATGGCTTGAGGACAAAGGATTTGCAAAGAACTTGATGGAATATTCAAAGAAAAAAGAGTTAAAAGCTTTGTAAAACCGAAAATGAAATGGATTTCACTTATTTATAGGTAAAAAATAGCTTCCTAGCAAGCCAAGCACCTTTCCTAAAGGAATGAGTGCCACGTGTAAGAAAAAGATTAGTTGATTTGAAAAACTATAAATGACACGCTTGATGAAGTGTTTTTCATAAATTGTTTGACTGACAGTTGTTTCAATGATCGAGAATATGAAAAGACAGGCTTAAATTTGACTCAAAATTCACAATTCAAAGTGAAATTCAGGAAATTAAATCGCCATTATTTGAATGCCTGGATCTCAAGTTACACAGATAATTTCAATCGGATATTTTAAGGGGAACAAATGATAATACCCATTATCATTTGGGCTTGATTACTTTTAGCTAAAGGCCAATCTCCAAACAAAGGCCTAAGCCTAGTCGCCTATTACCTCATGGGTGATCTGATTTAACTAACAAAGCCATGCCCTGTTAAGTCTGCTGACACGTCTGATCAGACTGACAATGCCTCACCCTCTCAAATTCGCTGTCTCACACTATTATCAATACTGTTTTGGTATACTTACCTTCAGCACTTAAATAAACCTACTCCTAGCACTCGACTACATCTATGAGTAGACTTCCAATATACACTATAAATAGGTCAAACATACATGAGCCAAGTATTGTATCCTTAAGATCTTTCTTCAAAAACTTTACTAACTTAAGTTTCGAAGTGTTTATGCTTGATCCGATCAGAGGGCTCTTGTCTGCAGGCCCAATTAACCTTGGCGATCTGATCGGAACCTTTCATCAAGGGTTCACTTATTTATGATCTTTCCGAAGTTATCAGCAAAGTATGAAAAGGGAGAAATGTTAATAATTTATTAAATGTAGTGTTGATAATCAAAATGAAGGCAAAGTTGGAACATATACAATAAATTGTTTTGAATTTTATAAAATGACAATTTGATGAGATAATTTCTCTTTTTTTTTTTATACGGTCATAAATTTGTGGAATGGATGGAGTAGTAGTTTGATTAATAAATAAAAATATAAGCTCCAGCAAATAAAATTTGAATATGATTGCATATAAACGAGCAAATTGGTGGGCTAAATCTAAAATTACATAAGATCCATATTGTGGTCCATCAAAACATTCAAGAAGATCCTGCTTGGTTTCTACTTAAGCCCAGCAATACATGAAAAGAAAAGTATAGAGACGGTGACCGAAACCGAATTGGAACCCAGCCATCGATTTCTGTTCCAAACAGTAAATATATATTTTATATATTTATTTATATTATTAAAATAAAAAATTATTTATTGTTATAAAAAAAGTTATTTTAAAATCATATATTGTTTTAATTTTTCTAACTCTCTATTATTTTAATTTTAAAATATGTATTTATTTATATTATAAAAAATAAAAAAAAAATTATTGCTTTAAAAATTAAATGTATTTATTTTAACTATTAGAGAGAAAATATCATAAAGTATTAATATTTTATATAATTTTTTAATAAGATAAGATAAAATAGGCTATATTTCAATGTTAAATGTTTTTAATTGTGTTATTAATTTTTCATATTTATTCTAATTAGAATAATATCAAAATGAAATAAAAATAAATAAAAATTTTGATTTGGAAGCGAAACCGTCTCAAATTGAAAAAGTTTAAAATCGTTTGTATTTGATTTATAGTTTGATTTCACAATTTATAAAACCAAAGTTTTAGAACCCTGATCACAACTAACAACAGGTCCAATTTTTTAGGATACTTAATCTGCTCTGCTCCGTTTATCGAGGATACGAGTAATTATAAATAGATTTGAGTATTAAAAATATAACTCATCACATTAAGGTATTATCAAATCCCCAAATTTTTAGAGTTTTTGTTATTGAGTCCCTATATTTTGCAACATTGAGGGGTTAATTACGTCAGTGTTAATCGAATTTTGGTGTTTATAACCAAATGGTCATAATAAAATAATTTGTAACATAAAAGTCATCAAATTTTTATTTTTTTTCAATTAATGTAAAAATGACCGAAAAATTAATTTTTCGTCACCGGAGGACCACGCAAATATGTTACTTCATCAGTAATTTTCTAGAACGTGTCAACTCAGCATGCGATATAGCCCGTTTACATGGAGGAATTGACATATCAGCAAGTACACGTGTTATGTCAACCTGTACAAAAAGACAAAAAAAAAGTTTTACTGACGTATACTTACTAACGTGTCAATTTTTTCATGTAAGATGGTCATATTAGCATATTTGTGTAACCTTTCGGTGACAAAAAAAATTAATTTTTCGGTCATTTTTACCTTAATTGAAAAAAACTAAAAGTTTGATGGCTTTTATGTTACAAATTATTTTATTATGACCATTTGGTTATAAGAACCAAAATTCGATGACCACAGACGTAATTAACTCCAACATTGAGGTTATGAACTTTTATTTTTTATGCATTAAATGGACAAAAAACGTGAAATGAAATAATACGTCACATTTTACACGCCCTTAATACATGCACCTTAACCTCAATTTGATGTGTTATAGTTAATACTTTTATCAATTTAAGATTGAAAAAACAATTGAGAATGACAATTAATTTAAAATTGACAAAGAAATATACAATGGCACATGAAATTAAGATTCATATATAGAAATTAATGGTGTACCAATCAGAACATACAGTTTAGTTTCACATTTTCCTTCCAGTTAGAGTTTAACATGTACAAAAATAAAAGTTCATAGACTCAATATTGCAAAATAAAATTATTAAAAACTTAATAGCGAAAAATATAAAAGTTTAGAAACCTAAAGATTCATTTTGCCATTATTTAATTCAAAATTTAACAATTATGTTCCCTTATTTGCAGCTGAATCAATTCATGAACTCAAAAATATTGCATTTCATTTTTCTTTTCCATCTACTTTAGGCAAGTTAAGTTATTTCATTCTTTTTTTTTTTCAATCAATCCGGTATCAAAATTTACTAATCTGACTAATCTAGATTTGCACCCGGCAAACCCACAAAAAAAGGCAAAGCATTCTTTTCTAAGTCACTAAGAACTTAATTGCTCATTCCGATTCCACAAAATTTTCAAGAATGTTAAAATTCAACAGTTCTGAAGAAATAAGTTGTCCTTGTATACAGGATTTATCAAAATAAGGATTTTTCAACAGGTCAACGAAATTCAACTGATGCTTTACCTTCATACTATGAATGCAGTACTGCTCCATGGATGCATCAAGAGGACATCGAAGCATATGGCAACAATCAGTATCATTCTCGTGTTACTGCTGAGTCCTGCCGATGAATGTTCCAACCCCCTCTCCCATTATTGCCTTTGAGATGTTACCAGGTTTCCACAGATTGAACACAACAACTGCCGCCAGAATTTTAGTGCAATCAGTGCCTCAGACGTTAAGAGTAGCCAAATGTGGCAAGGCATTGAAGTCGTAAGTATTGCTAAATATTTTTTGGCCATAAGAAATTGAATTATATAAGCTACATGGAGATCATACAATATTTCAGTCCTTTGATAACAATTTTGAATTTCTTAATTCCCAAGTCTCAAGAGCAATCATTTCATCCACAAAAACAAATATTAAAATCTTTTCCAGACAACCTCCCCACAACCAATGTTAGGATTAGTCCTAGTAATTTTCAGCAGTACACGAGAATGAAGGATTCATGTCCATGATGTGTTAGATAAGTTAAAAACTCACACCGTCTTTGACGCATTTGTAGAGGTAAAAGAACAATGGTTTTGCCAAGAAGTTAATGCTGATCATGTTTAACATACCTGGAATATTATTTTCTTGGCACAAAGTAATAGCAGTCATGTCCATCACAGAAAGATCTTTTGAAGTCACCTCATGATATGTTAGAGTTTCAAGGAGACGAGCATTTGGATTATGCCTAGGATCATCATCAAAAACCCCATCCACATTTGTAGCTTTCAACACAACTTCTGCATTAACTGGATAAACATAAATGTCAATAAATAACATTTAAATTAAAGAGGTGCTAAGCTCCACAATGAATTGCGATTACTTTGTGCATAACTTCAGACACATGGAAGTGATATAAATATGCGAGGAGATGAAATATGCAAAGACTTTCTGCTATAAAGATTATTACTTTCTGCACAGCGCAAGGCTGCAGCTGTATCTGTGGTGAAGAATGGATTCCCAGTTCCAGCTGCGAAAATGACAACTCTTCCTTTCTCCAAATGTCTGACAGCTCTTCGACGAATATATGGCTCTGCAACCTCCGACATGCGGAAAGCAGTCTGAACCCTTGTTGGGATGCCAATACTCTCCATGGTTGCTTGAAGAAATATAGCATTCATAACTGTTGCTAGCATTCTATCAAACCAAGGCAATAATGTGAGCATCAAACAATAGAAGCATACAATCTTCACAGGAAAACTTTCTGAAATAATGAATTAACAGCTATTTGCTGATAGCTAATAAGATTTTCAGAAAATTTTCATTAAGTAATTCAGAACTCAGTGGATCATTCTTCCATGATAGTCTAAATATTAAAAGAATATGCACAAACATGCCACAAATATAGAGAAGACCTGTTTTGATATTGCAGAGAAGACAAAACGAGAGAGAGAGAGAGAGAGAGAGCAGAAGGCAGGAGCGTGAAAGAGAAGAGCATAAGCAGATGATTAAAATATCTAGCACAAGGACCAGAAACCACTTCTCTGACAGTGCATAAGACTTCGCATAATAGTAAAGTTTGAAGCTAAGGTCAATCCTATACCTTATCTATGGGCATGAGGCATGCAAAGGTGCACACTACATACACAGCTTCATAGAACTGAACTCCCACTTTCTATCACTTAATTTGCTTCTAAAATCCAAGGTACAATTGTTTCCAGTCAGTTCATTTTCCATCCCAGTCGACCCAAGCGGTTCAATCTGGTAGGAAGTTTAACTTGAACTTCATCAGCATTTGCTTTTAAACATTTGTCTAGAAATCAAGTGTGGTTTACAGAAATTGTTTTTCAAACAAAAGTTCAGTCACATTGCTATT
This sequence comes from Excoecaria cochinchinensis, assembly GCA_947683425.1. Lineage (NCBI taxonomy): Eukaryota > Viridiplantae > Streptophyta > Magnoliopsida > Malpighiales > Euphorbiaceae > Excoecaria > Excoecaria cochinchinensis. The sequence continues at coordinate 2,500,453 of CANTUQ010000063.1, forward strand.
ATAAGGTTGGGACTTTCCCAATTGCCACAGTACGACCAACAAAAGAATAATCGACAAATTATGAGGCTGTCATATGCAGTTACCACCACCCCCCAACCCCCAACTTTTTCTTTCCAATATTACAGGGAGAGAATTACAAGTTTCAGAGAAACCATGTGCACATATTCTACAAAGAAAACACCTTTAGAATCAATGTTCCAAATTGAAAAATCACTCTGTGTAGGGGAACTTCTTTTAAGACAATCAAGGTGAAAATGCTTTGAATCCACTCAGTTGAAGAAATTACCCAATGTAGTCAGCAGAAGAACGGTCAAGGCCACTACTCCCTGCCCAAGAAGAACCACGGAAAATGTTTCCACCTCCAACCACAATTGCAACCTGAAACATTGGCCAGATGTAAAATTTGGATGCCACACAGGTAGAATCCAATAACACTAACGTGAATTAAGCACTACTGTGTAACAGCTTTTAGTCTTCAAAGACTTTAACATTTAGGAGTATGAGAAGCTTTATCCACCAAGAATCTATTTCAAATTCCTTTCTACCTGCATCAAATATTACACCTCAAGATGTACAATTCTGAAATAACTTGATCCTAGTTGAACTATGACAATCACATGACTTTTGTCTAAAATTAACATTTGTAAAGATTTTTGAGAATAATTAAAAATTTTGGTAATTCACTTTTTCGTCTTGATATTCTTAGAATGTACAAGCTATTTATAGAGAAAAAATAAAATGAGTCCTAGTCTTATTCTAACAAGGAAAGATAAAACTCTAACTAGGAAAGATAAAAAATGGTCCTATTCTAACTAAGAAATATAAAGGAAAGATAATTCCTAATATAAAAGATTTCTATCCTAACTAGAAACTCCAACACTCCCTCTGAAGTTGGTGCATAAATATCACATATGCCCAACTTGCAAATTAAGATATGATAAATCCTATCTAAATGGAACCCTAAAAATTTTTGCCAATCTGATAAAATTTTGGAATTTCCCATGACTTCCTTGTGGTACAAATTTATATGTTCAGCACTGGAAATGTCTTGTATTAAGGCACTAAGCATGGGCAAGTAAATCAGTAGAAGGCTCAACACCCAAGAACTCCAACAATGGCTGAAAAAGGGCTTGCCAGAGTCAGAAAAACCAGGTGACCAGATCAGAGCAAACAGCGGCGAAAGAACAGCTACCAGAGAAGGTGTCACCCGTTACATGCACCAACGATTGAATAGTGCCACCAGAATCTTTTGATGGCGTGTGAGCCCCCATGTGCAGGTTCTACAGGTGGCGATCTTCCGAGTATAGGCCGAACTCAACTCAGGCATTCTTCCTGAAAGGGCAGTGTCGTTAATGAGGAATGATAACTCAACCTCTTGACACTTGTTCAAAATGGCATATTCGAGAAAAGTTTGGGCGCAAACCAAATGCGGGAGAGTGAAAACTCTATCTCCAGAAAAAAGAGACCGGTGCTGGAGAGAGGAAACTCTATCTCCAAAAAGGCACCAGTTTTGAAGGTGATAAGGAGGAGGCGGTATTACTGTACCTCTTTACTGTAACCAAATGCTGGGTAGGAGAAAACTAAACCTCTTTAGGCAGAGAAAACTCAACTTCTAAAAAGTGCATTGCTCGATACCCTAAAGATTTTTGAGAATAATAAAAAAAAAATTGTTAATTCTCTTTTTCTTCTTAATATTCTTAGGTATAAGCTATTTATAGAGAAAAAACAAAGAAATCCTAGTTCTATTCTAACAAGGAAAGATAAAACTCTAACTAGAAAAGATTAAAAAAAAATAGTCATATTCTAACTAGAAAATATAAATGAAAGATAAATTCTAATATGAAGGATCCTAACTAGAAAATCCAACAATTTGGTTTATGATCCATAAAGGGAACTGTACAAATAAATAGTACTACCAAGTATTTTGATAATATAACCATGAGAACTAGAGAGAGAATATGCAAATAAAATATAATAATCTATGCCCAACTTGCTGATAAGTTAGGATTTTTCATTTAAATAAACACTTGAATAGTTTAGAGTATTCAATGATATTGAGATTAAGTTTTACCATTATTTGGTTAATTAGGAAATTCAGACTTTAATCAGTAATTCCCAAAGCAATAAAATAAAAGATAATGCTTTTCTCAACAAAATTATATGGTATTAAAGCCACTCTTCCTCGTGTATTTATTTCACAACTATCTATGTGTAGCTACTCCAAAAAAAATGTACATGACATTCTGAATGTTTTGAGAAGATGGCCCTTTGGGTCCCAAAAAAAAAGAAGGATGAAACTTGAGAAAAGGTAGATATGCTCCATGCTGCTAGTTGTTAGTGGATGTTTACAGCGAAGTATTATCAGGATGGTGTTAGGAGCCAATTATTTCTGCAAATCTCAACAAGAAAACCAGGGACCAAGAAAACAATATCTAATAGACACGGAGATAAGATGAAACAGAGAAATGATTATAAACTCAAGAAATCAGCATACTACAGTTGCCTGGAGAAAATTCGCGAGTCTCCACTCTCCAAAACTTAATACAAATCTTCCCATATCCCAAATACCCCAGCCAAACAACCTTTTATTCTGAGTATCCTGGATCCCAAGGAATAACCAACTTCCCTCTCAATTCGGCTACCAAAACAGAATGCAAAACTAACAATTGCCACCTGTAATTCCTTTTCCATCCCTACCCCTGCGCCTGGTGTATGTGACTTTAATAGGGGGCCTATCAGATGGCTCCCTAGAAACAGACAAGACTCGATAGTGGCAAAGCAGTTCCGTCAAAGTTATAGTATTGGCTACTCAAAATCCATTTTTCTACTAGGAGAATAAATAATATGGGAATACTTTTGTCTATCACTCCTATTTTTAGTAAACATTTCTAGGATTGTAAAATCTATTTAATAAGGCAAAAATTAATCAATAAAACAAGACAGAAATTTCCAGTACAAAAGTACAAGAAATAGGCAACTCTCTCTAACGAGATCAAGGTTCTTGCTCCATTTAACAAGCTAGAAGGAAAAAGCCTCATTTGATGAGTTTGATTAATTGCCTCGGTGTTCTGATCTGCAATATGGGACCATAACAATTTGGCAACAGAGCCAGACACCATGGGCGATAGAGACAAGAATGATGAGGGGAAGGCCCTTCTCTAAGTGGCACAGGCTGCTACTGATGCGTGAATTGCAGAGGTAGTCACACAATTTGAGTCAAGAATGATCGCTCAAATTCAACAATTGTCGCTTCAAGTGCAGGAAATCCTCACCAATTTCAAGCGAAACCATGCGAGAGAATTAGATTAGAGTAAAAGCATCAATAATACTTATAGAAACTAGCCCCGCAGGGCGGACAACATACCTAATCAGCTGGTAGGGAATAAGGTGGTGTTGCAAGAAAAAAAGCTTGACTTACCGATTTTCTATGGGTCCGAGGATCTGTTGGGTTCAAATGCGCATAATTTGTTCTACGGTTGTCCAATTCTAACCTTCGTCTTGGGTACATCCGTTACAAACGTAGAAAAGGTTTTCATAGTGAAACCAACATATGAGAGCAACAAATTGGACAAACCAGTACTTGAATTTACTGATTTATTTCAAAAACTAACATGGTTACTACCTGCTCGAAACTGTAACCATCACTTGAGGATAAGCTCTTTTTCTTAGAGGGTTGTAATGTTACAGCTCTAGATATTTTATTTATATTAGGATTCCTATATTAGTGGTTTATTTATTTATATATTTTTCTAAAGTCTTTCTATTTTAATATTTTTAATTAGAAGGAATTCCTAGTTTTCTAGTTTGAAAAGAATTCATATTTTTAACAAACATTCTTAGGATTGTAACCTCTATTTAAAAAGACAAAAGTTAATCAATAAAACAAGTTAGAACTTTTCAGCACAAAAGTACAAGAGATAGGCAACTCCCTTTAATGAGTTCAAGGATCTTACTCCCTTTAACAAGCTCGAAGTTATAAGCTCCTTTTTACGAGTTTGATTAATTGCCCTAGTGTTTCAATCCGTAATTTGGGACTATAAAGCCTCCATATCAGCTAGATCTAAAACATGCTTTCCTTGCTGAAGATCTATGCTCCCATACATATTAACAATAATTAAAATACTATACTATACTATACCACATTATACTACATCATACCATACCATGACCCACCTCATCCAAACAAGCCTAAGGTATCACAAAGTTACCCTGAGGAAAGGTTTTTTATTTAAGAAAAATGAGCAAAGGGAAATCGAGGTCTATACCAACTTGGACTGAACAGGTCAACCATTGATAGATGATCCTCATATAAATATTGGACCTTCTGATCGCGAAATTTAGTTCCTTAGAAGAACATAAAAAAAAATGCAGTAGTTGGGAGCATTGCCAAGGCTAAGTATTATCAATGGCACTATTGATATGAGAAGGTGTTGTGTGTAAGACGAGTTCTTGAAGAGCTTAAAAAAGAGCACCTAATTGCCCGAAGAAGTTGTAATATGACAACAAGAATGCAATGTGCATAGGACTCAACCTTATTCGACACAACAAGAAAATTAAAGAATTTTGTAAAATATTTTCTTAGTATCTCAGTTGTGTGTAAACAATCAATGTACAAGAAATTTTATATAGAAACCCTACGGCTAATTAAGAACTATACAATTAGCCTATAATCAATCCTTAATTACAGAATTAACAAACTAAGGAAATAAAGCATAATAGTCAATATTTTCCCTCAAATTGATGTAAAAATATTTTTCATACCCTACTTGCAAACTAAGGTGTGAAAGGTTCGACTGTTGAGTCTTTTTGTAAAAACATCAACTAGTTGTCTTTCTAACATCATATGAAATAAGCTTAAGACACCATCAGTTAGTTTTTCTTTGATGAAGTGTCGATCATTTTCGATGTGCTTCGTGTGGTCATATTAAACAGGATTATGAGCAATACTGATTGCACCTTTATTATCACAATACAAAGATAGTTTGTCTTTTTCAGCCAACTTCAGCTCTGCTAGCAACTTTTGCAGCCATAAAAGCTCACAGACACCTTGAGTCATAGCTCTGCATTCTGCTTCTGCACTTGATCTAGCAACCACATTGTTTCTTGCTTCTCCAAGTGACCAAGTTACCTCCCAAAAGTGTGCAATAGCCAGAGATGGATCTTCTGTCATCTAAAGATCCAGCCTAATCTGCATTTGTCAAGACTTCAATTCGAAGATGACCATGTTTGGAAAAAAAAAAGACCTCTCCCTAAACCTGACTTAAGAAACCACAAAATGTGAAAAATAACCTGCAAATGAGATTCTTTAGGATTATGCAAAATCTGGCTCACCAAGTTGACTTTATAAGCAATGTCTGGTCTGGTGTGAAATAAATAGATGAGCCTTCCAACCTATCTCTGATATCTGCCTTTAGCAACTAATTTCTTAGTTCCTACTTGTAGCTTATGATTGCTTTCAATGGGTGATTTTGCTGGTTTACATCCCAACATACCAGTTTCATCCAAAAGATATAGGATATATTTATCTGAGAAATGACAATTCCTTTAATTGAACTGGCAACTTCAATTCCTAAGAAGTATTGTAACTTTCCAAGATCCTTGATCTCAAACTCCTGGACCAAGAGCTTCTTCAGCTGAGCCATTTCTTCTTCATCATCCCCTGTCATCACTATGTTATCAACATAAACAATAATAGTGATCTTGCCCTTGTGGTGTCTCATAAAGAGGCTATGATCAACATTGCTTTATTGATACCAAAAAAAGATCATAGCTTTGCTAAACCTATCAAACCAAGCTCTCAAAAATTGTTTCAACTCATACAAGGCTTTCTTCAGTCTGCACACCTTTCCTTGAATTATCTCATTTCAAAACCAGGAGAAATCTTCATGTAAACCTCTTCTTCTAAGTCTCCATGTACGAATGCATTTTTGACATCAGCTAGCTGCAGATCCCAATCCAAGTTAGCTACACAGGATAGTAAGATTTTGATTATGTTCAAAACGGGTGCAAATGTCTCCGGATAATCAACTCCATAAATCTGAGTGAATCCCTTTGCCACTAATGTGGCTTTGAATCTTTCAATCAAACCATTAGCTTTGTGTTTTATTGTGAACGGCCACTTACAGCCAACTAGCTTCTTGCCTAGAGGAGCAACTAGTTCCCAAGTATTATTTGTGGCGATAGCTTTCATTTTTTCTACCATCGCTTCTTTCCATTTTGGATATGTAATAGCTTCCCTCCAATCCTGTGGAATAGACACAAAGGAAAGAGACAATGCAAAGGCTCTATAGGAGAGAGATAAGGAATCATAGGAGACAAATTTAGAAATAGAATGTTTTTTACACAACCTGACCCCTTTTTCTTTGAGCAATAGGTAAATTTAAATTAGAATCAGAAGATAACTTACCCGAGGATTCTTTCGGCGTAGGATGCATGATAGCTTCTTCAGACCTGGTTTGTAGACCTATTTTTCCTTGAGTATCTCAACAAACCAGGTCTATCTAAATGTCCAACAACATTTTTCCCTTAAAAATTATCAATCTTCTCATTCTCTTCCTGAACATCAGTCTCTTCGTTCTCCCTTTGAACATGATCATGAAGGACCGCAAGCATCACTTTTTCTTCACTACTCTCCCCTGAAGAGGTAATTGGGTAGTTCCAAAGTAAGGTTCAAATTCCCAAAAGGTAACATCCATACTGACATAAAACTTCGTAGATGGAGTATAATAACACTTATATCCCTTTTGGATTGGAGAATACCCAATAAACACACATCTAAGGGCACTCAGATCTAATTTTCCAACATTCCTAATATGAACAAAGCAAACACATCCAAAAACCTTTAGTGGAATAGTATAGTCATCCCGATTAAGACTTCTAAAAGGTTCCTGAGTTAAGAGTTTTGAGGGCATTCTATTAATAAGATGTATGGCTTTGGAACATTCATACTAAACATAAGAGATCTAGCAACTTCTAACAAATACCTATTTTTCTTTTTAGCTATCCCATTTTGACTACTAGTATAAAGATAACTGTTCATCAAACAAGTACTAAACCTACTATTCATGTATTATGTCCCATTATCAGTTCTCAACACTTTTATCTTAGCATCAAATTGGGTGTGAACCATTTTATGATAAGATTAAAAACAAAAGAAAATATCACTTTTTGCTTTAATCAAACACACCCAAGTCATTCTAATGCAACAATCAATAAAAGTAACAAATCATCGATTTCCAAATAAAAATGCAGTCTGTGTAGGCCCCCAAACATCAAAATGTATAATCATAAAAGGAACAATAGTTTTATTATCACTTAAAATATAAGAGTTTTTAATATGTTTAGCATACTCATTGTTGAATATTGATACTAGTTGCTGATAGCTATTAACGTAATTCTAGGAGCAGATTTGTAGGAGAAGATTTTTCCTATTTTAGCAAAGTTAAGTAGCATAATTTTTTGACTATTTATAGCTTAAAATTTGTATAAATACCTATATTCCTAAATGTAAAAATAAGATTTCAGATTAAGAAATTCTTCATGGTATCAGAGCCATGCTGCCATTAAGGTTGAGTTATCTCCCTTGCAGTAAGTTTTTCCTTCAGAGTTCCGGTATACTGGATTTTTTCGACAAAATTCAAGAGGTTGAGTTATCTCCCTCTCTAAACGACACTACCCCACCAAAGGGAAGCTCAGGTGATTTCCGGCCACTATCTAGATTTTCGGCGCCTTCCGACCACACGCGTGGGTACACGCGCCGCTGAAGCATTTCTGTTTTTTTGCGTTTCTTGGCAACTGTAAAAGGGAACACTATCTCGTCCGTCTTTCGGCGACACCGCCCTCACCGGAAAGAAGCTCAGGCCGAGTCCGGTCAGTGCACCAAATTTCGGCACAGTCCGACCCACGCGCCGTCAGATCATTTCAGCACCAAGCTTCACACGCCGACACGTGTAGCGCGTGTTGCTACCTCCGGCCACTGTCTGTCACCGGATCTTGTCTACCCAGGTCGCCGGCCTCCTGCGATTCCGACCAGCATCTCACCGGTCAGTTCTGAAGTCGCCATTAGGGTTTCTTTGGGGTTACATGTTCTCTGCCTCTCTTGCTTTTCATCCATCCATCCTTTGTTGTCACCAGAATGCTGCTCTAAGACTCTTCCAACTCTATTCAACCAATTTTCGGCCATTTTCGAAGTATTGGTACTTTGGATTTTTCGTGATCAGGTTCTGTAACTGTATTGTTCTCTGCTCATTGTATTTTTTTTTAATCTCCCATTATGTCAGAAACTAAACAAGTAGAGAAATTTTATACGGCTAATTATGGTCAAATTAGCCTAATTAAATTAGATATAAGTAATACCTATTTAGCCTGGTCTAGATCATACCTATTATCTATTAAGGCCAGAAAATTGCGAGGGTATATTACTGGAGATAAAAAAAAAAAAAAACACCACCTGTTACTGACCCCACTTGTAGTCAATGGGACTCTGATAACTCATTGGCTATGTCTTGACTTCTAAATTCTATGCACCCTAAAATTTCTAGACAATATTTACTGCTTAACACTGCACAGAAAATATGGAAGGTTGCAAAAACTACCTATTCTCGTATGGGAAATAACGCTCGAGTTTTTGAGCTTAGGAACAAGATTCATGACACGAAACAAGATGAGCTTACTGTTTCGGATTATTTTTCTGAATTGAGCAGTTTATGGCAGGAATTGGATTATTATCAGAATTTTCAAGCTAAATGTGCTGATGATGCTATATTAATCCGAAATATGATTGAAAAAGAGCGAGTGTATGATTTTTTGGCTGGTTTGAATTCTGAATTTGACCAATTAAGAGTTCAAGTCATTGGTAGATCTTCCTTTCCATCTCTTGAAGAGGCACACTCTTATATCCAACAAGAAGAGACCAGAAAAGGTGCCATGCTATATACTGCACTAGCTGAAAAGTCGGGTTTAACTGTCCATTTTACTCAAGAGCGGTCGAAGAGTGTCTCTTCTAATCAAGATCGTGTGCACTGTGAATACTGTGAGAAACTAAGGCATACAAAAGAAATTTGCTGGAAGTTGCACGGAAGACCTACTAGAGGTCGTGGGGGAAAACGAGCCAATCCAACTAGGGCTCAAGCAAATATGTTAGAAGCAGTTGAATCATCTAAGGAGAAAGCCCCAGTCGAAAGTCTCTCATCTGAAGAAGTTTAGCATTTCAGACGTCTTATGTCAAAACTCAATCTTTCATCCAGTGCTACCTCGAACTCCGTCCAAATAGGTAACACACTTGCTCATCTTAACTCTTGGATTATTGATTCTGATGCGAATAGACATATGACAGGCACTTCTAAACGCTTTCTTAACTACTCTCCATGTCTAAAGAGGAATAGTGTCAGAATAGCTGATGGGTCATTTACTCCTATTTCTGGGACAGGTTCCATTGTCTATACTCCAAATATTAAGTTGTCTTTTGTTCTTCATGTTTCTCAATTTCCTGCCAATCTTTTATCTGTCAGTGCTATCACTAAATCTCTAAACTGTAAAGTTGAGTTCTTTGTTGATTATTGTATCTTTGAGGACCTTCAACCAGGGAAGAGAATTGGTAGTAGCAGAGAGCATGATGGCTTATACATGATGAACGACTGTCAAGGCTTAGCTTTGTTTGGAGGACATAAGGATGTCAATCAGGAAATAATACAATGGCATAGGAGATTAGGACATCCATCTTTTTTTGTTTTAAAAAAACTATATTCTAGTTTATTTTCTAAAACTCGGTTTGAGTCCTTATCTTGTGATGCTTGTGAGTATGCTAAACATAAAAAAACTCTTATCTTTTAAGTGATAATAAAACCACTGTTCCGTTTATACTTGTTCATTCTGATGTTTGGAGACACACACAAACACCCTCTTTATCTGGAAATCGATGGTTTGTTACATTTATTAATTGTTGCACCAGAATGACTTGAGTGTATTTGATTAAAACAAAAAGTGAAGTTTTCTCCTTTTTCAATCTTTTCATAAAATGGTTCACACTCAGTTTGATACTAAAATAAAGGTTTTAAGAACTGATAATGGGACAGAATACGTGGATAGTAGATTTGGAAATTATTTGGAGTCTCAAGAGATCATTCATCAAACTAGTTGTCCTTATACTAGTGCTCAAAATGGAGTAACTGAAAGAAAAAATAGTCATTTGTTGGAAGTTGCTAGATCTCTTATGTTTACTATGAATGTTCCAAAACCATATTGGGGGATGCAAAACTAGTAGCTGCCTATCTTTTTAATAGAATGCCTCTCAAAACTCTCAACTTTAAGACTCATTTGGAAGTTTTAACCGGAAAAACTCACTATACTGTTCCACCAAAAATTTTTGGGTGTGTTTGCTTTGTTCATACTAGAAATGTTGGGAAATTAGATCCGAGAGTACTAAAATGTGTGTTCATTGGGTATTCGCCAACTCAAAAGGATATAAGTGTTATCACCCTCTATCTAGAAAATTCTATGTCAGTATGGATGTTACCTTTAGGACGTCTGAACCTTATTTTGGCATTACTCAATCATCTTTTCAGGGGGAGAATAGTGAAGAAGTGATAAATGAACCTGTGGTAACTCATGATCTTGTTCAGGAAGATAATATTATTGATGTTCAGGAGGATAATATTGTTGATGTTCAGGGGGAACAGAATGTTGTTGGTCGTTTAGATAGACCTGATTTGTTGAGGCCTGAAAAAGCTATCATGCATTCTGCACTGCCAGAATCCTCGGGTGAGTTATCTTCTGATCTTGATTTAAATTTGCCCATTGCTCAAAGAAAATGAGTCAAGTCTTGTACAAAACATTCCATTTCTAACTTTGTCTCTTATGATCATTTGTCTCCCTCCTATAGAGCTTTTGCCTTGTCTTTTTCCTCTATGTCTATTCCATAGGATTGGAGAGAAGCTATCACAAATCCAAAGTGGCGAGAAGCTATGGTAGAAGAAATGAAGGCTCTCTCAAAAAATGAAACCTGGGAACTTGTTGACTCTCCAGACAAGAAGCTAGTCGGTTGTAAGTGGGTGTTCACAATAAAACATAAAGCTGACGGTTCGGTTGAAAGATTTAAAGACAGACTAGTGGCAAAGGGATTCACTCAGACTTACGGAGTTGATTATCAGGAGACATTTGCAGCTGTTGTTAAAATGAATACAATTAAAATCTTGTTATCTTGTGCATCTAATTTGGATTGGGATATGCAACAATTTGATGTGAAGAATGCATTCCTCCATGGAAACCTGGAAGAAGAAGTTTATATGAAGATACCTCCTGGTTTTAATGATAAGAGAAATGAAGGAAAGGTATACAGACTGAAGAAAGCCTTGTATGGATTGAAGCAATCTCCGAGAGCTTGGTTTGACAGATTAAGCAAACCTATGATCTCTCTTAATTATCAACAGAGCAATGCTGATCATACCCTCTTTATGAGACACTTCAAGGGTAAGATCACTCTTCTCATTGTTTATATTGATGATATAGTGACGACAGGGGATGATAAAGAAGAAATGGTTCGCTTGAAGAAACTCCTGGCTCAAGAGTTTGAGATCAACGATCTTGAAAAGTTACAATATTTCTTAGGAATTGAAGTTGCTAGATCAACAAAAGGAATCTTCATTTCTCAGAGAAAATATATCCTAAATCTCTTAAAAGAAACTGGTATGACATATTGCAAACCAGCAGAATCGCCTACTGAGAGCAACCACAGGCTACAGGCAGAAGTTGGAAGGCCAGTTGATAAAGAGAGATATCAGAGGTTGGTTGGGAGACTCATTTATCTCTCACACACTAGGCCGGACATAGCCTATTCGGTGAGCTTTGTGAGTCAATTCATGCATGATCCACAAGACTCTCACATGCAAGCTATCTTTCGTATTTTGCGGTATTTGAAGTCTGCCCCAAGAAAAGGTCTTCCTTTCTCCAAACATGGTCACCTCCAAATAGAAGCCTTTACAGATGCAGATTGGGCTGGATCTTTAGATGACAGAAGATCCACTTCAGACTATTGTACTCTTGTAGGAGGAAACTTAGTTACTTGGAGAAGTAAGAAGCAAAGTGTAGTTGCCAGATCGAGTGCTGAAACAGAATACAGGGCTATGGCTCAAGGTGTTTGTGAATTTCTCTGGCTGAGAAAGCTACTAGAAGAACTGAAATTATCTGAGGGAAGAAAATTATCCTTATACTGTGACAACAAAGCCGCCATCAGTATACCTCATAATCCTGTTCAGCATGACCGAACAAAACACATTGAAATTGATCGGCACTTGATAAAAGAAAAACTTACAAATGGTACTTTGAGTTTGTTTCATGTGTCATCCGAAAAACAATTAGCTGATGTATTTACAAAAGGACTCAACAATCGGACTTTTCATATCTTGGTCTGCAAGTTGGGCATGTGTGATATCTTTGCACCAACTTGAGGGGGAGTTTTGAATATTGATTCCAGTTGCATATTTGTAGGAGAAGATTTTTCCTATTTTAGCAAAGTTAAATAGCAAAATTTTTTGACTATTTGTAGCTTAAAATCTGTATAAATACCTATATTCCTAAATGTAAAAATAAGATTTCAGATTAAGAAATTTTTCACTCATAAGCATCATAAGATAAAGAATCAAACCGAGTTCTAGAAAATAAAATGGAATATAATTTTTCTAATACAAAAAAGATAGATGCCCTATCCACCTATGCCACTGTATTATTTCTTAGTTGACATCCTTATATCCTCTAACTAGGGCTAAGCCTCGACTGTCTTCCATCATGTATAAGCTATCATACTCTCTCCACTGCTAATTCTATTTGAAAATCCTGAAAAATACAATAATCAAGAAAAAGCTCAAACTTACAGTTTAGAGCCTTAGTGATAGCACTGACAGATAAAAGATTGACAGAAAATTGAGGAACATGAAGAACATAAGACAGCTTAAAATTTGGAGTATAGACAATAGAACTTGTCCCAGAAATAGGGGTTGAAGACCCATCAGCTATCCTAACACTATTCCTTTTTAGATAAAAAGAGTAGTTAAAAAAGCCCTTAGAAGTGCCTGTCAGGCTGTCATATATCTATTCGCACCAGAATCAATAATTCATGAATCAAAATGAGCAAAAATATTACATGACTTGACAAAATTAGAGATAACATTAGAGGAAGGGTTGAGGTGAGACAGAAGACACTTGAAATGCTAAATTTCATCAGAAGAGAGACTTTCAACTGAAATTGTCTCCTTGAATGATTCTACTATTTCTAACATATTTGCTTAAACCCTTGTTGGGTTGCCTCGTTTTCCCCCTCAACCCTTAGTAGGTTTCCCATGCAACTTCTAGCAAGTCTCCTTTGTATGCCTTGGCTTTCCACAGTAATCACAATGTCTATGATCTTTATCAGAAGTAACACCCTTCGGTTGCTCATGATTAACAAGGGCAATTAAGCCCGACTTCTCAACTGGTGCAATGTAAAGCATGGCACCTCTTCTGATATCTTCCTATTGAACATAAGAATGTGTCTCCTCAAGAAAGGGAAAATGAGATCTGCCAATAACTTGAACTCTCAATTGGTCAAATTCAAGGTTCAAACCAACTAAAAAACCATAGAGCCGCACCTTTACAAGCATGTTTTGAATCAGTACCACATTGCCAGCACACTTGGCCTAAAAATCTTAATAATAATCCAACTCCTACCATAAACTACCTAGCTCGAAAAAATAATCTAAAACAGTAAACTCACCTTATTTTGTGCCATGAATTTTGTTACAAATTTAAAAATCCGAGCATCATTTTCCATTCGATAATAAGTGGTTTTTGCAGCTTTCCATATCTTCTCCGCAATGTCAAGCAGTAAATACTGTCGAGAGATCTTGAGGTGCATCAAATTAATATGCCAAGACATAACCAACATGTTATCAAAGTCCTATTGACTAAAGGTGAGGTCAATGACAAGTGGTGATTTATTATCTCCGTTAATATAACCTTGTAACCTTCTACCCTTGATAGATAGTAAACATAATCTAGACCAGGCTAAATAGGTACCACTGCCATCTAGTTTAATAGGACTAATTTCAGCGTAGGATTTGTCATTAATAGCATAATTTTTCTCTGCTTCCTTAGTATCTGACATAATGGCGGAATTAAATTGAGGATAAGAAACACAGAGGAAAAAAAAAAACTGAAAAGCAATAGAACCTATTCACGAGAAGCCAAAAAAACCCAAGACTTCAAAAATGATTGGAGAGTAGCTGGTCAGAGTCCGAGAAGTCCAGCAAATAGATCTTAGCAAGATTCGGTGACGGAAGGTCGCCGAAGGAGGCTACACGTGCTGGTGAGTGGACAAGGAGACAAATGGATATGATGACGCCTGTACTCACAAACAAGGTCTAACGGCACCGAAAACTTGAGTACCGGCTGAACTTGGCCTGAGTTTTGCTCTGGTGAGGGCGGTGTCAAAAGAAGAGGGGCAAAACACGACCTCTTTACACTTGCCGAAAAAGAGCATACTAGAAAACTGTTTAATGATAGGGAGTAAAGTCAACTTTCAAAACGGAAGAGGCTCTAATACCATGAAGAATGTTGTGAAAGAAGATTTTCTCAATATCTCACTTGTCTATAAACAATCAATGTACAAGGAATTTTATACAGAAACTCTACAACTAATTAGAAAGTATACTGCTAGCCTATAATCAATCCTTAATTATAGAATTAACAAACAAAGGAAACAAATCATAATAGTCAACAAAACACACTAAAATTGACAAGCACTTCGTAAAGGTTAAGCTCGAAAAAGGGGTCACCAGTACACCATTTTTCCAGCAACACAGCAAATTGAAGATTTTTCAGCACTCATTTATGACATAATTTTGAGTATCTAGTTAGCAAGTTGGGCATGATAGGTATCTAAACACCAATTTTAGGAGTGATGGGAAGTTTGGATTTGCTAACTTTTTTTTATTCAAATAAAGGCTTGACGAGTATTTGAGATCCTCTAATTATGTTTTATTCTTGTTTGGCTAGTTTATGTTTTCGAGGAAAGTTGAGATTTTATCCTGAGCCTATTTAATATGCTATTAGCAATAAAATCAAAGAATAGTTCTCTACCTATGAAATTCACATAACCATTTTCTATAGAGAAAATATATAAAAAGTAAAATGAAAAAGAGGCAATATATCAAATAGATGCATTGGCAGGCAGCTGTTCAAGGTTAACCTCAATTCCCAAGCGAGTCACAGATGCAACCTCCCTTGCAATGGCCATTGTAATCTATATTGGTACAAAACAGAAATTCAAAGTCAGTAAACATCAAGAAGCAATGTTGGTAGAAACAAAAAAAGAGGATCCCCTTACCTTTGGGTCAATGTTTTGTGTATGATCTCCAGCTAGTGCTTCTCCGCTCACTTTAAGCAATACTCTTTGCCATTTATAAGAAGGCCTAGACATTCCAATTTCATTCACTCTAAAGGGAGCCACAGGTGATATTTGGGGATGCCTGCAAATGGAGTTAAGAAATGAAGAATTTGGCATCAGTATCTAAATGCCAATCCAAAAAACAATGTAAAAGCCATATGCAATAATTAAGAAAATTTTCAAGATGTTCTTAAATGTTTCCACGATATCATATATCTATTTAGAAAAAGAATCACAAATATTGAGATATGATGTTTGATATAAATCATGATCAACTAAGACAGCAAGACAATGATTCCAATATAAGAGAGCAAGAAAATGATTCCAATATCCCCATAACCAACTGGATAAAATATTAAGCAATACTTTATGTTTGATCCCACTTAGTAAAGACAAACAAAACTTAACTGGAAATTGAATAACGAGGCAATGGGTAGCTGTCTCAAACTAATCAATAAAACTACAACATTTTTCAGTCATTTCATACAAATCCAGGGAAATTACATCATTTACCACGTAAATTATAGCACAAATCACATTACGCAATAAGCCAAGAAATTTTTTTTATCGACCGGAAAAAAATAAATAACCGAATGCTCAAAGATCATAAGAAGTATAGCGTAATTTTTCACCTTGAATGTATAAAGAGAACATATCTAGAGATCTCAAAAGGGCAAATTTGTTTTAGCAATAATCACATATAGTCCATTTTCACAGATGTGAAAATTACACAATAACAGAAGCAAAAGCGAAATACTAAATTATATTCGAAGAATAGGACTCCTGCCAACTAGAGATAGGATGAACTTATACGAGCTACTAGATTGAGGATGAAGTCATGCCAACTGCAGTGAGAGTGTCTTTTTTTGCATTGCTTCATATTCTAATTGCCAAGAGCACGAGAAGCCAAAACAAACAAAAGTAAGAAAAAGAACTACGGAATTAGTCTAACCCCACCAAACAAGGAAAAATCTCTGCAATTTGATCCTAGGACAAGAGCAATGACTAGTTTGTACCAAATATGGCAGCACACCCATTATTTGTCAAATAAAAAACAACTTTTGCCAAAAAATTCACATCAATTACCGTGACAATATTCATTCAAGAGTAAGGAAAAACGAGTACTGCACATACGACAGTGTAAGATATATCAAAGCCAAGAACAATTGTCGTTAACCTCAACCATAAAACTATAACCACAACATAATTACTCAACGCAAACATTTTCACAAGCACTTACAACGCAAAAGAACAATCGATAATCCTGTCAACCATCAACACATAAAACCCATGGATCGTACCTGACAGTCATGGGGTCTGAGGCAGAACCCGTTTCAGAAGAACAATTAATCAATAACGGTCCATTTGAGCTACTGTAACCGCTCATCAAGCAGCGGTGATTTAGTTTGATAGGAATCAAAGAAGAAGAAGGAGAATAACAAGAATATATTCGATTGAGAGAGTTAATGGGTGCAAAAGAAGTTGAAATTGCCATTAAAAAAAAATACAAAGGAGAATTATCTGAAATTCACAATGAAAACAGCCACGGCGGTTTTTGAAAATAAGAAGCGCCAAGCTCTCTTTCTGTCTTTCAGTTCTGGTCCGATAACAGGATAACATTCTCTTATCATTTATTTTATTTTCAATTCTGCGTATTTATTTTAATATAAAAATGACAATTTTTTTATTGTCAGGCTCTGCATTAGGGGTGAGAATAGTTGGTTAACCGGTTTATTAGCTTCAATCCATTAATCAGTCTGTTAATATCGGTTTTTTGAAATTGCAGTCCATTAACTAATCTATTACCATCGGTTAACCAGTTCATCGGTTTCGGATTTTCGGATCGGTTACCCTATATTTTTCGATTAACCAGTATAATTATAAATATATTCATAAATAAAATTAAAATATTCAAAATACTTAAAAATTAAAATTTTTTCACTATAATATAATATTATTGTTGTTAAAATAAAAATATTTGGTGGATATAAGCAAATTTGTTTTTAAAAATTAATATTTAATAAGTAAATATATTAATCGGTTTATAATCACTTTTAATTACATAAATTATTATACTTACTAATAGCCAATTAAAAAAAACTTAAAAACTTTAAAATAATTAGTATTATAAAAAAAAAAGTACATGATCACTTTTAATTAGGATAAATTATTAAAAAAATAATAAATTAACTAAAAATTCGGTTTCGGTTCGGTTAACCAGTCACATGAGGCAAAAACCATTAACCAGTCCATTAATATCTGTTTTTTCAAAACACTAACCATTAACCGGTCCATTACAATCAGTTAACCAGTCCATCGGTTCGGTTTCGGATTTTTTTTCAGTTAACCAAGTCCATCGGTTTTTTTGCTCACCCCTACTCTGCATGGGTTGCTTTGTATTACTAACCAAATTAAAATGAAATAAGCGAAAATATAAGCGCATGTGAACTTACATATAAAACTGCTCCAATTTTTTAGAAAATTTTTTTACAAAAAATAAAAAATAGAGATTATATTTATTTTAGTCAACTTTTTAAAATAGGAAATAGATTTTTCGATTTTCTAAAATAAAAAAAAATATTAGAAAACTAATAAAAAATATTTTTTAAATTTTATAAATTATTTTAATATATATATACATGTGTATTTATATATTCACACACATACATATACATGTATGTGCATACATATATATGTCTATGTATATGTATGTATATATATGTATGTATGTATGTACATATATATACATATATGTATGTACTTATATACGTACATACATACATATACATATATGTATATATGTACATACATACATATACATATATATATATATATGTACATATATATATATATATACACACACACATATACGTAGACACACACACACACACATATATACACATATGTATGTACATATATATACATGTACATACACATACATATACATATATATATGTGTGTGTATACATATGTATGTATGTATGTGTGTGTATGCGTATACACACACATATGTATATATATATATATATATACACACACACATGCAAATGCAAATGCACATGCACATGCATATGTATATATATATATACACATATGCACATGCGCGCGCGCGCGCGCACACACACGTATATATATATATTAATTTATCATTTATTGATATGTATGTGCATATGCATATGCATATATGCGTATGTATGTACATACATACACACATATATATATAAAATAATTATTCTAATTTTTCATTTATTGATATGCATACGCATATGCATATGTATACATACATACACATGTATATAAAAAATAAAAAGTCTAGTTTTTCATTTCTTGATAATAAACGAGTTTTCTAAATTTTATACAGAAAATAAATACTCTAATTTTCTAAGAAAATAGAAAATAGAAAACTATGTTTTATAAGTAAACGCACCCTAATTATCTCTAAATTTGAAAAATGAAATCCAACCAAATAGGTGCGTTCCGGAAGAATTTTATTTTCGATTTTTGTTTTTTTTTTGAAAATAAAACTAAAATACGTTCGCCAAATTTTTTTCGTTTTGATTTTTGCAAAAATTTAAAAAATTGATTTTCATACAAAAAAAATAAAAAATAAAAATTTTCAAAATGTGATTTTTAGAATTTTACTATTTTATCCTTATTACCATCACCGTCACTGTCACCGCCGCCATCACTACCGCCTCACTGCCACCGCTAGGGGTGAGCAAAAAAACCGATGGACTCGGTTAACCAAAAAAAAAATCGAAACCAAACCGATAGACTGATTAACCGATTGTAATGGACTGATTAATGGTTAGTGTTTTGAAAAAATCGATATTAATGGACTGGTTAATGGTTTTTGACTCATGTGACTGGTTAACCGAACCGAAACCGAAATTTTAGTTAATTTATTAATAATTTATAACAATTTATCCTAATTAAAGGTGATCATATACTTTTTTTTCATTATACTAATTATTTTAAAGTTTTTAAGTTTTTTTAATTGGTTATTAGTAAGTATAACAATTTATCTAATTAAAAATGATTATGGACCGGTTAATATATTTACTTATTAAATATTAATTTTTAAAAACAAATTTGCTTATATCCACCAAATATTTTTATTTTAACAACAATAATGTTATATTATACTGAAAAATTTTTAATTTTTAAGTACCTTGAACATTTGAATTTTATTTGTGAATATATTTATAATTATAGTGGTTAACTGAAAAATATTGGGTAGCCGATCCGAAAATTCGAAAGCGATGTACTGGTTAACCGATAGTAATAGACTGGTTAATGGACTGAAATTTTAAAAAACCGATATTAATGGACCGGGGCTCATGGGCCGGTTAACCGATCATGCTCACCCCTAGCCACGGGCGCTGCTACTTTCACTGCCACCACACCGCTACTACCACCGCCACCACCACACCATCGTCGCCACCATCACCACCACCACACCTCTGCCATCGCCACCACCACAACCACATTGCTGCCGCTGCCGCCGCCGCCGCCACCCCCCGCCGCCGTCGTTGTCACTACTGTGCCTCCACCACTACCATCACCACACCGCTGTCGCCGCCACCGCCACCACCATAACCACACTACTGCTACCGCCACAACCACACTGCCGCTATCATCACAATCACACTGCAGTCGCCACCACCAAACTATCGCCGCCACCATGCCTCCGTCGCTACCACTACCACACCGCCGTCGCTGCCGCCACCACCATAACCACCGCTACCGCCACCACGTCTCCGCCGCTACTACTACCACACTGCCACCACCACCACCACCTCCACAACCACACCGCTGCCACCACCATAACTACATCGTTACCGCCACCACAACCACACTGCGACCGCCGCTACCTCCATCACCACCACACTACCGCTATTGCCACTGCCACCAACAAAATCATTATTATAATGTAAATGAATAATTAAAAAAATATGATAAAAAATTAACATAATTTCAAAACTCAAAAATCCTAATATTAACAAATAATTATAAATAATTTGAATTTTATAATAAAAATAATGTTTCATTAAAAATATAAATACAAAAAATAAATTAATCCAACTATCTGCCATTCAAATTATATAACAAAAATATATTTAAACTAATAATAATATACTTTGGGGAAAAAAATACAAAGTCATTGATAGACATAAAATTTTGACAATTTGAATTTATAATAAAAAAAATAACTTTTTTAAAAAAAAGAATCAATTAGTTCAGTTATTTTATGGTCTATACATTTGAAAATTAAATCCAACCCAAATAACATAATTTTTATAAAATTAATAACCAAAACCGAATTTAATAGCTGAATCAAATATTTTATTTCGAAGAGTTGGTTCGATTTTTCAATTAGAACAGAATTATGCTCATCTCTAATTGTGTGGAAGAATTTTTATTTTTATTTTTTATTATATTTTTTTGGGAAGAATAAAATGACATTTTGAAGAAAAATATCTAATGTCAAATTGGCAAATACGTTGCGGTAACGCGAACAGAAAAACCTAAAATTGGTTATTTTGACATTTAGACTATCAGCAACAGTCTCCTTTAGGATCTCTCAATTCAGGTGTCGTCTCCTTGCTTGTCTTTCTGATATCAGTTGGAGAGACGAGTCACTTCAATGAGCGAAGCATCTCTTATTAGAGAGACTCACTCACCAATTGACATATGGCTTTTTTGTAAAAAAAATAAAATAAAATACATAAATGTAAATTCCAAGAAGTGTATGGAACAAATTAAATTGTAACTATTCAATTTTTAACGGCCAAAAATATAGCCGATATAAACATCAACAGACGTTCAATAATTTTTCATACAATTTACATCTCTAAATTACAAATCAATTTCACCCAATAGTTATTTTTATAATTTATTTTCTCAATTATAATTTATTTAATTAATGTTTATTATTATTAATATAAATTATTTAAATATAATATTAGTTAATATTTATTTAATTTTTTTTAACAGTATGTGGGCCCTCATAAGAGAATTAAAATAGAGACAACCATTAGAAAAAAAAAAAATTCGCTTTTGGTTTCTAACGATATAACATCTGTATGACAGATATGAGCTTATATTAGAGATTTATGTTAGTCTCTTATATTGCATATGGTCTTAGATGAGCATGTACGTTACGTGGATCGTGTACATGGGCTGGTCAACTAATCCATTATTATATCTTAATAGCCAAACCAATAACACTGGAGTTTTAAAATCATTAATCGTTAATGGGTCCAATAACTTCGGTTAACTAGTCCAGTAAAATTTATCGGTTTCGAATTTTTGTATTGGTTAACCCATTAATGTTCAATTAACTATTAAAAAATTTTATAACATATAAATATAATAAATTATGTAAATTACAAAATTTATTTCAAATATTCAAAATATTGGAAATAAATATTATAAACCAACATAAAGCCATTTAAATTTCAAAATAAAATACAAATAGAATACCAAATAAATTGCAAAAATAAAAATATAATATGCTACATAATGTCAATTCTTCACTTTTTAGCTACATATATTCTAATCGGGACAAAAATTTGACTAAAGTTATTTAAAAAAATATTTACACAAATAAGATTGTTTGGAAAATAATTCCGGGGATGGGGTTGCGTCAGAAGCCGCAGCTGACACCTGCGGCTTCTGACGGTGGTGGGTCCCTTTTTATTGAAGGATGCCGCAGCTCTTAGCTGCGGCATCCATAGGGGCAGCTTTGTGCTGCCCCTTAATTTGAGTAAAGGGGCAGCAGGTATTATATATATATATATATATATATATATATATTTTCTAAAATAATAATTTAATAATAAATAATATTAATATTATAATAAAATAGAATTATAATAGAGATAAAATAAATATAATTATAATAGAATAATATCGATTTTTTGAAATTCGAGTCCATTAACCAGTGCATTAATATCGATTTTTTGAAATTTCAGTCTATTAACCAGTGCATTACCATTGGTTAATCAGTCCATCGGTTTCAGATTTTCGGATCGGTTATCTAATATTTTTCGGTTAACCATTATAATTATAAATATATTTATAAATAAAATTAAAATGTTGAAACTACTTAAAAATTAAAATTTTTCGCTATAATATAACATTATTGTTGTTAAAATAAAAAATTTTGGTGGATATAAGCAAATTTGTTTTTAAAAATTAATATTTAATAAGTAAATATATTAACTGGTTCATAATTACTTTTAATTAGATAAATTGTTATACCTACTAATATCCAATTAAAAAACTTGTAAAAGTTTATAATAATTAGTATAATGAAAAAAAAGTATACGATCACCTTTAATTAGGATAAATTGTTATAAATTGTTAATAAATTAACTAAAAATTCGGTTTCGATTCGGTTAACCAGTCACATGAGTCAAAAACCATTAACCAGTCCATTAATATCGGTTTTTTCAAAATACTAACCATTAACCAGTCTATTACAATCGATTAACCAGTCTATCAGTTCGATTTTCGATTTTTTTTCGATTAACCAAGTCCATTGGTTTTTTTGCTCACCCCTACAAAATGAAACGTTATTTTTTAATTGTCTAATTATAAATTTTACAAAAATATTAAAATTTCATAAAGTTTTAACATTTTTCTTGTATTTTTATTTTTTATGTGTAAGGTAGAAAATTTATAGATAGTATAATATAAAAATTTTATAAAAATTTATACATAGTATAAATTATATTTTATTATAATATTAATATTATTTATTATTAAATTATTATTTTAGAAAATATATATATATATATATATATATAGGCAGCAGACGACAAGTTTGCCTGCTGCCCCTTTACTCAAATTAAGGGGCAGCACAAAGCTGCCCCTATGGATTCAATAAAAAGGGACCCATAGAAGCCGCAGGTGTCAGCTGCGGCTTCTGACGCAACCCCACCCCCGGAATTATTTCCCAAACAACTCTATTTGTGTAAATATTTTTTTAAATAACCCTAGTCAAATCTTTGTCCCATTCTAATCTTCATGTAAATATGAAAATATTTTTTTACATGTCTGGGAAAGTTTCATTTTGGCAGTTGATATCACTAGGGGTGAGCAAAAAAATCGAAAAAAAAATCCGAAACCGAACCGATGGACTGGTTAACCGAATGTAATGGACTGGTTAATGGTTAGTATTTTGAAAAAACCGATATTAATGGACTGGTTAATGGTTTTTGACTCATGTGACTGGTTAACCGAACCGAAACCAAAATTTTAGTTAATTTATTAATTTTTTAATAATTTATAACAATTTATATAACAATTTATCCTAATTAAAGGTGATCATGTACTTTTTTTCATTATACTAATTATTTTAAAATTTTTAACTTTTTTTAATTGGCTATTAGTAAGTATAACAATTTATCTAATTAAAAGTGATTATGGACCAGTTAATATATTTACTCATTAAATATTAATTTTTAACAACAAATTTGCTTATATCCACTAAATATTTTTATTTTAACAACAATAATGTTATATTATAGTGAAAAAATTTTAATTTTTAAATATTTTAAATATTTTAATTTTATTTATGAATATATTTATAATTATAGTGGTTAACCGGAAAATATTGGGTAACCGATCCGAAAATCCGAAACCGATGGACTGGTTAACCGATGGTAATGGACTGGTTAATGGACTGAAATTTCAAAAAACCGATATTAATGGATTGGTTAATGGACTGAGACTCATGGACCGGTTAACCGACCATGCTCACCCCTAGATATCACTAGTCCAACTCGAATGAATAACATTATAAAATATTTTTAAATGACTAATATGTTGATCAATAGAATTTAAAAATATCAGTACATTATCAATATATACTATAGAAAATCCATTTATAAGATTTAATATATCATTCATTAAATTTTGGAATTCTAACTATGCATTTTTTAAACCAAAGGTATAATATTCCATTCAAAATGTCCAAAAGGTATATTAACTCCTATTTTGTATATTTCTTCTTCACTAATTTGAATTTGGCAAAAATTTAATTTCATGTCTAACTTAGGAAATATTTTTGCTTTATAATGTTTTTTTTAATAAATCCCTTTTATTAGGTATGGATACCTAATCCACTGCAAGACTTTTTTTTAAATGTTATAATTAATAACTAGACAAGGAACTCCTTTTTCAATCTCTGTTGCATTCATTATGTAAAAAGCATAGCAAAACCAATGTAACTTAGAATCACGAATTAAATTTTTATCTTTTAAATTTTGAATTTCTTTCCTATATACCTTTCATTCTTCTTCCCACATATGAATAGCCTTAAATCTAATAAGAATTTTCTTTTCATCAATGTCTTTAATATAAGAAAGATTTACTATATGCTTACAAAAGCACAAATTTCTTTAAAAAAAAGTATTTTCAATTTCTTTTATTTTTTGTTTAATTTTTGGTTTTTTTAATTGAATTTCTACTCTTTTTTCTTCAATTTCATCTATTAAAAAGCTAATATGTTTCTATTTATTTTTTATTAAATCATTCTCTTCATTATTATTTTCTTTTACCTGATTGATATCTCTTGAAATCATAGGAAAAGCAAATTCAAAAACAATATCTTCATTAAGGATTTTTGTTAATATTTCATTATCACACACTTGAAATGGATAAAGCATAGTAATAAAAGGGCGCTAAGAATGACTTCTGAATTTAAATTTTTAATTATAATTAGATGGGTTTGAAAACAATATCCTTTGTTACAAATTTTTACTTTAAGTAGCTTACAATTAATTATTAAATACTTAATTTTTCTAAAGATTTTTCATAATATTTTATTAATATTAAATCTTTCAAAATACAATTTTGATAAGCACCATTATCTATTAAGACTAGTGTTGATAAATAAAAGTCATCATTAATTACTATTTCTAATTTTACATACCATTTTTGATAATTGATTCATGAAATACTATTAATATTTTCATCTTTTGAATCTCTAATGACCAAGGAATAAGCAGTCTATTCTTTTGCCTTTCTATTATCATTTTTATTTTGTATTAATTACTTAAATTAGACTTAAAATTTTCTTCTTCTAAAATTTGAACTTTACCTTCTATATCGTTTATTTCTTGTTTTAGAATTTTATCTTCTTCTTGAAAATCTTGGATAGAGGATTTTTTGAGTATTAAACCTATCGTATATATCTTTAAAATTATAAGGCTTAAAGTATTTATTTTCTTTTGCTCCTATTAAATCTTTTAATCTTAATAAATAATTTTTCTTCACTTTTGGATCATCTATTTTTTTCTATAATATCTAATAAAAATTAATTTGCATTACTTAACATATTTATGCTATTGCACTAATAAGGACCAACACATGCACAAGATTCGGTTTCACTACTATCACTAGAGTTTTCACTTATAATAGTCAAATAATTTTCAGAATAATTAGAGATCTCGCTTTCATTGCTTGAAGAATCATTAATCATAATTTTCATAATTGCATTTTTCAATTCTTCTAATATATCTAAATTATTGATTCATTTTTTAACTCTACAATCTCTTAAATAATTACCTTATTTTCCACATTTATAATAAATTACTATATTCCTTTTATTAATATGCTGCCTAGGTCCTTTGGATTTATACTGTTTATATTTTTCTGATTTTTCTTGCTTGCAATTTCTTTTTTGATTATAATGTCTTTTCTTAAGAACATATTTTCTTCCTAATTTTTTCTTTTTCTTATAAGAAGATGGAGCACCAATTTGCTCATAACCATACTGTTGACAAAAGATTCCTAATTCTTTTCTTCCTAAAATACTATCTTTCTTTAATTTTGCCTTTAGTTTCAAACCTATACAAATAACTAATCCTTTATTATTTATATAATTTATTATTTGTCTATAAGTTAAATTTTGATAAGGTACTATACCATTATATTCTATTTTTAACTTAGTTTTAACCATTTCTGCAAATAACTTAGGTAAACCTACTATAAACCTTTCTTTCTAATTGGCATTATTACAATCAGATCTCGCTAAGACTTTTGTTAAGAATAAATCCTTATACCATTTAAAATCCTATAATTTTGGACAGGTAAGATTTTGTAGAATTTCTGAATTCCTTTCTTGGTATTGGCATGAATCTGTTGGGCCCAGCGGATAAATTAAAATAAATTAGCAGAGTAAAATATTGACACCAGCAATTTAACGTGGTTTACCCAAAACGTTTGGGTTACGTCCACGGGACAAATTCTGAAAATATTTATTCCACTAACAAAATTAATGGGTACAAGACAGAAAAACAATACAAATAATTTGAGATAAATTCAAAAGAGTAGCACATAAGTGTTTTCCAAACTCACTATTTTGTCACTCTCCTTTTAGAAAAATATCCCAAATATTTTTCTAAAATACTTTTCTCTCTTGCTCTCTCAATCCTTTTATCTGAAGATTGGATTATTTTAAACTGAGAAACGAATGTCTATTTATAGGCATTTCAGTATACATGGCTTAGCTGTCCATGCAGCTAATTTTGAAAAATAAAATGCCGTACTGCCATTGATTTTGACAAAAAATAAAATCAATTCAGCAATTCAGAATACTGCTACCTACTTGATTTTTCTTTTGACTTTTCAAAATGATGTGGGCCCCACCACCATGTGGAGGAACCCACGCTTAACAATTCTCTCCCTTCCGACTACATGGTGGGGGGCTCCGCTAGTCCTGCAGCTAGCCGACAATACTCAAAATTGCGTCTTGGTAAAATTTTCGTTAACATATCTGACCCATTTTCTTCCATATGGATCTTCTCAACCTGTAGTAGCTTCTGCTCTATCACATCCCTTATCCAATGACATCTCACATCAATATGTTTTGATCTCGAATGGAAGAAGGCATTTTTTCCAAGATGAATAGCACTCTGACTATCACATAATAGCTGATATAAACTTTGTTTCAGTAGTAAAAAGTGCAACACACTTCTGTAACTTTGACTGCCATGACACAGCTCCCCCTGCAAAAGTAATCAGGTAACCAGAAGTGGATTTTCTGAAATTCACATCGCTAGCCATATCTGTATCTTTGTATCCAGCTAACACAGGTTTGTCATTTCCAAAACATAGACATATTTTGGAAGTTCCTCGAAAATACATGAAAATCCATTTTACTGTAGCCCAATGTTCCTTTCCAGGATTTGAAAGAAATCTACTCACAACTCCAACTGCATGAGCGATATCTAGCCGTGTGCACACCATATCATACATTAAACTTCCAACTGCTGAAGCATATGGAACTTTATCCATCTCTTTCTTCTCTTTGTTTGTAGAAGGATTTTGTTTAGAACTCAGCTTAAAGTGATTAGCAAGAGAACAACTAACCGCTTTAGCCTTGTCCATATTAAATCTCTGAGATACTTTCTCAATGTACCTCTCCTGTGACAACCACAATTTTTTGGCGCCTCTGTCTGTGATAATATTCATGCTAAGAATCTGTTTTGCTAGCCCCAAGTCTTTCATAGCAAAAGACTTACTCAACTACTTTTTCAAATTGTTAATTCTGAAAACATTATGGCCAACAATCAATATATCATCCACATAGAGCAAAAGGATAATGAAATTATCAAAGAATTTTTGCATAAAAATACAATGGTCTGAAATAGTCTTTTTGTAGCCTTGCTCCCCTATAACAGACTCAAACTTCTTATACAATTGTCTCGGTGCCTGTTTTAAGCAGTAAAGGCTTTTTTCAACTTGCAGACATAATTCTCTTTTCCTCTTTCTTTGAACCCCTCTGGCTGCTCCATGTATATCTCTTTTTCTAAATCACCATGCAGGAAGACAGTTTTGACATCCATTTGTTCAACCTTAAGGTCAAGACTTGCTGCTAATCCCAGCACAGTTCGAATGGATACCATTTTTACAACCGGTGAGAAAATCTCATCAAAGTCAACTCCTTTTCTTTGACAGAATCCTTTGACAACCAGTCTGGCTTTGTAACGTGGACTAAAATTGTGTTCTTCATGCTTTATCCTGAACCCCATTTGTTTTTCAAGACCCTTCTTCCTTTGGGCAACTTCACCAATTCAAAAGTTTTGTTTTCATGCAAGGACTTCATCCCATCTTGCATGACCTCAATCCATTTCTGCTTAGATTCATCATCTATGGCTTCTTGATAACTCTCAGATTCTCCCCCTTCAGTAATAGTCACATATTGGTCATAAGGATATCTAGAAGATGGCCATTTTGTTCTTTCACTTCTCCTTTATGAATGTGGTGTTCCTCTTCTCAGTGGAACCGGAGAAGCCATAGGTGTTGGTGCTGAAAAATTATCTTGATCATCATCATCATCATCGTCTTCAGAACTAACTTCTGTAGGAGCATCATTATCAGGTGGATAAACTTGGTCTTCATCTCCAACTTCTCTTGGCACCGGTGTTGGAGGAATTAATTTTAAATCTGTTAAGTCACCATTGGAATTAGGAACATCCTTCTTCATTTTGTCAATATTTTCAATGGTCTCATCTTCAACAAATACAGCATCACGACTCCTGATGAGTTTCTTTTTAATAGGATCATAAAATCTATAGCCAAATTGATCTTGACCATAGCCAATAAAAATACACTGTCTTATCTTGGCATCAAGTTTGGACCTTTCATCTTTGGGGATATGAACAAATGTTTTATAGCCAAACACCCGCAGATGATCATAAGAAACATCTTTTCCTGACCATACTCTTTTTGGAACATCTATCTTGAGAGGAGTACAAGGTGAAAGATTCAACACATGTGCAACTGTGAGTATAGCTTTACCCTAAAAAATCTTAGGCAACTTTGCATGTGAGAGTATACATCTGACTCTCTCCATCAAAGTTCTGCTCATCCTCTCAGTTAAGCCATTCAATTGCGGTGTTTTTGGAGGTGTCATCTAATGCCGGATACCATGCTCTTTGTAGTAAACATGAAATGTTCCAGTGTATTCTCCACCATTATCCGTCCGGATGCTTTTCAACTTTTTCCCAGTCTGTCTCTTAACTGAGGCATGAAATTCTTTGAAGATATCTAACACCTGATCTTTTGTCTTTAGAAGATATACCCATGTCTTCCTCGAAAGATCATCAATGAAAGTCACAAAATACTGAGCACCACCAAGTGACTTTGGTATTGGTCCACACAAATCTGAGTGAATCAGATCTAACACATTCTTCATTCTGAAAGGAGGGGAACTTTTAAAAGTAACTCTGTTTTGCTTTTCAAATAGACAATCAATACATTTGTCTAAGTGTACTTCATCCATATCGGGCAATATTTTCTTTTTGGCTAGACTTTTCATTGCTTTTTCACCCATGCTATCGTTCAATTGCACTATCTTTCTCCACGGCAGCTACTGTGTTGGTAGAGAGCTTTGCTTCCATCACATATAGAGTTGTATGATTTTCACCTCTAGCCACTACTAAGGAGCCTTTTGTAAGTTTTCATTTGTTATAAATGAAGGACCTACAGTATCCCTCATTTCCAAGTTTGCGTATAGAGATCAAATTCAGGCGCATGTATGGAATATGCCTGATATCCTTTAGAATTAGTCTGACACCATTCTCTGTTTCCAAGCAAACATCCCCTCTGCCAACAACCTTTTACAGGCCTTCATTTTCCATTCTAACAACACCAAAATCTCCAGGTGTGTATGATGAGAAGAATTCTCTACGGGATGTAGCATGAATGGTAGCACCACTATCAAGCACCCAACTAGACTCATGAGATACAAGATTAATAATATCTTCATCATAAATGATATTGAATTCATATACGATATTAGTTTGCTCATTATCACTGCTGTCGTCTTTCTTCACTGCTTTACTTCGGTTCTCTTGTTCCTTTTTGAACTTTCTACAGAACTTTTTAATGTGGCCCTTCTTTTTACAGTGATGGCATTCAACATTGGCATATTTGTTTGACTTTTCTCTGCTCTTGCCTCTAGGATTTTGTTCCCTAGACCGTCTCCTTCCTCTGGATTCTGCAACTAGAACATCTGATTGTGATGAAGAAGATGAGGCTTGTGATCTCCTTCTCATGTCTTCATTCAGGATACTACTTTTTACAATCTCCATGTTGACTACACCATTGGGCGCAGTGTTGGTGATGGAGATCTTCAAAGTCTCCCAAGACTGTGACAGAGAGGCTAACACCAATAAAACAAACACTTCATCATCCAGTTTTACTCCCATTCTGTTTAGCTGATCTCGGATCCCTTCCATCTCATTCAAGTGGTCTGGTAAGAAAGTTTTTTCTTTATATCTTACTTGCACCAACTTGGTCAAGTAAAATAATTTATTATTTCATGTCTTTGAAGAATACATCGTCTCCATCTTATTCCACAGTATTCTGGCATCTATCTTATTACAGATGTGATTGAACACATTGTCTTCGACAAATTGTCGGATAAAACTGCACACTTACTCAGGGTCAAACTTTCATTTGTCATCGGTTTTACCTTCGGGGTTTAGCTGTGGCAAACACCGGCAAATGCATCTTCGTCACAACTAGAAGATCTTTCATCTTTTTACTCCAGATGTGGTAGTTTGAGCTAGGGGTGAGCAAAAAAATTGATGGACTCGGTTAACTGAAAAAAAAATCGGAAACCGAACTGATAGACTGGTTAATCGATTGTAATGGACATGTTAATGGTTAGTATTTTGCAAAAACGGATATTAATGGACTGGTTAATATTTTTTTACTCATGTGACTGGTTAACCGAACCGAAACCAAATTTTTAGTTAATTTATTAATTTTTTAATAATTTATAACAATTTATCCTAATTAAAGTTGATCATGTACTTTTTTTTCATTATACTAATTGTTTTAAAGTTTTAAAGTTTTTTTAATTGGCTATTAGTAAGTATAACAATTTATCTAATTAAAAGTGATTATGAACCGGTTAATATATTTACTTATTAAATATTAATTTTTAAAAACAAAATTGCTTATATCCACCAAATATTTTTATTTTAACAACAATAATGTTATATTATAGTGAAAAAATTTTAATTTTTAAGTATCTTGAACATTTTAATTTTATTTATGAATATATTTATAATTATAGTGGTTAACCAAAAAATATTGGATAATCAATCCGAAAATGCAAAATCGATAGACTGGTTAACCGATGGTAATGGACTGAAATTTCAAAAAACCAATATTAATGGACTGGTTAATGGACTGGGGCTCATGGACCGGTTAACCGACCATACTCACCCCTAGTTTGAGCCATTTAAGTAGATCATTCTTCTAATTTTTGCGTTCATCTAGATCGAAATTCGATGAACTTTTTCAATCTAAAAAAAAAATTCTGACAGTGAATAGTATCAGTATATGTAAACAGTACCGTATATGTGAACAGTACCGTATGAACAGTATCAGACTACAGTATCGTGTGAATAGTACCTAACTACAGTACCGTTAGCCCACCTACAGTACTTTGAACAGTATTTTTAAACAAAAAAGTTACAGTACTATGCAAATTTTGAATGCAAAATTTGCACTTTAAACAGTATCATTATTCACCAAAATTTTCGTTTTACACCCGTTTTCGAAACGAATAGTATCGAAAAATTTCTTATATTTTCCTCTTCCTGGTAATATAATTATTTTTCCAAAATTCGCTACTTTCCCGGACAACAGTCTTGATGCAGTGTCGAAAAATAGCTGAACCAAGACTCTAATACCACTTGTTGGAAAAAATAACCCAAGAAAAAATCTTTTTTGATGTGGAAGATCAGTTTACGCTGCAACCACATAGCATACTAAGAAATAACCTTGACTTTGATACCATTTGTTGGGCACAGCGGATAAATTAAAATAAATTAGTAAAGTAAAATATTGACACCAACAATTTAATGTGGTTCACCCAAAACGTTTGGATTACGTCCACGGGACAAATTTCGAAAATATTTCTTCCACTAATAAAATTAATGGGTACAACAGAGAAATATAATACAATAATTTGAGATAAATCTAAAATAATAGTACACAAGTGTTTCCCAAACTCACTATTTTGTCACTCTCCTTTTAGAAAAATATCCCAAATATTTTTTTAAAATACTTTTCTCTCTTGCTCTCCCAATCCTTTTATCTGAAAATTGAATTATTTTAAACTGAGAAACGAATGCCTATTTATAGGCATTTTAGTATACATGGCTTACCTGTCCATGCAGCTAATTTTGAAAAACAAAATGCCGTGCTGCCATTGATTTTGACAAAAAATAAAATTAATTTAGTAATTCAGAGTACTGCTACTTACTTTGATTTTTCTTTTGACTTTTCAAAATAATGTGGGCCCCACCACCATGTGGAGGAACCCAGGCCTAACAGAATCTCCTATAAAATTCTTTATAATAGCAACAAACTAAAGTAGTTATTATATCATTTCGTTGAGTTTCTATCTGAATATTATCCTGAAATTAATACTTGAGCAACGGATAATTTACTATTATTTTTAGCACGATAAGCACTAACTGACATTGACATATCTTGTAACATATTAAGAATTTGGTATTCTACTAAGGTGTCCATATTTTATACATATAAAGATTCCCCATCGTATTTGGCTTGAATTACACTAAATCTTTCTTTGTATTGAGTATCAGGGGGAGTAGGCCTAAGATAATAGTTTTGAGTTTTAGATCTTGGAGTACAAGTATTAAAATACATTTTTTGAACTATAAATTGTCCTTCAATCTTTTCTATATTTTCTGTTTCAGATTTAAATTCTTTATTTATAACTGTTATTTGTCTATCATTAATATAAAACTTTGCAAATTTTTATTCTATTCTTTTTAGAATTGGATCTTCAATTTTCAGGTTAATTGTTGCTCCTGTAGAGAAGTCAAATAGTTTGAATAAAGGTGGTTCACTTATAAAGGAAGATGAAGGTATTGAAGAAGGGGGTTGAGTAGGAGCTGGTTGGACTTGAGGTGATTGAACTATAGATTCAACTCTATTTAACTAACATTTGATTGGAAAAATTATTTTGTAATATAACATGTTGTATTTCTTTATTTACGTCAATATTACTTGATTTTATTTTTTTAAAAGGTTCTGCAATATGGGCTTTATCATTATGTTTTATAAATATTTTTTCTAAAGGTGGGCGAACACTATAAGAAAATGAATAAATAGCGACGAAAATTTACCGACGGAATTGACACCATCGCTAAATAGCGACGGAATCTATATTCCGTCTGTAAATAGCGACGAAAAATAAATTCCGTCGCTAGTTAACGATGAAAAATAAATTCCGTCGATAAATAGCGACGAAAAATAAATTTCAGCGCTAAAAATGGCGCCAAAATTTCCCTTCAAAAATGCCGACAGAAATTAGCGACGAAAATCTAAATCCGTCAGTAAAAAAAAAGAAAAAAAAATTAATTTACGTTTCGCGACGAAATTTTTGTCTGTCGCTAAAATTAGCGACAGAAATCAATTCCGTTGCTAATTTTAGTGACGGAAATATAATTCCGTCGGAAAAAAAAATTAATTATAATAATTAAAATATTTTTAGCGACGAAAATACTATTCCGCCGCTAATTCCCGACGGAATTGGATATCCATAGCTATTTGTAGCGACGAAAAAAGCATTTCGTCGGTAAACTTAAATTAAAAATCTGAAACACCCTCCCCCCCCCCGATCCTCTCTTTCTCCTCCCTCTCCCCTCAGTCTGCCCTCCGGTTTCTGCTCCCCTGCCCTCACGCCATCGACCACCGTCCCCCTGCTGCCGGTCCGCCCCTCCCCTCCGATCGCCGGTCCCCTCCCCTCCTCCTCCTCCTCTCTTCCCTCCCTTCCCTCTTTTTTCGCTCCGTTCTTCCCTCTTCTTTTCCTCCCTCCGTGCGCCATCTCCTCTCCGTCGGCGTTGACCGCCGCTGCTCCGGCGTGGGCCCCCTCGTCCTCCTCCTCCTCCCTCCTCCTCCTCCTCCTCCTCTCCTCCGGCGTCAGGTACGCCGATTTGTCCCTCTCTCTCTTTTTTTTTTTTTAAATTGTTATTATTATTATTATTATTATTATTAGTAAATTTTGTTAATATTATTATTATTATTATTGTTATTATTAATTTATTTAACTTAGTTAGACATTGTTAAATATTAAGTATTAAATATTGTTTAAAGAAAAAATTAATTTTTAATTAGTGTTAATTGTTGTTAGAATTAATTTAAATTATTTATGTTAATTAAATATTTTATTATTGTTAAATAATACAATGAATTTTGTTTGTTTGTAATGTATTATTATTAGTGTTTTTAATGTGGAATGTTAAACATTTGTTGAAATAGATGATTGTTAGTGTTATTAGTATTAGTAGGATTATGGTTAATTAATCAAATGACAAATTTAATGTTGTTCGTATTATTATAAAATAATAAGATTAGCATTTTATTTGAGAAATTTGTTTTTTTTTGTTTTTATTGTATATATATATATATATTTCCTTTTTTATGAGTTTATTAATTTAAATGATACTATTAAATGTATTAATAGTATTCTTCATGTTATTAGTAGTTTTATTGTCTAATATATTAAGTTATTTTTTTGGGAATTAGATTTTTATTATTGTAATTGAGATGTCTTCTTGTTCATGTATCAATTTTGGAATTAATTATGAGTAACGTAGATAGATCTTGGATGTATAAACGAAAAACAAGGGATGGTTACATTAATCCTGAATTTGTGGAAGTGGTTTAGTCATTTATTGAATATGCCAGTTCTCAACCTGCACATATGGACGGGGCTAAAATAAGATGTCAATGCAAAAAGTGTTAACATCTTAGTTATCTGTCAGTCGATGAAGTGTATTTTCACCTGTTAAGAAAGGGATTTGTTCAAAATTATTTTGAGTGGACATGACACAGAGAACCATCAATCTGCAGTACATCGATGGGAAATGCGGGTAACATGTCGACAACTGAGGGTGAATTTGAAAGAGAGGGGGAATTTGGAGCCGATGGTGTAGGGGTGACTGATAATCCATACGTTCAAATGGTTTACGATGCAGCTGGCCATGGTTTTAGGGAAAGTACACCAAAGCTGGAAGAACCCAACGAAAATGCAACAAAATTTTATGATTTGCTAAATTCAGCAGATCAGGAGTTATGGCCAGGCTGCGATAACATGACTCAGTTATCTTCTGTAGCTTGGATATTGAATATAAAATTCGAAAGCCATATTTTAGATCGAAGTTTTGACCAAATTCTTGCTTGGTACAATGAATTATTGCCTCCTGACCATAAAATGGTTGATAATTTGTACAATGTGAAGAAACTGATCAGTGGTTTAGGTTTGCCTGTTGAGAAAATTGACTGTTGTCGGTTGGGATGTATGTTATTTTGGAGGAATGACATCAATTTACAAGAGTACAAATTTTGTAGTCAACCTAGGTACAAATCTAAAAGTGGTGGTAATCAGCAGAAATTGGTACCTTGGAAACGTATGTATTTTTTTCCATTGACTCCCAGGCTTCAAAGACTATATGCATCCGAAGTTACTGCACCTCACATGAGATGGCATGATGAGCACGAAAGTACAGGTGGAATAATGAGCCATCCATCCGATGCAGTTGCATGGAAATATTTCAATAACACCCATCCTGATTTTGCTGCTGAATATCGAAATGTTCGGCTGTGTTTGAGCACTGACGGATTTCAACCTTTTGGTCAATCAGGGCAACAATATTCGTCATGGCCAATCATAATTACTCCTTATAATTTGCCTCCATGGATGTGTATGAATGAGGCATATATGTTCTTGACAGTTATTATTCTAGGACCTAGAAATTCGAAGCACAGAATTGATGTATATTTGCAACCATTGATTTATGAGTTGCAACAGCTTTGGGATGTCGGTGTTGAAACATATGATGCATCACTTAAACAGAATTTTATGATGAAAGCGGCATTAATGTGGACGGTCAGTGACTTTCCTACCTGTGCTATGTTGTCGGGTTGGAGCACGGCTGGAAAACTAGCATGTCCTTACTGTGGCGATAATTCAGATGCGTTTTATCTTCAACATGGGTGCAAAACTTCTTGGTTTGACAACCACAGGAAATTCCTTCCACCTGATCACCCTTTCCGACGGAACAAGAACAAATTTATTAAGAGTAGAGTTGTTCTTGCTAGTCCTCCAGTTATTGGAAGCAGTGAGCAAATTTTACAAGACATCGATGAGTTGGGTTTACTTAAGGTAACAGAACTTGATGCTGATGAAGTTAATGGAAGAATCAATAAAAACTTTGGTTAGAGGAAAAGAAGTATTTTTTTGGGATTTACCGTATTGAAAGACTAATTTGTTACGGCATAATCTAGATGTGATGCACATTAAAAAAAATATTTTTGATAATGTGTTCAACACCATTATGAATATAGAAGGGAAGACCAAGGACAATGCAAAATCACAAGCAGATTTAAAGTTGTTATGTAGAAGGCCTGAGTTAGATATAGATTACTTAACCGAAAAATATCCTAAAGCATGCTACACTTTGGATAAAAAACAAAAGGAAGTCTTGTGTGATTGGTTAAAAGGACTAAAGTTTCCGGATGGCTACGTCTCAAACTCGGCAAGGTGCGTCGACATGAGAAAGTACAAATTATTCGGTATGAAAAGTCATGATTGTCACGTTTTTATGCAGAGGCTACTCCCAATAGCATTTCGAGAGTTATTACAGACAAAAGTGTGGGAAGCTATAATAGAGCTAAGTATGTTATTCAGAACATTAACGTCATGTGAGATAAATGCGGCAGATATGGCAAGATTGGAAATAGAAATTCTAGTAATCCTGTGCAAACTTGAAGCAATTTTTCCTCCAAGTTTTTTTGACTGTATGGAGCATCTACCCGTGCATTTAGCACACGAGGCAAAACTCGCTGGTCCTGTTCAATATCTTGGATGTATCCATTTGAACAGTAACTATCTATGACCTTCAATTGCAATTATATTATACCTTTGTATGCTAATTAATGGCATTAAGATATATCATGTAGGTATTTGTTTCACTTGAAGAAAAACGTAAAAAATAAAGCTAGAGTTGAAGGTTCAATATGTAATGCTTATTTGGTCGAAGAAGCAAGTACTTTTTGTTCGCATTATTTTGAGCCTCATATACACACGAGACAGCGAAAAGTACCACGTAATGATGATGGCGGGGAATCAAGTAATCAGGACGGAAACTTATCCATTTTTACATATCCTGGGTGTTTACATGGCCGTTCAATAAGGAAAATGCTAATGGAGGATGAATTAAGAGCGGCCCATAGTTATATTTTATTGAATTGCGAGGAAGTTCGGCCTTTTGTGAGGTAAGTTTAATATATACGCTAAATTGTTCATTTATTTTACTATGTCAAGAGTGTAATATATACGCTGTATTTTGGCATTTTAGATTATTTGAGGAATGGATATGGGAGCTAATGCCTGAAAAAAATGAAAATGAGGTGAACAAGGAAGTCGAAAAGCACTTTCATTATTGGTTCAAGACATATGTAAGTTGTGATTTTCACCATACAAATCCATACATACAATTATATATGAAATATATGATTTAAATGATGTTAGCTTATTGGAATATGTAGGCATCAACAAATGTAATTGACAACAAGTATATCATTGATCTTGCAAAAGGACATTTGCGATATGTTAAATCATTTCCAGTGTATTTCGTGAATGGATATAAATTTCATACACAGAGTCATGGTCATAACAAAGAAACAGTAAACAGTGGGGTTTGCATTCAAGGAGAGTTGATGGATTATTATGGGCAAATTGTTGATATAATTGAAGTCGAGTATCCTGCGTTGCCAATAAAGCGTTGTGTATTATTCAAGTGCGAATGGTATGATCTAACTATTAACGTTGGAACAAAAATACATACCAGATACAATTTAATTGATGTCAACCAGCGTAGAAGATTGAGGAACTTTGAACCATTTGTGTTGGCAATGCAAGTGGGCCAGGTATATTATGTCTCTTATCCAAGCGTAAAGCGAGACAGATCGGAATGGTTTGCAGCATACAAAGTAAAACCAAGAGGCATTTATGAAAGGAAAGGTGCCCGACAAAGTGAACGTTCTGAAAATAATGATGCATTTCCAGAGGAAGAACCGGAAGTTCATGAAATCAATAACTCTCAGAATTTTGAAGATAACGAACCATTGAACTATGCGGACAATGAATTTGTTGACATTGACTGTGAGGACGATGAGGAAACTTTGGTTAGCGATGGATCTGATGACGAGCCAGATTTTTTCTCTTATACATCGAAAAATGAGGATGATTTGAATTACGATTTACAGCTTAGTGACGATAGCGAATAATTTGTTTACCTACTTGCTTATCATGTGAGAACAATTAATATTGCACTGACTTGGTTTTTAATTTAATATGCTTATTACAATGTAATTATTTTCTATTATCTGACAATATACATTTTCCTTATAATGTCAGGTTGAAAAATGTTTAAGCGAAAGAAGAGAACAGGGATTCCTCCACGTCTCAGGTTGCATGATGGCATTGACAATACTGGTGATGGAGGATCCCCATCGCATGGGCTCAATGCTAGCACTGAGGCTGCCGCATCACCGACCATCCCAACTGTTGCACCATCTATCATTCCTTCCATTGATTCCACTCCTATGGCACACCCTGAATCTATGCCACCTCAGGTGTCAGGAACAGAACAAGCGGAAGAGCCTACGCCTGGCTCAATTGGAGTTGATGGAAAAATGTACATCAACATCACAACTGAGGAGTAAGTGATTAATATTTCACTTCATTATGATTTCAATGACAGTTATTACTTGTACTAAAATTATTCACATTTTTGTATCTTATATTGAATTCTTCAGGAAAGTGCTCACGCATAATGACAACCTCTTTCAAAAACAGAATTGAATACGATGGGTTTGTCTGGAAGAATGTGTCAGAGGAAACAAAGAATTTTTATTTCGAAGAATTCAAGGTAAAAAATTTATGATAAATTTTGTTACATAACAAATTATATTTTACACTTTCTTACATTTTGTTTTTTGTTCTGTCTGTCTCATAAGAAAAAATGTTATTGGGACTCGGCGTTTGACGATATCATGTATTCTGTGTGTGAGACTCGTGCGCGGGCACGTTATAGAGATTTAGTGTGCTTGTTAAAAAATGGTGGTGTCCGACCTTGCTATATGACCGAAGATTTATGGGCACATTGGAAACAGTATTGGACGACGCTTGAAGCCATTTCCATTTCAGAGCAAAATTCTAGTAACAGACGGGGAGGACCTGAGGGACTCAGTTCATGCTTTCATACTGGAGGATCGATGTCCCATCAGGAACATGCAGATAGACTTGTAAGTATTACAAAATATTACTGTTACCACTGTAATTAATGGTTAGAATGTCTAAAATTTATCTCATTACCATAGAGGAGGATGGGAATGTTACTTGTGTGAGGAGTTTGCATTGTTGTTGAATGTTGGATGGTAGCATAGTCTCGAAATTTGAAGTGTTTTTCTGTCTTTGTATACAGGAGGTATGCTCCAAATATAGGGGAAACTCTGCCGAAATTTTAGTAAAAACTTATACGAATAGTCAATAAATTATAGTTTGTCTTTAATTCTTTTTATATTTGCAGGGAGCATCGATGGGTCGACCGGCTATCCACGCTGAGGTATTTTTACAGACCCACACCAACAAGCATGATGGTCAAACGTTCATCAATTCTCGGTCAAGGGTTTTACATGTATGTCCAAATTACTATATTTTATATTAGTTATTATTAATCGTTACTTATTGTAAAACATTTGTCCCATGACAGGAACAAGTTCAAGATGCAATTCAGCAACGCTCACAGACTTCTGATTATGTTGATGCGAATCAAATCTATTATGAAGAGGCTGGTGGTAGAGACCAGCGAGGACGGGTATTTGGCTTAGGTTGTTTGGCCAAATCCTGTTACTCGCATTCCTCAAGTTCAAGTACTACCGCATCTAATAGATGGTCTGCATCCAGGAAAGTACTTGAACTTCGGAATACTGTAAATGAGCTGAAATCTGAATTGCAACAGTCACAGACTCGATGGCAAGACTCAGAGGCTCGATGGCGACAATCTCTTGACTTCATATCTGAGTTACGCAATGAGATGGCAAATTTAAAAGGTATGGTCGCCTCGTCATCGCAACAGTCTGATCGTACTTCTCAGCCGCCGCCATCAGCTTAGTTATAATTTTGTATTAGACATATATGGATATTATGTTATTAAATAATTACAAACTTTATAATTAGCACAATTATTAAATTCGACTATTATTGGATATTAAAATTTAGATATTATTTTCATTTTTTCATTATTTTGCAATTAATTTTACAGGTTATATCTGCATAAAAAAAATGAAAAATTTAATTTTTAAATTTTCTTCACTTTCCCGACGGAATGCGCCTTCCGTCGGTAAATTTACCGACGAAAATTGAGTTTCTGTCGGTAATTTTTCGATGAAAATTGAGTTTCCGTCGGTAATTTCCCGACGGAATGAGGTCTTCCGTCGGGAAATTTCCCGACGAAAATAGAGTTTCCGTCATTTCCGTCAAGAAAATTCACCGACGGAAGACCACATTCCGTCGAGAAATTCCCGACAGAAACTCTATTTCCATCGAAAAATTTCTCGACGGAAATTTTTCCGTCGGTAGAGTTTCCCTACTTCGAATATGCCGACGGAATCATTTTTCGTCGGCATTTTCATTTCCCGACGGAAATTACTTGTTTTTCGTCGAGAAATCAGTTTTTTCTTGCAGTGGAATAGAAACTACTTGCTCATTATTAACTGTAGTCCTTAACTTTGCCATCTTATAGAATTCATTGATTTCCTTCTTAAATGGGTAATCTATATTACTATTATAACAATAATTTTCAAACCATAAAAACAAGGGAATATTTATCTGTTTAGTTTCCATGTCTTTATATCATAATTCTCTAAATTCTTTTAGCTCTTCTTGAAAAAACTCATTAAAATACCATTTTGCCTTTTCTTTATTATAATCCGCTTTTAAATCTTTTCTTAAAAAATCTTTATTTATTTGAAAATTTGACATTCTTTTTTATTAATTTGTGAAAAAGCTTTCATTTGTGATCTAGTAAGACTCATAGAAGAATTACTTTCTCTTTCTTCAGTATAAATTGGAGGAGGAATATTTCACTAAAATCTACACCTTTTATTTCTAGATTTCTAGCCGAATTATATTGAGAAAGTGAATTAACATAGCTTACCGAAAACCTATATATTATTAGAATAAGTTTAGATTCGAGCATAATGATAAATTTCTAGTGAAAAATCCATCACTATATTCTATTAGTTTTGAGAATTGATTATTAATATCAATGAGCTTGGATTCACAAATTTTCCGTAAATTACCTGATCTAGTAATTTCACTCCAATTTAACCTCTTAGGAATTTGAATTTTAGAGTTTTATTGGCTTCTAATAATATTGTTTCATCTCTTTTTAAGGTTTTATTAGATTTTGGATTTAAGATTGTGGACCCGACCCGAATAGGATGGGGAATCTCCGAATTTTTTTCCCGCGGGGGCGGAGGCGGGAAGAAAAAAATTCCCGCCCTTGAATTCGGGGCAGGGACGTGGAACGAGGTCCCTGCCCCGAAAAAAAATAAACATTATATATATATTAAATTCGGTGTATAAATTGTTTAAGTGATATTATTAATATTTGAATTGTATGAAATATTTACAAATATTTATATTTTAATTGTATGAAATGTTTATAAATATTTGTATTTAAATTGTATGAGATATTTTTAATTTTAAGTCATGAATTATTAAATTTTGCAAGATAAATATTGTGAAATATTTTTTATTCGAGTCGAAAATTTTTTATCGTGATCGGAAATTTTCATTAAAATTGGGTAGTTTTATTGGGGACGGGAATCCTCATGGTGGCGGGGACGGCGGAGATTTTTCCCCGGGGAATCCCCACTCCTAGCCAGGGCAGTAGGTGGGGACCCAGCCCCTACCCCGTCCCGTGATCATCCCTAATCATGACTTTATAGTATATCCTATATATTATTGCTACTGCTCTAATATTTTCCTTAAAATTTAAATTTTTTGTTTTAACTATTAAAATTAAAGCATCTAAAATATTAGGGTCATATAAATTGATAGAATAACTAGGATAACAATTAAAATATACATGACCATTAAATTTGTTTCTGCCATAGCTAGTAAATAATTAGAGAAATTTATATGTTCAATAATTATTTTATCTTAAAACAATTGGATGGTCTGATATTCCCGATTTACAACTACAGTTTGTTCTGCTATTTTTATAGAATAATCTTGTAAAAAAAAATTCAAAAATAACGTAGAATAAATAGTCCTAATATCCTGTTTGGGTATAATCCAATCAAATAAATCATTTTCAATTTTAGCAATATTTACTTTAATAGAATTCATATCTAAATGATTATTATTATTATTATTATTATTATTAGAATTAGAACTTGAACCTGGAGAAAATTCTATCCATAAAAGACTATATAAATCAAATTTAACTAGAAAAAAATTAGTAAGATAAAACCTGTGCGATAACAGGACTACCTAGCTATGCGAAACCACCTATTCGCCTCACATTAAGCATCTAACAGCT
Source organism: Excoecaria cochinchinensis (assembly GCA_947683425.1). NCBI lineage: Eukaryota > Viridiplantae > Streptophyta > Magnoliopsida > Malpighiales > Euphorbiaceae > Excoecaria > Excoecaria cochinchinensis. Next base: position 2,543,551 of record CANTUQ010000063.1, read on the forward strand.
GACCAACGCCAAATTTTTGGGACTGACCACATTTCAACACCTCAAGCTCCATCTCTCCGTTTTCTTCTACTAATTAAACTTAATCAAATAATCTCATCTAAATAAATTAACTAGTTTCTCTCCTTGTATCCTCACCAGACTCTGATATCAAAACTTAGAATCGGAATATAATAGAGAATCCTGTTTAAATCCATTGCCCATCCTGTAATACTTATCATCCAGGCATGTATCAATTGTGCCAGTCTCCATGCTATTTTATATTCCTACTGTTGGCAAATTATTTCGTCCAAATTGAACGTAACAATTCCAAGAAGTCTAACAAGTTACATGAAATTTCAATATTTTCATGGACATTCTGCTAAACAAACCACCAAATCATCACATGGAAACGCAGAAGGCTTTCATTGAAATATGTATGACAAAAAAAATTCTTTTACTTTTTTTTTTTCTATAAATAATTCCAACATAAAATTTCACGCTTACCCTCAGAAATGCTTTCTTGCATTCTCTAATTTTTCTCAAAACGTCACGATAAGCAGCTCTACCTCATAACTTGCCATAAACTGCTCAAGTACATTAGAAGAAATGTTTGACTTTGCAATATCGATGAGTAAACTATGAAATTGAATGCTGCAGGAGAAATGACCTATATAAGGAACCAAATCCTAGTTCTGCAGGATACTTGAGAAGCTATCTATAGTTTTCTCAAACAAAATGCTGAGTAGGATATTCATGCTCATATCCATTATAATCATAGTATAGCCTCTCCCCTTTAGCAATATCGCGAGTAGCAACCAAAAATACCCTGCATTCGCCATTTACACTGTATCTCACACATTTACAATTCTGCTTCTTCTTACCGTCCCTGCACAAAATCGGATATGTTTTAAGCCTCCTTTAGAATTGCATCTACTTGTTTAGAATTTTTTTTCAAGCAAGCATACATAGAAGCATAGGTTACACAAGCTTACGGAGTATGATTATTAATGCCATTGATAAAGCGAGAAATATTTCCACATTTATCAGGGCAGATGACTAGACTTTTAGATGGATCTTTTGCTAAAAGAAGGGTCATCATACTGTCACAATCGTCGTGCTCTCGGTTTCTAATAAAATCCACATTGCCAGTGTACTCTGTTATAAATGTCATATCCTTTATCTGACCATCAGCCTCAACTGTAAATCTGCATAGAAAATCAGATAAGACCATATTCATACGCAGGGAACCTATACAATAGTATTATACTGTGCTCAAGATAAAGTACCCTTCACAGGAATCAAAAACCACTAGAAGGGGTGGGCATTCGCCTCTTTTACACATGGCTTTGCACTGTTCCAATGTCTCTATGTCCTCCTTAGAAAGAACCTAATGGAAACACCATGAACTGCAATTATGTCTTGTACAAGAAAAACACTTAAAACATTAAAAATTTACCAATAATATATGTTTCGACTCCAGACCTGCATGCCACCCTCTTCAAGCTTGGCCTCATTGGCGGATCTAGGAGCCATGCTAGGAGAGTAGGTTAGATCGTCAGTAAACTCCATTTGCAATGCTGTCAAAGCAGAAGCAAGGGTGCCCATTTGTCTCAATCTTTGAGCAGGATCTTCTGATGGAATAAATTGCAACAGCCGCCGCCTTTTCTTTTGATACACTAGTGATCCAGAACGTCTCCGATGCTTTCTTACATCTAGAAGCAAATCAGAAGAAGCAACTAAACGCTATCAATTTATATCACAGATAAATTCAAGTTAAAGAGCAGCCTAACCTATGGTTCAAAAATCATCTCTGTTAGATATGTTTGTATGTGATAAAAATATAAATTGCATGTGAGTGTGAAGATCATGCCTTAAAACATATAGGCTGCATGCTTGAAACCAATCAATGTGAATAACTGCAATTAGAGTTGAGGAACAAAAGTTCAATGTCATGGTCATAGAAGTCCAGCAATCAGAATATAAGTACCATGAACGGGCCACTGCTTGGCATGATTTTGAAAGCCTTGGACTTGTGACCAAAATTTTGCAGATTCAATCTTAAGAGCAGCAGCCCCTTTCCCTGATTCAGGACTAATAATTTATAATCATTAATGCTGTGAAAGCAAGTAAATTTCTGCTTCTCTCTATAAAACCAGTTAAAACTCAAATTTTTATTAGGTCAAAATCAATTTGACCAACCTAAAAGATTGGCATGGCAACCATATGAGCCTTTTTTAAATATATTTTATATGGGAAGTAGACACACAAGATATTTTTTCTTTGTTGCTCTTCTCTCTTCTATCTTTGCAGGTTAAGACATAAAATCAAAGAAATAGTAATTTGGGTTGAAAGTGAAAAGCGAGATAATATCACATCTGGATTTTACAGAGGGAGGACATGTGAAGAGGAGAAAAAAACAAAACTTCCGGATAGCCCATTAGACATGCAAAATATATTAAAGCAATTAAACAAGCCTGCAAAGCAAAAATTCTAAAGCTAGGATTGCCACTGTATTAGTCCCACATTAATCAAACTACAATTGGCTAATGGCTTTTCATATAAAGTAGAGATGTTATGGTCCCAAGTTGTGGATCGGAATACTGGGCAATTAACGTCAAAAGGAGCTTGTAACTTCGAGCTCCTTAAAGGGAGCAAGAACCGTGGAACTGGTTAGAAAGGGTTGCCCGCCTCTTTGTACTTTTGCACTCAAACTTCTGACTTAGTTTCATTGATTAAATTTGCCTCTTTAAATAGAGGTTACAAGATTAGGAATATCTTTTTAAAATAGGAACTCTTTGCTAACTAGGAAACTATGAATTTCTTCTAATTAGAAAATATAAAAATACGAAATAAATCACTAATTGAAGATATAGCTCAATAGGTCTCATGGATTAATGGGCATCAAACTGGAAGAATAACCTTTGTAAAATCAAAATTAGAATGGATAAAAGCCACAAGATTTCCTTCCCCATCAGCATTTTAGATTTTTTTGTTGATCCAATGCTGAACAAATTGACATTTGCGTGCACAAAAAAAAAAAAAAAAGGTGGGGGTGGGGGGTGGTTGGGGGCTTGCAGTGGAAAAATAAAATAACAAACATAGAACGAGGATAACAAAATAATTAGAAAGAGATTTGACATACCACTCCTCTGAGGGAAGAATATGCAACATGTTGCACACACTAAAAACAGTTCAGGTACAGATATATATACAACAAGCTATGTTATCCAAAACATCCACATTGTATGCACATCAAAACCTTGAAAAAGGACATGATTTCTAGGTATGATCTTGCATATATCAGGAGAAAACTAGAAAACAATTCAACGTCAATATATGCATCCAACACATGTCCAAGCAGCATAGGTATTTTGAGCAGGAAGCGTTCTTTTGGGATAAAGTGCATCTGGAATTGGATTGATAAGAACAATTCTCCATTTTAATGAAACTTTTGTTCTAAAGTATAATTAAAATACATCCAAATGAATTTCCGAACTCTATGTAGACATAAGAACAAAAATACATGCATGCCAATCTACTTACTCTTGCAATCACCTTTGAGCTAATCATAAAAATATAATATTATATGCAGCAGTTGTTCACCTGTTTTATTAGCTTCTCCAATGTTCTTTACTATAAAAATTCTTACACTTGAATATAATTTAAATATATTAAAAGAAATTTAAATGAAATGATTCTATATTTAAATTTATGTATTTGAAATAAATATTAAATAGATATGGTTCATTTAAATTTTTAAATTGTTTATAATAATTGAAAATTAAAATTTATGTCCCTAACTTTTATGTTATCCAAATTATGAAAGAAGAAATTCAAATTAAATAAGATACTTTGGGTTTTCAGTAGGCCATCTCAATGGAATAAATCCTTAACAAATTAGGTCATTTTAAGCATGAGTCATTTGTTTCAAAAACAACTCTTCTCTTCCGCTTAAATCAACTGAAATACCAACTTATGGACTTCCAATGTAAGAATTGGAAAGTAGAATTCAATTTAATTGCCAATCAGACTGAGCTTGATTGATATCCTCATATTCTTTGAAGGGCGTCAAGAGTATGGAGGTACTGACTTTGACTTTTCTCATTCATCATAATAATAGTATAGTTAGTTATTTCAGAAAGAAGGTTGCTTCATACTGCATAGCTCAATAATGTATGTTATTTGGACATTTGCCTTTCACTAGATAATAATTGAAAAAAAAAAAGAAAAGAAAATCAAATGAAAAGAGTTCCTATATTTTTGAGCTATCTAAACTCATCTCCCCAAGACAGGATGATAGGTTACTGGCCATCTTATAGTTAAGTCACGCCTAGATAAAGACAACACTGTTCACATAATGGTTTAATTATTAGATTCTGCTTCAAGAGTGTTGGGGGAAACCTACTTGCTTAACTGTTCACATAGTCGCATATTTATGAGCTTCTGTTACTCAAGTGTTTGGAGAAACATGCTTAACTAATTCCATCACGCGATTGGAGGAAATTTATTTTAATTATTTGGCTTCAATAGCAGGATGCTTAATTTAAAGCAAATAACTTGATCTCCAAGTTGTATTTTCTTACATCTTTCATCCTTCAAATCTTATATCTCTCAAGTTTCACACAAAAAATATAACAAAAGCAAAATCATCTATACCAGTCTAAACCAATTGGCTCACATATTCTTTGAATGTTGGCAAGTGATAGTTACAACAAACACGAATCCATACAAATTGATAACCAATTGCACGGCGTATACAGCATATCATAACAAGCAATATATGTGCTTGTGATATCGGTCAAACTAAAATAACAAGGGAAATCACAATTCAAATAACTAATTATGTCAAATAAAAAAGAAATGGATTCTCCTCAACTTAGAGTACAAATCAATAGTATTAGGAAAACACATTCTAGGATCCTTGAACTTTAACTTTTTTTTATATTAGGTTTTTGTACTTTTAAAAGTTCATTGGATTTCTAGACTTTTAAGATTAGTCACATTAGATCCAATTTTGACGAAAATTGCAGAATTAAAATACACGATTTATTAATTTCACATGAGATCGACTTAAAACTGTGGAACCCACCAAAATATAGAAAAATTGAATAAATATAAAATCATTTCACCTGTAAAAAAAAGTGACGAGTTAGTTTTTTTCTTCAATTTTTTATGTTTTAGTAGATCCAACAGTCATTTTTAGTTGACCTCACATGTGATTAATGGAGATTGCATTTCAATTTCGTCAGTACTGTCTAAATTAGACCTAATAAGATTGATATGAAACGTATAAGAATTTAATATTAAGTTTTAAAAGTACATGGACCTAATGTAAAAAAAATCAAATGTATGTGTTTTTACATAGTATTACATTAAAGGTTTCATATCCAATCAAGCTGAAATTCCTTCATATTTTTGGCTAGTGTAAATTTCATCGACAACTCTAATAAAATGAACTTCCCTACTCGTACACAATCAAATGATCACCCCTTCATGCTAAAAGATAAAACAATGGAATTTCCTAAGTAAAGGTCAAGTTTTTGACAACAAATGGACAAAATATGAAGTATGATCTACGAAATATTCTAAAATTATCTCTAACACATTCTACAGGAGTATCACGTCTAGAAGTTTTCTGCATGTCATTGTAAATAAAATTTCTAAAGAGTTTCTGTCTCAATGCATGCCAACGTATTCCTCTATTTTTCTTAATTATTTTTAATTGGATTCCTTCTTTTATATAGATGTTAAATAGATAAAAGAACTATGATAATTATATAAGCAGAAATATATAATATTTTATGACAACAACAATTTATTAGCTCAAAGATTTCACCTTGATGAGAGTTGCATTTATCGCTCTCATGAATACACTTCTGAATCCTAAAGAAATCAATTATCTTCTTCTGCGAAAGCCCTAACAACCAAATAATTAACCCACATTATCATATTATTCATTGCAAAAGAACATTAAAACGAAAACGGAAACAAAGAACATCTTAAACAAAAACAAAACGGGAAAATTTTCCCCTACTTCTTACTCGTCTCTGGCCAGAGCACTTTGGGCAGAGCCACGACCCAATCGGGACTCTAACAACAATCGGCCTCACACATTCCATGTGAAATCCTTGATCGCATTTGTCACATAATAGAAGCTCGTCGGGTCGCTCGCCTGACCCACATTGCTCGCAGCTAACGTTGCCATAGTCAGCTCGCTCCACCACCGCATAGTGTGCTTTCTCCAGTATCTCCGACATTAGCTTCAGCTTCTTCGGCGGCGGCGACGCTCGCGGAGAAGGCAAGGGAGTGGCCTTAGTTCGCCGGCGAGAGCCAATAACGCGCCGAAGAGCCGCCCCCGCCCCCGGGGTGGTGGTGGTGGAAGCCGGAGGCATGGGGTGGATGGTAAAGTCGTAATTTCGAGGACTGATTGAGGGTACAATTGGAAATTTGGGGGAACTGCAAAAAGCGAAGAAATGGAAATGGGATTGAAATGCTTTGTTTTTGACATGCCACTCGCGGGTAATGAAGAATGACAAGAACGGAATTGGTCAGAGCAGCTAACGTGCGCGGCGTGTGCATTACGTGAGAAATATTGTAGCCGTTCGAATGTGAAATGACGAGAATGACCTTCGGTGGAGCTATTCATGTGTTTAAAACTTGAACTATTCTACCGCAATATGCTATGGTTGGATCATCGGTTATAGGGCCTATTTTAAGGAAGTTTCGGAAGATTTAATAAAGGAGAGCGCAGCGGATGAAGGTAGGGTAAAGTAGAGTTTTTTTTAATTTTCGTTATATTTGAAAAAGGTGGTAATATATATATATATATATATATACCAACCAAATACGCGGCAGGATCAAAGTGTAGAATAAAGAACAAATAAATTAAATTAAATTTGAGAACAAAAAAAATAAATTAAATTACATAGCATAATTAAAATGATAATGAAAATAAAGACAAAATCAAGCAAGCAAAATAAAACACAAATAAAGAAAACAATATATATATATATATATATATATATATATATATATATATATATATATATATATATATATATATAATGCTCAATACATAAGCGATACTTATAAGTTTTGAAAATATAATTAAAAAATATAAATTTTGTAAACGGAGATTTATACTCAGTTCAAGATTACTGGGTGTACTTAACACATGAGCTTCTTAGTATTCTAAGCTAAATGTGCTTGAGAGTTTTAAATACTGAAAATTCTCTCCAAAAAAGTCTCTACCTCCTGCAAGGGGAGGATGGGGTCTTCTTATAGTGAGTTTTGTGTCAATCACTGGAGCCTTTAGACATGTGAAGTGATTGAATGAGCTGTAAAGCTGGGTCTTCACATGCATAAATTTTGTTGCTTCAAATGATTTTTAAAAAAAGGCCGTCAAAGAGTGGAAGAGTGGCCGACAAAAAATAATGTCTTTAATGTTTCCTTTTAGACCTTTTTTTCACATATAGGCTAGGCTTTATGCAACACTGTGGGCTAAGTCTATTTTTGAAAAATTAAAAATACAAGATATGGACCGAGTCCACATGTTTGAAAATAACATAGGCTGAGCCCATGTTTGAAAAGAGGCCTATTATGGTGGTGGAAAGATACCATAACAGTCGTCTTTATTATCATCACCCAAGTCTACTAGGGGCTCAGAATTTGAAGAAGAACTAGCTTTTGAATGACCTGAAGAAGCTTTTGATGATGGGGCCTTACTTTGAAGAATTTGGACCATGATAGCAAAATATTCTTCTTCTGTTTTTGCTGCTGCTAGCTGGGTCTGGGCAAAAGACTTCTGTGCCTGAAACTGTGTTGTTGAAAGATTTAGTTTTAAAAAGCCTTAGCACTGGAGCCATTGCCTAATGTGATTTTTCAATGCTGGCAGGGATTAAGAACTTCATCCACCAATAAACTTTGAACCTCTTGACAATGATGGTATGAGCTTCTTTCTGTTAATATTCTAAGTATCAAGCTGTTACCCAAGGTAGGAAGAATTTTGTAGCAAAAAGTATCGGGGGATGAAACCTTTTTTCTTTGTCAGTTGGTTGATAAGTGGTTTTGAAAAAGGGTATAGCTCTCCTGAACCTTTGGTGAGAGAATTTCAAGAGTATCCCTATATAATTTCCACAAGCGGGGAACCAGAACGAAAATTTGATTGGTTCCATTTTAAGGTTAAAAAAGAGCAACCAGGTATGGGAAAAATTTAGGTTTTGTACCGGAAAGGCATTATACCAAGCTTGTTGGTAATCCCAATAGGTATAAGATATGTAGTGTTTTATTGTTGTTTTGAAATCAATCGAAAAGTGTTTTTGGGTATGAAGATTTTGTCCCCATTCCATGGGAGAGAGGACTTTGTGAATCTTTGAGATAGAATAATTTACTGGGCCGATTTTAGGGTTATCTTGAAAGGATATAGGTTTCGTAAATTCCAAAATTGTCTAGTAGTAAGGTTAAATCCCATGGTTTGAAAAACCAGGCTATTAGAAATATTTTTGAAAGCCATGCAAGAATTTGGTAAATAAAATTCATCCTCCATGGTCCAAATGTTTTGTGAATCTGTTTCGACAAAATACTTTGATTTTAATTTAGATTGTGATAACACAATCTATGTAACGCCCCCAAAATTTAGAACTACGTGAATAGTACTTTTTGATTTGTGAATAGTGCCCGTGAATAGTGACACCTGGAGCCCACAGGTACTTTTTTGGACCATTGGAAAGTATAATTCATGGAGAGTCAGGAGATAAAATTTGAGGTGAAATCGAGATCAAATAGACCCTTAAAATTTGAAAATAAAATTAGGTAGCTGATAATTGTGAAATTAATGATGTTTTTAGTGTGTTTTTAGGTATTTATTTAAGTTAATTTAGTGTTTATTTGGTTGAATTCGTTAATTTTATATTTTAGGGCTTAATTGTTGATTTTTGTGTTTTTCAGGATTAAAATAAAGGAAAAAGGGTTTAATAAATCATATTGTTCTGTGTTGAGCAGCCTAACAGGATAGTCCACCAGTTGGCCAGGAGAGCCATTTATTTGGACAGTCATACCTGGCTACCCAGCAGGTTCAATCTGGTGTGTTCCAAGTTCCTCGGGGCTATTGGTATCAGAGCCTTTAGGCTGAAGTTTTAAGGTATTTTAATGAGAGAGAACTTCTGTACTCATGACTACGTCTACTTCTAGTTCATCTTTTAGTTCAGCTCTGTCTAGATCTTCTTCTTTCAGATCTTCTTTTTCTCTTTCTCCTTCTACAGTTAAAAAACTTGATTACCTTTATGAGCTAAACTTTCTTGATGATACCCAGAAGATACAAGATTCTCATTTACCATTCCTTAATCCTTATGATGCCTTCACAAAAACACCTAGATCTAATGTTCTCTCCAATATTAAAACTCTTATTAGACAACCGGAATCCCTTATCAAAGAATATGTGCAGTCTTCTTCTTTTAAACAACATCTAATTAAAGCCACCGGACAAGAACAATTTATATCCCTCGAGGTTCCTTTAGAATCCATTCCTTACTGGACTCATCAGGGATTGACTCATCTCCACTTTGGATCTCTCAGAGTTGCAGTAACTTACCATGGATGCAAAGGTCTTCCTATCTTTGCGAGAATTGCTCTACTCGACATTAGGTATCTCACCTACTCTCAGGCTGTTATTGGAACAGTCCAGACCTCCTTAAATGCTGGCACAATCATGTTCACCTTTTATCCCAAATTCAATATGAGGTTGGATGACCCACATATCGTTGATAATCTCAAGGTTCAGATCCAGATCACTAGAGCAGATCAGGTCAGGACAACTGAAGTAGCACCTCTACACTATCAGATGATTTATAGAGTCCAGAACCATACTATAGACATCTCCCTTCTTTGCTCAAATGATGCTTTGATTATAAGTGCTGACTCAAACCAGGTTCCTACCTGCGTTCAGATCCCAAACCAGTTGACAAAGGAACAATTACTTGAGTACTTTCCAAAGTCATGGCTTACTTGTCACACCCCAAAATAGCCCTGGTCGGATTGTGCATGCTAAGTCGGGATCGAAAGGGTATTTCAGTAATTTGTGCTTGAGAAAGTTGGAGTGTTAAGGACCTAATTGAAAAGATAATTAAGTTTGTAAGGAAAGAAATGTGTAAGTGAGTGAAGTGTTATTTGTCTAAGGACTAAAGAGCATCAATTGATTTGGAATAGTCTTAGTGGAGTTTGCGGTCTAATTAGGATCTGCCATGTGGGCTTGTTAGGTGGGCATTGAATAAAGAAAAGAAGAAAGGAAAGAGGAAGAGAGGGAGAACACAGATAGCATTCCCGTTCGTTCTCTCCTCTCACGCCTCCCCTTCTTCTTCTCTTCTCCTTTCTCTGCTTTTCCTTTCTTTCTCATTTGGCTTGGAGTTGTGTTTGGCTTGGTGGAGTTTGTACTTTGCTTGAAGAGGTAAGTTGGGTTAAGGTTTCTACATACTGTTCTTCTTCATCTTTTCCTGATTTTGGTTGAGTTAGGGTTTTGAAGAGTAATTGTGGGTTTTGTTTGTGCAAGTGTTTGATGTTAAGAAGAAGCAAAGTAAAGGCAAGGAAAGGATTGAGGTTTGATCTTGAAGCGTGATTTTGGATCATCATTTCCAGGTTTGGGAGTGTTTTGAATGCATGCAATGTTTGGAAGCTTCTGTGTTCTTCAATTTCGGCATGTCTCTGTCCTATTCCTCACTAGGCTTATAATTGTGTTTGCATGGTCTAATTTCTGGAACTTGGTTTGTTTTGGAATGTGTATATGCATGATTACGTGAGTAGATGTGTTAGTATGCATGTTATGGATTGAATTGAAGTTACTGAGTTTAGGTTTTTAACTTACTGTAACTTTTAGGGTTCATGTTCTTGAATGGATTAAATGTGTTTATGCATGATTTTAGTTGATTTGATTGTTGAATTAAGCCGGTTTTATGTCAATTGATGTTAGGAAGATCGATTGAAAGGTAAGATGAGGTTGGTGGTGTTTTGAATTAGATTGAAAATGATTTTTATCGAGTTCTTGAATTCTGGGTAAGCTGGGAATGGGAAATCGCGTCTCTGTAGAATTTCCATTTCCAGCATGTGTCGAGACTTCCTGAGAGAGACGAGTCACGAGACGTGACTTCCAGTCACGAAGCGTGACTTCTCGGCAGGCTGGACGAAGTCGTGAGGCGTGACCCCCAGTCGCAAAGCGTGACTGCCTTGGGAGGGGCAAGTCATGTCTCGTGACTTAGAGTCACGTCCCATGACTCTTGTGAGGAGGCGTGACTTAGAGTCACGTCCCGTGACTCCCTTGGAGGCCTGTCACGAGACGTGACATAGAGTCACGACTCGTGACTCTTTTGAAGAGCCAAGCGTGACATAGAGTCACGTCCCGTGACTCTCTTGCAGGTCACGAGGCGTGACACTAGGTCACGACTCGTGACCCTCCTTGAGGTCAGTCACGAGTCGTGACACGGCTCGTGACCAACCCCTATTCAGCCCCATTTTCTGATTTCGCCCAGTTTTAACCAAAATGAATTTTCTATCTTTTCTGTATGGTGTTATACTACTGTATTACTCATGTCATACTTTTATATGCTCTTGTATGACCTTGTATGACATTTTCTTTCTGTTTTGATTTGTTCCCCCGTGACTGGTTTTATTATAAAATGACTTTCAAAGGCTTTTATGGCTTTTTCCTCTACTGTGTGCTATCTTATCTTACTTATCTGATTGGTTAGCCTATTTTAGTTGTGTTTAGCATTATGTTATGCCTGTCCTTGATCGGATTCTTATCTAGAATAACATGCCATGTTTAAGAGTATTGTATCATTCCATGATTCAGATTATACGTTATTGATCATTGGCATAATATGATTCCACATGTGTTCCTGATATGCTTTAGTAACTTGAGTAGTGCTAAAATGTGATTGATTGACCTATTGCATGCTTCAGAATATGACTTGAATGAGGTATGATTGATACTATGCTATGCTATATTATTTGAATAATATGGTTAATGTCTGAATGCATTGTTATGCTTTAGCCTTGGAACTCATTGTGTTACGTTAAATGTAATTTGGATTATGCATGATTTATACTTAGTTATCTTCACCTAACGCATGATTAGGATTTTGTATTGATAATCATTGGCAAGATAATGTTTCTATACCTGATTCTTGTCATGCTTTAGAACATTGTTTAAATGTTAAAGTATATTAACTGTATTATGTTTTGCAATGAGAATTGTATGATATATGACCAACATTATGAGCATATTTATATGTCTATTGTACTCTGATTTATGCATGATGTAAGTATATATATTTTGCGTTGTGCGATTCGAAATGTGAATTGTTTATGCATGACCTGCGAGAGTCAGTCTAGTGGATAGTTAGGCATGCCTAATAGAGTCTGTTAGCTGCAGCCCATAGTTCTGTTTGGACCCCGATCAGGTCCCCGTTTGGTTCCTCACGAACCCTTTTCTGTATTGGATCTTGTTTAAGGTCCCTTTTGAAAATATCTGTGATAGTTAAAGTATAATGGTTTAATCGATTCGTACCCGTAATGTACTGTCTGTAATCGGCTCGTACCCGGAAAGTACTGTCTGTACACTCGTTATCCACTACCTAGAGTCAACAGGTGTTCTTTGAATGTTTATTTGAACTGCTCTGATCTGATTTGGCTATAAATGGATTATCTGAATGAGTATATCGATGTAATGTATATCGGATTATTTCTGAATGAATATGATTAGGAAATACTGATTGTATGGCTTTATTATATGAGCATGTTTATATGGATTATGTTTTAGCCTTTGCATATTGTACTTGTTACTTTGAAATAACTATCAGAATGTGATATCCGTTTGAGTATGATAAGGATTTCAGGAATCAGTTTATATGTATATGGATGTGTCTATGGGCTTTAGAATGTATGTCTGTTTTTATGTAAGCATGTTTTTATATCTAACATGATTACCCGTACTTGCCATGTGATTTGTTATAAGTTTCTAATGCTTTGAAATGATTCGATTGATGTATTTAAGTATATGACTTAAGCATAGTTTTGTTATATATATATTAGCTTGTGAACCGAAGCAGTTGTGATGGTAAGTATGTAAGGATTAACTGTACTTTCGGCATGATGATGATATGAATGTAATGCTATGTGGTTATGTCTTCAGTCTCCGCTATCAGAGTGTTTTTACATGATATTTTATATATTAGAGTTGCGCAGCGGTATTGTGATGCTCTAAATGTTGTACCTTGGATTTTTGACTAGTGTGTTTGTTTAGTATGTCAAAGTACGTTGTTTAGCTAGCATTCTCAACATGATGATTGGGTTGTCAGTTCAGGCATGGTTACTTGGTTATGTCAATTGCATGTGTAAAGCTTATGTGACTCCGCACGGTAAGATGCTGATATTTGTTACCATTGTAGGTTTATGAATGTATCATAGTATGTAGTTCTGCATGATGATACTTGTATCGTGTATTGTTTTATGTCTGTTTTGGCCAAATCTGGACATGAGTATATGTTATGGTTGTGAGTTATCGAATGAATGCCTTTACTATGCCAGCATGATCATATTTGTTATGAATATCCGCATTTGTCATTTGATTGTGTTATGCCTCGGCGGCCATTGTGAATGGCCTTCCATATTCTGGTGTGTTCTCCCCACTAAGCGTTTATCGCTTAGCACGGATTTCCTTTCCGTGCAGGTGGCAGGTTTGGTTCTGTTTGAGTCACGCATCTGCAAGGTCGGCCACGTTGAAGTTGAAGTTCTGTATTTTGTTCAGCTTCTGTACTTCACTTTTGTATTTCTGTATTATTGTATATGTAATTATATGTAAGTATCTTGAGATCTCTTTTGGGTATGTAAGCGTTAATATGTTTTTATGTTAAGTTTCCTTTGCTTTATCATTTGCTTAATGCTTCCGCTTAGTGCTTGCGTGTGTGGGAGTTATTGCATGATCAGTCTGTGCCGCAAGGTAAGTCAAGTTTTTAAATTAACCCGTATTTTCGTATGTTTGTTATGTATGATTGTGTGCTTCTGCATAGTGCATGTGCATATCTGTTTGAGTGAGCGTCGGGTAGCACGCCCGTCGGCGTCCTTCCAACGGGGACGGCGATGGGGGTGTTACATTACTAGCTATGAAATTCTCCACGAACAAAAGAAGCCAGTCCAGTCCTCTACTCCTGTCTTCATTCGAAAACCAGATGGAATGATAGAAACTCAATTTGTTTCTCCAAGAGATGAAGTAGATCCATCCGACTCGACAACCGCATCAGTTTTCTCCACACAGTTCATGTTGCAGCCATGTCTACCTTCACAACAAGAAACGATTCCCATTGAGGCTTTTGACAATCAAGGAAATCCCATTTATGCTTTCAAAAGAAATGGCCATTGCTATTGGGATAAGTGTAATTGTGATGATTGTTATCAAGCTATGCTTGAAGCTGAGATGGATGATGAAGAACTTAGGCGACGCAGGAGAAAGGCAAAAAAAAAAAACTTCTTCGGAAGGTCGTTACCAGGATCATTTGGATGAGGATGATGATCCTTCAGTTGGCACTCTTGGCCAACCGTCTGGCAAATATGATTATGCTGTCTCCTACACACCACCTTCTCATTACCAAACACCAGCTAAACTTCCAAATACACCTACCACATGTAAACCTCATCCAAAACCACAAAACCAAAAACCACAAAATCGACAACCTTGTTCTACTTCTTCTCAAATATGGAAGCCCAAACCTATTCAACAATCATTTGTTCCTGCTGTATGTATGTACCAGCCTACTGGTACCTATACAGATGAATTTTTTACCCTTTCAGAAACCATAAATCCTACCACTAAAATTCGTGCAGCACCATTTGTTAAATCTCTTGGTATTTCTACTGAAGGAACTACCAGACTTGTACAAACTGCAGAAGCAGTACTCAACTGGCAGTCTGAAAATGCTCTTGCTCAGAATAAACTCCTTCACCGATTAGAAATAAAGGTTGATCATGTAACACCCCCATACCCCCGGTAAGGAATATCGGGGCGTCACGTGGGCACATACATATACATATACATATACATACGCTAGCGGAAGCAATAACAATAAATAATTAGAATATCTTTAGGGTCAAACAAAACACACTTCTCTTTAACATATCTAAACGGTACATATTACAAAAGCTTTATACTTATTACATGTTCCTTTTCAATTCATATACAAATACTTTTAACATTTACATGTAACAACTATACTCTTTTATTACATAATAATGTTACTCAAAACATCACGAACTCTATTTCTATCTTGTACAAAAAGAGATCACAACAGAACTCCTAGTGGCCTTGACCTGCAGATGCCTTCTCACTGGGTCGAACCTGTAAACCTACATGGAAGCAAACATCCGTGCTAAGCGATAACGTTTAGTGGGGATGAAAATAATACAAAGGACAAATAAATCACTCATTTCATAATAAGTACAATCAAATATCTCATGCATATAATCTTTCACACTTGCATAGATCATGTGCTCAAATACAACAATAACCATGTGTCCACATCCATGTAAACATATACTTGTATATAAAACTGTAAACATGTACGGAACTGTAATGTACTTAAACATTACTCTCATGTACTATAACATTTATTCAGAAGAATACTTTTAAATCAGCTCATGTTCACTATACAATAACAACAATAAGAACAATAAGCCTGAATTCCTTTCATGGTGGATACGGGTAACTCTGGATACTGTTTACAGTATCTTACATATGGAGAATTAACTCAAACTCTATGGAATACATGAGGTATTCCGAACTCTGGGCACAATCAAGGCCAACTCTAGCAGCTGCACTCTAGCCCTTTATAAGCATGCTTATCTATCCACTATAACGGTAATCAGGCTCAAAAGAGAACAACTCATTTATACGCTACTCTGATGCCAAAGCATAGGTTATAACTCAAGTGCACTCATCAACTTCAGAGGCATTTTAATTCATGTACCATCTTTATTAATCATGTTCAACAACTAAAAGCATGTAACATTTAAATTCCATGCATACACTCTTATATCACATCATCATATACATTGCATGTACTCTACTGTTCATTCAAGAACACTATACACTATTTACATATTAATGGAGCAAACCATGTGCATACATATACCCTATGCATATACTCGCATATAGCCATATAATATTAATGCATCTTTGCACTCTACATTACTAATTAATCAAATGCACAATGCAATTTACATGTTCATAGACTTCACACAGCATGATTCAATCATACATGATCAATATCACATGCATATCATGTTCAGTAATTAAAAAACATATATATACATTTTATTTCATTATTAAACTCTTATGCCCTAGCTTTAATCACCTATAATTTCAATTGACAACCACTCACATACTCATTTCATAAGGTTAGAAATGGGTTGGACATGCTATAGGAACTTACCGTGAAGTTCGGGTGCATTTCGGGAAGAAAAACACTCAAAATATGCATATCAGGGGATGGTCACGGTGGTAACCAATTGGTTGTCACCGTGAGGTCCAAAAACATTCAATTCTGCCTTGTCTGGGCATTGGTCATGGTGGTGACCAATTGGTTGCCACCGTGACATACCCAAAATAGCAAAACAGAAGCGAAAACTCAGGACTGCTTCACTACTCTATTTTGTATAGCCTAAAACAATGTCTAAACCTCACTTTTAGGAAAAACTCTCTTCTTAACAATTGTTTCCTAGGATTTTATCTTTGAAATGGGACAAATTTCAGGTCAATTGGACATCTATAACATCAGATATACTCTAAATAAGCTGAACTGGTCAAATGAACTGACCAAGGTAGAGACACCTCTGTTTTGGCCCATTTTCAGGATCTTAGAGCAAGAATCTGCTCAATGTAATTTCTAAGACATTTATATCCATAGAAATCAGGGTTCTAATGGCTCAAGAAGCACTCAATTTAGAGGTATATAACTATACTTATGACAAAAACATTACACAGAGGTCATATGACAATTAAACAGAATTTACCATATCCAACTTTATCATCAGCACACACACTCAATTGATCAATTCACATACTTCTAAGCATATATACACATATCATAGGCACCGTAAGCAATCAAAATGAACATCTAACACATATACTCTTAAAATAACAATTGAGCTAATTAAAGCTCATCAAGCATCTCTCTATTCAAACATGTCTCTATTCAAGCATTTTTCATGTAAACACATGCAAGAATATTAAAAATCACACTCGATCCCTACCTCTAGGAAGCTTGAACTCTATACTCTATTCAGCTCCCTCTTTTCCTTTCCTTGTCCAATCTCTTGTCCATAGCTCTCATGCACAAACCATTCAAAATACTAGAGTTACTCTTCTCTTCATTTAAAATTAGAAACAAGAACCAAGTAGTAGAAGAAGGCCAATACACATAAAATCATGTTACTTACCTTCTTGAGGAGACCTAATCAAGCCCTTAATTCACTCTCTTTAAACTAATTTAAATGGTTCTCTCAAAGAACAAGACAAATGAAGAAGAAAAGCAAAGAAAATGGCAAGGTAAGAGGAGCATGGCAAAATCCAAGAGCAAATAAAGAAAGAAGAACCCCAATGGCCCAAAAGCAGAAAAATGAAAGGAATAAGTGAAGATAGTGGCCGGTCAACCCAAGGAAAAGCAACAATCAATTACCTACTAACCACATTAAAAGCCAACCAACCTCATTTAATCCATCTCAATCCAAAAAGTCACATGCCACATGTCACTCTCCTACCATGCCACTTGTCACTCCCCTACAATACTACTTGTCAACCTCCTATGTCGCCACATGTCCAATACACATCAACTAATCCAACTTACTGTAGGCTTCCCGTGGAGCATTCTGTCGCGCCCGCGACACTGTCGTGCTCGCGACAGAATCGACACCAAGCCACTCACTCAAATACACTCTCTTATACACACAAACTCTGGAATTCCCGAACCAAAATTCCGAAATTCCACTATCGGGTTGTTATAGATCATGTTTCTACTTGTAACACCCCGAATACACCCTAATTGGATTAGGATAAGTTTAGGGTGAATTGGTAACCAAATGTGCTTGATTTAGGGACGGAAGGGTCATAAAGGACACAACCGTCATTAATTCGAAAGTTTCGATAAGTGTCGGCAAATTGGACAATTATGTCGTTATATCTTAAATGACATTAAAATAATTATTTTGGTAATCAAAATATGTAATGGGATGATGGAAATGATTAATTGCAGTAAAGGACGTAACTGGTTTTATTTGTATAGGATAAGGGTATTTTGGCCATTTTATAATTATGGATTAAATTGAATGAATAAGTTAAATTATATGGGCCAATGTATGTAATAGAAAAGTTGAATGCTAATTGAAGTGAAGGAAGTAAGATTAAGGACTAAAAGGTAACTTTGACACAAAAATCTTTATGGGACCAATAGGAGGGAGACATGTGCAAAGAAGATAAAGATGCATTAATGGCCATATTTAGGCCAACCTTTTGGTTTTTCTAAGAATAATTTCTTGATCAATTGAGGGGCTAAAAAAATCCAGAATTCTGCTTCTCCCTTGCTCCTTGTTTTTATCTTCTAAATAGGTAATAGAAAAGAGAAGGAAGTTGGGAAAGATTAAGCAAGAGATGATGATTTTGAGGTAAGTTTCGTGGGGTTTAATTCTTATTTCTTCTTCTCTTTTTCTTGAGGTTGAATTTAGATTTGGAAAAGTGAGTACCATGAGTTTTGATGTTGGTTTTGTGTGGAGGAAATAAGAGAAGCTAAAGAAAGAGTAAAAGAGCAACGGTTATGCAACCAATTAAGCTAATAGGAGCAAAGGAAAATGAGGTTTGGAAACTCTTTAGTTATATATATAAATTTGTATATGTTTATGTGTTATATGAGTTATTTGAATGTTTTGATGATGATATATGATGATGGTAGTGAGTGTTAGTTTAAATTGCTAAACCGTGCATGTGAATAGGGTTTTGGTTGAAAACTGTGTTAGAATACACTTGACCCTTCTTCGGTTATTAGGCTGTATTGTGAGTTTTAGAACTCCAAATGATACCGTTTGAAATTTAAGACATATTACTACAAATGTCTTAGACATAGTCTTGAGTTAATTTTAGCTCTAAGTGTCCCAAAAATGGTCATGAAGTAGAGGTATCTTCTCTGGCCGGGTTCAGGGGAGCAGTATAGGTTGTTTTGATCATATCTGATGATTTATGTGTCTAATAGATATGAGACTTGTCCTATGTTAAAGCTAACATCCTAAGTATCATTTGTTAAGAAGGACACTTGGCCTAAAAATAAGGTTTAGAGGTCGGTTTAGGCGGTTGAAGTTTGAAGCGGAAAGCAGTCTTGTGACTTGTCTTGATGAGGAACCTGAAACGAGCTTCTGTCGCGAGCGCGACAAAATCTGCTTAATAAGTGTTTTTCTCCTTCTTTTGAACCTTTTGGTTAGTAGGAACCCTTTCCTACCTTTACCCTCTTCTAGTTTGTATATTTTATGATGTTTTCCCTTCTGTAATACACCCGAACTTCATCGGAACTTTATGAGACATATTCATTACATGTTTAGAACTTGTAAAAGAGTAAATAAATGGCTATCACTTAGGAATACAAGAGACTAAGGATATAAATAAGAACATTGACTAAGGTACTTAAGGATTTAACAAGTCGAACACTTCCGAATCCATTCAATATTAATCTGATTTAAATTCTGTTAAGAGATTTGAAGTGAAATTCTATAATCTGTACTTTGAGCCTATAGAACTACGGGGTTCTGATTCCCAATTCTTTGGGATACGTAGGAAGCTTGGGATATCCTTCCAAGTTCGAACCAAAGTATAGAAATTATTCAGATATAAAAGATAATATATCAGTTAAACTTGAAATAAACGTGGCATATGTGAGAAGGTTTATAAACGTTATTGAACTGTTGATGATTTAAGCCTCGTGTAGGCTTATTTATAGTTTAAAAATTTGTATATGTTATGAAGTATGGAGTAAATGATTGTTTTATGTAACACCCCAACCCATACGTAGGCGAACCCATCCGCAAGGGAGTAGGAAGCCGTACGAGTAGGTGTGTTACCGAACAGAAGCAGTACAAAGTATATAAAAATACAGAAGAATTTCAAATTTAAAGAGAGGAAGCTGAACGTACATACTATGCCAAGGCACATACACTAAGAGAAAACATACACACATGTATACTTATAATCATACAACAGAAACCTAATAAGAAAGATACATAAATGTGTAAATATTTTCCTAGCTTAAAATATTACATCAGAATCTTTACCTATTATTACATATACATATTACACCGATATACAAAAATTCCAAATTACAAAAGCTAAACAAGATACAAAACTTCTAGCTTCTATGTGGCCGACTCTGCAGATGCGCGACTCGAACAAAAGCAAACCTGCCACCTGCACGGGGAAAAGAGCCCGTGCTAAGCGATAACGCTTAGTGGGGAGAATATGCAAAAATATAGATGGCCATTCACAACGGTCGCCCAAGTATAACACATACACAACAGCGAATGCATCAAGTCCTAACAGATAATTATACATGCTTTATACAATAGCCACGCATTCCAAATGTTCCTAACTGCGGTCATATACTCATTTGATTAACATACCCAATTATCATGCCAAGAACGTAAACACATTCTAATATAACGAAATTACTACGATAACTAACAATAAGGAACTATATAGCATCGTATAAAATTTGTCACATATGCTAGTTCAAGATCACATTGCTATACAGAAATGTAGTGTTAACATTATATGCCACACCGACTTCAATCACCCATACTATATACAAGATCATTTACAGATAAGGGCAAAGGTACATTATGCAGGTTAGAGTTACATTAAACCTACTCGGAGATTTGTAAGCACATTCCCATATCCCAAAATCATATTCATACTGATATCACATTCTTATATTCATAACTGGTTCATATGACCGAAATCTTACACATTCGGATATCATATTCTCATGTTCATATCAGATAAAGCAAACGAAATACCTGCTGACTCAAAATAGTGGATAACGAGTAACAAACTGTACCTTACGGGTATAAATCGCAAAGTACTGTCACTTTCCATAGTTCAAAAGCATTTCCCAAAACTGGACCTTAAACAAGATCTATACACATACACATAATAGGGTTCGCGAGGAACCATTCGGGGACCTGATCAGGGTCCAAATCGTTCAAAGGGGCGCTGCAGCTACACATACAGACTCTATTAGGCATGCCTAACTATCCACTAGACTGACTCTCGCAGGTCATGCATAATACAAATCATATTTCAAATCACGTAATTTATATCATTGTACATAATCAGCAATAGATAAGACATATGAATAAGTTCATAAAGTCAATCATGCATCATACAATTTACACTTAAGCATAACATAATAATCTTAGAGAGAGATCATAAGTATAGATATGCATAATACATTCAATTATATTAACATACTTCATAAAATAGTCAAAGTATAAACCTAAAAGCATCACAAGTTCGGAATTCACACATTGGCATCATAAACGAAAACTCAATTTGGAAACCAGGAGTGTCGCAATCGCGATGGGTGTCGCGATCGTGACAGAGGCAACTTGGCCCAAGTCGCGATCACGGCAACCTTCGCGATCTCGCGAGGGAATTAGGGCATCTCGCTGTCGCGCTTGCGACAGTGAGCTGCCAACCCAACAATTTAGCAACCGAGCTCTCTGTCGCGCTCGCGACACATGTCGCGTTCGTGACAGAGGCTCTGCTGCACGGCTCAGCGGAGCATTCAGACGCGTGCGAGGGCTGCTTTCACCGGGCTCTGTCACGACCTCGCGACGATGTTGCGCTCGCGACAGAGTCAAGAATTCCAACCCTTACAAGAATTCTGCAGAAAATTCCCTCTTCACAACACCCAATTCTTAAACCAAGCATCAAAACGTCGACTTACCTCATCTCCAGAAAGCCACACATCATTGACAACATAAACACCACATCCGTATCAAGAATTCCAATAAAACATACCACTAACAATATCCATTTACACAATCTATAATAACAACATTATTCGTCATTCATCTCAATCGCACCCATGTTAAATGCATTCAAACATATGATATATCATGCTTAGGTTACTCAAGAGATCAACACATATTAATCCTTATTCTTCACAAAGTTATATCTATTATTATTTACTAGCTAAATCACCAATCTTAATCATACTCCTAAGTTTTTCCCAATGACAACTACTTATATAACCATTTAATTACCCCAAACATGCATAATAACTGATGGGAAAGGTACGGGATTGATCCGGATCAACCCTAGACTCAAAAATAGAGAAGAAAAGGCTCAAACCATGTTTTTCTATCGCGAGGTCGCGACCCTTGTCGCGCTCGCGACAGAGGCTCGCCTCAGCTACCATAACAGACTGCTTTACATCCCTGACTTGTGTTGCCTAAACCAACCTTTAAACCTCATTTTTAGCCAAAACTTCCTTCTTAACAAATATTCCTTAGGATGTTAAAGTTCAAATGCAACAAATTTCAGATCAAAATGACATCGAGAACTCCAGATATTCTCTCCACAAGCCATACTGGTCAAATAACCCAACACAAAAAGAGACACTACGGTTTTATCCAAATTTCAGGGTCTTAGAGAAAGAATTTGCCCAAGATTATTTCTAGAACTTTTAAAGAAATGGAAGTAATGGTTATAATGGCGCAATAATTACATGGTTTGGAGTTCTAAAACTCTACTTATAACAAAAACATTGGACAAGGGTCAGATGAGAACGAAACAGAGTTTACCCAATCATACACTTCACTTTCAATTCTCACACACCTTCAACTTAAGCCACATCATGCATTATTAATACATTTACCCAAACAAATACATGCATAATACTCATATTAAAACACTCAATTTACTGGAAATCATACACAAATGTATATTCATAACTCAAGAAGAATTTAGGGTAAAGACAAATTAAAACTCAATTTAAGGAATCAACTCCCAAACCTCTTGTTGCACAATTAGCTGCTCTCTTCAATCTTTAATCTTCTCTTTTCCTTTACTTTGCTTCTTCTTATCACCAATCACTTGCACAAACAAAAACCAGAAAATTCTTAATCCATATCCTAGATCCCACATCAAAAGTAAACCTAGAAGGAGAATAAGATCAAAGCATAAATAACTAAACCCTAACCACTTACCTCTTCAATCATGCTTCCCAAGCCCCACCAAATCACTTCTAATTCACTCAAAACCAAGAGATTGAGCAAAGAAAGGGAATAAAAGGAAAAGAAATGGAGAATAGGGAAGATGAAAGGGAAAAAACGTGGACTTCCTCCTCCTTACACTTGTCTTCTTTTCACACTAAATGCACACCTACCCAACTCCACTTGTCCACTTCCTATAGGTCCACATGATTCACTTTGACCTCTCTATTCAAGTCACCATACACATACACACACTAAATCACTTCTTATAGAAATATCCTACATCCTTAGTTCCATACCCATAATCCACTTGATAATTATTTCTTTTATGCAAATATCTCCAAGGCACCATGCTCATAAATCACTCAATGAAATCTCTTAGCCCATTAACATCCTACTACCATACACTACTATCACACCATAATAATTCCTTTACTTACTTTATTTAATTAATTTCTTAACAACTAAATCCTTATTATCCATATTACTCATGCATAAATTACCGAAATACCCTTCACTTAACCGACTTAGCTTGCCGATTCCGACTAGGCCCGATTTGGGGTGTTACATTTTAGGCATGAACTGAAATTGAAATAAATCTTTCGTATCTCAAATGGTATTTAAATGATTATCTAAATAATGAATGATTTCTAATAACTTGAATAGGCTGAGGTACTTATGTTGAAGTTCTCGATTTTAATGCATAACTTTGGGAAGTAATGATTAAGAAGTTATTTATGGGCATTGTAAGAATGAGTATGTTTTACATGAAGTTGTATGTAATAAAAAAAAAAGTTACATGAGGGTGCTCAAATATAGTGGCTCCTTTGGGACTTGAATAGTGTGAACAGGGTGTGAAGCTGGTGCTCTGTCGCAAACGCGACTGATGTCGCGAGCGCGACAGAGGCCATCCAGTTTTCTGTCGCGAGCACGACTATCTTCTATGCTATGAAGGTATGTTCGTTGAACTTTTTGACATGAATTTTGACTTGTGATTTGCATATGACACATTTTATAAATTCAAGTGCGATATACCATGTAAGCTATAATTGAAATGAATTTTAAGCATATATTAAAACTAAGATATAATTGTAATTAAAAGGTATTGTATTGCATGAGTAAATAAGTTAAAAATGATATGACGTTGCTTATTGGAATTACTACGCTATACTACGTGATTAACTGAACAATAAATTGGACAAATAGTGTAGCCTACGATAGTCGAGTCATGGATAGATAGGGATGCTTATGGAGTTTGATTTGTTGCAGCTTCTGTGATTTGGACCCTGATCAGGTCCCCCGACTGGATCTTCGTGATCCTTCTATATCGGATCTTCGCGATCCTTCTGTCTTGAATCTATGTGTTACTCATTATCCACCCCCTTGACTTAGCGGGCAATAAATGAACAAGAGTATGTGATTCGAATAATAAGATGTGAATTGATAACTATATATGATGACTGGTATGCATGTATGAGATTAAACAATTAATAAGAATGTGATCACATTTTCTACTGTGGCCTTTGTGTGGCATGGGTTAGCATTTTGAGCACTCATGTGTTTTTGGATTCCATATGGACCGTTGTGTAAGAATATGATAACACCTTTGTATAATTTGGTATGTGTGATCTAATACTCCAATGGTTTGGAAGTTATATGATAAGGCCTGTGTAAGCAAATTGTATGAAACGAATTTTAGGAACCAGAATGAATATGGATATTGAACAAAGTGACATGTATAAGATGTGAAAAAGTGTGTTAATGTATAAGTGATTCGTTAACGTTGTTATGCAAAGTAAGTGATTATTTTGATGATCTCCTTGAAAGTATCCAATTTGTTATAATTGATATGATTATATTTTCTATATTATGTTTTCCTTTGAATTCATCTGACGGCCATTCTTAGTGGTCGTCCATACTTTTATGTTTCCCACTAAGCTTTATGCTTAGCACGAATTTTCTTTTAGTCCATGTAGGTACTATTGGTCAGATCGTTCGAGAGTCCTTCCGCAGTAGTCTAGGCCAATGTAATAGGATTTGTATAATCTTCGTAATGTATGCAAGATTTGTAATTTTAAATTATAAGTGTTGTCAAAGTGATATTGGTTATGTAAATGATCTATTTATAGTAAATTCTGAAAAAGTATACTTTATATTATGATTGTGTAATGAATGCTTTGATAATTATAATATGTTTGAAGATAAAAGAAATTTTGTAACTCATATTTTCAGCTTGAAGGTTTATACGTTTTGCATGTTTGTTCGGTAATGCCCTTGACCGTCGTTGTGAACCACCGGTTCACGGTGTGGTTTACTACATACGGGTAAGGGTTGTTACACTACTCATGTTGATACACTTAATTCACAAATCACTGGCCAGAATGCTATTACCTATCAATTACTTTCAAGGTTACAAGCTCAAGTTGCTGATTTGGATAAACAACTTATGTCTGCTATTAATCAACGGGTTTATGATTCTACTTTCAAAGAGAAAGCTTCTGAGGTAACCCGGTTAAAAGCAGAAATTGCAACTATCAAAAAAGATTTAGCTGCTAAACCATCACCCTCACCAGTACCTTCTTTCCCATTCTACCATTCCACTATTACTCCTTTTACCCATCAACCCTCCATACAAATCCCACCCTACACTGAACCTTCTCAGGATGAACTTAATGCATTAGGTTATTCTCATGAGATGTTTATGAGAAAACAATTTGCCAAACAACCAAAAAGATCTCCTAAACCTCCTCAAACTAAAACTTCTACCCAAACTATACCTTCCACCTCTGAACCATTAACACCTCCACTTACCCAAACACCAGATCCTAAACAAAAGGATATTGTTATCTCTGAGCCGCCAACATCCCATATGATTCAACTATCTCCAGAACCAAACCCACTTATTCAAACATTGAAATAAAAGGCTCTGGAAACTCCCTGCTATCTCATCTTCCACTGTTGATGATGACCCTACCAGTTCTGAGGATAAACATGATTCTAATTCTATTTTTCAAGAAGAAGAGCTAGATCCAAAGCATTTTCCCATATTCATGGCAGATCCTCCGCCAGATGAGAGTACTACTACTCAGTATGAAGCTGAGGAACCTGATGAAGAAGAAGAAATGGCAAAAAATATCCCTCTCCCTGATTCTAAACCAACCAGTGGACCATGGTTCCAACTTGAGGATATCCCTCGACATAAATGGAGAGACCGCCTTCAAGAATTCTTTGCCTGGCTTGATCTTCAAGCAAAAAAAGTCCACCAGCAGTTACAACTTTGGAGCCAATTCTTCATGAATTCCAATGCAGATTCACAGGCAGATTATGTAACACCCCCTACCCATATGTAGGCAATCCCATCCGATAAGGAGTGAGACGCCGTATGAGTAAAGGTGTCACCAAACAGATACAAAGTAAATCATACATTCATTCATATCATACATACAGAAACATGAAATAATTAAAAACTTTAAAGGAAAAGAAAGACATAGCTGATCATACATTAATATAATAAACCATTACAATAATGTTCTGATCAACTAGCTGAAACAAAAGATATTACATCACCAATATATAAGTACAAAAGCGGAAGCTGAAACAAAACTGATGCAAGAGAGTTCTTTACAAAAAGAATCATCAAAGATTACAAAACTGAGCCCTACACTAAACCTTCTATGTTGGCTTGACGGCGGTGACTCTCTCAAAGCAAAACTCCTTCCGCACCTGCACGGGTAAAAACACCGTGCTAAGCGATAAACGCTTAGTGGGGAAACACACATAAAATATGAACGGCCATTCACAATGGTCGTCAAGGCATAACACATTCACAATGGCAAAATACAATAGTTCATAACATAATTCATAAGAACATGCTCACAAATTAAAGCCATACATTCTGCATCTCAAATTCATGTCCATGTCCATATTAGTTGAGCATACATTTCATCAATATACTCATGCAGATATCACATGTATATAGTCATAAGAGTAGAGCAAACCAATTGAACACCAAAAGAACACCTGCTGACTCTGGGTAGTGGATAACGAGTGTACAGACAGTACTTTACGGGTACGAGCCGATTACAGCCAGTACCTTACGGGTACGAATCGAGGAAACCATTTTACTTTTAACTTTTACAAATCATTTTCAAAAGGGACCTTAAACAAGATCCTTATACAATAGGGTTTGCGAGGAACCAAATGGGGACCTGATCGGGGTCCAAACGAAACTGAGGGCTGCAGCTAAAAGACTCTATTAGGCATGCCTAACTATCCACTTACTTGACTCTAGCAGGTTATGCGTCATTCAAATCATATTTCAGAATATAACATATAATTCATCTGAAGAATTATGGTATCACTCATATCAAAGCATATAAAAGTATGACATGCATCATACAGCAGTATAAGTCCATTCGGAAGAATTACGGAATTCATTGATGAGTTAAAACCGGGAATTTCAGAAAAAATAGGCCGAACGGGGTGACCAACGAGGTTGGTTGGTCACGAGTCGTGACTGGCATCACAACTCGTGACTGGCCTCCTCACAAGGCTGGTCACGAGTCGTGACTGGGAGTCACGTCTCGTGACTGGCTCCCTCCTTTGCTGGTCACGCGACTTGACTTGCCCCATCTCTTGCTGGTCACGAGTCGTGACTGGAAGTCACGCCTCGTGACTGGCTTCCTTCTTTTGGCTGGTTACGGGTCGTGACTGGGAGTCACCACCCGTGACTGCCTTCCTCTAGCCGGTCACAAGTCGTGATTGGAAGTCAAGTCTCGTGACTGGCTTCCTCTTGGCTGGTCACGAGCTATGACTTGCAGTCACCACTCGTGACTGCCTCTCTGACTGGTCACGAGTCGTGACTGGGAGTCACATCTCGTGACTGGTCTCTCCTTCTTGGCTAGTCATGCGACACACAATCTGGAAATGGGAAATTCAACAGTAACGCGATTTTCCCATTTTCAGAGTTCCCAGAACTCAGAAATCAATCCCAAATTTGATTTAAAACCACACAAATCTATTCTTACCTTTCAGAAGACATCTCATACAACATAAACCAGATAATTGCAACTTAATTCGGAATTTAAAACAACCAAATCAAGCATAAATGCATTCAAGTTCCTCAAGAACACAAACCCTAAAAATTACAGTAAACTCAAATACGCACAATTCACAAACACAAAAATCCCAAACCTGAGATTCTAAGCTTCAATCACTTAGCTCCACTAGTCCCAGCAATCTCCTTGCCCTTAGGGTCGCGAGGAGCCTCAGCTAAACACAACAAATCAAAGAACACCCAACAATGCAAACCCTAAGTTAAATCTAAACCCAAAGAAGAAAAGAAGATGAACACAAATGAAAAACAAGATGAGAAGAATACAATTACTTACCAAAGAGATGCAAAGAGATGATTAACTCCACCAATACAAACTTGAATCCACACCACAATTCTTAGAGTGAAGAAAATGAAGAAGAAGAAGAAGAGAAGAAACGTGAGGGGAAGAAGGGAAAACGTGAATCTGCCATTCCCCTTCTTTCTTTCCTTTTTCTTTTTCTTTTCTTTGCCCTAAGCATGTGTCAATTTCCTATTGGTGAAGTTAACCACTCACACCAAATAACCATGCATTACACACACCCAATGCATTCTCAACTAAAAACACCCTACAATGGTATGCTCAAGTACACACAACCATTACCCAATTAATTCACACACTAATACCCTTTATGCACCCACATACTAACAAAACCCAAAAACATGCATTTTTACCAAAACACCCTTATGATATGCCGAACACATGCAAATGCAGGCTCACACAGACAGGCTCATTCTACTAGGGGGCAAACGGGGTGTGGCAACTCTCCCCTACTAATAAGAATTTCGTCCTCGAAATTCTCACCTGAACTGAACAACTACGGATACTGAACTCTCATCGACTCTTCCGGTTCCCAAGTCGCTTCCTCGACTCCATGATGGTTCCATAACACTTTTACCAAAGGGATCTGCTTACTCCTCAGTTACCTCACCTCTCGAGCTAGAATGGCTCTCGGTTCCTCATCAAAGGAGAAATCTGGCTGAACCTGAATATCCTGAACTGAAAGAACATGCGAAGGATCTGATTTGTACCGACGAAGCATCAAAACATGGAACACATCGTGCAACTTTGCTAACTCCATCGGTAAAGCCAATCTATAGGCTACAGGTCCTACCTTAGCCAAAATCTCATAAGGACCAATGAAACGAGGACTAAGCTTGCCTTTCTTTCCAAATCGAAGCACTTTCCTCCAAGGTGAAATTTTAAGGAAAACTTTGTCCCCGATCTCAAAATGCACGTCTTTCCTCTTCAAATTGGCATAAGATTTTTATCGATCCTTGGCTGCCTTCAAATTCCGCTGCACCACTCTGATCTTTTCTTCAGTATCTCTAACCAAGTCTGGCCCAATCACTGATCTCTCGGATAGCTCGGTCTGACAAACCGGAGTCCTACACTGTCGACCATACAAAGCCTCATACGGTGCCATACCGATGCTCGACTGAAAACTGTTGTTGTAGGCAAACTCCATAAGCGACACATATCTGTCCCAACTACCCGAAAAATCCAAAGCACAAGCCCTCATCATATCTTCTAAAATCTGAATGACCCACTCTGACTGACCATCTGTCTGAGGATGAAACGCTATACTGAAGTTCAACCTAGTGCCCAAAGCTCTTTGTAACTCCTTCCAAAACTTGGAAGTGAATCTCGGATCCCGATCTGACACTATGGACAATGGCACACCATGCAACCGAACTATCTCATCCACATAGATACTGGCCAATCTATCCATCGAGTAGTCCACTCTAACTGGCAGAAAATGAGCTGACTTCGTAAGCCGATCCACTACTACCCAAACTGAGTCATGCTTCTTCTGAGTCAAAGGCAAACCAGAAACAAAGTCCATGGCGATATCATCCCACTTCCACTCAGGAATGGATAAAGGCGTAAGCAATCCCGAGGGAACCTGATGATCGGCCTTTACCTGCGGACAAGTCAAGCACTTGGAAACAAAATCCACTATATCACGCTTCATACCAGACCACCAATATAACTGCTTCATGTCCCGATACATCTTTTCACTGCCAGGGTGCATAGTAAAAACTGTACTATGTGCCTCACTCATAAGCTGATTCCTCAAATCCTTAGACTCTGGCACACACAAGCGATCTCTGAGCATAAGCACCTCATTCTGAACTGAAAACTCTGACTGCTTACCCGATCTGACCTCTTGCACAATCCGCTGAAGTCTCACATCATCCCTCTGAGCATCCACAATCCTCTGTCTCAAAGTAGGCTTCACACGCAACTGAGCAATCAAAGTCCCATCTGAATCAAATCTCCATCTGAACCGTCTCAAGATCAAGGCTGAAACTGACTTCCGACTCAAAGCATCTGCGACTACATTGGCCTTACCAAGATGGTAATCCACAATGCAGTCGTAGTCCTTAAACAACTCAAGCCAACAGCGCTGTCTCATGTTCAATTCTTTCTGTGTGAGGAAGTACTTCAAGTTCTTGTGGTCCGAAAAGATCCTACACTTTTCTCCATACAGATAATGGCACCAAATCTTCAAGGCAAAGATCACAGCTGCTAACTCAAGATCATGCGTCGGATAGTTCTTCTCATGTGGCTTTAACTAACGAGAAGCATAAGCCACAACCTTACCTTCTTGCATCAAAACACATCCAAGTCCAACACCCGAAGCATCACTATAAATGACAAACTCTTTACCCGAGATGGGTTGAGTAAGAATAGGAGCCTTAATAAGCAACTGTTTTAACTGATCAAAACAAGCCTGGCATCTATCTGACCACTCAAATCTGACCCCTTTCCTCAACAATCTAGTCATCGGAGCGGCAATCACAGAAAAGCCCTTAACAAATCGACGGTAGTACCCTACCAAACCAAGGAAACTCCTCACTTCCTGAACATTTCTAGGCGCTTTCCAATCAACAATCGCCTTAATCTTGGCCGGATCTACCTGAATACCCCTAGCTGAAACAATGTGACCCAAGAATGACACTTCTCGAAGCCAGAAATCACACTTGCTAAGCTTGGCAAATAACTGGTGCTCTCTCAACATCTGCAAAACCAATCGGAGATGCTCCTCATGCTCACTCTCATCCTTGGAATACACCAAGATATCATCAATGAACACTACTACAAATCGATCTAAGTATGGCCTAAACACACGGTTCATCAAATCCATAAAAGCCGCTGGAGCATTGGTCAAACCAAATGGCATCACAAGAAACTCATAGTGGCCATACCTAGTCCGAAATACAGTCTTAACCACATCTGCATCCTGAACTCGAAGCTGATAGTACCCTGATCGAAGATCTATCTTGGAGAAAACACCTGCACCACGAAGCTGATCAAACAAATCTTCAATCCTAGGCAACGGATACTTATTCTTCACTGTGACCTTATTTATCTGCCTGTAGTCGATACACATCCACAGAGATCCATCTTTCTTCTTGACAAACAGAACTGGAGCTCCCCAAGGAGATATGCTGGGTCGAATAAACCCCTTATCCAATAGCTCTTGTAACTGAGTCTTAAGTTCTCTCAACTCTACAGGAGCCATCCGATAAGGTGCTCTCGAAATGGGAGTGGTACCTGGCATAATCTCAATGGACAACTCGACCTCTATCTCAGGAGGCAAACCAGGCAACTCACTCGGGAACACATCACTAAACTCCCGCACAACAGGGATGTCCTCAATCTGAACTTGATCTCTCTTGGAATCCAACACAACTGCTAGAAAAGCCTCACAACCTTTTCTGATAAACCTCTTGGCTTGCATTGCGAAAATCACATTATTCAAAGAACTAGCACCCAAACCCTTCATAAACACAGGAGACTGACATCTATCCCGGAGCACAACTGTCTTCCTATGGCAATCAACTACAGCCCGATGCTTACCTAACCAGTCCATACCCAGAATCAGATCAAACTCTCTAAAAGGTAACTCAATCAAAACTGCTGGAAGCACAACTCCCTCAACCATCAAAGGACAACTCCTAAAGACTCTACTCACACTGACACTATGCCCTAATGGACTGGTCACACAAATCTCATAATCTAACTGATCAACCACATGCAACTTATCAACAATTTTATCTATGCACAAGTATGAGTGTGTGGAACCAGGGTCAATTAGAGCATACAATTCAGTGTCATGGAGTAGGAACTTACCAGCAATAACATCAGGCGCATCCTGCTCCTCTCTGGCTCTCACAGCATAAGCTCTAGTGGCAACCTGAGGAGGACGCTCAACAGTCTCAAAAGCAGCTCCATCTCTAGGTCGACCGCCTCGACCTCTACCTCTAGCAGCCTGAGAAGCATTCGATCCAACTCTGCTAGCTCCTCCCTGAGGTCCTGAATCCTCACTCATCTGGGGACAACTAGCCACACGGTGCTCGGTGCTTCCACATCTAAAACATCCACCAGT
This sequence comes from Excoecaria cochinchinensis, assembly GCA_947683425.1. NCBI lineage: Eukaryota > Viridiplantae > Streptophyta > Magnoliopsida > Malpighiales > Euphorbiaceae > Excoecaria > Excoecaria cochinchinensis. The sequence continues at coordinate 2,576,311 of CANTUQ010000063.1, forward strand.
GAGCCACCTACACTCACCCCGGTGAGCCTTGCTGCAATTCACACAAACAGGTATAACATCAGATCTACCACCTCTGCCAGAACCAGATACTGCTGCAGAACCCTGTCTTCTACCTCTAGAAGCTGAACCAGCTGCTGGCTCATCTTGCGGGTTCCTGGATCTCTTACCCGAAGATGAGGAAGAACCACCCCGAGCAGAATTCCTTCGCTGAGCTCTCTCCCTAAGCAAAGATTCCGACCTCTCTGCCCTCATGGCGGCCTCCACAATCTGATAATAACTTACTCCAGGCATACACATCAAAGAAATCAAGGCAATATTCAAAGACTCATTCAACCCTGCTTCAAAATGCTTGCATCTGAAATCATCTGTCATAACCCCACGCGGAGCATAGCGAGACAACCGGTTGAACTCTTTCTCATAATCCGAAACTGACAAAGTCCTCTACCTCAAACTCAGAAACTGTGCCCATCTTGCATCCCTATAAGCTTGAGTCACAAACTTCCTAGTGAACTCCTCACTGAAGAAATCCCATGTAACTGGATCAGGCATCTGAGGTTGCCTGCTAACCAATTCCCACCATTCATAGGCTGACCCCTGAAGCAATGCCACAGCACACTCAGCTTGCTGATCGGGAGGACACCTGACTTCTTTTAAAGCTCTCTTTACCTTATCAAGCCACTTCTCAGCTAACTCAGACTCATCTAGCCCAGTCCCATAAAAATCCTCAACACCAGCTCTTCTCAAACTCTCAATAGGGGCTCTAGGAGCAGTCACTCTCTCCAAAACCCTAGCCATGTCCTGATGCAATCTGAACATAGCCTCAAAAGGCATGGCTGCGGCCTCGGGCTGGACCCTAGCATGCTGAGCTGACACAGAAATTAATGGATCTACAGCTTGAGGGTTCACACTCTCGGCGGATTCCTCAAGTGATTCACGAGCAGAATTAGAAGCCATCTAAACAAACAAGAAACACCTGCATCAGCCAACACAGATCTAGACACATACACATCTAAGCAACTCAAAACAGCAACAACAACAATAACACCCAGAAATGCCTAAACCTAGGCTCTGATACCAAAAACTGTAACACCCCCTACCCATACGTAGGCAATCCCATCCGATAAGGAGTGAGACGCCGTATGAGTAAAGGTGTCACCAAACAGATACAAAGTAAATCATACATTCATTCATATCATACATACAGAAACATGAAATAATTAAAAACTTTAAAGGAAAAGAAAGCCATAGCTGATCATACATTAATATAATAAACCATTACAATAATGTTCTGATTAACTAGCTGAAACAAAAGATATTACATCACCAAAATATAAGTACAAAAGCGGAAGCTGAAACAAAACTGATGCAAGAGAGTTCTTTACAAAAAGAATCATCAAAGATTACAAAACTGAGCCCTACACTAAACCTTCTGTGTTGGCTTGACGGCGGTGACTCTCTCAAAGCAAAACTCCTTCCGCACCTGCACGGGTAAAAACACCGTGCTAAGCGATAAACGCTTAGTGGGGAAACACACATAAAATATGAACGGCCATTCACAATGGTCGTCAAGGCATAACACATTCACAATGGCAAAATGCAATAGTTCATAACATAATTCATAAGAACATGCTCACAAATTAAAGCCATACATTCTGCATCTCAAATTCATGTCCATGTCCATATTAGTTGAACATACATTTCATCAATATACTCATACAGATATCACATGTATATAGTCATAAGAGTAGAGCAAACCAATTGAACACCAAAAGAACACCTGCTGACTCTGGGTAGTGGATAACGAGTGTACAGACAGTACTTTACGGGTACGAGCCGATTACAGCCAGTACCTTACGGGTACAAATCGAGGAAACCATTTTACTTTTAACTTTTACAAATCATTTTCAAAAGGGACCTTAAACAAGATCCTTATATAATAGGGTTCGCGAGGAACCAAACGGGGACCTGATCGGGGTCCAAACGAAACTGAGGGCTGCAGCTAAAAGACTCTATTAGGCATGCCTAACTATCCACTTACTTGACTCTAGCAGGTTATGCGTCATTCAAATCATATTTCAGAATATAACATATAATTCATCTGAAGAATCATGGTATCACTCATATCAAAGCATATAAAAGTATGACATGCATCATACAGCAGTATAAGTCCATTCGGAAGAATTACGGAATTCATTGATGAGTTAAAACCGGGAATTTCAGAAAAAATAGGCCGAACGGGGTGACCAACGAGGTTGGTTGGTCACGAATCGTGACTGGCATCACAACTCGTGACTGGCCTTCTCATAAGGCTGGTAACGAGTCGTGACTGGGAGTCACGTCTCGTGACTAGCTCCCTCCTTTGCTGGTCACGCGACGTGACTTGCCCCATCTCTCGCTGGTCACGAGTCATGACTGGAAGTCACGCCTCGTGACTGGCTTCCTTCTTTTGGCTGGTCACGGGTCATGACTGGGAGTCACCACCCGTGACTGCCTTCCTCTAGCCGGTCACGAGTCATGACTGGAAGTCACGTCTCGTGACTGGCTTCCTCTTGGCTGGTCACGAGCTGTGACTTGCAGTCACCACTCGTGACTGCCTCTCTGACTGGTCACGAGTCATGACTGGGAGTCACGTCTCGTGACTGGTCTCTCCTTCTTGGCTAGTCACGCGACACACAATCTGGAAATGGGAAATTCAATAGTAACGCGATTTTCCCATTTCCAGAGTTCCCAGAACTCAGAAATCAATCCCAAATTTGATTTAAAACCACACAAATCTGTTCTTACCTTTCAGAAGACATCTCATACAACATAAACCAGATAATTGCAACTTAATTCGGAATTTAAAACAACCAAATCAAGCACAAATGCATTCAAGTTCCTCAAGAACACAAACCCTAAAAATTACAGTAAACTCAAATACGCACAATTCACAAACACAAAAATCCCAAACCTGAGATTCTAAGCTTCAATCACTTAGCTCCACTCGTCCCAGCAATCTCCTTGCCCTTAGGGTCGCGAGGAGCCTCAGCTAAACACAACAAATCAAAGAACACCCAACAATGCAAACCCTAAGTTAAATCTAAACCCAAAGAAGAAAAGAAGATGAACACAAATGAAAAACAAGATGAGAAGAATACAATTACTTACCAAAGAGATGCAAAGAGATGATTAACTCCACCAATACAAACTTGAATCCACACCACAATTCTTAGAGTGAAGAAAATGAAGAAGAAGAAGAAGAGAAGAAACGTGAGGGGAAGAAGGGAAAACGTGAATCTGCCATTCCCCTTCTTTCTTTCCTTTTTCTTTTTCTTTTCTTTGCCCTAAGCATGTGTCAATTTCCTATTGGTGAAGCTAACCACTCACACCAAACAACCATGCATTACACACACCCAATGCATTCTCAACTAAAAACACCCTACAATGGTATGCTCAAGTACACACAACCATTACCCAATTAATTCACACACTAATACCCTATATGCACCCACATACTAACAAAACCCAAAAACATGCATTTTTACCAAAACACCCTTATGATATGTCGAACACATGCAAATGCAGGCTCACACAGACAGGCTCATTCTACTAGGGGGCAAACGGGGTGTGACAGATTAAGAGATTGGTTCACTCGTCTTGATGAGTATTTGAATCCAGTTTATTAGATCTGAATCCATTTCCTATGTGCTGCAGAAGATCCATTCTGAATTTATTGGAAATGTACAAGATTTTTTGAAGATGCTTCCCGAGATGATTTCTTTAAAATGCGATGCTGTTCTCTTCTCCGAAAAGATTTAGATAAGCATTATAAGAGGATGTCAAAACTCTTTTATATGTTTAATGGAGCAAATGATCCTAATCCGAAGCAAGAATTTTTATCCTCCATACCAAAACAGTTATCCAACAGCACCATGTTCTATCTTTGGGAACAAGGCATTCAAATTAATTCTCTTTCTCTTGGTCAAATATATCAAAGAGTATTGATGGCTCTTGATCGCCTTTGTGCTTCACAAAAGATGATTAAAGACACTCTCAAAAAAGTCAAAGATCCCCAGTTAAAGGCAGCATGCAGACGACCAGACTTGGAGATCAAATGCTTTCCTAAAAAGGATTGTTCCTGTCGACCCCAGAAGAAATTTCGGTATCCAAAGAAGTTTTATTATAACCGTTCTCCTTACCGACGAAAGAAGATTCATTTCTATCGACGTAAGAGATTCAAACTGAAAGGAGATCGATGCTTTATTTGTGGTTAAAAAGGTCATTTTGCTAAGAAATGTCCAAAATGAAGAAAGTCCCAACAACTTCTCCAACATATTCAACAATCTTCTCCTATTAATATCCAAAATGATGACATTGAATCCCTTTTCTCTAAAGATGAGGAATCAGATCCATATACTCTCTTTGCAATTGAGTATTCAGACTCTGATTTCTCAGATTAAGATTCTGATATGGATGCCATAATTGATATTGCTACCATAAAACCCTTATTACCCAATCCAGAACCTATACCTGAATCCATTTTATCCACACATCTCATTCCATTGGTTCCAGCAAAGGTATTCCCGGATAAATTTGCTAATGCTATTAGCATAATTGCCTTCAAAGATACTGGAGCTCATAACACAATGCTCCACCTAAAAATCCTTCCATCTTCCTACTGGATACCATACACCCAACATTTTTAGGCAGCAAACCAATGTGTTCTCATGATCAAGCTAAAGACCAAGCAACCCATCAAAATCCAACTATTTCCTGATTGTTTCGTCTGGATCCATGCCTTTGGATCAGATCTCCCAGGAAAAGATCTTGTTTTTGGCTTTGATGCTTATTGTAAATTACCTCACCTCCAAATAAAGCCCAATGGTCTCAAACACAAAAAATACTTCCAGCCCTATACCACTACTCACTCACTTTTCCCTGTTTATGATCCAGGCCCATTTCACCAAATCCGAACCCAACTTGAGACTTATTGTTGTGCCAATTCCCATACTGAATTCCTGTCCAAAAACCCAAATCCTTTGTGGACCAGACCTGAATTCTTTATCACACTACCTTTCAAAAAATCTGAAGACATAAACCCAACAAGAGCCTCTCACCCTGGTATGTCACCTGAAGACTTTGCTATGACCCAAGAAGAATGTTCTCAATTATTGGCCCAACATTTAATTGAGCCCACTCAATCAGATTGGGCTTGCAAAGCCTTTTATGTCAACAAGCATTCTGAACAAGTTCGAGGAAAAAAGCGCCTTGTCATTGATTACACACCCTTCAACCCATTTCTTAAAGATAACAAATATCCTTTACCAAACATTTTTTCTCTTTTCCCTTACTTACACAATGCGCAAATCTTCTCCAAGTTTGATCTCAAAGCAGGTTTTTGGCAGCTTGGAATTATTCCAAAAGACAGACCCAAAATAGCCTTTTATATTCCCAATTTCCATTATCAATGGACTGTTATGCCTTTTGGTCTTAAAACAACACCCTCAATCTTCCAGCAGTCTATGATAAGAATTTACAAATCAATTCTCTCTTTTTCACTTATTTACATTGATGACGTGTTAATATTCTCTCCAGATGTTCCTACACATCATAGTCACCTGCACCAATTCATTGAATTAACTAAGGAACATGGAATTATGCTTTCACCATAAAAAATGATTCTTGCATAAAAAAAGATTGATTTCCTTAGAATGCATTTTGCTAATGGAGCTTATCAACAACAACCTCACTTGGTAAAGGAACTTCTCAACTTTCCAGATCATCACTTGTCTCAAAAGTAAGTTCAACAGTTTCTTGGAATTGCCAATTACATTCGACAGTTCATCCACCATTTTAGCCACCTGTCAAAGCCACTCACACAACTTTTGAAAACGAATCCTCCTCCCTGGTTAGAAATCCACTCCAGATCAGTCCAAAAGATTAAAGCAGCCACTCAGAATCTGCCACCTCTCCATATACCTTCCACTGGCAAAAGACTGTTGCAGACAGATGCTAGTGATGAGTGCTGGGGTGCAGTGCTCTTGGAAGAAAAAGACAACATCCGTAGCATTTGTGGACATGCTAGTGGACAGTTCAGAGAATCAGAATGCCATTACCATTCGACTTTTAAAGAGATATTAGCTGTAAAGTATGGCATCAAAAGGTTTGAGTTCCACCTCATTGGCCTTCAGTTCACTGTCATCATGGATTGCTCGTCCTTCCCAAAAATACTTTCCTTCAAAGGAAAGTTAGTGCCACATCACCAACTTCTTAGGTGGGCTGAATGGTTCAGCAAATACAATTTTCAAGTGGAACATATGAAAGGGAATAAGAACCTCATTCCTGATTATCTTTCAAGGCTTTCTCATAAACTACCTTCATAATCTCTAATTACTACCTTTCCACTGCTTTACACTATGGATAGGTTCAGACCTGATCCCAGTCCTAGAAAGAATCAACATCTAACATTACATTTGGCAGCCTCAAATAAACAATCCCATCCTCCTAATTGCCTTCTGAAATCTCCTTCTCAGATTAAGTTATTTGCTACCTGTCACTTATTCTATTATGTGCACCTTTTTTCCATCAAGAAGAATCTTCCTCCCACAAAGAATCTTTTCCAGATTGATAAACCATGGGCTATGCTTTATAAGATTTATCCTAATTTACCATTATGTGAAGAAGAGCTATGGTTTCTCTGGTGTCTTTCTGTCCTTTACACTCATGCCATCATCTTCCCTCTAGTAGAGGTCTATGACCTCCTCATAGATGCATCAAGACAAGGATCATTCATTTGGCAATTTCTGGAATGGTATGCGCCATTATCATGGTGGCGCCATGAATTCCCCAGGCAAATTCAGTTTTGCAAGATATGGAAAAAACCAATTGATTATGCTGAGAAACTTTCTGCTGTTTATTTCTTCTATCGTCCATATATATGGAATCCAGCTCAAAACTCTGTCTGGGCACAACCTCAAGCATGGTGTTGGGAAATAATTGAAAACTATGAAGATGCTCGACCTCCTGCTCTCAAAAAGACTCTTCACAATACACTTTGTGAACTTAATAATATCGAGCTTACTTCCTTACAGTTTCCAATATTTGACACTGCAGAATCTTCGCAAAGACCTAACTACCTGGATTCTCTGTTTCAAGACTCATAAGACCCTTTTCTAGACAATCCACAAAATCCTTACCTTACATTGAACATCTAAGGCGAGGAAGCCATGGCAGAAAACTTTCTTTCAGATCCAGAACAAAAGGACAAAGATGATATTGAACTTGATTGGACCCCACAGCTTCGCTTTCAAGATATCAATCCAGAGGATATCAACATATCGCCCTCTCATGAGCCCATCAGGAATAAAGGATAAAGTTACTTTTATCAAGTTACTTTTATAAAGAAGCTTTAATAAAGTATCTTTTAAAGATTCCTGCTTTTAACTTTTATAAAGTAGCTTTTGTAAAAGGAGATTCCTCCTTATCTTATCCTATGTAAGTGTGATGTAAGCTAGAGCTCTTCTGCTCTATAAATATGTGTCTCGTCTTCATGAGAAGACACACTTGAAAGAAATAAAATCCTCTCATTTCTTTATAATGAGTTTCTAATTCTTCTCTCTCTCCTCTCTCAGTAAAATACTCTTATTCTTCTGTCTTGGATCCTACTATCTAAATTCCTTGGTCAATTTGGTAATTTTTAGATTTTGGAAGCTAGAGAACGGAACAGAACACATTTGCACACTACTGCGGATGAATTAGGAGCGGCCATGCTTGAATATGATGCTTGAAATAATAAAAAAGCAAAAAAACAGTAAAGCATCACGCGGCCCCGTGACTCAAAGGCAAAAATCTCACACAGCCGCGCATTCACAAAGGGAAAATCAACACGGCAGTGCATTTTTTTGACTTTTTCATCAACTGGCCGCGTTTCAAAGATTCAAAATTGGCCAAACTTTTGAAGAAAAAAAAAAGAATCCTTTTCCCATTTACAGACCCATAAAATTTTTCATATAAAAGTCAGCTTAAAACACTAGATGAAAAGGGATCAGATCGGATCAGAAAAATAATCTTTCTTTTACTTCAAATTAATTTAGTTTTAGTTTTGTTTTTATCAGTTCCTGTGTTTTAGCTATGGAGAACAAATTCAAGGAGCAAGAAGCTGCTTGTGATATCTCTGTACACGATTATTAAGGGAGCTTCTATAACTCTATGTTTTTATCTCTTCTCTTCGATTGTGTTTTTAATTTCAATATGAATAGTGAGTAATTTCTTTACTTTTGCTAGAGGATACTTGAATCCTTGACTTTTATTGTAATGATCTGATTGAGCTTTAAATTTAATATCAATTGATTATTTCTTGGTTTTAAGTATATTCTTATCTTTGATCGTGTTAGAATTAATTGTTGGTTTATTGATCTAATAACTAAAAATTAATTTATGCACTGTCATAGATTTACATGTTCTTGGATTGATTTCTTATTATCTGTGCATGATTATTTTCTTAATTTTGAGATAATTATGTGCTAATTTTATTAGTTAATATTAAGAGAGGAAGAACTGATAATAGACACGAATTGAATGTTCTTGAATAGAGATTCAATGAATGTTTAGGAGTTTAACTGGAATTATATGCTAAGTGTTAAATTGTTCTTAAAAAGGAAATTTAACACTTAAGAAAGATATTTTTGAACAAAGTATCAGGGTTAATTTTATCTAGTTTTTCTATAATAACTGGTATTTCTTAAGAATTTACGTCATTACAGTAATAAGTTAAGGTGGATAGTCCTCTAGTGAAAGTTGTTTTAAATATTGATTTTTCTTAATTACTATTTCTATCTATGATTTTATTTGCTTGTTTAATTTTTGTTCATTAATTATATTAGTTCTGGTTTTCATTTAATTATATTTTCATCATTATAAACTTTGGGATTTCTTTTCTGTCTTTTACACCCAAATTTCATTTTAAAACTTAAAAATTATTTCATGCAAACACAAGTCTCCCTTGGGTTCGATATTTAGGGTCTTAATCTATATTTCCCTATATTACTAGCCGATCTAGTACACTTGCTAGACACCGGTCAGTAGAGGGATGTGAATAGAGATCTAATTTGACCCGACTTGGACCAGCTTTAAAAAAAATTGCTCTGGACCTTAGAAAATTTTTTTGAGCTTGGAAACCCGTTGAAAATATTTAATATAAATATTTGAAAGTGTTAGATTGAAATAAAATTAAGACAGAAAAATTAATTTTCAAACTGATAAAGGCATCCTCGAATCGAAAAAATTACTGAAATGACCTCATTTGGACCCAAAATTTTAGACACACCCTAATAAATATTTTTCCATAATTTTGGACTAATTTTTATGGAAATTTAACAAGAAAATATTGGAACTAATGAAAGAGTGACATTTGGTTAAATATTAGCCATTAGATTGAATAGTAGTAAATTTAATCATGGCCATCCTTAAAAAAATATAAATAAACCCCAAAAATCTACATGATCTAGAATTTTGCACAACCTTCTTCTTCTCTCTTGGGTGGCCGAAGCTCTGTCCTCCCCTTTCCCTCATATTTCTTCCATTTTTCACTTAAAATTCCTTTAATTTCCACTAAAATTCCCATCTCTAATTAGTTAAGTGGCCTGCTTTTCATCATAAGTTAAGGTTTATGGAGATAGTAGATCTTGAATTTTGAGAGAATTGTGAAGGGAAATGCATTATCAAATAAGTGAATTATTGATTATGTTTTATATTGAAGGGAATTTAATAGAATTAGTTGAATTAGTGTGTAATTAGATAAAAGCGTGAAGGAAATTAATGGATTGTTTACCTATTGAATTTAGCTAGGATAAGAAAAAGAAGAAGAAGAAGAGAAGAAAAGGCAAGGAAAGAGTAGAGTGAAATTAGAAGAAGAAGAAAAAGAAGTTTGTGGAAATTATACTAATTTATTTCATATTAATATGTTATGTAACTTAGGGAATTTGCATGAATTGTGTGTGTAAATTCTAAATTAATGATGAATTAATGAAATTAGATAATAAATAAATGAATTGTGTAATGAATTAAAAGTAGGAAGAAAAGACTTAGAAAGTATATTAACACCTTATGGCTGAATGGTGTTAATGGATTAAATTTAAGAAACTTTGATGGATTGTTAATTAAAATGTTTAAAATGTCCATTTAAGCATGTTTGAGTTTTGATGGAGTGAAGAAAATGGGATTATGACCAAGTATATGTGTGGCCAAATGGTAAGTATACCTAGATAGGTTGATGAAATATAAATAAAATTACATGAAATATGATTTATATTATGATTGAACTAATATTAGATGATAAAGAAATGAAGTTGATTTATAAATAAGAGATTGCCAAATAGAAGGTATGTAATTATATGAGTGTATGTGAAAAGAAATTGACAAATTATAATATATATATTGGTTTATGATGAATATTGCAAGAAATTGTGAAGAAAATGCTATTACATGATTTTATGGTGAGAAGAATGAATTTATTGAGTATAACATGTGAATAAATAGTTTAAATGATATATTTTTGCCCTTAGTAACTAGTAGAGAAGCTCGATTATGTGATGTAATTGGCTAGCCACAGGGACACCGTATATTATACTGTAGTAGCAAGTCATAACAACTTGTATAGTGGGCCAAAGGAGGTCCCACACCGAAAAAGTAAAGAAAAAGAAAGAAAATCTGAGTGGAAATGACTATATAGGATCATGGAGTTCATTGTCCCCCACATCCATATCGTTTGTGTGGTCTCTACTGGATACTAGGGGCAAAATAATAAAAATGGTAAGATATGAAATAAATAAGTGATTTGTGGTAAGCTATGTGATTATTGAATATTTAGAGGGTTAAATTGTGATTGTGTAAAAAGAATAAGGACTAAAGAGTAAAAAGGCAAATTATGTAATTAATGGCAAATCGGAAGACTAAAATGGTAATTTGAAAAAATAAGTGTGAATTCATAAATAAGATAAACATTAAGGATTAAATGGTAATTTAGTCAAAGAATATATGTATAAAGAGAAAAATTGAAATTTTGGCAAATGATGTTTGGTTAAATAAATAAATTGGAAATTTTGAGAAGAATAACTTGAAATGAAATAAATTAATATATTAATAATAAATAATGAGATAAATAATTATAAATAGGAAAAAGAGAATAAATTGAAATTAATTAATAGGTAATTAATATCAAAGGGAATTAAAGACATAGAATTAATAGATAATGAGATTTATATAAATGAGAATTTCTGTGTGCTTGTGTGAAATATTTTAGTAGGATTAGCACTACTGAGAAATTTAGCTCAGCGCGTAGTTTATTTTGCTACGCGTAAGGGACAGGTACAAGGAGTGTAGAGTATAAAGGATTTTTAAGGTAGCATGTGGATTGGCATGTATATGCAAATACTATGTTGGAGAGGATGTATCTTTTTGTATGTGTACAAACTTTTATAGTGGTAATTATAAATGAATTTATGTGATATCTGTAAATCATAAGTAAGTTTGGTAAATGATGTTAAAGCTTGGAATGTGGGGTTGTATTATTTGATAGATATATTTTACTCACGGAGTGGTTGATTATAGAAGTGCTTGTGCTTGTGTTAGAGTTTTGGAGGAGGAGGTTTGATTATTGGAAGTGCAAATCTTGATTATTTGTAGGAAGGCAGTTTTAGTGTATATTCGTCATGTTACCAAAATGTTTGTAAACTACCCCGTAAAATGATCACTATATAGTCTTTATGCCGTAAATTGAATATAATATTTTTAAGGAATTTGAACTATTATATGAAGATAATAAGGGATTTTGGTGTTTATTTAAATATGGTTCACCGCCTAAAAATAATTTGAAGTATGCCATCGGTAAATAGGATATTTCGATACTTGGACCAATTTTTGGGTACAGAGTGTTACATTTTGTGGTATCAGAGAAAGATTTAGGCTGTCATAAGGTCGAAGTTCATAACTAAATGAATGGATATATATGTACATGCCATAAATGAATAATTGCAAATAAAGTGATTTTGGGAATTAATCTTTGCCTGTTCCCTTTGTTTTATAGTGTAAACAATGGCATCTGGTTCAAGAAGAGGTGTAGAGATTGTAGATGATGCAGAGAGTGGAGCATCTGTGGGTGTGAGTGATAGAAAGACTGGTGATGAGCCGAGATTACCCACACCACCTCTAGTAGCTTAGACACTGCCACCTACAGCACTAGTTGCTCCACCAGATTTTGCATAGTTGGTGGTAGATTTACTGTATCAGAAGATGCAGGCCCCGCCAGTGCCACAGCCTCAATAGTAACCGCCTCCTACATTACCTAAAAATCTATCTTGGAGCAATTAAAGAAGCTAGGGGAAGAGGACTTTTATGATAGGGATAATACTACAGCCACAGAAGCAGAGGAGCGGTTGCATAAGATTAAAAGATTGTTTGAGATCACTTATAGTTTGCCTGACGAGATGCTGGAGGGCACAGTGGCATTATTGTAAGAACCATCCTACACTTGGTGGGGTTCAGTGAGGGAACATGTTCCTGCAGTTGATTTGATATGGCGCTTCTTTTTGAATCAATTTAAAGGAAAGTATTTGGGAAAGGAATATTAGAGGTTTATGGAGGATGCTTTCTGGAGATTAAGACATAGGAATCGGACTGTACAAGAATATGAGCAGGAATTTGAGCATCTTAGAGCTTATATAAAAGATTATCATATTCCACTTGAGAAATTGTGTCAGCAGTTCAAGCAAGGTCTCCACAATAGAATCAGGGAGGCTATTATTGCTCAGGTGTGTACAGATTTTAGATCCTTGGTTAGTGCAGCTATCTTGGTTAAGACTATACAGATGGATGAAGTTAGCAAGCAGGCTATATTTTAGCAAAAGAGGAAGACATCCCAGACACGATCCCATAGCACATTTAGCAAAGCATAGTCACAGGCCTAGAGTTAGAGATCTACAGCTCAGAATAGTACCCCAGTAGTGTCCATAGATAGCACCACCAGAGGGGCAGGTCGAGGGACTGTTCCCACTTTTAAGCATTGTGGGAAAAAGCATACGGGTGAGTGTTGGCTATTGACCAGAGCATGCCTCAGATTTAGATCCAGGGATCATTTCCAAAGGGATTGTCCTAAAGCCTAAGGAGTTACATCAGCATCCTAGATAGAGAGATCTGGTTTTACATTGCAGAGAGGTAGAGGCATAGGGTTTACCACTAGAGCTCCAACATTTAGAGTAGTAGCCTAGTTTCAGCAGGGGGCAGAGGGGTGTCCACCGGCCCATACTTATGTTGTCTGGGCCAGAGAAGATTAGGATGCACAAGATGTTATTATGGGTAAATTTTTACTTTTTGATGATTATTTTTATGCTTTGATTGATCCGGGGTCCACACATTCATATATTAGCACCACTATTGCACAAGGGAAGGGGTTAAAAATAGCACAATTAGATCAAGATATCCTTGTGAGTAATCTTTTAGGCATAGCGTGGTTGTGACAAAAGTATATGAAAACTACCCTATCCAGATTCAACAATATACCATTCTTGCAAACTTGATTAATCTTCCTTTCAATGAATTTGATATCGTACTGGGCATGGATTGGCTGCATAAGCACCAAGTTATGGTTGACTATCGATTGAAGCGGGTCACCATGAAAACCCCAGATAATCAAGAAATCACTATTGTGGATGAAAGATCATATTTTTTTCCAATGTAATTTCTGCTACTATAGCAAAAAGACTGATTAGAAAGGGGTGCGAAGCTTACCTAATCGGTAGAGCCCCTAGTCAGTGATATTCCCACTGTTTGTGACTTTCCTGATGTCTTTCCTGGTGAGTTACCTAGGTTACCGCCTGACAGGGAAGTTGAATTTACTATAGATGTAATTCCAAGTACAACACTAATTTCTCTTTCTCTTTATAAGATGGAACCCATAAAATTGAAAGAAATTAAGATCCAGTTGCAAGAATTACTTGATAAGGGATTTATTCGCCCTAGTGTGTCACCTTGGGGAGCACCAGTGCTGTTTATAAAAAAAAAGACCGATCTCTCCGACTATGTATTGATTATAGGCAGTTAAATAAAGTTACCATAAAGAACAAGTATCTACTGGCTAGAATTAATGATTTATTTGACCAGTTGAAAGGGGCTGGTATATTTTCAAAAATTGATTTGAAATCGGCGTATCACTAACTAAAGGTAAAGGAAGCTGATGTACCAAAGACAACTTTCTGCACCAGATGTGGACATTATGAGTTCTTGGTTATGCCGTGTGGCCTTACAAATGCACCGACGGCATTCATGGAGTTAATGAATAGGATTTTTCATCCTTATTTAGATCAGTTTTTCGTGGTGTTCATTGATGATATCCTGGTGTATTCTAAGACCCCAAAGGATCATGATAAACATCTTCGAGTCATGCTGCAAACCTTGAGGGACAAGCAACTTTATGCCAAATTTAGTGAGTGTGCATTTTGGCTAAGAGAAGTTGCTTTTCTGGGACATGTAGTGTCAGTTGAAGGCATAAAGGTTGATCCTAAGAAGATTAAAGCTATCCTTGAATGAAAGACTCCCAAAAATGTTATAGAAATTAGAAGCTTTCTCGGTTTAGTTAGTTATTACAAAAGATTTGTAAAGGGCTTTTCTTTGATCGCAACACCACTTACAAGGCTACTATAGAAGAATTTAAGATTTGAATGGACAGAAAAGTGTCAAGAGGGCTTTGAACGGCTTAAGAAAATGTTGACAGAATCTCCCATTCTTACCCAACCAACTTCGAGTAAAGACTTTGTAATATATAGTGATGACTCTAGAAATGGGCTTAGCTGTGTACTCATCCAGGAATGGAAGGTTATGGCCTATGCCTCTCAACAGCTTAAATTACACGAGAAGAACTACCTACTCATGACTTGGAACTAGCGGCTATAATATTTGCATTAAAAATCTGGACACATTACTTATATGGTGAGAAATGCTACATTTGTACTGATCACAAGAGTTTAAAATATTTGCCCACGTAGAAGGAACTCTATTTGAGACGAAGGCAGTGGTTGGAACTTATTAAAGATTATGATTGTCTCATTAATTATCATCGAGGCAAGGTAAATATAGTAGCTGATGCAATCAATCGAAAACAAATGTAGGTAATAATTTGACCTTGATACTTAAAATTTTCCTACCATGTGAGAACATAATATGTACAAATATTGAATAATGTTGTCATATATCCTTAAGGGCTATAAATGTCAGGTTATCTTTGGCTCGAGGTGGAGCAATTATGGCAAAAATACATCTTAAACTTGACTTGTTGCAGCAAGTGAAACCCAAAAATGAGAAGAATGGTTGTCTTCTATTATCACCTAAACTCATGAAGGAAAAGATGGTGAATTTTCCTTAGGCACTGACGACTATTTATAATACAAGAGGAGAGTCTATGTACCTGATGATGTTGAGTTAAAAAAGAGTATTTTGACTGAAGCTTATAGTAGCAGCCATGCAATGCACCAAGGTAGCACCAAAATGTTTCAAAACTTAAAAACTCACTATTGGTGGCCCGAGATGAAAAGAGAAATAGCTAATTTTTTAACTAAGTGCCTAGTTTGTTAATAAGTAAAAGCTGAGCACTGGGTTCCTTCTAGGCTACTTCAGCCTATCACTATACCCGAGTGGAAATGGGACCGTATCACGATGGACTTTGTGTCAAGGATTACCACTCACTGGAAAACAACATGACTCTATATGGGTAATTGTGGATAGGTTAACTAAGTCTATACATTTTATACTAGTAAGGACTGATTACCCGCTGGTGAAGCTATTAATGAAATTGTAAGACTTCATGGCATGACTTCCTCCATTATCTCTAATAGAGATCCCCGTTTCATAGCACGATTTTGGAAGAAACTTCAGGAATCACTGGATACTAAGCTGCACTTCAGTACTGCCTTCTATCCACAGACAAATGGTCAGTCTGAAAGAGTTATATAGGTAACCTAATAAATATTAATAAGTATATCGCAACAAATAAGAGAATAAAACTGAGTATATATGGTATGTTTTCAGGTTCTAGAAGATATGTTCAGGCTGTGTTCTTGACTTTAGTAGAAGTTAGGAGAGATATTTTCCACTAGCAGAATTCTCCTACAATAACAGCTATCAAGTAAGTATTAAAATGGCACCATAGGAGGCACTCTATGAGAGGAAATGCAGAACCCCCTTGTGCTGGACCAAATTGAGTGAAAGTAAACTAGTGGGGTCAGATTTGATTAGGAAAATAGAGGAAAAAGTTAAAATAATCAAAGACAAATTGAAAATTGCCTCAGATAGACATAAATCAATAGATCTGAAGAGAAAAGACATAGAGTTTAAAGTGGGTGACAAGGCCTTCCTTAAAGTATCCCCTTAGAGAAAGATACTCAGATTTGGCAAGAAAGACAAATTGAGTCCTAAGTTTATTGGCCCATATAAAGTAATAAAAAGTCTGGGACCAACTGCCTATAGGCTTGACTTGCGACAGGAGCTGAAGATCATTCATGATGTGTTCCACATTTCGATGCTACGACGCTACAGCTCAGATCCGACACATGTGATCACATTAGAAAAAGTGAAGATTAGGATGGATTTATCATATGATGAAGAACTTATGAGAATCTTAGCCAGAGAAATTAGGTAGCTAAGGGACAAGCAAATTCCACTAGTTAAGGTACTCTGGACTCGTCATAATATTGAAGAAGCGACATGGGAACCAAAAGATGTGATGAGATGGTAGTATCCTCAACTATTCACATTAAGTAAATTTCGTTGAAGAAATTTTTTTAATTAGTATGGGAGAAATGTAACGCCCCAAAAATTTTGAACTATGTGAATAGTACTTTTCGATTGGTGAATAATATCACCAAGGTGAATAGTGACACCTAAGGCCCACATGTACTTTTCTATACCATCAGAAAGTACAATTCATGGAGAGTTAGGAGATAAAGTTTGAGGTGGAATCGAGGTCAAATAGGACCTCAAAAGTCAAAGATAAAATCAGGTAGCAGGTCGATTTGAATAGAGATGTAGTTTGACCCGACTTTGACCAGCTTTAAAAAAATTGCTCTGGACCTCAGAAAAATTTTCTGAGCTTGGAAAGCCATTTGAAATATTTAATATTAATATTTGGAAGTGTTAGATTAAAATAAAGTTAAGAAAGAAAAATTAATTTTCAGAACGGTAAAGGCACCCCCAGACCGAAAAAATTACTGAAATGATTTCATTTCGATCAGAAATTTTAGACACACCCTAATAAATATTTTTCATATTTTTGGACTAATTTTGGTAGAAATTTAACAAGAAAATATTGGAACCAATGAAAAAGTGACATTTGGCTAAATATTAGCATTAGATTGAATAGTAGTAAAGTTAATAATCGCCATCCTTAGAAGAGTATAAATAAACCCCAAAAATTTACATGATCCAAAATTTTGCACAGCCTTCTTCTCTCTTGGGTGGCTGAAGCTCTGTCCTCCTCTTCCCTCATATTTCTTCCATTTTTCACTTGAAATTCCTTTAATTTTCACTAAAATTCCCATCTCTAATTAGTTAAATGGCCTTCTTTTCATCGTAAGTTAAGGTTTGTGGAGATAGTAGATCTTGAATTTTGAGAGAATTGTGAAGGGAAATCCATTATTAAATAAGTGAATTATTTATTATGTTTTATATTGATGGGAATTGAGTAGAATTAGTGTGTAATTAGATAAAAGCATGAAGGAAATTAATGGATTGTTTACCTATTGAATTTACCTATTGAATTTGGTTAGGACAAGAAAAAAAGAAGAAGAGAAGAAAAGGCAAGGAAAGAGTAGAGTGAAATTGGAAGAAGAAGAAAAAGAGGTTAATGGAAATTCTACTAATTTATTTCATATTAATAGGATATGTAACTTAGGGAATTTGCATGAATTGTGTGTGTAAATTCCAAATTAATGATGAATTAATGAAATTAGATAATAAATAAATGAATTAATGTGTTTTAAATGAAGGAAACTTGTTAGGATGCATGAGGAGTACTTCAGCCACTTAAGAAAAAAAAGGGAAAAAAATGCTCATGTCTTGAATTTAATTGAATAAATGGTATACATATGTCTAAATAATTATGGAATTCTATAATGAATTAAAAGTACGAATAAAAGACTTAGAAAGGATATTAACACCTTACGGCCGAATGGTGTTAATGGATTAAATTTGAGAAATTTATTGGATTGTTAATTAAAATATTTGAAATATCTATTTAAGCATGTTTGAGATTTGATGGAGTGAAGAAAATGGGATTATGACAAAGTATATGTTGTGACCGAATGGTAAACTAAGAGTATACTGAGATAGGTTGATGAAATATAAATGAAATTGCATGAAATATGATTAATGTTATGATTGAACTAATATTAGATGATAAAAAAATGAAGTTGATTTATAAATAAGAGATTGTTGAATGGAAGGTATATAATTATATGAGTGTATGTGAAAAGAAATTGACAAATTATAATATATATATTGATTTATGATGAATATTGTAAGAAATTGTGAAGAAAATGCTATTACATGATTTTATGGTGAGAAGCATGAATTTATTGAGTATAACATGTGAATAATTAATCTAAATGATATATTTTTGCCCTTAGTAACTAGTAGAGAAACCCAGTTATGTGATGTAATTGGCTAGCCATAGGGACATCGTATATTATACCGCAGTAGCAAGTCATGACAACTTGCATAGTGGGCCAAAGGAGGTCCTATGTTGAAAAAGTAAAGAAAAAGAAAGAAAATCTGAGGGAAAATGATTTTATGAGTCCATAGTCCTACACATCTATATCATTTGTGTGGTTTTATTGAGATACTAAGGTCAAAAATAGTGAAAATGGTAAGATATGAAATAAATAAGTGATTTGTGGTAAGTTTTGTGATTATTGAATATTGGAGGGTTAAATTGTGATTGTGTAAAAAAAATCAGGACTAAAGAGTAAAATGGCAAATTATGTAATTAATGGCAAATCGGAGGACTAAAATGGCAATTTGGAAAAAAAGTGAATTCATAAATAAGGTAAACATTAAGGATTAAATGGTAATTTAGTCAAAGAATATATTTATAAAGAGAAAAATTGAAATTTTGGGAAAGGATGTTGGTTTAAATAAATAAATTGGAAGTTTTAAAAAGAATAATTTGAAATGTAATCAATTAAGATATTAAATAAATAATTAGATAAATAATTATAAATAGGAAAAAAGAGAATAAATTCAAATTAATTAATAGGTAGTTAATATCAAAGGGAATTAAAGACATAGAATTAATAGATAATGAGATTTATATAAATGAGAATTTCTGTGTGGTTGTGTGAACTATTTTAGTAGGATTACCAACACCGAGCAATTTAGCTTAGCGCATGATTTATTTTACTGCGTGTAGAAGATAGGTATAAGGAGCGCAGAGTATGAAGGATTTTTGAGGTAGCGTGTGGATTGGCATATACATGCAAATACTACGTTAGAGAAGAAGTTTTTGCTATGTATCTTTCTGTCAGTGTACAAACTTTTGTAGTGGTAATTATAAATGAATTTATGAGATATGTATAAATTATAAGTAAGTTTAGTATATGCTATAAAAGCTTTGAATGTGGGGTTGTATTATTTGATGGATGTGTTTTACTTGCAGCGTGGTTGATTATAGAAGTGCTTGTGCTTGTGTTGGAGTTTTGCAGGAGGAGGTTTGATTATTTGGAGTATAAATCTTGATTATTTGCAGGAAAACAGTTTTAGTGTACAGTCGTTATGTTGCCCAAATGTCTGTAAACTACACTGTAAAACGATCAATACATAGTCTTTATGTCGTAAATTGAATATAATTTTTTTAAGGAATTTGAACTATTATATGAAGATAATAAGGAATATTTGGTGTTTATTTAAATATGGTTCACTGCCTAAATATAATTTGAAGCATGCCATTGGCAAATAGGATATTCCGGCACTTGGACCAATGTTTGGGTACAGGGTGTTACAATCTGAAAATTATTTTATGATGAAACAATTTTTAAAAATACCTCTTGCGAGGATTTTGAAATGATTTTTGAGCAGGATTCCCCCTGCGAGGGTTTTGAATATTGTTTAGATGAGTTTTTTAAAGAAAAAGATTCATCCTCTCATTTTGTAAAGAGTTGAAGAGTCTTACTGATTCGTGCCTCTTTTGTGGCCAGAAATTTTTCTTTCTGGAACATTTTTGACAATTATTTTTCTGTCATTTGTTTGAGGAGCAGTCCTAGCTGCGGCTGTTTTGAGAAGGCTTCAATCCATTACTAGAGTTGAAGATTTTTGTTTTGGGATTCTTCTTCCTTGATTGCTTGAGTCCAAGATTTGATTTCTATAATAGATGAGACTGCTATAGGTTTTGACATTTGGTCGTCTTTTTGGACTACCTTCTTTTTTCCTCTTCATTTTCTAGGCATATTCAAGTCCTATTTTGCAGCAACTATTTGGTCATAAAATTTGAAATTGAGTTTTGATTTCCTTTTATAAATTCAATTTCAAAAACGAAAATACTAAGAATTGCTACCATCTGGCAAAAATATATTTTGAACATTTTTTTGTAAAACTTTTTTTACTAATTTACAATCAATACGAAGTAAACTTTTTATTAAGTAAATCACTTTGAAATTTTGAAATGCACATGACAATTGAAAGAATTTCCTTTTTAATAGTATAATAATTTTTTTGACAATCATTTCAATGTGCAGATGTGAACTGGACAATGCATTTTTTTTCCATTCACATTTTGTTTTAATATGCCTCTATATCATAAGTCAGATGCATCTGTTTCTACAATCTTAGGAACTACTAATGGATCAGCTAAATGCAGGCATGGGATTTCTTTAACTTGTTTTTTAATTTGCTGAACTATCCTGATCAGACTATGACATAAGGTTTTTCTGCAACCTATCATGCAATGGTCTTACTAATCGATTGATGTTTGGACAAAAATTTAGGACACAATTTAGACTTCCTAGGAACCTCTGAGATTGGGTTTTGTTTAAAATTTTATTCGAAAATTTGTTAGCAAATGCCAAAGATCTCTTAATAGCTGTAATTGTTCTTTAATAAATATAATGTCTTAAGAAATGAATTTTTGTTTGAAAAATAAAGATTTTTGTTTTTGAAACTACTAAAACAAACCATTTTCTTAGCCACATAGAAAAATATTTTGATATTTTTGAAACACTATTCAATTGACTCTGAAAAAATAAGAGCATCATCAATATAAACAATATCGAATTTTAAAAAAGGATTATAAATTTCATTCTAAATCCTCTATTATCTATGATTATAAATATACCCCATATACTTCATCTATAGTTACTGTTAACCCTTCCACTATTGCTTTTCACTTACCTCATTGAAGATGAAAAGATAGGGGATAGATATGCCCTTCTCTTAAACCCATATGATGCTTTTACCAAGTTTTCTATGACTTGGACCTAGAGTATCTGGTCCCTAATCAAGAAGCCTAACAAAGCTATTAATGAATTTGTTCAATCATCTAGTTTTAGCCAGTACACAATTAGTGCAAATAAGATTGAACAGTTTATCACTCTAGAAATTCCCTCTAAATTTCTTACATCTTGGCTTACACAAGGCTATTCTCACATCCATCATGGTGCTGTCAGATTAGGATTCACCTACCATGGAAGATGGGGTCTCCCTATTTTCATAAGAATTGCCCTACTTGATACAAGATAGATACCAATATACTGTCATACGCATAATAGAGATATCATTGAATGCGGGATCTGTTTTGTTCAAATTTTATACTAATTACAACATAGTGTTAAAAGATCCAAATGCTCTGATGGCTTTGAAAGTCCAAATTCAAATTCTTAGTGCTGAGCAAGTTTTAGACTTAATAGTGGCAACTTTGCACTATCAAATGGTCTATCGGCTCCAAAATCATGCTTTGAATCTGACTCATCCACCAGAATAGCATGATGCTTTGCTCATCAAACCAGATTCAATGAATACACCATCCTGCATCTATGTCCCTTGACAAATTTCTAAGGATGAAATTCTTCAGCTTTTCCTTGAGAAATGGATTACTAATTATGAAAAGATGAAAGAAATGACAAAGCTAATACAGTCATTCCAGCCTATCTTTATCAAAAAGGCTAATGGTATTGTAGAAAGCATTTTCAAAAAGGAGAAGGTTGATCAATAACTGACTGCCTCTATTTTTTCCACCTAATTTATAATCACTCCTATGAAACCAGAAAAGGCATTCCTATTGTGCAGTTTGATCATGAAGGAAAACTTGCATATGCTTTCAGAAGAAATGGTCACTATTTCTTTGATCATTGTGACTATAAGGACTGTTATTTAGACCAGCTTGAAGATGGTATAGCAGAAAGAAAGAAAAAGAAGAAAGGTGTCTCGGAAAGAAGTTTCAAGGAAAGATACGATGATGATGAAGATCTAGATATAGGGCCATTGGGTTAACCATTTGGCAAGTATGATTATCTAGTATCCTACTCATTGCCTCCCAACTGGAAACCTTTATCTCCACCCATAACCTTAGACAAAACTTGTAAACCTTCTCTCCCACATGGAGAGTCACCTCCACTGGCTCCTTCACCCTCAAAAGCACCATCATAAAAAAAACCTTTACCTTGTTACAAACAGTCCTTGAATGGATTAAGAAGGAAAATAATCTGTTAATCCTCTGCCTTTTCATCCTCTTCCTTAGATCTATATGTATCAGTTAACTGCTCCTTATGAGGAGGGCTTTCCTCCATTAAAGGAATACATAAACCAGGGCTACCCCTTTTATTAAAAACCTGACTGTAGTAGGACCAATTGGACAATAAAAATAGGTCACTTAAGGTGAAGCTATCTTAAATTGGCAGACAAAGAATGCCTTAGCTCAAAATAGAGCCATTAAAAAGATCAAAGAGAAGGTGGATCAAGTATCAGTTAAGATAGATCATCTGTCTAATAGAGATGAAGTCTTGACTAAAGCTATTGGGTCTCTTTAATTACAGGTGGAATAGAGAACACATGAGTTGTCTATGATGTTAAAAGAAAGCAACTGCTTGGCCAAAATAAACACCAAAGAGGCAGAGATTATCAAGCTCAAGGCTTAAATAGCAGAGCTTGAACAAGGCATCCACAATCCTCCACTTGGCCCAAAAACACAACCATATGACCTAATGGATTTCTTCCAAAACATTTTCTTATACGCCCCCTTTTTCTTTGCAGCCTTCAACATCATCACTGGTTTATGGACTTAAACCTTTACCACTAAGACAACTAGAAATGTTTGGTACTCCCCATGATTCTTTTATAAGAAGAATCAAAAAGGGAAAATTTCCTTCCAAAACTCAAACTTCTTATATTTAAACTCCTTCTTTTCCAGCAAAAACCAAACAAATCTCTTCATCCTCAAATGAGTCCTTAGAAGCTAAAAGAAATCCTAAGAAAAAGGAAGATTTTAAGAGAAAGCTGGAAGATATCATGATGATAAATCCAATTACTAAACTGTTGGATGATTGTGTGAAAAATTTCTTACTATTTTTCTCCATTAATGATATGGAAAAATCTTTTGATTTTGAAGGATCAAGCAGTTCAGAATATTTAGAAGAAGTTGACTCAGATATTCATGCTTAGCTCGTGGTAGAACTTGGAGTTTCTACTCGTCAATCTTATAGGATTGAATTTCCTGAAGAAGAAAAATCAGAGGAATTCAACAACCCTTACCAGCCACGAGAGAATCACAAGCCTCAAACAGCTGGAGTCTACTTCACCTTTGAAGATATTCCTCCCTCGAAGTATCATGATAGAATTCAGGAGTTCAATTTGTGGATTCAAACTCAAATGTTGAAAATAGATGCATGGCTTAGAAATGTTCTAATGGAGTTTTGTACCAAAACTGTCAGCAGATTACAAAATTGGTTCAATGGCATGAATTCTGTAATGAAAGCATAAATATTAAGCCTTGAAACAGAAACAAAATTCTTGGCTTATATCTATAGGAAATTTTGTGGATCTATTTAAGATGATCTGGAGCTGGCAAGAAAAGATTACTACTAGATGAAATGTTGTTCACTGAAAAGAAAGATTTAGAGCTACATTTCAAAAATATGTCCAGAAAAGCTTATCAACTACAGGGAATGGACAATCTAGATATGAAACAAACCTTTTCTCTATTATTTGCTAGAAATTCTTTCTGTAAAGATGTTTTTAATTGTCTAGACGAAAAAAGACGATTAAATGATTATTCCTTTAGGGAAATTTATTAAATGATATTTCCAGTTCTCAACAGATTATGTGAACAGAAAGAGATTCTGAAGATGTACAAAATTAAGAATCCTCCTCTTAAGACAACTTGTCATAAGCTAGATCTTAAGACAACTTGTCATAAGCTAGATCTTAAGATTAAATGAGGAACTTCAGCGGATCAATGCCATTGTTCCTTCAAAAAGAAGAAAAATTTCTTTAAAATGAAGAAGGACAAAAGATTCCAAAAGAAGGGAGATGGCAAACGATGGAAGTATTACAAGAAGAAAAAGTTCAGAGGATCTAAGAAGTCAACAAGATGTTTCCTTTGTGGAAATGAAGGACATTTTGTAACGAACTGTCCAAACAAGTAGAGGAAATCTCAAACAATGATGAATTAAATACAACAAATTGTTGATCTTGATGATGTAGATCTTGAATCGAACTTTTCAGAGGAAGATGATGTAACACCCCTTACTTATACGTAGGGAGGTTCATCCCGTGAAAAAGATGAAGGTCCCTGATAGATGAGGGTTGTTACCAAAACGTACAAATAACATCACATAAATACATACAATATACCTCAACAGTCGAGCAAATTAAAATTTAATAAATCATCAGAGAATAGATTATTGAACAAAAACACTGCATTATATTAATATAATAAAAGTAACCTTACACGTCCAAAAGGTACAAAGTGCCTCAGCACACTGAGCTATACTTATAGTTAATATCACAATAATTTACAAAATGATCTTTACATAACTTCAAAAGTACAAGACTATAACATATACAAAAAGAATACAAGGCCTAAAACTACAAAATCTCTATCCTCTAGTTGTGTTGGCCCTGCTGATGCGGAATGCGCTGCTCCAAAACCTTCAAAACCTTCCACATCTGCACGGATAAACACCCGTGCTAAGCGAAATCGCTTAGTGGGGAACGCAGATCCATTCGGGTGACCTGATCAGGGTCCAAATCATATACTGGCTGCAGCTACACTAACTCTATTATGCATGCCTAACTATCCACTTATTTGACTCTAGCAGGTCATGCATCATGTAATTCATGGTTTAGCATATCATATACACTATTTGTAATCCAAAAATCATATAATAACATACAAATAGTCCAATAGTATTCAACAAAGTATAACATGAAATGTTGTACACAATATTTATTATTTGACTAAGTTAAAATACCAATATATGTCATTTGCCAATGAATAATTCATAAAATAAGGCTAAAGAACCCAAAACGAAGGAAAAAGGATTGAAAAAGACACATTTGAAATTTTTGCAAAATCGGGGACAACCATTTTACACAGCGGTATGGGTAAGCCCATACTGCCGTGTGACTAAGAGGGACACGAGTCGTGCTGAAGAGCACGACTCGTGCTCCTGCTCCCTACTAAGGGAGCGCGAGCGGTGCTCCTAGAGCACGGCTTGTGCTCGGCTTTCAGCCAGGATCACGACTTGTGTTCCTGGAGCACGACTCGTGCTGCTGCTCTCTGCTTCCATCCGGCGCGCGAGTTGTCTCCTGTGAAGACCCTCGCTCTACTCCGTTACGTGAGGAGATGCACGAGTCGTGCTGAAGGGACATGACTCGTGCTTCTTTTCACGGCTTGGAGGAAATGATTGGATAACGTGATTTATGCACAAACCGTCACTTCTGGGCAGAATAGATTCACACGGGGGTATGCTCAAGCCTTACCGCCGTGTGAATCGCATAAAACCCAGATCTTCAACACCAACCTGACCCAAAACAACCCAAACTCCATTCTATCTTAAAACAAACTCCTCATTCCTCAAAAATGACCTAAACATACCAATTTCACAACAATCAACACAATCAAATCACAATTGAGCTTAATCAAAATCTCAATACATCAATTCCCCGGAAAGTTGCTGCAAAATTTATTCTAATCCATTTAGATTCAATTACACCAACATCAAACAGCAAAGTTCAAATCCAAATAAACCCACAATATTTACGCTAAAACAAACCTCCTTACATATCAAATTACCAAGCAATTCAATCAAACACATACACAATTTATACACAACACATTAAATTTCATAGATTCCCAAACCTTGCTCTCCTTAGCTCCTATCAAGGGGCTCCACTCCCACTCGCGATATCCTTGCCTTTTGCCTCCTTAGGTGGGATTTCTGAACCGCAAAACCCAGCAAAACTACAGCTCAAACTCACACTCACACATAGATATAAAAACTCATTTACAGTGAAAGAAAGAAAAATAAGAAGAAGAACCCTATTAATCTTACCAATCAACTCAACTACCCCAAAGTTCAACAAGCTCACCAATCTTCTAGCTAACAAGAAATTGGAAAGCAAATCAAAAGAGGAAGAAAAGAAGAAGAATAACGTAAGGAGGAGGAAGAAGAAAAATGGGATAAGGATCAAACCCTAGCCATCTAAATCCCCCTTTTTACTTGCCACATGGCACTCTCCCATAGGAACATATACTATCACTCCCCTACTCCCAAACAAATGCTCACACCCAAATACAATCCAAGACACACATAAAATAACTTAACAACTAAAATACACATGCCATAAGGTGATTCATACTCAAATTAACACAATCATAACATTAACCACACACACGCTTACACATACACAGGGCTCAATCTACTGGGGTGGTTACGGGGTGTTACAACACTCCCCCCTTAAAAGAATTTCGTCCTCGAAATTCTCACCTGATCCAAACAGTCGAGGATACTGAATTCTCATAGCCTCTTCCGGTTCCCAGGTCGCTTCCTCAACACCGTGATGTCGCCAAAGTACTTTAACCAACGGTATCTGCTTGCTCTGAAGTTGTCTAACCTCTCTAGCCAAAATTTCTTTTGGTTCCTCATTGAATGAGAAATCTGGCTGAACCCGAATGTCTTGCACTGTTAGCACATGAGACAGATTGGACCGGTAACGACAGAGCATAGACACATGGAAAACATCATATAATTTGGCTAACTCAGTCGGTAATGCTAACCGGTAAGCCACATGACCGATCCTTTCCAAAATCTCATAGGGTCCAATGAACCGGGGACTCAATTTTCCTTTCTTACCGAAACGAAGAACTTTCTGCCAAGGTGATACCTTCAGAAATACCCTATCACCAAGCTCATACTAGATATCCCTTCGTTTCAAATTAGCATATGATCTTTGTCTGTCTTTGGCTGCTTTTAGATTCCGCTGAACTACTCTAACTTTCTCTTCGGTGTCTCTCACTATCTCCAGACCTATCATAGCTCTTTTCGATAATTCAGTCCAACACACCGGTGTTCTACACCTCCGCTCATACAACACCTCATAAGGGGCCATACCAATACTTGCCTGATGACTGTTATTATATGCAAATTCCATCAAAGGCACATATCGATCCCAACTCCCAGAAAATTCCAATGCACATGCCCGAAGCATGTCCTCAAGAGTATGAATCACTCTCTCAGATTGACCATCCGTCTGCAGATGAAAGGCTGTGCTAAAATTTAACCGAGTACCCAAGGCTGATTGCAACTCCTTCCAAAACTTGGATGTAAACCGAGAATCTCGATCAGACACAATGGATAACGGAACCCCATGAAGCCTGACAATCTCTCTGCCAATCTGTCCATAGAATAATCCAGCCGTACCGGTAGGAAGTGCGCTGACTTCAATAACCAGTCTACTATGACCCATACAGAATCATGCTTGCTCTGTGACAACGGTAAGCCCAACACAAAATCCATCGTCACATCGTCCCATTTCCATTGAGAAATGGGTAAAGGACTAAGCAAACCTGATGGAACTTGGTGTTCAGCCTTCACTTGTTGACACACCAAGCACTTCGAAACAAAATCCACTATATCCTTTTTCATGCCGGACCACCAGTAATACTGCTTGAGATCTCGGTACATCTTATCTCCTCCCGGGTGCATAGTGAAAATGGATGAATGAACTTCCTGCAAAAGCTTTCTCTTCATATTACTTACATCGGGTACACACAACCGGCCTCCAAATCTGAGCACTCCTTCATCATCAACCGAAAAGTCAGTTCGGTCTCCACTTTTTACCCTTCGTAAAGCATGCTGCAAAATAGGATTATCTCTCTGAGCATCAATGATCGATTGTTTCAAACTCGGTCTAGCCTTCAAACGAGCAACTAGGGCTCCTTCCGAATCAAAATTCCATTTTCCTCTACTCAAGGATAAGGCCGAAACCGATCTCCTAATAAGGGCATCTGCCACCACATTCACCTTGCCCGGATGATACTCAATAATGTAGTCGTAATCTTTGAATAATTCCAACCACCTCCGCTGTCTCAAATTTAATTCTTTCTGAGTAAGTAGGTATTTCAAACTCTTGTGATCTGTAAAGATTCTGCAAGTCTCCCCATACAAATAGTGCCGCCACACTTTAAGAGCAAACATTACTGCCGCCAGCTCTAAATCATGCGTCGGATAGTGTTGTTCATGGGGCTTCAATTACCGAGAAGCATAGGCGACTACCCTACCATCCTGCATCAATACACAACCCAATCCGATTCCTGAACATCACTATACATGGTATACTCCTTACCCGATACCGGTTGAGTAAGCACAGGTGCCCTAATCAACATGTCTTTCAACTGTTCAAAACTGGCTTGACATTTATCAGACTAAACAAATTTAACCTCTTTCCGAAGCAATTTCGTTAATGGTGCAACCAATACTGAAAATCCCTTAACAAAGCGCCTATAATATCCAGCCAGACCTAGGAAACGTCTTACTTCTGGCACATTCCGAGGTGGTAACCAATTCACAATAGCTTCTATTTTCGAAGGATCGACCCGAATACCTTCAGCTGACACTACATGCCCAAGGAAAGTCACTTCTTTTAACCATAAATCACACTTACTCAATTTGGCATATAGCTGACGATTTCTCAACTTCTGCAACACCAAGCGGAGATGCTCTTCATGATCCTCCTTATTCTTCGAATAAACCAGAATATCATCGATAAACACTACCACAAACCGATCAAGATACGGTCTGAATATCCGGTTTATTAAATCCATGAAAGCCACGGGCATGTTAGTTAAACAGAACGGCATCACTAAAAATTCATAGTGACCATAATGCGTCCTAAAAGCTATCTTTGCCACATCCTCATCTTTTACTCTCAACTGATAGTAGCCAGACCGCAAGTCTATCTTGGAAAATACTCCAGCTCCCTTCAATTGGTCGAAGAGATCCTCAATCCGAGGTAACAGATACTTGTTCTTTACTGTCACCTTATTAATTTGTCGGTAATCGATGTACATACGCAAGGTACCATCTTTCTTCTTAACAAATAAAACCGGAGCACCCCACGGAGACACACTAGGTCAGATAAAACCTTTATCCAACAACTCTTGCAACTGACTCTTTAACTCTTTTAACTCCACCGAAGCGATCCGATATGGAGCCTTAGAAATTGGAGCTGTGCCAGGTATAATATCCACCGACAATTCTACCTCTCTTTCTGGGGGTAAACCTGGTAATTCCTCGGGAAACACATCCACAAACTCACGCACAATTGAAATATCTTGTATCTTTACTTGTCCTCTTCGAGAATCTAGAACTAGAGCCAAATACGCTTCACATCCCTTCCTAATATACCTTATTGCCTTCAGAGCCGAAATCACATTGTGCAACGAACTACTACCCACACCTTTCACTATTGCCGATGACTGATTACTATCCTTAAGCACCACAATCTTTCGCTCACAATCAACTATGGCTCGATGCTTGATCAACCAATCCATTCCCAAAATCACATCAAATTCATGAAATGGAAACCAAATTAGGTCCACTGCAAACTCCCTATCTTGCACTCGTAGAGAGCAATTCCGATGAACTTTATTCACATTAACACACTACCCTAAAGGGCTAGACACATATATCTCATAGTCTAAACCTCTTCATTAGGCAAACCGTCACACAACTTGCCAGAACATAAATAAGAATGGGTAGAACCCGGATCTATCAATGCACATATTTCAGTATCGCACAATGAAAACTTACCAGCAATAACCTCTAGTGCCTCTTGCTCATCTCTGGCTCTCATCGCATATGCCCGAGCAGACACAGGTCCTGGGTGATCCACAGTCTCAGAAATCTCTCTATCTCGAGGCCGTCCACCACGACCCCGTCCTCTACCTCTACCTCGACTACCTTGAGGAGCATTAGATCCTGCCCGACTAGTCTCTCGCTGATTCTAAGAATTCTCTCGCAGATTTGGACAATTAGCTAGCAAATGGTCCATGCTTCCACATCTAAAACACCCTCCTATCAACCAGCGACAATCGCCCCAATGGCGCTTATTGCAATGGGAGCACAGGGGCACCACATCACCCCTACCACCCGAAACTCCTCTACTAGAACCAGACCCTCAAGCCAACTCTTGTCTTCTACCCCTTGTAGCCAGATTAACATATGACTCACCCGAGGGATTTACTGAAGGTTCCCTAGACCCCTTACCTGAAGAAGAACTACCCCGAGAAGTCCTCCTTCGCTGAGCCTTCTCTCTCAACACATTCTCAGATCGTTCTGCTCTCAACGCCGCCTAAATAAGCTGATAGTAACTGACATTTGGCGCAGACATCAAAGAAACCAACATGACTTCCAAAGATTCATTCAAACTTGCCTCAAAATGCTGACAGCAAAATTCATCAGTAAGAACTCCCGGCGGCGCATATTTACTAAGCCGGTGAAACTCATTCTCATAATCAGCCACTGTCATTACTCTCTGCTTGAGACTCAAGAACTGTGCCCACCTGGCATCTTTAAAGGCCTTGGTTACATACTTATTTTGGAACTCTTTCTCAAAAAACTCCCAAGTCACCAGCTAGGGATGCTGGGGATGACTGAGCACTAACCTCCACCAGTCGTAGGCTGAGCCTTGCAACAGCGATATTACACATTCAACTTCTCTATCAGGAGGACATCTAATTTCCTTTAGCACCCTCTTCACTTTATCAATCCATATCTCGGCTTTATTTGATTCGTCTAAGTTGGTACCAAGGAAATCCTCCGCTCCAAACTTTCTCATATTCTCAATAGGTGCTCTAGGGGCAGTTACTCTCTCTAGCACCCAGGCCATATCCTGAGATATCTTGAGCATGGATTCAAAAGGAACCGCAGGGGCTTCAGGTTGCACCCTAGGGGGTTGAGCCAGACCCGAAATCGATGGATCTTGCTCTCGGGGATTCACGCTCTCAGCTGATCCCTCAAGCGACCCACGAGCAGTCTCCATAACTACGAAACAGACACTAATCCGCGTCAGGCCAACACAACTCCAATCGTATCCTCTATCTTACACTAGCCCAGAAACGCCTAAAGCTAGGCTCTGAGACCACAAAATGTAACACCCCTTACCTATACGTAGGGAGGTTCATCCCGCGAAAAAGATGAAGGTCCCCGATAGATGAGGGTTGCTACCAAAACGTACAAATAACATCACATAAATACATACAATATACCTCAACAGTCGGGCAAATTAAAATTTCATAAATCATCAGCAAATAGATTATTGAACAAAAACACTGAATTACATTAATATAATAAAAGTAGCCTTACACGTCCAAAAGGTACAAAGTGCCTCAGCACACTGAGCTATACTTATAGTTAATATCACAATAATTTACAAAATGATCGTTACATAACTTTAAAAGTACAAGACTATAACATATACAAAAAGAATACAAGGCCTAAAACTACAAAATCTCTATCCTCTAGATGTGTTGGCCCTGCTGATGCGGAACGCGCTGCTCCAAAACCTTCCACATCTGCACGGATAAACACCCGTGCTAAGCAAAATCGCTTAGTGGGGAACGCAGATGCAAAACGACCACTCACAGTGGCGTCAACAGATATTCACACGCTAATGGCACAATCAGTGTCAAGATTTCATAGAATAAATCGATGCGTGAAAATACAATAGCAACATTATTTCACATGCTTACATACTACCTATATTTACATCACTACAATTAAACATTTATTCAAATTCTACATATAATGACACTATTGCACTTGCTTAACCAAAAGAGTGGATAACGAGTACGCGTGGATACCCGAGGGTATCAATGATATCTCATAGTACACATGGATACCTGAAGGTATCGAAAACTTTTCTTTTCTTTTTATTCAAAACATTTTCGCGTGGGATCTTCAACAAGATCCAAGACAGAGGGATCACGAAGATCCATTCGGGTGACCTGATCAGGGTCCAAATCATATACTGGCTGCAGCTACACTAACTCTATTAGGCATGCCTAACTATCCACTTATTTGACTCTAGCAGGTCATGCATCATGTAATTCATGGTTTAGCATATCATATACACTATTTGTAATCAAAAAATCATATAATAACATACAAATAGTCCAATAGTATTCAACAAAGTATAACATGAAATGTTGTACACAATATTTATTATTTGACTAAGTTAAAATACCAATATATGTCATTTGCCAATGAATAATTCATAAAATAAGGCTAAAGAACCCAAAACAAAGGAAAAAGGACTGAAAAAGACACATTTGAAATTTTTGCAAAATCGGGGACAGAACCATTTTACACGGCGGTATGGGTAAGCCCATACTGCCGTGTGACTAAGAGGGACACGAGTCATGCTGAAGAGCACGACTTGTGCTCCTGCTCCCTACTAAGGGAGCGTGAGGGGTGCTCCTAGAGCACGGCTTGTGCTCGGCTTTCAGCCAGGAGCACGACTCTTGTTCCTGGAGCACGACTCGTGCTGCTGCTCTCTGCTTCCATCCGGCGCGCGAGTTGTCTCCCGTGAAGACCCTCACTCTACTCCGTTACGTGAGGAGATGCACGAGTCGTGCTGAAGGGACACGACTCGTGCTTCTTTTCACGGCTTGGAGGAAATGACCGGATAACGTGATTTACGCATAAACCATCACTTCTGGGCAGAATAGATTCACACGAGGGTATGCTCAAGCCTTACCGCCATGTGAATCGCATAAAACCTAGATCTTCAACACCAACTTGACCCAAAATAATCCAAACTCCATTCTATCTTAAAATAAACTCCTCATTCCTCAAAAATGACCTAAACATACCAATTTCACAACAATCAACACAATCAAATCACAATTGAGCTTAATCAAAATCTCAATACATCAATTCCCAGGAAAGTTGCTGTAAAATTTATTCTAATCCATTTGGATTCAATTACACCAACATCAAACAACAAAGTTCAAATCCAAACAAACCCACAATATTTATGCTAAAACAAACCTCCTTACATAACAAATTACCAAGCAATTCAATCAAACACATACACAATTTATACACAACACATCAAAATTCATAGATTCCCAAACCTTGCTCTCCTTAGCTCCTGTCAAGGGGCTCCACTCCCACTCACGATATCCTTGCCTTTTGCCTCCTTAGGTGGGATTTCTGAACCGCAAAAACCAGCAAAACTACAGCTCAAACTCACACTCACACATAGATATAAAAACTCATTTATAGTGAAAGAAAGAAAAATAAGAAGAAGAACTCTATTAATCTTACCAATCAACTCAACTACCCCAAAGTTCAACAAGCTCACCAATCTTCCAGCCAACAAGAAATTGGAATGGAAATCAAAAGTGGAAGAAAAGAAGAAGAATAACGTAAGGTAGAGGAAGAAGAAAAATGGGATAAGGATCAAACTCTAGCCATCTAAATCCCCCTTTTTACTTGCCACATGGCACTCTCCCATAGGAACATATACTATCACACCCTACTCCCAAACAAATGCTCACACCCAAATACAATCCAAGACACACATAAAATAACTTAACAATTAAAATACACATGCCACAAGGTTATACATACTCAAATTAACATAATTACAACATTAACCACACACACGCTTACATACACAGGGCTCAATCTACTAGGGTGGTTACGGGGTGTTACAGATGAACCATCCAAAGATTATATCTTTGTAATAACTCAAAGAATCCTTTGATATTGATGATGATGATGAATTTCAGTTCTTATATAGCATAGAAGATGTTCTTTTAGTACAGCAGCACCCAGTTCCTCAAGCTTTTATACAGGTCTATGCAGAGACTTATGCAAAGCCAATCAAAGCTGTAGCCTTCATCAATACGGGATCCCGAAAGACAATTTTTAGTCCATATACTCTTCCTTAGCAATATTGAAAATCTCACAATTAGTATTTCAGAGTGGCAAATAGATATACCTTTTTTACAACTCTTAAATCCATACGTCCAATCAAGATCCAATTCTTCCCAAATTGCTATATTTGGATTTAGGTGCTTAGATCTCTATTACCTGAAAGAGACATTGTCCTTGGTTTTGATGCCCTTTGTAAGATAAAGAACCTTCAAATCTGTCCTATAGGACTTAAGCATAAAAAAGATTTCAAGCCTTATACAGAGACTTCTTCTCTATTTTTTATTCATCCTACCACTACATTCCTAACCATTAAATAAGAACTTAAAATACATTGTGCAGCTAACTCTCATACAAAGTTTCTTTAAAAATGTTCTTCACCTCTTTGGAAAAATCCAGACTTTTTCATTTCTCTTATTTTTAAGCAAAATGAAGACATAAATCCTATGAAGGCAACCCATACTGGAATGTCTCCTTCAGATTTAACCCTTGTTTTAGAAGAATGCAATCAACTTTTGCTGAAGAATATCATTAAAACTACAAAATCTGAATAGGCATGCCAAGTCTTTTATGTCAACAAGAGATTAGAGCAAGTAAGGGGACAAAAGAGACTAGTAATTGATTATCAACCATTGAGTCACTTTCTTCGAGATGATAAGTTCTCTCTACCCAAGAATTCAGAAGATAAGTTCTCTCTACCCAAGAATTCATCAATGTTTACCTATTTGTCCAAAGCAAAGATCTTCTCAAAATTTGATCTCAAGGCAGGATTCTGGCAACTTGGTATTAAAATAGAAGAGAGATATAAAACAACTTTCTGTATTCCAAATCCTCACTACTAATGAACAGTAATGCCATTTGGATTAAAAGTGGCTCCATCATTATTTTAGAAAGCAATGAAGATCTATGAGCCAATTCTCCACTCTACATTAGTCTACATAGATGATATTCTTCTTTATTCCTCAAGTGAAGAAGAACACTACAGGCTTCTTAAGCAATTCATAGAAATCACTCTGTAACTTGGAGTTATGCTTTCTCCAACAAAGATGTATTTAGAAAAAATGGAGATTGAGTTCGTAGACATGAATTTCTAGAATGGAAAATATCAGCCAGGAAAACACATCGGTTCAAAACTTTTGAAGTTCCCTGATAAAAATCTCTCCCATAAACAAGTTTAGCAATTCCTTGGGATAACAAACTACCTCAGAGACTTTATCACACATCTTATTGAAAAAGCCAATCCTCTAAAGGAAATACTCAAAAAGAATCCTCCTCTTTGGTCAGACAAACAGACTATTTCGGTTAAGACTTTTAAAGAAAAAACTCAACACTTGCCGCTATTGCAAATTCCGTCAGATGGGAAAGGATTCTCCAAACAGATGTTAGTGATCAATATTAGGGAGCTATCCTTTTAGAAGAAGTAAAAGGAGAAAGAAGGATATGTGTATATGCGAGCAAAAAATTCTCTTTTGGAGCATGTCATTATCATTCTACTTTTGAAGAGATCTTGGCGGTCAAATATATAATCAAAAAATTTGAGTTCCATCTCATTGGTCAACGATTCACAATTCTAATAGACTGTTCTTCTTTCCTGAAGATGCTTGAGTTCAAAGGAAAGACAATTCCACATTCTCAGCGGCTCAGGTGGAGGGATTGGTTTAGCAAGTATGATTTTGAAGTTTAACATATCAAGGGAGACAAAAATCTAATTCCAGATTTCTTGAGTAGACCTCCTTATCAAGCTTGTATCATTCCACTAATCTACATGTTCTAGGAAGAGATCAATTTTCTTTTAGAACAAGCTCCACTAAAAATCCCAAAAAGTTTAACTCTAGGTTAGTTGAAAAGTTTTGGAAAGGATCAACTGTTTCAATATCAGTCCATTCTCATAAGAAATTATGGACAATTCTATTTTGATAATTTGGGTATTCATCCTGGATATCCCTTTGCTGCTCTAATGAATTTTCTTAATTTTGAGAAGGAAGAGCTATTAATCTAGACTAAGGAGCTTTTGGTATTTATGTGGTACTATTGTCATCTATACTACGTAGCTTTTGAGATCCATAATGGGCATCTAGTCTACAACATTTAAGAGCTCATTGAAGGAACTTAGTGTATTTTTCGTCCTTTAGTGTATTTTTCTCCGTTTTGTCCCGTTTTCGATCATTTTTGATCCGTTTTCGCGCGGTATGAGTTGTTTTATGTAATTTTAATATTTTTGCCAATGTAACATTTATTCTTATTTTTATTTTTATGTGATAATATTTAATTTATTTGATTTAATTGATTTTTTTATTTATTTGCTAACGTTAATTTTATTTTGTTTTTATTTTATCTACAAATCTTATTTTTTCTTGTGTGAGCATTTTCACTAGCAAATGGGGGATCCATAGAGATTCAGAAATAACTTTTGGTTTGATTTGTCATTTTTTATTATTCTCGTTATTTTGTCTTTTATTCAATTATTTAGTCTAATTTGTAATAAATTTATTTTATGCACTTTAAAAAGAAAATCATCAAAAATATTTTTTATTAATAAATTGGATTTTTTCAAATAAAATGAGACCAATTTC
Organism: Excoecaria cochinchinensis; assembly: GCA_947683425.1. Lineage (NCBI taxonomy): Eukaryota > Viridiplantae > Streptophyta > Magnoliopsida > Malpighiales > Euphorbiaceae > Excoecaria > Excoecaria cochinchinensis. The sequence continues at coordinate 2,613,335 of CANTUQ010000063.1, forward strand.
CTAATTTTAACCATAAAAATTCACTTTTTAAAAAAGAGTTAATTTTTTCAAAATGTGATCAATTATCCCTGTTTTCTCAATATTCACTCAAAAATAACTATTCAATTTCCTAAGTGAACATGAAGGAAGGAATGTTCCTATTCCAAATAAATGTTCCGATTTATGAATGTTATTCATTTAATTGATTTTATTTATTTAATTTCCTATTTTAGGGGGATTGTATTTTTTGTCCCAATTTATTTATTTATTTGTTTTAATTTTGGGGGTGTAGACACTGGGTTCCGAGGCAGCTCAGATCAAGATTACCCATTGATAAAATTAATTGTGCCTGTTTATAGGCGAAAATGAAAGTTGGAAGTGATGGTTTGCTTGTCAAAATTGATTTATTAATAAATAAATAAATAAATAAATAAATAAATATGTGTTTTAAAAATATTTTGAAAATTTATTTTAAGAAAAAAAATGAGTTTTGAAATTATAGTGTTTTAGCAAAAATTAAAAAAAAAAAAAATTTCGGCCGTCGGGCGTCGCTCGCCCGTCGCCCCTCCAGCAGCCCTTTGGGCATTTTTGGCCTAAAATTAATTTTTTTCTTCTTTTTTTTTGTAAAATTTAATTTTTAAACCCTTTTATCTTCTAACCTTTCAAATTATTTAGTTTTTTTTTTGTGTTAATGGGAATTAAATTATTTTAATTTCTTCATTAAATCTGTTTTTTTAGAAGGTATAAAATGATTTTTTTGAAGAGAATTGGGGGGGATTTTTCTTAAGAAAAATTTATTTTCTCTCTTTTTTTTCTTTTTTCTTCTTCTTCAAGAACAAGTTCCCCAAGTATTTTTAATTTTTTCTTAAGTTAATTTTTGAGACAAAAAAATAATTTTTTGTTCTTGTGAATTTTCTTATCTTTTTTTTTTTACAATTTTTACTTGAGACAAATAAATTAATTATTTATTTTTGGGATAAAATTTTGTTATATATTTTATTTTTCTAAATTAAGAAAAGAAAATTGATCATTTGCCTTCATTCATCAAATCAAAATTTGAGAGTAAATATTTTAGGTTCAATTTTTAATTTAATTTTTGTTATAATTTTTTTTGTTTATAATTAATCAACAACCATGTAGATTTTTGATCTATTATTTTGTTTTGTTTATATTCATGTGATTTAGTTATGTGATTTAATATTTTTAGCATATTTTATTTTATTTTTTCATATTTATTTGATTGTTCATCTTTTGTTGTTGTTGTTGTTGTTGTTATTATTATTATTATTATCACTACTTTTGTTCATATATTATTATTATTATTATTATTATTATTATTATTATTATTATTTAACATGCTTTAACATGTTTTATTTATTTTATTTCTTATTATTTTTGTTTGTTTGTTTGTTCATCTTCTTTATTATTATTATTATTATTATTATTGTTATTATTATTACTTTTGTTTTAGTATTATTACTATTGTGATTATTATTATTATTATTATTATTATTATTATTATTATTATTATTATTATTATTATTATTATTATTATTATTATCTTTGTTATTATTATTACCCTTTTTGTTACTTTTATTATTATTATTATTATTATTATTATTATTATTATTATTATTATTATTATTATTATTATTATTTAGTGTTATTATTATTTATTATTTTTTCATTATTATTATTATTATTATTATTATTATTATTATTATTATTATTATTTATGTTTTTCATGCATGTTGAATTGTTAATATGTTAAGTTATTTTTTTATTATGTCATTTAATTGATTTGTCAAACATGATGCATTTTATTTTATTCATTTTAATTCATTTTCATATGTTACATGTTTAAATTCATTTTTATTACTAACATCACTTTTATTTGTGTTTTTTTATTTCAATAATTATTTTTTATGTGTGAGCTTTTTCAATAGTAAATGGGAGCCCATGGAGATTTGAAGACACCATTTTCGTGGGATTTGTCATATTTTAATATTTTTATTATTTCTCATTATTTGTTTTATTATGTAATTTGTAGTAAATTTATTTATTTTTATGCACTTTGATTAAAAGTCACAAAAAGTTTTATATTAACAAATTGGGATATTTTTTTCTAATAAAAGGGACCAATGTCCTAATTTTAACCCATAAAAATTTACTTTTAAAAAGAAGAGTTAATTTTCTCAAAATGGGATCACTTATCTCGATTTTATCGATAAATACTAAAAAATAACTCTTCGACTTTCTAAGTGAAAATGAGGGAACCAATGTTCCTAATAAACATCCCAATTTATGTATGATATATTTTATTTTATTCTTCTTGTGTAGTATTTATTTCAAGCCCTTGTAATGAATTTTGGGGCAATTCTATTCATTTATTTATTTATGCCTTTTTATTTTGCGGGATTGTTCTGTCCCATTTTTTCACTTGTAATTTTTTATCGTATTTTTTTTATTGCTTTCTTTACTGTTTTTCCAAAAATGCTTGAAATGCATTTTAAATTTATTGCATGATCGCGTGAGATGAGAGATGGAATTTCAATTGCTAAAAACTCATTTATAATTTAACTTAAGTCATTAATAAGAGTGAAGTTCCAAACACCTTCTCTGGTTTTGAGACCTTCGAGATTAGACGAAATTTCCCCATTTCTTGTAAATTGGGTGGCGACTCCAAAATACCTCAAATATTCCTAAAGGCTTCATGAGATTAGATGATATTTTCAGTGTTCTATTGGAAAGAGGCGTCCAAAATATCTAATGATTGCCCAAGATCAAAAGATGCAAACCCCTCTCGGGCCCTAAAAGCGAGTTTCTGGGAACGGGTCAGGGCCGCACGCATCACAGTGGCGACTCCACTGGGGACTTTGAAACTTTGCTCCGAAAGTGTCTTGGTTAATAATATAATTGGATTTTTATAAATTAAAATTCTATCTCTTTTCAAAAAAAATTGCATTGCATCCATGCTAGAGCCTTAGAATTATGCTAGTTTGGTCCCTTTCTTAACCCCGGTGCATTCTCGAAGCACGACCCTACGTTCACTCAATGTGGGGAAGTGTTAAGGATAATCACCAGTCCAAACCTCGTACCATATGATATATCAAATGGAGACCCAATCGTTCGTTATGCTCACGATGAGGTAGGCCCATTGGCAGAGACCATGCTTGGGTAGACTTAAAGTAATACCACCCTTGACCAAAGCTCATATAATGGCAGTAGAAACCTCCACTAGGTTATATGCACCCTAACAATGTGCTTGCTATATGGGCCCTTATATATTGAACAAATTCAAATATATTAACTGGACACTCATCAAAGGCTTTCATGCCCCGTGGGCTCATTTTTAGTCTGTTTGAAAAGTCCAAATACATAATGGCCAAAACTCATACGCATGTTCTTTAAATTAAGAGTGTTATGCTGCTAGTTTCCCACCACGCACCATATGCACCCGTTAGGTTTCCCGCTGACCCATGGGTCAAGCCCACCTAGGAAAGAGACTGTATGACCCCCTGTGTGGGAGCAACAAGGTTGGAAGGATTTACCTGCTTATATGTGATTGTCTATGCTGCATCAACACGATCATGCATTGTATATATCATTCATGCATCATTCTAATAGTTCAAATCTTTTGGCCATCATAGATTCACCTAGGTGGACTAGAGGTTCTGACGGTCGGCTGGTGAGGACAGATCTGCCCCTTGGGTTGACAGAATTAATGTCTGATTGGAATTTTGAGCAACTCTCAACGACCAAGGAATCATCCATAGAATCATCAATGGCAGAGGAGATCAGAGCTTTAACCACTCAAGACCTTGCTAAGAGACTAGAGCATTTTGAGCAAAGAATATTAGAAATGATGGGCGCCATGGCTGATAGGGTTGCTCATCCTCCTGCCGCACAACCCCTACTACTGCACAACCACCGATAGTCCATGCTGGGGGGCAAGGTGAATCGCCTGTTCGCAAGGAGGCTCCTCTTGTTGATAATGTTGTCCACCAACCCGTCAATGAGCATGGAGCTATAGTGCTAATTGAGCCAAGAAGGGCAATGATCCCTAATCCCGAGGAGGACTTTGTAATGGAGGAAAGAGATCAGGAGGCAATAACGCCTCAAGTTGTGAGGGGTAGAGAACCCAGGGCAGAAGATGAGGCAATGAGAGGGAGAGGCAACAGATTGAGGCAATCACCCGCATGCTATCAGTCGAAAAGGGGATCAACCCCAAAGATAGAGATATAGGGGATGAAGAGTTGTTTCCCCAAAGGTTCAAGATGCCTGAGTTGCCAAAGTTTGATGGTACTTCGGATCTATCTGCACATATTAAGCAGTATGCCCTAGTGATGAAAGGCACAGGGTTGACCAAGAAACAGAAGGTGAAATATTTCTGCCTTAGTCTGGTGGGTCTGTGGACTGGTACCATGGGTTAGACAGGAGGTCCAAGGAAGATTGGGACCTTTTCACTGAGGAGTTTATGAAGCAATATGACTGCAGCACCAGAATGGAGGTCACCTTAAAGGACCTCGAGCTTTTACAGCAAAAGAATGATGAGTCATTCCATGAATACCTTACAAGATGGAGAAATAGGGTCATGGAGATGAAGAGAAAGCCCGACACTGCTGACCAAATCAAGCTATTTATTAGGAACTCTTGCCCTTACGTGAGGGACTTGCTCAGCTTTAAGGGGCTCAGAAACTGGGAGTCGATTAAGGACATTGCTATAGAGGCTGAGGGGGCTTACCTAGCAAAGAAAGCAAGACAAAATAACTTTGCTGAGAAAGGTTATGGCAACCAATCAGGCTACAAATCAGGCGGTGCTGGAAGCAGTAATAATAAAAGTGGTAAGATGGCCGAAGTTTCAGCCACCAAGGTTAGACAGGGTCAGAGGTACTACTCTAATTTGGGCCGTCCTTTGTCTTGGGTATTGGAGAAATTGACAAAGGAAGGCAAGCTGAGACCATTGCCACCCAGGCCAGCCATGAATCAAGGAAAGCCGGGGCATAGAGATGATCAATACTGCGCTTACCATTAGCACACTGGGCATTTAATAGATTATTGTTAGACTTTGAGAAACAAAATTCAAGATCTTATTGATTCCAAGGAGATCATTGACCCTGAGAAGAGAGACAAGAAGAAGAGGGCAGGCTATAATGCAGTCCCTTAACCATGAATGTGATCGGAGGAGAAGATTATGTTTTTTAGTTGCTTTTTATTCCAAGAACCCTTTTTATGACAATATTTGCAGTATTAGTAATTTCAATAAAATGAACAATTTTGCATATTTGTATAGTGTCTCTAAAGATTTCATTTCTCATGATCATGATGCATCCATTTTTTGATATTAATTCAATTAATACGATTACATTTAATCTCGGAACTTTGGAAAATCCAAAGAAAATCTTGATAGCATCTAATATAACTCCTAAAGAGAGGAAAATTTTGAGAGCTGAAAATAAAAAGAGAAAATAAAAATAAAAAATAAAAAAAACTAGTTGCAATTAGGGGATTGGATGAAAACTCACTAAGAGCACTAGAACCTTTCTGATTACCCGTCAAAGCGATCCCTAGATAAGACGGAACCTAGAAAATGATTTAGGCAGCCCTTATTTGAATAGCTCTCTAAATGACTGTTTTCTACCTTTATTTCGCAATCGCTTGCTAGCTCGTTGAGCCTTTATACTGGTATGCTAAATGCGTACCGATTTTGTTATTACACATGTTGAAACTACCCTTCGCCTAAAATGATTTTTGCCTCCCCTTAGAAGAATGGCCGCTCTAGTAAGGATAGAAGTTTGAATCATTGACAATTCTTTGGGTTATCAAAGATTGCCCTGATAAGGATGAGTTTAAACTTTGGGAAGAAGGTTTAGTCATTCACAAACTCTACATAGTCAGAGACAAAAGCAAAAAAGAAAAAAAGAAAAAAAAGGAAAGAAAAAAGAACTGGAGCTCAAGATAGTAACCCCTTGATGAGTTTCTGCGGTTATCTTTATTATTTTGAGCTTGATAAGCTAAAGTATTATCGAACCCAAATTCAAGAATACCTTTATAGTACGCAATTGTATTGAGAATGGTCCTCCCATTAGTCGAGTAAATATTACGGCTATTTTTCTCTAGCAACCTGATCCTCCTTTGATAGCCATCTACCTAAGCCTAACGCTACAACCAAAGTAAGACCTTTTGATTCTTGGTTCAGTCTTATCCAATTAGCAGAGATGACCTTCTAATAAGGTTCGTTACATAGGAAGAGGCATATGGTGTTTCTTGAGCTTCAAGCGGGGAGCCACGAGTGCATTTATGCATTTGAGTTGAGTCTTGTCCCCAACGTAGCATCTAGAATTTGCTTTATAAAAAAAAAAGAAAAAAAAGAGCATCTTGGGCAAAAAAAAATAAAAAATTAAGGGCAAAGAGAAAATTTACAATCATGAAAACCTGAGAGGGTTTGTTGATAACAGGAGTTTGAAGATTTCAAGATTTATCCTGAGATTAGATGAGGTCTTATATTCTTTGAGTTAATGCCAAATAATGATTATGTGTTACGAAATCAAATTGAAACATATGCATTTATGTAATATTGATGTGGTCAGAACAGTTCATTTTGCATACTTAAAGTTGTCTAGCACATTATTACTGTCTACCCTCTGCTACTCTCACCACTCGGGCCCTTCAGCCAACTCATTTTGCTATCAATTGTGAAGGCAATTCTATAGCACCATCATGAGAAGAATCAAGCTCATATGACTACGATTTAGGGCATAAATACATGCTCATTACCCTTAAAGAATCCCTAGTAACAACTTTAGCCTCTCTTACAATCTACAAAAAAAAAAGAGAAAAGAAAAAAAGAGCCGTTAGAGATGAAAACCGTAATTAGCGCTCTAAGCAAAAGTTAGGCAAAGGGATAGGGTGAAAGCCTGGAAACAGGTAGTCTGTCCTTCAAAAAAAAATTAAAAAAACAAAAAAAAAGAAGAAAAAAAAGCCATTGGATTGGGTTGGGTCAATTCCAGGCAAAAATAATGTACAGAGTTATGTAAAAATCTGCGAAGAATGCATTTTTTGCTAAGAAAAGCTAGTGTGAAAATCCTCAAGGGATGCACTACCTTAAAAAAAATGACTACAGGTATCAGATGAGAACCTTGCAATCCCAAAGCATGAAATTCAAAAGCAGCTTCGAAAAACATCGATCCTATTGCAAACTGCAACCAGCCCGGCTATCATCTCTAAGTCCACTTAGATGAATTCTTATCCTGCATTTTTGCATGACTCATACATTTCACGTGCATGCTCACTATTTTTCTTGCATATTTGGTTTTCCAGTTTTGCAGTAAGAGAGATTCGATGCGGACACCGGCAAAAGGTGAGTGGCTACATCAATCCTAATATCAATTCAAACATCAATCCAAGTATCAACCAAAGACCTCTAGGGGCAACCAACCAAAAGAACATCAAAACATCATTTTAAGCATCAATCTAAGCATCAACCAAAGACCTCTTAGGGGGCAACCAACCAAAAGGCTCTTAAGGGGCACCACTTCAAATCTTAGAAGGGTTAATATGATGGCAGCACTACTATTCTACGAAAGGTTAGCACGACCACGACATTACCACTTCAAATCTCAGAAGGGTTAGCATAATGGCGGCACTACCATTCCTCGGAAGGTTAGCACGACCACGACACTACTACTTCAAATCTCAGAAGGGTTAGCATGATGGCGGTACTACCATTCTACGGAAGGTTAGCACGATCACGATACTACCACTTCAAATTTCAAAAAGGTTAGCATGATGGCGGCACTACCATTCTACAGAAGGTTAGCACGACCACAGCATTACTACTTCAAATCTCAGAAGGGTTAGCATGATGGCGGCACTACCATTCTACGGAAGGTTAGTACGACCACAACATTGCCACTTCAAATCTTAGAAGGGTTAACATGATGGCGGCACTACCATTCCTCGGAAGGTTAGCACGACCACGGCATTACCACTTCAAATCTCAGAAGGGTAAGTATGATGGTGGCACTACCATTCTACGGAAGGTTAGCACGATCATGACACTACTACTTCAAATCTCAGAAGGGTTAGTACGATGGCGGCACTACCATTCTACGGAATGTTAGCACGACCACGGACTACCACTTCAGAAGGGTTAGCATGATGACGGCAGTAACACTCCACAGAGGGTTAGCACAATCATGGCACTACCGCTTTAAATCCCAGAAGGGTTAACACGATGGCGACTCTACCATTCTACGGAAGGTTAGCATGACCACGACACTACCACTTCAGAAGGGTTAGCACGATGACGGCACTACCACTCCATGGAGGGTTAGCACGAACACGACACTACCGCTTCAAATCTGAGAAGGGTTAGCATGATGGCAGCACTACCATTCTACGGAAGATTAGCATGACCATGACTACCACTTCAAAAGGGTTAGCACGATGATGGCACTACCACTCCATGGAGGGTTAGCACGATCACAGCACTACCTCTTCAAATCTCAGAAGGGTTAGTACGATGGCGGCACTACCATTTTACGGAAGGTTAGCATGACCACGGCACTACCACTTCAGAAGGGTTAGCACGATGACGGCACTACCATTCCTTGGAAGGTTAGCACGACTACGGCATTATCACTTCAAATCTCAGAAGGGTTAGCATGATGGCCTCACTACCATTCTACGGAAGGTTAGCACGACCACGGTATTACCACTTCAAATCTCAGAAGGGTTAGCACGATAGCGGCACTACCATTCTACGGAAGGTTAGCATGACCACGACACTACCACTTCAGAAGGGTTAGCACGATGATAGCATTACCACTCTATGGAGGGTTAGCATGATCAGGGCACTACCACTTCACATCTCAGAAGGGTTTACTACCATTCTACGGAAGGTTAGCACGACCACAGCACTACCACTTCACATCTCAGAAGGGTTAGCATGATGGCGGCACTACCATTCTATGGAAGGTTAGCACGACCACAACACTACCACTTCAGAAGTGTTAGCACGATCACGGCACTACCACTCCATAGAGGGTTAGCATGATCACGGCACTGCCACTTTAAATCTTAGAAGGGTTAGCACGATGGTGGCACTACCATTCTACGGAAGGTTAGCACGACCACGGCACTGCCACTTCAGAAGGGTTAGCACGATGATGGAACTACCACTCCATGGAGAGTTAGCACGGCCATGGCACTACCACTTCAGAAGGGTTAGCACGATGACGGCACTACCACTCCACGGAGGGTTAGCACGATCACGGCATTACCGCTTCAACAAAGGATAACACGCCGACAACCTGGCGACAACCACCACAACAACATCGTCCAGTCCGGAAAGACGGCCGCCTCAGGTACGCGCTTCTTCTCCTTTTCTGAATTTTGGCTCACCTAGACACCTATGAACTAGTTTTCCCAAAACTGGAGGCAACTGTAGACACCGGGTCCCAAGACAACCCAGATTAGGATTACCCAATGATGAAATTAATTGTGCCTGTTTATAGGTGAAAATTAAAGTTGAAAGTGATGGTTTTCTTGTCAAAATTGATTTATTAAAAAATAAATAAAAATGTGTTTTAAAAATATTTTAAAATTTTATTTTAAGAAAAAAAGTGAGTTTTGAAATTATAGTATTTTAACAATTTGTTTTTTTAAAAAAAATCGATCGTCAGGCATTGGCAACGCGCTGGGCGCGCGTGCGGGCATTCCTCGCCCCTGCCTCGCGCCCTTTGCCCCACCAGCAGCCCTTTGGGCATTTTTGGCCCAAAATTCATGTTTTTCTTCATTTTCTTTTATAGAATTTAATTTTTAAACCCTTTCGTCTTCTAATCTTTCAAATTATTCAGTTTTTTTTTTTGTGTTAGTGGGAATTAAATTGTTTTAAGTTTTTCATTAAATCTGTTTTTTTAGAAGGTATAAAATGATTGTTTTTGGAAGAGAATTGGAGGATTTTTCTTAAGAAAAATTTATTTTCTCTCTTCTTCTTCTTTTTTCTTCTTCTTCAAGAACAAATTTCCCAAGTATTTTAATTTTTTCTTAAGATAATTCTTGAGACAAAAAGAACAATTCTTTGTTGTTGTGAATTTTCTTACTTTTTTTTTTTACAATTTTTACTTGAGACAAATAAATTAATTATTTATTCTTGGGATAAAATTTTGTTATATATTTTATTTTTCTAAATCAAAACAAGAAAATTGATCATCTAGCTTCATTCATCAAATCAAAATTTGAGGATAAATATTCTAGACTCAATTTTTAATTTAAGTTTTTTTTATAATTAATTAGCAACCATGTAGATTTTTGATCTATTATTTTGTTTTGTTTATGTTCATGTGATTTAGCTATGTGATTTAATATTTTTAGCATATTTTGTTTTATTCTTGCATATTTATTTGATTGTTCATTTTTTGTTGTTATTATTATTATTATTATTTTTATTATTATCACTACTTTTGTTCATATATTATTATTATTATTTAACATGCTTTAACATGTTTTGTTTATTTTATTTCTTATTATTTTTGCTTGCTTGTTTGTTCATCTTCTTTATTATTATTATTATTATTATTATTATTATTATTATTACTTTTGTTTTAGTATTATTACTATTGTGATTATTATTATTATTATTATTATCATTGTTATCATTGTTATTATTATTACCCTTTTTGCTGTTATTATTATTAATGTTATTATTATTTATTATTTTTTCATTATTATTATTATTATTATTATTATTATTATTATTATTATTATTATTATTATTTATGTTTTTCATGCATGTTGAATTGTTAATATGTTAAGTTATTTTTTTTTATTATGTCATTTAATTGATTTGTCATACATGATGCATTTTATTTTATTCATTTTAATTCATTTTCATATGTTACATGTTTAAAGTCATTTTTATTACTAATATCACTTTTATTTGTATTTTTTTATTTCAATAATTATTTTTTATGTGTGAGTTTTTCCAATGGCAAATGGGAGCTCATGGAGATTTGAAGACACCATTTTGGTGGGATTTGTCATATTTTAGTATTTTTATTATTTCTCATTATTTTGAATTTATTTATTTTTATTATGTAATTTGTAGTAAATTTATTTATTTTTATGCACGTTAATTAAAAGTCACAAAAAGTTTTATATTAACAAATTGGGATATTTTTCTAATAAAATGGGATGAATGTCCTAATTTTAACCCATAAAAACTCACTTTTAAAAAGAAGAGTTAGTTTTCTCAAAATGGGATCATTCATTCCGATTTTATCGATAAATGCTAAAAAATAACTTTTCGACTTTTTAAGTGAAAATGAGGGAACCAATGTTCCTAATAAACCTCCCGATTTATGTATGATGTCTTTTATTTTATTCTTCTTTTGTAGTATTTATTTCGAACCCTTATAATTAATTTTGGGGCAATTCTATTCATTTATTTATTTATGCTTTTTTATTTTGGGGGATTGTTCTGTCCCATTTTTTCACTTGTAATTTTTGATCGCATTCTTTATTGCTTTTTTTACTGCTTTTCCAAAAATACTTGAAATACGCTTTAAATTTATTGCATGATTGCGTGAGATGAGAGATGGATTTTCAATTGCTAAAAACTTATTTATAACTTAACTTAAAGCATTAATAAGAGTGAAGTTCCGAACACTTTTTCTGGTTTAAGACCTACGAGGTTATACAAACTTTTTCAATTTCTTGTAAATTGGGTGGCGACTCCAAAATACCTCAAAGGTGCCTAAACGCTTCAGGGGATTAGATGATATTTTCAGTGTTCTATTGGAAAGAGGTGTGTAAAATATCTCATAATTGGCTAATATAAAAAGATACAAACCCCTCTCGGGCCCTAAAAGCGGGTTTTCGGGAAAGGGTCGGGTCCGCGTGTGTCGTAGGGGGATTGTATTTTTTGTCCCATTTTCATTTTATAATTTGTTTTCTATTTTATTTATTTTATCACTTTTCTTTACATGCTTTCCTACGATGCTTGAATTTGTGCTTTATATTAAATGCATGACCTGTGAGATGAGAGATGAAAACTTAATAATTAAAACTCATTTATAATTAACTAAGACATTTTGTAATTTGTTTTGTATTTTATTTATTTTATGCTTTTCCTTACCTACTTTCCTACGATGCTTGAATTTGCATTTTATATTAAATGCATGACCGTGTGAGATGAGAGATGGAAACTTAATAATTAAAAACTCATTTATAATTAACCAAGACATTAATAAAAGTGAAGTTCCGAACTACTCTCTGGTTTAGACCCCCGAATTTAGACGAACTTTCCCAATTTCTTGTAAATTGGGTGGTGACTCCAAAATATCTCAAAGTACATGTGATTAGATGAACTTCTCCAATATTTTATTGGGTAGGAATTCCAAAATATCTAATGTTATTCAAGCAGGCTCTCGGGAAATGATCGGGTCGTGCGCGCATCACAATTAGCTATTCTCTTTTTAGGTCTCGAAATGTTGTGAATCAAATATTACTCAATATTCTTATGCTATTACTGTAGTTATTTGCTGATTAATTAGGCCTATTATAATGTACCATAATGAGTTTAATTTTTCTTTCATCTATATATTGCCATTTCATCCCATGATATAATCCATCAAGCAAGCAGTTAGGTTGTATTTGAATCAAAACAATCACATTAAAAATTATAATTGTTGAAGTCAATTAATATTTGGTGATTGAACAACCATTGAAATTAACCTACCATACAGCCAAAATATTGAGTTGCATTTTGCTTGTCTATTAGAATTGCCTAATTTCAAATATGCTATCACTTTGAGATTAGATTCTGATTTAATATTGTCATTCTCTGGCCTTGAATTTTTCATGTGAACCAGTTTCCAGTGGCAAAGGATTTAACTGGGCACAATTTAAGTTAGCCCCAATTAGAAGCAAGCATGGATGGCTCTTAGCAGGAGGTATCAAACCCGAGAATGTTTGTGAAGCTCTATCTACCTTGAAACCACATGGTGTTGATGTTAGCAGTGGTATTTGAGGCTCAAATGGCATTAAGAAGGATCAATCACGAATATCTTCCTTCATGCACACAGACCATTCAGTGAGCTATTGATGGTCAAGAGGAAAGGAGGGGATGAAAAATGGTCTGACTGAAAACCATATAAAATTTGCAAAAAAAAACATTAACTTCTTAGTGCATATTCAATTCTATTTTTATTCAGCCACTGGAACCAGCAGCACCTCAGGATGTAAATTTAGCCAAAGCATGCTCATTCCAATAGAGATGTTATTATATGATTTATCATTCATTAAGGATAAGATGGTTTTTGTTTTTGTTAGATTAATTTCCTATTTTGAGACCGGATTTGTGATGAACTTGTGGTTTTGCACTTTGCTTTTAATTCTTTTTTTAAAAAAAAATAATATGTTGTATTTCTTCTCCAAAGTATATTTTTTATAGTTGGTGATTTTCATGGTTTAGTGTTTGTTGCATCTTTTTTCTATTGTTGGCTTTATTGTTGGATTTCATGAGCAATATTCTGTATTGAAGTACAAAAAAGGAGAAAATGTTGAAAAATAATTGTTGTTTCACGTTATTCTTTATCCTACATAATAATTAGTAGTTTATAATTAATAGTTAATTTAAATTAGAGTGGTAAAAGTGAATATTTAAAAATGCAAAATTTTTGTACAAATTGAAATATTAATGGTAATTAAAAAGAAAGGCAGTTACCAACAGTGGCTTATAATTTGTAGAATAAATGTGTAAGGTCCTAACTTCCGAATCTTAATTCTTAGTACATATGGTCGTACTTCATTGCAAAAATAAACAAACGGTCCCCATAATTCCCATCGAAACATGAATATTTAATTTTTCATTGGATACGTACATTAATCACCAACTTTAATGAATGAATGTGCTCGAATTTATCATAGAAGCAAGGAAAAATAAATCTATAAACCTAAAAAAGAGATTGATATGATGTGACCAAAAGTAATTAACTAAAGAGATTGATGTAACTTAGCTATATATGATTTAAGGTTGTAGTCAATAACAGCAATTGACACAACTTCTCCAATAAAACCAATTAGGTGTCATAAGTAAACTCAAAATTATAAGACAAACTCTTCAACACCCAATCAGAGTTTTACATTCATTACAAAATATTTAATTCTTTCTAATGAAAAAGGCATTCCGGTAGTAAATATTAGTCATTGGTGTATTAACTGGGCGAGCAGTAGTAATAAAAATCAATAGCTTAATAAGGGGACCGACATGATTCTCATCTTTATTGTGCGTCTAATAGTATGCCAACACCCCGCCACCTTAAGCCTCTTCATCACCAACATTGACTACAAAATGCCTAGCATGTTAGCTCAAGGTTACATTTCAATTTTGATGATAATCAAATCTTGTATAAACTTTGTATAAATTTTATTTATTTGCTTATGCTTCAGCTCAAACTCCACTAAAATGTGCAAGATCAAATTACAGATGCAAACCAAATGCATGAAGAACTTAGAGTTTTAAATTCTGTTGGAAGTTAGGGTAATAATTATGTAAAATCATTTAAAGAGATTCTTATACATGTTCATGCATTAAAAATCTATTTCATTGCATAAAAATTAATTTTAATGAGCTAAAGATTATTCTAAAAGTAATTTTTTGTTGTAATAGAAAGTGTCAAAAATTATTTTAAAAAGGCTGTTAGAAAATATTTGTGAAAAGTTAACATAATAGGTTCCAGAACTGCTTATCAATTCCAACAGATCTGATTATCTGCTCCATCAAATCAACTTATCTGTTATAACAAAACAGCTTTTCTGTTTTGCAGTAAAAGACAAAATAATGGCTAGTTTTCATTTGTAACTAGTCTATCTTTCTTCTAATGGCTATATTTTGATCTCTAAATGCTATAATGAGTTTTTGGCTATAAATTGAAGTTATTTTTTTATTCAAAAAAGTTTAGAGAAGTTGGAAAACATTTATATCTCTTGAGATACAAACTTTCATCTTATTCAAACTAATTTCCACATCTTGCACTTCATTCATTATCATTCTCCTCAATAAAATTATAACATTTTTGTTGTAATTCTTGTGTGAGGTATCTTTGTAAAAGATTGTGAGAAAGGGTTGGCTAGACCCTTAGCAAATTCTAGTAAGTGTTTAGATCTTTTACTTGGAAAAAATATTGTGGGTAGAAAATATACTAGGATTGTATATTGGTTTTAACTTTTGCCCATTAAAAGAGTTGTTAGTGGAGAGAAAAGCTCAAGACGGTGTCTTGGGGAGTGGATGTAGGCAGCTAGGCCGAACCATTATAAATCGATTTTGTTGATCTTATTCTTCTCTCCTCTTCTCTGTTCTGCTTCTAAAAGATTTCAACTGTTCTTTTCTTGCTAAACTTTGAGTTGATTTAAAAGAAATCTTTGTAAATCATTTCTATTATTTAAAATTCATTTACTATAAGGATTGATTCTATTTTAAAAGGGATTTATTATACATACTATTAATCATCACATTTTGCATTCATTTGTTACATAACTTTCTGTCTGCTTGACTAAAAAACTCCACCAGAACACTTCTATTTTATTCTTCCATGCCAAAAATTGAGCAAAAATTCTAAAATACCCAATTCACCCTGTGACGTGCGCCGAACCCTGATGGCGCCCCTTGACCGCCCACTTGAGGGCGATCGGGCAAGTGAAGTTTGTTAACAACTTGTGACGAATTGCAAGTGCATCTATTTTGGGCAACAAAGAGGTTTCATGGAGTTGCCACCCAATAAAACATTGGAAAAGTTCTTCTCGCCTCGGAGAGCCTAAGATAGCGCATGTATCCATTTTGGGCAAACCAAGGGGTCTTGGAGGCATTCAACCCCAATAGAACATTGGGAGTGACTATAACACCCCCATACCCCCGGTAAGGGATATCGGGACGCCACGCGGACACTTACGTATACACATACATATACATACGCTAGCGGAAGCGGTAACAATAAATAATAAATAATTAGAAATAAGTTGGGCCCAGACAAAATTACTTTTATTATACATGTAAACTTTACATTTTACCAAAAGCTTTATACTTATACATGTTCACTTTTTTTTTTCATATACATATACTTTTAACGATTACATAGAACAACTATACTCTTTATTACATAATGATGTTACTCAAAACATCACCAACTCTACCTCTAATTTATACAAAAAGATATAGCAAAACTTCCTAGTGGCCCTTGACCTGCAGATGTCCACTCACTGATCCGAACCTGTAACCTACACGGAAACAAACATCCGTGCTAAGCGATAACGCTTAGTGGGGATGAAAATAATACAAAGGACTTCTTTCGAAGTCTCAAAATAAATTATATATACACCACATATATTAGTCAAAGCACACATGCATATATTTTCACACTCATGTAAATCATGTATTCCAATTCATATAAACATATACTTGTATACACAACTATCACGTTTCATTATTCTCATGTACTTTAACTTTTATTCGTAACACTACATACAATCATTTCATGTTCACTATACACTAGCAATAACAATAAGCCTGAATTCCTTTCATGGTGGATACGGGTAACTCTAGATACCGCTTACGGTATCTTACATGTGGAGAATTAACTCAAACTCTATGGAATACTAAAGGTATTCCGAACTCTGGGCACAATTAAGGCCAACTCTAGTAGCTGCACTCTAGCCCTTTATAAGCATGCTTATCTATCCACTATAACGGTAATCAGGCTCAATAACAACTCAATTATATGCTACTCTAATGCCAAAGCATAGATTATAACTCAAGTGCACTCATCAACTTCAGAGGCATTTAATTCATATACAGTCTTTATTAATCATATTCAACAATTAAAAGCATGTAACATTCAAGTTTCATTACATATACCTCATGCAAAGCAAGACAAAAGGAAACACTCTTCAAAGCAAGTAGAACAAGATGAGAAGGGATTCTCTGTCGCGATCGCGACAAGAGGTCGCGCTCGCGACAGAAGACAGATTGCATAAGGGTTCTATACTCTATACCAAATGCATTATGTAACAATTCATATCACATGGCATAACATGGTCAACGCTAACTCTTCTACCGTAGCATTGGTTACATAGATAACTAATCCTGTAATCATTTGATAACCCTAAACATGTAGGGTATAAATCACGGAAACATTCCGGGATACTACGGGTTCATTCCGGGGAGTAAAACATCAATAAAATATACCATTTAGTTAAGGGGAAAGGCGAGGGGTTAACCCATGGCAACTATGAGCTCAAAATGAAGGAGAAAAAGCTTAAAATGAGTTGTTCTGTTGCGAGGTCGTGACATGTGTCGCGCTCGCGACAGAAGACTCGCCTTTGGTGCCTCACAGCACCACTTTTTACCCTAAACTTGAATCGCAAAAACCACCATCTAGAACACCTTTTTAGGAAAAGTGGTATTCATAAGAATTGTTTACTATGATGTTAGATTTTAAATGGGACAATTTTCAGGTCATTTGGACATCTACAACATAAGATATGACCTAAATAACCTATACTATTCTAGTGAACCCGCTAGAACAGGGTCATCTACGTTTTAACTACTTTTTGGGATACGTAGAGTCAGAATTAGCTCAAGCATCCTCTTAGGAATTTTTAGCTACAGATCGTAGGTTTCAGATGCAATTTGAATTAACTCAATTGAAGCCTTGTAACTCTACTTATGTCAAATACAATACACAGAGGTCTGATAACATTCTGAACAGAATTCACCCACAAACACACTTTACACATGAAAGTTGTATGTAAACCATTTAACACACATATAATCACAACATAGCCATATACATACACCATAAAACCCTACAAGCAATCAAAATGAACAATAAAGATCGCACGCGATCCCAACCTCTAGGACGTTGAACCGCGCTCTCTACTCGGTTCCGACCTTCTCTTTGCCTTTATTGGGCCTCTTGTCCACAGCTTTCATACACAAACCATTCAAAATAACAAAGTTACTCTTCTCTCTTACTTTAAATCAAAAACAGAAATAAGATAAAAGAAGAAGACCAATACTAACTAAATAGCATTGCTTACCTTCTTAGGAGACCTAATCAAGCTCTACTAACCCCTCTCAAAGCTAATCCAAATGAATCACTCAAAACATGTAAAGAAGAAGAAGAAGGAACGAAAGAAAGAGCAGAATAATGGAAAAGAAAGAAACTCACGTGAAAGGAGAAGAAAGAAATAGCTAAGTCCAAGTCAATCCCACAATTAACTATGGTAATAAATGCCATCTACCACTTAAATGCATATTTATCTTCTTATTCCTTTTTAATTAATCCTAATCTCCTTTAACTTAATAAAATACTAATTAAGCTCTTGCCACATGTCACCTCCCTACACCGCCATGTGTCGCTCTCCTACAAAGTTACAAATAAATAGAAAAAAAAGGCCAATTTAATTACCCTATCACCGGAGTGGTTCTGTCGCGCCCGCGATGCTTGTTGCGCTCGCGACAGGACTCACACACACAACACTAATCTTTCTTGAACAAAAATTATGTCATTCTTCTAGGGCTATTTCGGGGTGTTACAAATCTCTCCCCCTTAAGAAATTTCGTCCTCAAAATTTCCCCCGCTACCGAACAACTAATTCAAACTATATACTGTATAAACTAATAAGAGGACTTACTAGAAGTTCCGATCAATGCCTCCACCCCTTCAGCCATCATGGCATATACACGTGGCTGGTCCTCAGGGAATGGCCTCTCAACTGTTTTCGATGGCGGTCTCTCAGCTCTACTTCTTCCTCTTCCACTTCTAACATTCCCAAAAGCCTTCCCTTTCTCTTTACTTACTTGTGATGCCATATTCTCTCTTGTTTTAGGGCACTGAGCAAGGAAATGCTCTGTACTACCGCATTTGAAGCAAGCTCCAGTGAGCTTTCTACATTCGCCCCAGTGACGTCTATTACAGTGCTCACATTCTGGGGCCATACTCCCTCTACTAGAAGGCGGTCTCACATTTCCAACCGAAGTTGGTACTTGTATCGATGCTTGCTCATCCTTTCCTCTTTTTACTACTCTATCTCCTCTACCAACTCCCTCATCTTCTCTTGGAAATCTTCTTTTCTGCTCTCTCTTTTGCTTTATCAACTCAGATTCCTCCATTTTCATCGCTGCCAACACCAATGGATAATAAACCACAGGTTGCAAAGCAACCATAGCGGCTAACGGTCCTCTTATGCTCTCTCTTAATCCGTCTTCAAATTGTCTGCACCTGAAGTCATCCGTTAACATCCCTTCCGGTACATATTTACTCAAACGAGTAAACTCTTTATCATATTCTGCAACAATCATATTCCTCTGCTTAAAAGTTATAAATTCTTTCCACTTGGCATCTTTATACGCTTTGGTCACAAATTTCTCCTTGAACTCTCGAACAAAGAAATCCCAGGTTAACTCCATGGGTCTCTGAGGATTCTGCAACACCAACTTCCACCAGTCATATGCTGCACCCTGCAGCAATGACACGGCGCAAACTACTTTCTGGTTCTGAGGGCAACTGATCTCTTGTAAAATTCTTTCCATTTTCTTTAACCAGAATTCTGCTATCTCGGATTGATCTAGGGATGTTCCATGGAACTCTTCAGCTCCTCTCTTTCTTATCAAATCTGTTGGAGCTTTAGGAGCTGTCAGTCTATCTAGGATCTGTACCAACCCTTGCATCAACTCCGGGTTGTCCTGAACAGGTCTTGCTCTATCCTCTCTATCTTGTGCTTGTACATGTGGATCCACTCGAATCGGGTTCACACTACCTGTAGTCTCTCCTACATGCTCACTCGGGTCGGACTCCATCTAGACCCTACAAAACCATCATCTGCATTAGGCCACATTCTAGACAACTCAAACATATAAACATAACTATACTCTATCACCTTCTAGTCCTGAACCAATTAACCTAGAGCTCTGATACCACTAAATATAACAACCCCATACCCCCGGTAAGGGATATCGGGGCGCCACGCGGACACTTACGTATACACATACATATACATACGCTAGCGGAAGCGGTAATAATAAATAATAAATAATTAGAAATAAGTTGGGCCCAGATAAAATTACTTTTATTATACATGTAAACTTTACATTTTACCAAAAGCTTTATACTTATACATGTTCACTTTTTTTTTTCATATACATATACTTTTAACGATTACATAGAACAACTATACTCTTTATTACATAATGATGTTACTCAAAACATCACCAACTCTACCTCTAATTTATACAAAAAGATATAGCAAAACTTCCTAGTGGCCCTTGACCTGCAGATGTCCACTCACTGATCCGAACCTGTAACCTACACGGAAACAAACATCCGTGCTAAGCAATAACGCTTAGTGGGGATGAAAATAATACAAAGGACTTCTTTCGAAGTCTCAAAATAAATTATATATACACCACATATATTAGTCAAAGCACACATGCATATATTTTCACACTCATGTAAATCATGTATTCCAATTCATATAAACATATACTTGTATACACAACTATCGCGTTTCATTATTCTCATGTACTTTAACTTTTATTCGTAACACTACATACAATCATTTCATGTTCACTATACACTAGCAATAACAATAAGCCTGAATTCCTTTCATGGTGGATACGGGTAACTCTAGATACCGCTTACGGTATCTTACAAGTGCAGAATTAACTCAAACTCTATGGAATACTAAAGGTATTCCGAACTCTGGGCACAATTAAGGCCAACTCTAGCAGCTGCACTCTAGCCCTTTATAAGCATGCTTATCTATCCACTATAACGGTAATCAGGCTCAATAACAACTCAATTATATGCTACTCTAATGCCAAAGCATAGATTATAACTCAAGTGCACTCATCAACTTCAGAGGCATTTAATTCATATACAGTCTTTATTAATCATATTCAATAATTAAAAGCATGTAACATTCAAATTTCATTACATATACCTCATGCAAAGCAAGACAAAAGGAAACACTCTTCAAAGCAAGTAGAACAAGACGAGAAGGGATTCTCTGTCGCGATCGCGACAAGAGGTCGCGCTCGCGACAGAAGACAGATTGCATAAGGGTTCTATACTCTATACCAAATGTATTATGTAACAATTCATATCACATGGCATAACATGGTCAACGCTAACTCTTATGCTGTAGCATTGGTTACATAGATAACTAATCCTATAATCATTTGATAACCCTAAACATGTAGGGTATAAATCACGGAAACATTCCGGGATACTACGGGTTCATTCCGGGGAGTAAAACATCAATAAAATATACAATTTAGTTAAGGGGAAAGGCGAGGGGTTGACCCATGCCAACTATGAGCTCAAAATGAAGGAGAAAAAGCTTAAAATGAGTTGTTCTGTCGCGAGGTCGCTACATGTGTCACGCTCGCGACAGAAGACTCGCCTTTGGTGCCTCACAGCACCACTTTTTACCCTAAACTTCAATCACAAAAACCACCATCTAGAACACCTTTTTAGGAAAAGTGGTCTTCATAAGAATTGTTAAATATGATGTTATATTTCAAATGGGACAATTTTCAGGTCATTTGGACATCTACAACATAAGATATGACCTAAATAACCTACACTGTTCCAGTGAACCCGCCAGAATAGGGTCATCTACGTTTTAACTACTTTTTGGGATACGTAGAGTCAGAATTAGCTCAAGCATCCTCTTAGGAATTTTTAGCTACAGATCTTAGGTTTCAGATTCAATTTGAATCAACGCAATTTAATCCTTGTAACTCTACTTATGTCAAATACAATACACAGAGGTCTGATAACATTCTGAACAGAATTCACCCACAAACACACTTTACACATGAAAGTTGTATGTAAACCATTTAACACACATATAATCACAACATAGCCATATACATACACCATAAAACCCTACAAGCAATCAAAATGAACAATAAAGATCGCACGCGATCCCAACCTGTAGGACGTTGAACCGCGCTCTCTACTCGGCTCCGACCTTCTCTTTGCCTTTATTGGGCCTCTTGTCCACAGCTTTCATACACAAACCATTCAAAATAACAAAGTTACTCTTCTCTCTTACTTTAAATTAAAAACAGAAATAAGATAAAAGAAGAAGACCAATACTAACTAAATAGCATTGCTTACCTTCTTAGGAGACCTAATTAAGCTCTACTAACCCCTCTCAAAGCTAATCCAAATGAATCACTCAAAACATGTAAAGAAGAAGAAGAATGAACGTAAGAAAGAGCAGAATAATGGAAAAGAAAGAAACTCACGTGAAAGGAGAAGAAAGAAATAGCTAAGTCCAAGTCAATCCCACAATTAACTATGGTAATAAATGCCATCTACCACTTAAATGCATATTTATCTTCTTATTCCTTTTTAATTAATCCTAATCTTCTTTAACTTAATAAAATACTAATTAAGCTCTTGCCACATGTCACCTCCCTACACCGCCATGTGTCGCTCTCCTACAAAGTTACAAATAAATAAAAAAAGGCCAATTTAATTACCCTATCACCGGAGTGGTTCTGTCGCGACCGCGACAGGACTCACACACACAACACTAATCTTTCTTGAACAAAAATTCTGTCATTCTTCTAGGGCTATTTCGGGGTGTTACAGTGACCCTCTAACCCTTGGGAGCCTAGGATTTTTAAGTCTTTGATGGGACACAAGAGGTGTCTTGGAGGTCTCGTTCCAATGAGTAATCGAATAGAATTCTCGCCTCTTTAAGCCCAAAGACCAGAGATGGGTTCGGGACTTCTCATCTAGTTGTACCTTGATTAATTTTACAATTAAATCTTGAGCTTATTAATTCGCTTTCTCTCCACACAATGCAATTTAATTAAGGCGCAATTATCCATGTTGAAAGCGATAAATAAATAAAATAAAGAAAATATCTAAAATGAAATACAATAACACAAGGAGCGGAATACAACTTCCATTTTAAAAATAGAAACCATACATGAAACCGGGGAATTAATTATGAGGACATTGGTCCTTGATTTTATAAAAATAATTTTCGGTGATAGATTCTTTGGATAAGGAAAAATAGGACATTGGTCCTTGGCTTTGTTAAAAATCCCAATTAATTACTATAAAACATTTATTTATTTTTATTTTACGCGAGACAAAATGATTTACATGAAATAAGGACTAAGAATAAATAAATAAATAAATGCATAAATGAAAGAATAAAGTTACAGAATTAAACCAAAATGAGTTCTCCGGGGTGTGAACGGCGACCATTATCTAACGCTCAATCCATCAAAAAATAAGAAAATGGCATTTCACAAAAATAAATAAAAACATGTTAGTATCAAAAAATCCAAAATAAACCAAAAATCAAGATAAAGTTATAAGACTAAAAAAGTAATAATATAAGTAAGTCTAAAGAAAACAGGAAAAATTACTAAAGTAAGTTAAGCGAAACGCATGTCCAGAATATTTACCCTCGGATTTTACCTTTTGGATGAAAATTTGGTTGGATTTGGTCCCACGCGCTTCACGAGGAGAAAACAAAACCAAAGAAAGAGATTTATTGAATTTTTGGAGTGAAAATAGGATTTTTCTATATAAGGGTAAATGAGAATTTTTTCCAACCTCAAAATAGTGTGAAATTTCCTTTTTTATAGAAAAACACGACCGACGGGCGTCGGTTAAATCCCATTTCCACCAGGAAATGGGATTTAAACGACGGGCATCTGACCTACCGACGGGCACATGCCAACGGACACGTGTTCGTTGGTTCGGACACGTATCCGTCGGTAAACTCACAGACGGCCTATCCCTCGTAGCGAGTGAGACGGGCTGCCGCTACGGCTAACGGATGTCCCGCGACCCACGGTCTGACCGTCCGTGGAAGAAAACTCAAAATTTAAGCCAAAATTCTCCCGATTCTCCACTTCTTTCTACCGCAAATAAAAACCTTTAATTCTCGTGAACTCAAAGGACCGAATCCATCTATTCGGAACCAGGCATTGATTTGTTCATCGAGTAATCTCCGATCTGGACTGCCTCGGGACACGTTGCTTACAGTTGCCCCCAATTTTGGGGAGGCTAGTGCACAAGTGCCTAGGTGAGCCAAAATTCAGAGAAAGAAGGGAAGAGAAGCGTACCTGAGGTAGTCCTTACCTTCGGGGTGTTCATCTGGCAGGTCTCATCTTGATCTGATCGTTGATGAACGAATTTGATGTAGGTGCCCTTACCAGTCTCGTCTCGACCTGTAAGGTGTTGGCGAGATGCAGCATTCTCTAGCTACGACCTCATTTGCCTCTGCTGGCCTCGTCTCGGCTCATGCAGCTTTGGGAGATGTAGTATTCTCTGACTACAAACTCAATTTGTGGTTTGTTTTACCACGATTGTTCCGCTAGTCTCGTTTCGACCTGCACGGAGTGAGGTGAAGTGTCTCTAACTCCATCCTCTGTTGCGATCTGTTCTATCGCTGGTGCCCCGCTAACCTCGTCTCGGTCTGCACGGTGGCTGGTCTGTCCCGCTAGCCTCGTCTAGGCATGCACGGTGTGAGGTGAAGTGTCTCTAACTCCATCCTCTGTTGCGATCAGTTCTATCACTGGTGCCCCGCTAACCTCGTCTCGGTCTGCACGGTGGCTGGTCTGTCCCGCTAGCCTCGTCTTGGTATGCACGGTGTGAGGTGAAGTGTCTCTAACTCCATCCTCTATTGCGATCTGTTCTATCACTGGTGCCCCAGTAACCTCGTCTCGGTCTGCACGGTGGCTGGTTTGTCCCGCTAGCCTCGTCTTGGCATGCACGGTGTGAGGTGAAGTGTCTCTAACTCCATCCTCTGTTGCGATCTGTTCTATCGCTGGTGCCCTGCTAACCTCGTCTCAGTCTGCACAGTGGCTGGTCTGTCTCGCTAGCCTCGTCTTGGCATGCACGGTGTGAGGTGAAGTGTCTCTTACTCCATCCTCTGTTGCGATATGTTCTATCGCTGGTGCCCCGCTAACCTTGCCTCTTTTACTACAACAAGGGAAAAGCAAACGTACAGGGCATATACAAGACGCATACTGTCAGACGGGTGCCCCCTTGAAGGACAGTTGGTCGCTCCCCGTTTTTTGATTGCACTGACTGTGACATGCCAGATATCGATTTCTTTATCATCTCCAATGCAGCCTCCTTGTTAAAAAGACCTGCATACTTCTCAAGAGGGTGAGAGAATTTGATGTTGAGCCTCTAGGGCGGAAAAAAAAAATTTGAGCTTTCTCAAATGAGAAAACTAGATTGGAAATTTTGTTGTTTGCCTGCAGGCGGGTGATCTTTCTATTTTGTTTTTGTTTTTCCTTGTTTTGTTTTTGATCTTTACATTTTTGGATGTATTTACAGTATATTGGATTTTCAAGGCCTTGAAAATGTATTCTTCTTTCTGTTTTATTTTGTTGTGTTGTTTGGTTTGTGTTGTTTTCGGTTTGATAATTTGTATTGTTTGTACATTTGCATTTTTTTGAGAATTTGTACATTTATTGTGCGATGTGGGTGAGCGTGCCTCTTATGATAGAGAAACTCACCTAATTGCCCCTTGGCACAGCGTGGACAGGCTTGCTTTTTTGGAGAGTGTCTGACAACGTTGAGCTGAACTCGTCATCTGGATCACCTTTAAGCATGGGGTCTATTCGGACCTTTCCCCTGAGTCACGTACATGGCAATATATACAAAATATTATGTGTGTGTGTGGGATTATGTCTGTGAAATGTATGAATACATTTGAATCCGAATTGTGTGAGGTGTGTGAGCGTACATCTTATGACAGAGAAACTTACCTGTTTGCTCCCGGCATGGTGCGCATGAATAGGCCTGCTCTTTTCCCTCTTAGGAGCGGGTTCGTGAGATTCTTCTCTCGTAAGGACTTCATCTTGATTATTGTGTGATGTGTACAAGCATACATCTCATGGTACAGAAAATTACCTCATTGTTCCAGGCATGGTGTGTCCGGATAAGCTTGTCCTTGTTGGACATTCCACCTCTGTACATATTCACCTGACTTTATGCTGGATATAGTGGCAACTAATGTTGAGCTTAATCTGTCCTTTAGACTATCCTTGCTCATGAGGTCTATTCAGACCTTTCACTCAGAATCATGTACACAATAACATATACAACAGATTGTGTGTGTGTATGGGATCATGCGTGTGAAATGTACATACAAAACTATATACAGAAACACATTCAAAGGATTAATGTACAAGAACTGTGTGTGCATATCTATACGTGTAAAAGACTGAATGCACGTGACATGCAAAAATAAATAGACCACATCCCAGGTGGTTAAGGGATTCATTGAGGGTACTGCTCGACTGCCCGCATTGTCTGATGCTCCCAAAGATCTAGAAAAGCGTTGTCTTGACTTTACGGACTCTGACCCATAATCTTTTTAAGGATAACTGACCCGTACATATCTTTGCCCCCCGATCAACTAGCATTTTGCCCCTAGGACTCTGAATCATGATCTACATTATGCATTATCTGCCTAAAGGTGAAGTCATTCGGAATAATGCTACCTTATCACTCCAGGAGTCAAAAGTCATTGTTTTAAAGGTAGTGCGTCATTTGTGGATTTTCGCACTAGCTTTTCTTGGCGGGAAATGTGTCCCTTCATGGATTTTCACAAGACCCTGTGCCTAATTTTTTTTTTTGCCTGGAATGGACCCAACCCAACCCAGCGGCTTTTATTCATTTCATTTTTTGAGGGACAGACTGCCTGTTCCCAGGTTTTTACGTTGCCCTTTGGCCTAACTTTTGCTTAGAGAGCCAGTCACGGTTTTCATCTCTAACGGCCTTTTTTCTTTTCTTTTTTTTTGAGACTCTCTTGTCTTTCAAGTATGGCTGCAAGAAAAGTTAAAGCTGCCATAAAAGCCCCTTCCTAGAGTAATCCGCAATTATTCTTTGAGGCATTTCTCTCTAGGCATCGATTGCATTCCATGACCTTCCTTGATGAACGTGTTGCTAGATTGGGTGAAGTAGCAGATGAGGATCGGGTTCTTTAGGACTTCATGAGGTTGCCTTTTTACCTTACCACCCATTATGCTCGATAATTCAGAGGGATTAACAATATAGTGAGGCATCCCTATCTTTCTAAAGTGGACCTTTATCTTCGACTCTTACCTCCAAACATCATGGCCTCTAGGCGAGCTGTCGGTGAAGACTATTATGCCATCTATCGGGGGTTGTTCTTTCACTCCCACTAATGCACTCAAGAGGTAGGTGCTCAATCCTGCAATCGATAGCAGAACTCACCGACTTAGACATCCGGATGGTGAGAGCAGTAGCAGAGTGTAGCCATTTAGATTTCATACGTTTAGCAATGAACAACATTTCTCTTTTTATAAATGAACTAGAAAATAATGAACACATGTATTTGCAAAGATTGTGTACATTTCAATATGATTTCTCCACACA
This sequence comes from Excoecaria cochinchinensis, assembly GCA_947683425.1. NCBI lineage: Eukaryota > Viridiplantae > Streptophyta > Magnoliopsida > Malpighiales > Euphorbiaceae > Excoecaria > Excoecaria cochinchinensis. The sequence continues at coordinate 2,640,769 of CANTUQ010000063.1, forward strand.
TGATCATTATCTAACATCGATTCAAAATGCAAAACTATATCTAATCTCAGAGTATATCTTTTAAGCATCAAACTCCTGTCTCCAATCAGCCCTCTCGGGTTTTCTTGGTTGGATATTTTCTCTCAAGCCTCTAATTTTTGCCCAGGATGCCTTTTTTTGGTTTTCACCCTGACGAGGCGCCCAATTTTAGCAAGGCCGTCTTTTTTCGATTTTCGACCTGCGGGGCTTTCATTCTCTTCTTTTGATTTTTAGTCTTTAGCCATGGACCCTGTTGCGTTCGTCAATGTCATCTTTATCACTGCCTATTGCTGCTGTCTTGGATAACAACTTTTGAAGAACGAATGGACCCTCCTCACATCAGCTTGAACTTGCCTCATTTGTCCGGAACTCCTGGTCTCATTTGCTCGAAGACTGAACCTCCCTCTTTCATTTGATACTTTCTAACCTCCCTCATGAATGGTCGAGCAGAGCATTTTCTGATAGATCCAGCTGTGGTAGCAATCCCATGATTCGTCCTTGCCTGACGCGTTTAACTGCCGCTGCCATTGTTGTGCCCCTTTTAGCTTCCAGGATTTAGGCTGTCTTAAAGGTTTGAACTTTACAACGATCGGCCATGCTGCTTCTGCCCCCCTTTACTTTTGTAGAGGTTCCGACAGTGATTCTTTAGCATGGAAGCACACAAGGCAATTTTTCTGGCCAATCTTTGTAATCATGAACCATCTTAGCTAGGATCCTCTTGACATTCTTGTTGGCAGATTCTACTGCCCCGTTGGTTTGAGGATGATATGGAGAAGACTTGTGATGCACAATACCATATTTCTTGAGTAACTTCCTCGTTTCGGCCATGAACTGGACCCCGTTATCAGATACCATGTGGTGTGGGAGGCCATACCTACATATCAAATTTTCCTCAATGAATTTCGCCATATCCCGAGCATCAACTTTCTTGAAGGACTCAGCTTACACCCATTTGGTAAAGTAGTCGATGGCGACAATGATGTATCTATGCCTATTGGAGGCCGTGGGGCGTATCTCTCCAATAATGTTAATCCTCCAAACTGCGAACGGTCAAGGCGACATCAAATTATGCAATTTTGAAATGGTCAAGTGCTTTAAATCTGCATACTATTGGCATAACTGATACTGCTTTAAATACTTCGAGCAATCGTTATCCATGGTGAGCCAGAAGAATCCTTATCTCATAATCTTTTTGGCCAATGTCAGCCCATTCATAGGGGCTCCGCATACGTTGGCGTGCGTTTCTTCCATTACCCTCTTGGTGTCTTTCTCATCCGAGCACCTCAACTGGATTCCATCAGCCTGTCGTTTGTACAACTTGCGAATCATTCTCTGATTTTTCTTGGTGGCTTCTTCTAGAAATGCCGCATTTTCTGGGTAGTTCATAATGTCATAGTACCACGGCCTCCCATCCACTACTTCTGTTTCCATGACTGACTTAGATTCGAAGCTAGGTCTCTTAGAGCTAGAAATCAAAATCGGTCTCATGCCTACTCCTTCTGGATTGTCCCACGTTGACACTAAAGTGGTGAGTGCATCAGCCAACTGATTTTTATCCCTCGGAACAAAATGGAATGTGCACACTTCAAACTGGCTACTTAGGTCTCTCGAGTGCTTGATGTACGGCATTAGCCTTTCTTCTTTATAGCCCATTCACCTCGAATTTGATTAATTACCAAGGATGAATCACCAAACACTTCCATGTTCTTTGCCCCTAAGGCTATTGACGCTTCCAACCTAGAAGTACATGCTTCATACTCGGCCTCATTGTTGGTGGCCCTGAATCTCAACTTCTTCGCTAAGGGAAGCTTCTCATCATCCGGGGTTATCAGAATAACTCCTACTCCTGCCCCTTTGCTATTAACAGCCCCATCAAGGTGTAATTGCCAACCCTGAACTGCTATAGCTGCCACATCCTCATCCGAAAAGTTGAACTCGTATGAGTCTCCTTGAATTGGGTGTTCTGCTAAGAATTCAGCCACTGAACGCCCTTTGATAGTTTTTCGGGTAATGTACTCTACATCAAATTCTTATAGCAGTAACGACCACCTACCCATTTTGCAAAGTAAAGATGGGAATTCCTGCAAGTATCTTAAGGGATTCTGCTTTGTTACTGCATGTACCTTGTAGGAATAAAAGTAACGTCTCAACTTCTTAGAGGCCCAAATTACCGCAAGGCAAACTTAACCTTATAAGCCAGGAACTTCTTGCTAAGGTAGTAAATAGCAAATTCCACTCTGAATCCGTCCTCCTGGGCTATCATGGCACCTACAGAACTATCTTCTATTGCCAAATACAAAATCAATGGTTTGACTGGCTGCAGCGGTCTAAACACCGGTGGATTCAGCCTATACTCTCTGACAGTATCGAAAGCCTTCTGACAACTTTCGTTCCATACTACTGGTTGGTCTTTTTCGAGTAGTTTGAAGATCGGTTTGCAGATCGAAGTAGGCTTAGCAATAAACCTACTGATGTATTGCAACCTACCCAAAAAGCTTCTCACATCCTTTTCCTTCTGCGGTATTGGCATCTCTCTGATGGCCCTAACCTTATCTGGGTCAATTTCAATTCCCCTCTGACTAACTACGTGTCCTAGGAGCTTCCCTGAGGTAACACTAAAGATACACTTCTTAGGATTTTACCGTATATTGTACTTGTTTATCTTTTGGAAGAACTTTTCTAAGGCTTCGAAATGACCTTCTCTAGTGGCCGACTTGATCATCATGTCATCCACGTATACCTCCACTTCTTTATGGATTAAGTCATTTAAGATTTTTGTTGTCATCCTCTGATAAGTGGCTCCTGCGTTCTTCAAGCCAAAAGGAATCACCCTGTAAGCATATGTCCCCCACTCTGTGATGAAAGCCGTTTTGATCCTGTCAATTATCTTATTGAGGATCTGATTATAACCAACATAGCCATCTACAAAACTGTACATTACACAAGTGGCAGCACTGTCAATCAGCACATCAATATGGGGTAAGGGGAAGTCATCCTTAGGACAAGCCTTATTCAAATCCCGGTAGTCCACGCATACCCTCACCTTTCCATTCTTCTTGGCCACAGGGATAACATTTGCTAACCACATGGGATACTGCACCTCAACTAGAAATTTGGCTTTGATTTGCTGTCGAATCTCCTCTTTTACTTTATCTGCCCATTCCGGCCTAAGTCCCAACTTCCCGATCAATTCCTGGCATATCTTCGTAAGTCCAGGTAAAGACTTTTTCATATTTTTTTTTAATATTCTCTCAAATTTTTCTTGCTTCAGGAGTTACATTAGATGCTATCAAGATTTTCTTTGGACTTTCTAATGTTTCTGAGATTAAATAGAGTAGCATCAACTGAATCAATGTCAAATATGAATGAGTTATGATCATGATTATGCATAGCAAAATCATAAGAGACATAACACAAGTAAGCAAAAACGTTCATCTTATTAATGAAGCTAAAATGTCATTATTAAGCAGTTCAAAAATAAAAAGACTATTCTAAATAGCTAATCAACTCCCATTCTTGCCGACATAACTGTTGCAGCCGACGGTCCATTATCATCCCTAAGAACCATCATGCCTTTCCACTTAGGCACTTAGTTTATCTTATTCTTTCCCTCTCGCTTTTCTGGGTCGGATATCTTCTTAGAATCAATCAGATCTTGAATGGCATGTCTTAAGGCCTTGCAATAATCTGTGGTATGCCCGATGTGTTGGTGGAAGGCACAATACTCATCTTTCTTATGATTGGGTTGTCCCTGGCTTCTAGCTGGCCTAGCTAGAAATGGCTGCAATACCCCCTCCTTTATCAGCCTCTTAAGGACCCAAGACAATGATCTGCCCAAATTAGAAAAATGCCTTTGCCTCACTTCCGTCGTTGGCATTCCTACCGTCTTTCCTTTTTTTGGGTCTGACACCAGTTCTTATATACGATTTTTCAGGTGACGACAGTAGTCTGTTCTATGCCCAGTGTACTGGTGATACGCACAATACCAGTCTGTTCTGTGCCTAGGCTTTCCCTGAGTTAGGGCAGGCCCAGCTGGCAAGGGTTACAACTTCCCTTTCTTAATAAGACGGGTGAAATGCCAAGACAATGGCTTACCCAAGACAGTGAGGTGGGATCGAGCTACTCCAGTGGCTGAAACTTCTGTAGCCTTGACATTTACCTTACTGTTGTCGAGGCTTCCTGAGGTTTCACCTTCTAGAATATAAGTGACCGCAGGGTCCTCATCCTCTTCGGGCATAGTGCCATGTTCTAAAGTAGGACTTCTATTTCATCCTTGCTCAACTGGTGAATCAAGTGACCTCTTACCTCTGGTCTCAGAAGGAAAAGGAGATACTGGAGACGTCGCTGTATGAGCCTTCTGGATCGTGGCTGGCTTCACTTGGTTGATAGCTGTTGCCATAAGCTGAGCTTGGAGAACCAGCGCCATGGCATCCATTCTTTCTTTGATCACAGCCAGCATCCTTTTTTCCAGCTCTTCAAACCTTTTATCTATCTCCTGGACAATCAGGGCGCAAGTCTCTTTTGTCGATTGTGAAGGGCCAGCCATTTTTAATACCTTTAGATGCTTTGGTAAGGATGCTAGGTCTCTGTCAGCCAATCTAAACTCTGATCATTCTTCGGACGACTATCGGGATCCCTAAACCACCCAAGAAAATGGTCTACAGTGGCTGAAAGGCAAAGAGTTAGAATGATGCATGAGTAATATGCAATGCATGGTCGTGCTGTGCAATAAATGGTATACAATGGTTAAAAGAGATTATAATGGTACATGTGAGACATGTGAAAAACTATACACAGGATAATATGTACATGTAATAATTATTTGCAAAGAATAAGATGTATGCATAGGGAGAAAATAAAAATTTTATTTATGCATGAATAACATGAATATGTAATGCATCATCCACAACCACATGCAAGCAGATAGATCCTTCCAACCTTATTGCCCCCACACACGAGGTCGTGCGGTCTCTGTCTTAGGTGGGCTTGATCCATGGGTTAAAAGGGAACCCGATGGACGTTCATGGTGCACAGTGGAAAACCGGCAGCATAACCTCTCTTAACTAATGCACAGGTGCATGTTGTGATCATTGTGTATTTAGGCAGTCCGAATAAATTGACATGGGCCTACCGAGGCATGAAAGCCTTTGATTAGGTGACCAATCAGATTATTTGGGTTTGTCCAATACAAAATGATCCATATAGCAAGCAAGGTACTATGGTTCATACCACCTAGAGGAAGTATTTATTGCCATTACATGAGCTTTGGCCAGGGTGATGATACTTTAGGGCTACCCAAGCATGGTCCTTGCCAATGGGTCTAACTCATCACGAGCGTAACGATCGATCAGGTCTCTATTTGATATACCACGATGGTACGAGGCTTGGGCTGGTGATTATCCTTAACACTTCCCTACATTGAGTGAACGTAGGGTCGTGCTTCGGGAACGCACCGGGGCTAAAAGAGGGATCAAACTAGCATAGATCTAAGGCTCTAATGAGGTGCAATGCAGTTTTGAGAGAAAGCAAAATTTATAAACTAAAGCTTAATCGTAAATTTTAATCAAGGTACTTTCAAATTGAAGTCTCGAATAATAGTCCCTAGTGGAGTCGCTACTGTGACGCGCGCCGAACCCCGATGGCGCCCCCCTTGACCGGCCGCTTGAGGGCGATCGGGCAAGTGAGGTTTGTTGACAACTTGCGACGAATTGCAAGTGCGTATATTTTGGGCAACAAAGAGGTTTCATGGAGTCGCCACCCAATAAAACATTGGGAAAGTTCCTCTCGCATCGGAGAGCCTAAGACAGCGCATGTATCCATTTTGGGCAAACCAAGGGGTCTTGGAGGCATTCACCCCCAATAGAACATTGGGAGTGACCCTCTAACCTTTGGGAGCCTGGGATTTTTAAGTCTTTGATGGGACACAAGAGGTGTCTTGGAGGTCTCGTTCTAATGAGTAATCGGATAGACCTCTTGCCTCTTTGAGCCCAAAGATCAGAGATGGGTTCGGAACTTCTCATCTATTTCTACCTTGATTAATTTTACAATTAAATCTTGAGCTTATTAATTCGCTCTCTCTCCACACAATGCAATTTAATTAAGGCGCAGTTATCCATGTTGAAAGCGATAAATAAATAAAATAAAGAAAACATCTAAAATAAAATACAATAACACTAGGAGCGGAATACAACTCCCATTTTAAAAATAGAAACCATACATGAAATCGGGGAATTAATTATGAGGACATTGGTCCTTGATTTTATAAAAATAATTTTCGGTGATAGATTCTTTGGATAAGGAAAAATAGGACATTGGTCCTTGGCTTTGTTAAAAATCCGAATTAATTACTATAAAACATTTGTTTATTTTTATTTTGCGAGAGACAAAATGATTTACATGAAATAAGGACTAAGAATAAATAAATAAATAAATGCATAAACCAAAGAATAAAGTTATAGAATTAAACCAAAATGAGTTCTCCGAGGTGTGAACGGCGACCGTTATCTCATGCTCAATCCATCAAAAAGCAAGAAAATGGCATTTCACAAAAATAAATAAAAACATGTTAGTATCAAAAAATCCAAAATAAACCAAAAATCAAGATAAAGTAATAAGACTAAAAAAGTAATAATATAAGTAAGTCTAAAGAAAACAGGAAAAATTACTAAAGTAAATTAAGCGAAATGCATGTCCAGAATATTTACCCTCGGATTTTACCTTTTGGATGAAAATTTTGTTGGATTTGGTCCTACGCGAGTGAAAATCGGATTTTTCTATATAAGGGTAAATGAGAATTTTTCCAACCTCAAAATAGTGTGAAATTTCCTTTTTTATAGAAAAACACGACCGACGGGCGTCGGTTAAATCCCATTTCCACCAGGAAATGGGATTTAAATGACGGGCGTCTGACCTACCGACGGGCATATGCCAACGGACACGTGTTCGTTGGTTCGAACATGTGTCCGTCGGTAAACTCACAAATGGCCCGTCCCTCATGTCGAGTGAGACGGGCTGCCGCTACGGCCGACGGATGTCCCGTGATCGACGGTCTGACCGTCCGTGGAAGAAAACTCAAAATTTAAGCCAAAATTCTCCCGATTCTCCACTTCTTTCTACCGCAAATAAAAACCTTTAATTCTCGTGAACTCAAAGGACCGAAATCTCCGAATTTCATCCATCTATTCGGAACCAGGCATTAATTTCTTCATCGGGTAATCTCTGATCTGGACTGCCTTGGGACATGGTGCTTACACCCCCCCTCTTATGTGTCATCGGGACCAATAATTGGTATCAAAGCAGGTCTCATTTTTCTAAGATTTAACAATCTTGAGTGGTCCATAAGATGGCATCAAGTTCTAGAAATCCTCCTGTGGCTACTCCATTTAAAGAAGGTCATTTTATCTACTGACCACCTATGTTCTGTGGAGATAATTATACATTTTGGAAAGTAGTAATATGGCATTTTATCCAGTCTCAAAACATGGATTGTTGGGAAATAATAGAAGAAGGTTATCAACCTCCAACAAAAATAATTGAACAAAGAGGAACAAGCATTACTGTTCAGAAAACCAGAAAGGAGCTTACTAAAGATGAAAAGAAAAGAGTTCAACTGAACTCAAAAGCAATGAGTATTTTATTTTATTCTTTACATACAAATGAATTTAATAGAGTCTCTGGTTGTGATACAACAAAATAAATATGGGATAAGCTTGAAGCCACGTATGATAGAACCCATGAAGTAAAGGGATCTAGACTACACGTGCTCATGATGGATTACGAAGCTTTTAAAATGAAGCCAGAAGAGACTATGGCTGAGGTAATTAATAGGTATGTTAAGTTAACTAATGAGATTAAAGCTCTTGGTTACAAACTTAGTGAAGAAAATAAAATTGCTAAACTTATTAGAGGTCTTACTCCTAGATGGGAAGCTAAAGCTTCTATTTTATTAGATAAAGATCCTAGTACTCTTAATTTTGATACTATTTGTGGCTCACCTATTTCTCATGAGCTTTATATTCAGTCTCAAGATGCCAAAAAAGAGAAAGAAAGAAAATTAAAGTCTCTTGCTCTCAAAGCTGATTATGGAAGTGACTACTCAATTGGTGATGATGAGATGGCACTCATTACTAAGAAGTTCAAGAAACTGTATCGAAAAGGTAAGAAATTCAATAAGATACAGTAGTAAAAATACTCTCACTAGAAAGTAGATAGCAGCTCCAGATCTACTGGAGATGTTGTATGTTATGAGTGTAAAAAGCCTGGACATATCAAATCTAAATGTCCAAATTTGAAGAAAAGGGAGAAAAGATACAAGAAGAAGGTTATGAGAGCTACATGGAGTAATACTGAAGATTCTAGCATCAGCACAGAAGAATCAAAGGGAGATTCAGATAAAGCTGGTCTAATGGCAATTTCTGATCATGAGGAATAACACTTCTCTGCTAAGACAGATCAAAAAAATCACACTACTGATGAATAGAACAAGGGTTAAACATATAACGAAAATGACATAGAAGAGGTAATGTGTTTCGACTCTGAATCTAGTTCTGATTCTAATAGAGACGAATATGAAAATATGCTTGTATATTTTAAAAAAGTGCATCATAAATATCGCATGCTTAAAACGAATTATATTATATTAAGAAAACAGCATGATGCATTAAGATAAGAATTTGAGCTTGTAAAACAGAAAGAATTGGATGGGAAAAATGAACTTTCAGATTTAGAAAAAAAATACATTGCATTACAAGAAAAATCTAATGACAAAGGAAAGAAAGTTTGTTTATGTGATAAAAAAAGAAAACAAAATAAGGAGTTGCATGCTAGCACATCTGAGTATAATTATAAGTATAAAAAGAAGCATGTTCATAAAATGGAATAAAAAAATTATTCCGTGAAGAATTTTTATAGCAATTATGTTACTTGCTTTTACTGCAGCAGAAAAGGCCATGTGTCTAAATTATGCTATTATAAGAAAAATGCTAGTTTTGGAAAACAGATATGGGTTGTTAAAAATAATGTGCATGCTATCACTAACCCACAAGGACCTAAGAAAGATTGGGTACCTAAAGCTGTATGATTTCCTTACAGATCTGCCTTAGGAGCTCCAGATTAGAAAAATGGTACTTGGATAGTGGATGCTTTATGCACATGACTGGGAACAGATCAAAGTTTTCAAAATTAACTATGAGAGATGGTGGAAAAGTCAGTTTTAGTGATAACAGGAAAGGGAAAATCATTGGAGTAGGAACCATTGGCCTAATCTAAAGATAGTTGATGTCAAACTTGTTGATGGGATTGAAGTTCAACTTGTTGAGTATTAGCCAAATATGTGATAGAAACAGAAGAGTGATCTTTGAGAAGGATCACTGCAGAGTAGAAGATGTTGGAACAGATCAGTCTGTTCTAACAGGGCACAGATCTGGAAATATTTATCAAGTCAATCTAGAAGAGCTTCAAGAAAGTAATCTAAAGTGCTTGATAACACAAGAAAATTTAAGTATACTTTGGCACAAGAAACTTGGACATGCTAGCATTCATGCTATTGAAAAGCTTACTAGGAAAAATCTTGTTAAAGGGTTGCCAAAGATGAATTTTGAAAGAGATTACGTTTGTAAGGCTTGTCAACTAGGGAAATAGACCAGAACTTCCCACAAGTTAAAAGGTGAAATCTCATCCAAGAAAGCATTGGAGCTTTTACACTTAGATTTGTTTGGACCAATATGTCCTGCAAGTATTGGTGGAAAAGTTAATGTATTTGTTATAGTGGATGATTACACAAGGTATAATTGGACATTATTTCTTACTCACAAAAGTGAGGCATTCAAGCCATTTGAAAAATTGAGCAAGAAATTACAAAGTGAGATACAATATATGATCACAAGTATAAGGAGTGATCATGAAGGAGAATTCGAAAAAATAAGTTTTGAGGAGTATTGCAATAGTTTTGGAATTCATCATAGTTTATCAGTTGCTAGAACACCTCAATAGAACGGCATAGTAGAAATGAAGAATAGAACACTTCAGGAGATGGCCAAAATAATGATTAATGAAAATAACCTTCCAAAGTACTTTTGGGCAGAAGCAGCAAGTACTGCTTGTTATATCCTGAACAGAACACTTGTCAGATTAGTTCTAAACAAGACTCCATATGAGCTTTAGAAGAACAGAAAATCAAACATCAGCTATTTTCAACCTTTCGGCTGTAAGTGCTTTATTTTTAATGATAAGAGTAATCTAGGTAAATTTGATGTAAAATCTGATGAAGGTATTTTTCTTGGTTATTCGTTAAATAACAAAGCATATAGAGTCTTTAATAGAAGAACTTTAGTTGTAGAAGAGTCTATAAATGTGAAATTTGATTATGCTGACATCTACACTAGAGAAAGGAGCTTTTCTGATGTTGATACAGATGAAGAAGTGGTTGAAATGAACAAAGAGATAGGAGAAAAAATCACGCAAAAAAGTCATCAAATCAACAAGTAGATTAGAACGACAGATCTAGAAATTTGTCTGGACAACTAGAAGCAATTTAGCCAGTAGAAAGGCAGGAAGATCAATATCCAGAAAACCAGACAAAATAATCAATAGAAAGATTAATAGATCAACAAAATACAGAACAACCAGCAGAATTGCCTAAGGATTGAAAGTTTCATGGATATCACCCAAAAGAAAACCTACTGATGGAACCATCAGAGAAAATGATGACCAGAAGAGCAATGCATGAATACTGTGGTAATGTAGCTTTTATTTCTCAACTAGAACCCAAAAATTTTATTAATGCTCAAAATGATGAAAATTGGATTCTTGCTATGCAAGAAGAATTGAATCAGTTTGAGAGAAATAAAATTTGGTATCAAGTTCCCAAACCTTCAAATTGTTCTATTATTAGTACTAAATGGGTTTTTAGAAACAAGTTGATGAAGAAGGAAATGTAGTGAGAAATAAAGCAAGATTAGTCGCTCAAGACTACAATCAAGAAGTAGGTATTGATTTCAATGAAACTTTTGTACCTGTAGCTAGATTAGAAGCAATAAGAATTTTGTGTGTATATGCATGTTTTAAGAACTTCATACTTTATCAAATGGATGTGAAAAGTGCATTTTTAAATGGATTCTTAAATGAAGAAGTTTATGTAGCCCAACCTCCTTGCTTTGAAAATCCAAAATATCCAGAATACGTTTACAAACTCAAAAAGGCTTTACATGGTTTGAAACAAGCTCCTAGAGCTTGGTATGAAAGATTGAGTTATTTTCTTCTTTCTTATGGTTTTAATAGGGGAAAAGTTGACAATACACTTTTTACAAAGCATGATTCATTAGATATTTTACTAGTACAAATTTATGTTGATGACATTATTTTTGGTTCTACTAATGTTTCTATGTGCAAAGATTTTGAGTGTATTATGAAGCAGAAATTTGAGATGAGTTTTGATATGAGCTTAAATAGCTCAAATTTAGTTAGTGTTTTGTATTTAAAATCATGTTTAGTTGTGGTTATTTATGTTAGAATTTGGTATTTTTTATGTTTTATTTTATGTTGTTTGAGTATAAGAGGAAATGGAGAAAAACTATGAAGAATGAGCAAATTAAGTAAGGAAATCTGGCATCTGTCACTGGCGCGACTCCAGGCGCAAGCGCAACCTTGTACGGGTAAGAAGAAGCAAGGAATAGCAGAAGGAAGAAGCTGAGTAGGAGGAGCCGTGTTCTATCGCGAGCGCGATAGAGGGAGGATTTGCAATTCAAAATTAAAGTCAAGCTACAAAGGGACATGACCTTTCACCAAGGGTTGTGTACCTCTATAAGGGTACTTGAAGGGTCATATTGGTTTATAAAGGAACTATAAAGCCAATGGAAATTAGAAGTTAAGTAGTTAGTTTTTGAGTCAGTTTTTCAGTTTTTCTAAGAGTTTGAGACAGAATTTTTAGAAGTTAAATTTTGAAGAGAAGACAAGAGCAAGGAAGAAGAAGAACTTGTAATGAGTAAAGGATTGAGAGATCATGTTTTATTTATCTTTCAATTTATCTTTTCTTCTATTTAATTTCTTGAATGATAATTCTAGGAACTTCAACAATTATGTTAATATTGGTTTATTCTCATTAATACAACTAATCTTTAATCAATTGCAAAATTCTTTAATACTATTGTTTTGATGATTTTTTATAAGTAAGACTATAGTTCGAGAGATATATTTTTACTTAAGGCTATTAGGAATTCATTATCATAACATTGCTAGGGAGACTAGGATGATTATGATAGTTGTGATAGGATGATTTATATTCTTAAAATATGTAAATATAATACTCTAATTCTATAATGAGAATTAAGGGTTAGAAATTATAATTGCATATTTTAGGCATTCTATTTCATGTCGAGAGAGTAATTTAGAACTTTATTTCAACTTGACTTGCATGTTAAAGATTAATTTCAAACCAAGAAAATATTTATCAAGTTTCACATTTGTAAATCAAATCATTATTTATGTTTGTCTTCTTTGATCATAATTAAAATAGGATTAATAAATAACTTAGTTTTAGTATAATAATAATAGTTTAGTTTTATCACCTAAATTAGTGAATTTTGTAAACAAGATTGAGATCAAGAAATTAGTGAGTAATGACCCAACATATTCCTCGTGGGAACGATGTCTTAATTACCAAATGGTAAACCGTGCACTTGCAGATTTAACGTACAACAAGTTTTTGGCGCCGTTGCCGGGGAACATAATTTCTGTTTATTGCCATTATAATACTTGATTTAAGATTTTGGATTACAATATTTAATTAGTTTTTATTTGTTTTGTTGTGTTTTACAGGATTTGATTGCTTGAGTTTATGCCTAGGACAAGGAAGTCTAAAAAAAAACTTGAACCATTAAATCTGAAAATAGAGAAATTCATATTAGAAAGAAGAAACTCAGCCAAAAAGAGATTAAACATGGATGGAGATAATCAGACAGCAAGACTAATGGATTTTACTACACCAATATTGAGTGGAACTCAACAAGGAGTAGTTCGTCCTGCGGTAAATGCTAACCAATTTGAGATTAAGCCTTCTTTATTACAAATGTTACAAAATAGCATACAATTATATGGTTTGCCAAATGAGAATCCTAATGCTCATTTAGCAAATTTTTTGAGATTTGTGACACATTTAAGATAAATGGTGTACCAGTAGATGCAATTAAACTTAGACTTTTTGCATTCACTTTAAAAGATAAAGCTAAAGCATGGCTTAATTGACTTTCACAAGGATCAATAACCACATGGGACCAATTAGCACAAGCGTTTTTTATCAAAGTATTTTCCTTTAGCCAAAACTGAAAAGATAATCAAAGATATCACTACCTTTACTCAATATGAAAATGAATCTTTGTATGAAACTTGGAAAAGGTTTAAAGAACATCAATGTAGTTGTCCACACCATAATCTTCCTAAAGAATTACTCATGTAAACTTTTTATAGTGGGGTGAATCATACAACTAGGGGAACAATAGATGCAGCGTCAAGTGGATCTCTTATGAGAAAAACTACAAATGTTGCCTATGAGTTACTTGAAGAGATGGCTACTAATAATTGCATGTGGCCTACTGAAAAAGCAGAGGTATCACTCTCTTCACCCATTAAAGATGTGCATTCTATTGATTCGGTTTCAGCTTTGCAGGCACAAGTAGCAGCATTGACACATAAGATTGAAAATATGAGTATGGGAGCATCTCAACCAAGTTCTTGTAATATATGTGGTCAACAAGGGCACAATAGCAATGATTGTGGGTTAGGTATGGCTAGTATAGAGGAACAAGTTAGTTTTGTACAAGGGCAAAATCATGGTAATCTTTATTCTAACACTTATAATCCTGGATGGCGTAACCATCCTAATTTTTCATGGGGCAATAACCAAAATAGAGGAGTAGGGGGATTTCAATAGCCAGAAGATCATTTTGGGGCATTAGAAGCCAAAATGGATAGATTTTTAGAAGGTATAAATTTGAAAATTAACTCTCAAGATGAGAACCAAAAGAGGCTAGAAACAAAATTTGATCAAATAGCAAAGAATCAAGCATCTTCCATTCACAATTTAGAAGTTCAGTTGGGACAACTTCAAATGCATTACCTTTAAGAATTCAAGGATGTCTTCCAAGAAATACGGAGGATAATCCTAGAGAGCAATTGAAAGTAATAACATTGAGGTCAGGTAAAAAATTTGTGAATGATTTGAGTTTAGATAATTCAGTTGAAATTTTGTAGAAAAGAAGTATAAAGGAGGCAACAAAGCCCTCTGTCATGTGCGCAACGCCAGTTGTGGGCATGATAGAAGAGATTTGAGACAAGTTCACAAGTGCAACACCAATCGCAGGTGCGATAGAGGACAATCAGCCTTCTATCGCGGGAGCGACAGAGGGGGCTACAAGGGCTAGAGTTTTTCAACCTCGTCCACCATTTCTGCAAAAGCTCAAGCAAAAGGATCAGGACAAGCAATTCTTAAATTTTCTTGATAAATTGAAAATTTTACATATTAATTTATCATTTGTTGAAGCTATATCTCAAATTCCTAATTATGCAAAATTTTTGAAGGATTTGATTTTAAAGAAAAGGAGTTGGGAGGATATTTCAACTATTGCAGTTACTGAGGATTGTAGTTCCATAATTACAAATAATTTACCAACCAAATTAAAAGACCCTGGTAGTTTTACTATTCCTTGTAAGTTAGGGGACAAAAAATTTCCAAGGTGTCTTTCTGATTTAGGAGCTAGTATCAATCTTATGCCATTATCTATTTTCAAAAAGTTAGGATTGGAAGATATTAAATGTACCCTAATTGACATGGAAGAGGAGTATCAACCTAAGGTAGATAGGCGAAGGAGACTTAACCCTAATATGAAAGAAGTAGTTAAGAAAGAAGTGATAAAATTACTTGATGCTGGCACAATTTATCCAATTTCGGATAGTGCATGGGTGAGTCCAATTCATTGTGTTCCTAAGAAAGGAGGCATGACTGTAGTCCAAAATGAGAATGGTGAGTTAATACCTACTCAAACCACTACTGGTTGGAGGGTTTGTATTGACTATAGAAAGCTAAATACAGCTACTAAAAAGGATCATTTTCCTTTACCATTTATTGATCAAATGTTAAAACGTATTATTGGTCATTCTCATTATTATTTTCTTGACCGTTTTTTGGTTATTTTCAAATTTTCGTTTACCCTAGTGATCAAGAGAAAACAACATTTACTTGTCCTTATGGAACATTTGCCTATAGAAGGATGCCTTTTGGTTTGTGTAATGCACCAGCTACTTTTCAAAGGTGCATGACTGCAATTTTTGGTGATATGATAGAGCACATTATGGAAATATTCATGGATGATTTTTCAGTGTATGGTGACTCGTTTGAGTTATGCTTGTAGAACTTGGATAGGGTTCTGTTTAGATGTGAGGAGTCTAATTTAGTGCTTAATTGGGAGAAATGCCACTTGATGGTTAAAGAAGTCATAGTATTGGGGCATAAAATTTCTGAAAAAGGAATTGAAGTAGATAGGGCTAAGATTGAATTGATTGAGAACTTACCTCTACCATCTACAATAAAAGGTGTTAGGTCATTCTTAGGGCATGCAGGTTTTTATAGAAGATTCATTAAGGATTTTCTTTAATGGCTAAACCTTTATCTAATATTTTAGTGAAGGATGCGGCTTTCAATTTTTCTACTGAATGTGTGAAGGCTTTTGAGAGTTTGAAAAAGGCTCTTGTTAGTGCCCCTATTATAACTTCATCGGATTGGAGTACTGTAGACACCGGCTCCTGAGGCGGTCCAAGATCAGGATTACCCGATGATGAAATAGAAGACCGATTTTCGGCAAGAAAGGTGAGAACCGATCGTTCCTTGTCAAAAGATGTGTTTTTCGGAAATAATTAAAAAATTATATATTTTTGGGGAAATTAAAATTAAGATGGAGAAAAAATATATATTAATTTTGTATCAAAATTAAAATTAAAATTAAAAAAAAAAATAAAAAAAAAATTAAATAAATTTTTGGTCGCGAGTGCCGCTGCGGCAGCGCGGGGCCGCCTGCGCGGCAGGCCGCCCCAGCGATCAGGGGCGCCTGCGAGGCAGGCCGCCCCAGCGCACAGGGGCGCCTGCGAGGCAGGCCGCCCGCCTCGCGCAGGGGCGCCTGCGCGCGAGGCAGGCGCCTCGCGCGATGCCCCTGCGCGCGGGGCGGGCGCCTCGCGCGACCCCCCCTGCGCGCAGGGGCGGGCGCCTCGCGCGACCCCCCTGCGCGCGGGGGCGGGCGCCTCGCGCGACCCCCCCTGCGCGCGAGGCGGGGCGCTCCGCGCGACCCCCCTGCGCGCGAGGCGGGGCGCTCCGCGCGACCCCCCTGCGCGCAGGGGCGGGCGCCGCGCGCCCCCCCTGCGCGCGAGGCAGCTGCCTCGTGCGCACCCCCCTACGCGCGAGGCAGCTGCCTCGCGCGACCCGCCTGCGCGAGGCAGGCTGCGCGCAGCAGCCTGCCGCGCGCGGTGCCAGGGCACCACGCGCAGGCTGCCGCGCGCCCTTGGCTCCTCCGCGCGACCTGTTTTTTTTCCTGTCCGTTTTTTTCGCTATTTTCAGTCTGATTTTCTGATTTTTTTTCAGTTTTTCAGTGTTTCACCATTTTATGTTATTTTAGATTAACTAAAAATAAAGGATTTTTTGTCTTTTGCCATTTTTGGCCAAGACAAGCTTAAATGAGGAATTTTCCTCATTTTTGAAGAAAAAGACTTTGAAAAAAAAAGAAGCTCCTTTTCCTCTCAACTTTTCTTCTCTCCAGGGGCTATTTTCTTTAGCTACGATTTTTTCTCTTTGCTTAAGTTTTAAATCTTGATTTACTCTTCAAAAAATATAGATAATCCATCTTATTGAGTGATTTGGGTTAGGAAAATTAATTTCCTCTTGCTCAAATCATCCATCAAAAAATATCTTCATCAAAATATTTTCTTGATTTTATTTCAAAACATTAAACTCTACATTTTCTTTAAGTGTTTAACACCACAAATCCGACAAGGAAAATCGATCGGGACACCGTTTCCCCAATCTAAAAATTCTGAGGGTAAACATTCTTGAACCCATCCTCATTTATTTTTTTTTGTATATTATTTATTATTGTCAATATTATCTTTTTCTTATTATCATCATGTCTATTATTTACTTTTAGCATTTTAATGGTTGATATCACTGTTAATATATTATTGTAGTTTGTTAAATTTCATTTTTGCATGATTTGTCTTCATCTATTTGAGTTTTGCATTTTAATTTCACATGGCTGTTCTCTTTTCCTTTTTTTTTATTTTATTTTCGGATGATGTTGTTCCAGCATTCTTTCATGGTTTTTATTTTAATGGTTTTGGTCACTCTCACTTTTGTCATAATTCAAATTTGTTCCTTTAATATTTTTAATTATCTAACTTTGTTCATTTTATGCAAAATTCCGTTTTACTATTATTTTTATTTTGTAAATATTTTTTGTCATAACGTTTTATAATTAATTATAATTATAATTATTATGATTTTTATTATCCCGTCTAACTATTGTTCTTATTCAAATTTCATATTTGTTACTGTTTATAGTTGTTGTTTATTACTATTATTATTATTATTATTATTATTATTATTATTATTATTATTATTATTATTATTATTATTATTATTATTATTATTATTATTATTATTATTATATATTCATTTTGTATTTATTGATATTATGTTATTATGGTTATTATTATTACCATATTTTATTCTCATTCATTTTTTATGTTTGTTTATATTACTATTTATTAATGTTATTGTTATTATCATTATCATTATATTTATTATTATTATTATCATATTTATTTATTTTATATTCACTATTATTTATTATCATTGTCCATTACTACTATTATTATTATTATTATTTTTTTTATCATTATTAGTGTTATTTTATTGTTGCTACCATCGCCATAATTTTATTATTGTTATTACCTCGCTTTTGTTTGATTAATTTTTAGAGTATTTACTAATATAATTTTCGATATTATCTTTATATGAGTTTAATTTGGGTCGGGTAGTATAAGCGTTCTCACGGCTCCCCGGATGGGTCGCGACACGTGGAATATCGCCTTGCTCGGTGAGATCTTTCTTAATTCCCCTTTGATGTGTTATGTGTTTATTTGTATATATATATATTTTTTATTCGTGCACGCGTGCGATAAAAAATCACAAAAATATTTCTATAATTAAATTAGATTTTTCACTAATAAAATCGGGACCAATGTCCCTTATTTTAGCCCAATCATAAAAACATCACAACTAAAACGAAGAGCCAATTTTCAATAAAATGGGATCACTCATCCCGGTTTTCATTCAAACAATCAAAACGACTATTCGAACTCTTTAAGGTTAACACGAAGGAACCAATGTTCCTAAATTTCGAACAAGTGCGAAGGAACCAATGTTTCCTTAAATAATGCCCCGATTTATGTATGCTCTTTTATTTTAATCTTGGGTGAGTGTTTTAAATTCAAGTTCATTTCTTTTTGGGCCCTTGTAAATAATTTTTGGGGCAACTTTATTTACCTTTTGGGGATTGTATTCCGTCCCACTTACATCTTTAATCTCCTTTTATTGGGGTTGTATTCTGCCTCTATTTCTATTGTAATTGCGTGCTTGCGTGTTTACCGCTTTCATTTATTGCTTTCCTATCTATTGCTTTTATCGCTTTTATTTACTTCCTTTACGTGCTTGAAATGCGCTTTTTTACTTTTAATGCATCGCTCGTGTGAGATGAGAGATATAATTTTAAGAAGTTAAAAACCCATTTATAATTAACCAAAGTATAAATAAGAGGGAAGTCCCGGACACCATATCTCTGGTTTAGACCGTTAGAGGTGAGAAACCTTTTTCCCAATTTCTTGCAAGTTGGGTGGCGACTCCAAATACCTCAAAGGTGCCTTTAGGC
The DNA here is from genome assembly GCA_947683425.1 of Excoecaria cochinchinensis. Classification (NCBI taxonomy): domain Eukaryota; kingdom Viridiplantae; phylum Streptophyta; class Magnoliopsida; order Malpighiales; family Euphorbiaceae; genus Excoecaria; species Excoecaria cochinchinensis. The sequence continues at coordinate 2,659,749 of CANTUQ010000063.1, forward strand.
GTCAATAGGCTAGGTTGTTCTCCCCAATGTTCTATTGAGAGGAACATACCGATGATGTCTCATGGCGCCCATGATCAAAAGACGCGAACCTTCATACCTCGAATCCTAAAGCGGATTCAAAGAGAGGGCCCTTGCTGGGTTGTCCGGGCTCGGCGCGCGTCACAAGTACGCCTTTTGAGATTCTATGTGATGCTAGTGACCTAGCTATTGGTTGTGTTTTAGGTCAACATAGAAATAAACGTTTGCATGTTATTTACCATGCTAGTCACAAATTGTCAGGTCCTCAATTGAATTATACCACCACAGAAAAAGAGATGTTAGCTGTAGTATTTGCATGTGATAAATTTCGTTCTTATTTATTAGGATCAAAAGTTACTGTGTATACTGACCATGCAGCTCTTAGATATTTGTTTGCAAAGAAAGATGCAAAGCCTCGACTCATTCGATCCTTTTATTACAAGAATTTGTTATTGAGCTAAGAGATAAAAAAGGATCTAAGAATTTAGTGGCTGATCATTTATCAAGAATGGAAAATGATCAAGGGCCTGTAGGTGATTCGAATGAAATTAATGAAGTTTTTCCTGATAAGGCGTTGATGATGGTAAGGAACTTTAGTACTCCTCGGTATGCTAACTTTGCTAATTTTATAACTGTAGGAGTTTTTCCATATGATATGACTTCTCAACAAAGAAAGAAGTTCTTTTCGGATGCTAAACATTACATTTGGGAGGAGCTATACTTATTTAAGATTTGTAGTGATGGAGTAATTCGCCGCTGTGTAAGTGAAGAAGAATATGTTGATATTTTAACACATTGTCATTCAGCTTTGTATTCAGGTCATAATGGAAGCACTAAGACAATAACTCTTGTGCTTGAATTTGGCTTTTATTGGCCAACTTTGTTTCAAGATGCAAGATCATTTGTTGCTCGCTGTGATAGATGCCAAAAGGTTGGCAACATTGGAAGGAGGGATGAGATGCCACTATCAAATATTTTGGAAGTGGAGGTATTTAATGTGTGGGGCATTGACTTTATGGGTCCCTTTCCTACTTCATATGGGCAGAATTACATCTTGGTAGGGGTAGATTATGTTTCAAAGCAGTGGCAGCACCAACCAATGACGCAAAAGTGGTAATTAAGTTCCTGAAAAAGTTATTCTCTAGATTTGGAGTGCCAAGGGCCATTGTAAGTGATGGATGTACGTATTTTATTAACCGTTCTTTTGCTTCTTTGTTGCATAAGTATGGAGTGCATCATAAAGTAGCTACACCTTATCACCCACAAACTAGTGGGCAAATAGAAGTGTCTAATAGGGAATTAAAGTGGATCATTGAAAAGACGGTTTCAAATTCAAGGAAAGATTGGGCACATAAGTTAGATGATTCATTATGGGCATATCGTACAACATTTAAAACCCCTATTGGCATGTCTCCTTATAGGTTAGTATTTAGAAAGGCTTGTCATTTGCCAGTTGAGTTAGAACATAAGGCATACTGGGCAATTAGAGCATTAAATTTTTATCTTAAACAAGCTAGTTCTAAGAGATGTTTGCAATTAAATGAATTAGATGATTTACATCTTAGTTCTTATGAGAATGCACGAATATATAAAGAGAGAACTAAGAAATGGCATGATGCTCATATACATCATAAGAGTTTTAAGGTAGGGGATAGGGTACTTTTGTATAATTCTGGGTTAAAGTTATTCCACTAAAACTTAGATCTCGTTGGATTGGTCCATTTGATGTAACTCAAGTTTTTTTTATCATGGATATTTAGAGCTCAAAGATGCTAAAAGAGAGTTATTTAAGGCCAATGGCCTGAGGTGTAAAGTTTATTTGGAAGGAAGTTTCCATGGTAGAGAGGTTTCATGTATTTCCCTTGGTTTTATTGATGAGATTGGTTTTCTTTCTAAATGAATTTTATTTTTATTTATTTGTTTTATTTTCTTTTTATTTTTTTTTGAATTATTATTACTCTTGTTTTAATTATTTTAATGTTTTCCATAGTTATATAAATTGAAAAAATTGAATTCCTTTTACAAACTTTAAATTTTTCCAAATACAGCTTCTGTCGCGAGCGCGACACTAATCGCCCTCGCGACCCTGTAGTTTGTCTTTCTAAAAATTTAGCTTCTATCGCGAGCCTGACATTAATTGCGCTCGCGATCTTGTTTGCCTATTTTACAAATTTTTCGAGGGAAAGCTTCTATCGCGAGCTCGACAATAATCGTACTCATGACTCTTCACGGACTGTATAAATTTTTCAAAGAAAAGCTATTGTCACGCGCACGACATTCATCATGCTCATAACACTGTGCGAGATTTGAAATTTTGGGCAAAATTTCAAACGTTTTAAACCCCCCTTTTCCCATTTCAAACCTACCTCTTCATTTTCTTTACTCAATTTCAGTTCACTCTTTCAAATTTCTACTTTTTCTCTGTAATTTTCTTCTTTATAATTTTTTTCTCTTTGATTAACCATGGTACATATGAAGAGGATGGCTGATAGAAGAGCTGGAAAAGAACCTGCTTCATCTTCTCAAACTCAGGTTCTATTACTCTATCTCATTTGTATAAATGCCCTTTTCCTTTGTTAATTGATGATGAAGGTAGAAAATTTGAATATTTTGCTAAAAAAGAAAATGTTGGCATGTTACATTTAGATTTTGACCTATTAGAAACCTTGTCTGTTAGTCAGGATTTTGGGAATTTGTTAAAATGCATGAAATGAGAACAACTTGTACATATGACATTACCTGTTAGGAGGGACTGCGCTTTGGAATTTTTTGTTATTTTAACATATGTAGACAACAAAAAAATCTAGTTTAAATTTAGGCATGAGGGCATTGGATATACCTTTGGTTTTCCTAAGATGCATGATTGGTTCAGGTTTCCTTTGGATGGGCAAGCATTTATGCCTCAGTATTTTGTAGCTAGCGATTCCTGAAAAAAATTAACTTGTTTAGGAAGTTGTCAGCCTAAGAATTCTTCTAATAGGTTGATTAAAAATAATGCATATTTGCTTTTTCATAAATATATTTGTCAAGCTTTGTTTGGACGTGTTGAGCACACCAAAGTCCAAACAAAGGATCTTTTTGTGTTTTCTCTATTGCAGGCTAAAAAGACCCCCCTGTTCCATACCGTTCATCTTTGATGGATTGTATAATGTATCTATTTCGAAGACTAAGACTGTTGGTATGAGGCATATGGTGACGGGAATTATTTTGGGTTGTTTGGGCCAATTGCATGGTTTTGAACTTAAAGAAGCTGAGCGCATTCAGTTCATTGATGTAGCTTTTTTGAGAAATTCACAATTGATCAATAGAGTTGGTTGGCCACCTCAGTTCTTACCTTATAAGGAGCGCACATCTAAGGCTACTGTAGGCAAGGGAAAAGCAAAGGTCCATGTTGGTACAACTACTACCACTACTGATACGGATGAGGAGGAATTGGATTTTGATCCTGGGGATGACGCATGATGTAGTTCTGTAGGGTGGCATTAGGTTCTTACACGTTTGGATGCCATGGATGCTGCCAACCGGAGTTTAGCTGTAAGGGTGGATGGTATTGAAACTCATCTTCAGGATTTGAGCCGCAGTTCCAAGTCTATACACCACAAGCTCATGTTCTTCTTCCGTAAGCAAAATATTGAGTTCACTCCATCTCCACCAAGTTTGCCTAGTGGCACTTTTTGATAGAAGTTTCCTTTACTCCATTTTCATTTCCTTTTATATTATTTTGTTTTATTTTTATCATTTGTGTTCTATTTTGCACTCTTGGGTTTCAAATTGGGGTCAATGTGAATTTCTAAGTGTGGGGGAGGGAAATAAAATTTTATGATATTAGATATGTTTAGATGTTTGTTTTATGTTATTGTGTTGATTTGCATGTTTGTTAGTTGTAGGTGTTCTTTCGTTTTGAATTTGATATGCATGTATGTTGTATGTTTTTTATTTTTATTTTCTCCACATTTATAAGTAGTTTCTTTACATGTTAAACTTGATTAAGTTGAGGTTGAGGTTAATCTTGATGGTAATAATTAACTTTTACATGCTCAATTGGTAGAATTTGAAAGTTTCAGGTAGCATATGTTTTAGATTTTCTTTTTTATATCTTTTTAATATTTTCAAGATCTATAGAATGTTTAGTCAATTTTCTAGTTAAGCTTGAATGTTAGGATGTTATGGATTTAAGTTTAGGTCCTAAGGACTTAAGTAGCCTTAAGGAAAATATAACCATAATATGAATAACTTGCTTTTCAATAATTGATGAGGACATAAACAAAAAGAAAGAAAAGAAAAGAATAAAAGAAAAGTCAAAGAAAATACTTGTTGATATCATGCATTTCGAGTAAGTTGTGTGTGAGTGAGTAGACTCCTCATTTACATTCATTTAGAAAGAATATGTAATGTCACAAGTAAAAAAGTATAAAAAAATAAAAAATAATGGGACGGAGCATAAAATATACCCACTGCTTAAAAAGAAAAGAAAAGAAAAAAAGCCTAAAATGCCATGAGAAATGCAAGTGAATGTGTGTGCTCAATTTTTGTCCTAAATGGCTACGTTTGTTCTTAGAATTTCTAGATTTGGAGACTAACATGTTGGTTAAATAGCTTGATTAGCATCTTGACTCTATATTCATTGATCTTGTTTTTAATAGATTGAGATATTTGGTAAATTTATTATGTATGTTATACAACTTGTTTTGTCTATCATTGTTGAGCATTGGGAGTTTAGTGTTGACTATCATGTCTTTAACTTCTTTTGTAGTTAAGATAGCTTGTTGAATTGCTCCATCTATTTTGGAGAAGATAAAAATGCTTGCTGTGTTACTTAGATGTTTAAATTTTTGCTTCAGGACAAGCAAATGTTTAAGTGTGGGGACTTGATATGAGCTTAAATAGCTCATATTTAGTTAGTGTTTTGTGTTTAAAATCATGTTTAGTTGTGGTTATTTATGTTAGAATTTGGTATCTTTTATGTTTTGTTTTATGTTGTGTGAGTATAGGAGGAAATGGAGAAAAACTTAGAAGAAGGAGCAAATTAAGCAAGGAAATCTAGCCTCTATCGCGAGCGCTACTCCAGGAGCGAGCACGACCTTGTGCGGGTAAAAAGAAGCGAGGAAGAGTAGAAGGAAGAAGTTGAGTAAAAGCTGATATGCTCTGTCACGAGCGCGACATAGGTCGCGAGTACGACAGAGGGAGGATTTGCAATTCAAAATTCAAACCAAGCTACAAAGGGACATGACCTTTCACCAAGGGTTGTGTACCTCTAGAAGGGTACTTGAAAGGTCACATTGGTCTGTAAAGGAACTATAAAGCCAATGGAAATTAGAAGTTAGGCAGTTAGTTTTTGAGTCAGTTTTTTAGTTTTTCTAAGAGTTTGAGACAGAATTTTTAGAAGTTAAATTTTGAAAAGAAGACAAGAGCAAGGAAGAAGAAGAACTTGTATTGAGTAAAGGATTGAGATATCATCTTTTATTTATCTTTCAATTTATCTTTTCTTCTTTGTAATTTCTTAAATGATGATTCTAGGAACTTGAACAATTATGTTAATATTGGTTTATTCTCATTAATATAACTAATCTTTAATCAATTGCAAAATTCTTTAATAGTATTGTTTGCATGATTTTTTATAACTAAGAATATAGTTCGAGAGATATATTTTTACTTAAGGCTATTAGGAATTCATTATCATAACATTGCTAGGGAAATCAGGATCATTATGATAGTTGTGATAGGATGATTTATATTTTTAAAGTATGTAAATATAATACTCTAATTCTGTAATGAGAATTAAGGGTTAGAAATTATAATTGCATGTTTTAGGTATTCTATTTCATGTCGAGAGAGTGATTTAGAACTTTATTTCAACTTGACTTGCATGTTAAAGATTAATTTTAGACCAAGAAAATATTTATCAAGTTTCACATTTGTTAATCAAATCATTATTTATGTTTGTCTTCTTTGATCATAATTAAAGTAGGATTAATAAATAACTTAGTTTTATTATAATAATAATAGTTTAGTCTTATCACCTAAATTAGTGAACTTTGTAAACAAGATTGAGATCAAGAAATTAGTGAGTAATGACCCAACATATTCCTCGTGGGAATAATATTTTAAGTACTAAATGGTAAACCGTGCACTTGCAGATTTAATGTACAACAAATTTAATGGGAGAACTCACATTCTTTTTGGGATTGCAAATTAAACAATGCAAAAGTGGAATTTTCATAAGTCAGGTGAAATACACAAAGGAGCTTATTAAAACGTTCAAAATGACAGAAGCTAAGTCTGCCAGTACGCCTATAAGTACCTCAATCAAGCTAGAGAAGGATGAAAAAGGCAAGAGTGTTGATGAAAAAATTTATAGAGGCATGATCGGATCACTACGCTACTTGACAGCAAGCAGACCAGACATTCACTTTAGTGTGTGTCTGTGTTCTAGGTTCTAATCTGCTCCAAAAGAGTCACATTTATCTGCAGTAAAGAGGATTCTACATTATCTAGTTGGAACTCCAGAACTAAGATTATGGTACTCAAGGAATGGTTCTCTTGATCTAATTGGATATTCTGATGCAGACTATACTAAATGTAGAATTGTCAGGAAGATCAATTCTGGTGCATGTCATTTTCTTGGTTATTCTTTGATTACTTAGTCCAGCATAAAATAAAACTTTGTGGCTCTATCTATAGCAGAGGCAGAGTACATTGCAGCTGGAGGAAGTGTTGCACAAGTTCTATGGATCAGACAATAACTAAGGATTATAGGATTGAATTTGATCAAGTTCCAATCTTTTGTGATAGCACCAGTGCAATCCATCTTACAAAACATCCAATTCTGCATTCTAGAACCAAACACATAGAAATCAGACACCACTTTATCAAAGATCATGTTCAATGTTGAGATATTGTGCTAGAATTCGTTCCAATAGAACAGCAATTAGCCGATATCTTCACCAAACCTCTAAAGGAAGATTAATTCTGCCGAATTAGAAGAAAATTGGACATGGGTACTGCTATAGAGTAAGTTCTTTAATGAGGTAACCTTTTGTTCCATTTAAATAGAAATATACTTATATCTTTGTTATCTGTTTTGATATGTTTTCTATTGAAACAGAACAGTTATGTGTTCTGTTATGTTTTCTATTAAGTTAGAAAAGTCATTTATTCTAACAAGTCTTCTGTTCTATTAGAAAAGAATATGTCTCTGTGTAGTGTTATTTTACTATTTAAATGATAATATCTGTTGATGTGATTTTTAGGGTTTATATTTTATTGGCTAAAGACAAAATAGTCCCTTATTTATCATCTGTATTTTTTTTACTGTCAGGGATACAAAAAGAATTTTTTTAAAATTTATTTTAATAATTTTTCGCTCAAAAAATTGTTCTTTTTGCTTATCCAATGTGTTTTGTCAAAAGGGGGAACGGTTTTCTATTTAAATTTGCAGTTATCTTGCTCGGGAAGGGAAATTGCTTTTTGGGTTTTGTCTTTTCATATGTCCTTTCAAATAACTTTTCATTTAATGCAAAGCCATTTTCTTTACGTTTTCTCCTTTGAAACTTGTTTGTGCTCTCTCATCTTCCTTCCTTCGTCCTCATTCTTCCTCTCTGTAAAACCCCATTCATCTCATACTAAAATGTCAAGATACAAGATGAAAGCTCGTCGAAATCCATAACCCGACTCACCCAAGTCCGAAAGAAAGCAATCGATGACGACTAAACAAAAGCCAAAATAGAAACCCAATCCTAAATCAGTTATAATCCCTCCTAAAAGCATCGACTGGCAAGCAACAGAGGAATTTACTCTGAAATTGAGTGCTTGCCTGGAATCTCAAGGCTAGAAGACTTTTTTAACTCATACGGGAACTAGGTTTCACCTGAATTTGGTGTAGGAATTTTATGGGTCTTTAGACAATGTCACCAAAAATAGATTCATCGTGAAGATCAGGGAAAAGGAATTTTAAGTCTCTCCAAGTCTGCTTTCTAAGGTATTTTCTATTCCTCATGTAGGATTTAAAACGGATAGAAAAACTAAAATTTTGGGGATTAAGAACTTCAATAGAGAAATTTTTTTAAGGAAACTACTGGGTTAAAAAATTTGGAAAAATACCCACCTTCATCTTATATGGAACTGAAATTTCAAGCATTTCACAAATATATCTGTGATTACTTGTTGCCTAAGGCAGGGAGTGCAACATTCTTGGCTACTATTGATTTTTGTCTCATTTGGCATTTTTTTGATGGGAAAATCAGTAAATTTGCCACATTTGTTGTTTAAAAATATGTGTGATAGCAAGTCAAAAACTAGAATGTCTTATGCCTTATTGTTATCCAAACCATTTGAATACTGGGAATTAGATTTATAAAATGATACTGTGGAGAGTTTGCAAAAGGGCCATTATATATCTAGGCAATTTTTTGAGGAGTCTATTGCCAAAAATAAAAATTCTGGAAAATGAAAAATTGAGTCTTCCATTGATGTGGAATCTGTTGCTAAAAGAGCCAAAAGTACATTAGAGGCTCACACTTCTAAGGATAGTACTAAGGACACAATGGATAAGGAGGATGATGTGGTTGTTTCAAATGCAAAAAAGGAGAAAAGTTCTGATAGTTCTGATAAATCTGAAGCAGGCAAGGCTAGATTTAGTGAGTTTGAGGATGAGATAGAAGAGAACAAAATAAAATTTGCTCAAGATAAAATTGTTTCTGCTAAGAGTAAAAGTATTTCTGATGGCCCAAAACATCAGCAGATCAGCCTAGTCTTGAAGAACATTCAAGAAAATCTGATGGTGAATCAGAACCCATAGCAGAACATGCTTTATCAGACTTGTACAATGACTCAAAAAAAATAGGAAAATCTGCTAAGGAAAATAGTATTTCTGATGTCTCAGCAGCTCAGATTGAAATAAATCAGTTTGCAATAAATAAGTTTGCAGCAGAAGAGTAAAAACCTCCTGTAGTAGATCAAAGTCCAAGCAAGTCTGGGTCTAATAATAAAATAGCTTTTCTTCCTCTGAATGAAGAAGAACATCCTCCCACTGATGCCCCTCCTGACTCTAGTAATGCATTTCCTCCTCCTCCTACTACTCCTGTTGCTCCTACTGGTGAGCATTCTGATTTTGATTTGGAGATGGAGTTGGTATCTTTAAATGAAGAATTGGCTTCTTCACTTGAACACATTGCTGCTACTCAGAAGCGAATTGCTACTCTTGTTCATCGCAAGCTAGCCTCCAGATCTCACCAGCCACCTCCTTTAGCCTAGCCTGCCTTGTCTTCGTATTTTGTCTCAACATTTTGTTTTGGGTTTGTTATTTTTTTTCTTTGCAAAACATTTTGTTGTTTTCTCCTTGTGTTGGATAAGTTTAATTTTTTTCACTTTTGTTGATGACAAAAAGAGGGAGAACAACCTGACTGACTAAACTTGGTTTTTTTAATTTTATTATCTATTGAACTTACTTATTATTGCTTGACTGAACTCTGATTGATCACTATATCAGCTACTTGTTATGCTATTGCTTGCATTTTTTTAATAGTGATATGACCTATTTTTTAATATAACTTTTTATTTTGGTATGATATTATTTAATTGTGTTAGTAGATATGTGTTGATTTATATTGCTAACAGTTATGCTTTGAATCTAGTTATAAATTTTTGTGCATATTTATAGGGATTATACTTGTATATATCCCTCAGGCATATAGTAAGGGGGAGCATACTCATACTAATCAAGATAGACTTTTAGCCAAGTTTATCAAGGTTTTGTCATCATGAAAAAGGGGGAGATTATTGGCTCAAGGCTACATCTCAATTTTGATGATAATCAAACCTTGCATAAACTTTGTATAAATTCTATTTATTTGCTTATGTTTCAGCTCAAACTCCACTAAAATATGCAAGATCAAATTAAAGACGCAAGCCAAATGCATGAAGAATTTAGAGTTTTAAGTTCTGTTAGAAGTTAAGGTAATAATTCTATAAAATCTTTTGAGGAGCTTCTTATACATGTTCATGCATTAAAAATCTATTTCATTGCATAAAAATTAATTTTAATGAGTTAAAAAGTAGTCTAAAAGTAATTTTCTGTTGTAATAGAAAGTGTCAAAAATTCTTTTAAAAAGGCTATTAGAAAACATTTGTGAAAAGTTAATAGAATATGTTCCAAAACTGCTTATCTATTCCAACAGATATGCTTACCTGCTCCATCAGATCAACTTATCTGTTATAACAGAACTGCTTTTATGTTTTGCGCTAAAAGACAAAATAACGGCTAGTTTTCATTTGTAACTAGTTTGTCTTTCTTCTAATGGCTATATTCTGATCTCAAACGGCCATAATGAGTTTTGGCTATAAATTGAAGTTATTTTTGATTCCAAAAAGTTTAGAGAAGTTGGAAAACATTTATATCTCTTGAGATACAAGCTTTCATCTTATTCAAACTAATTTCCACATCTTGCACTTCAATCATTATCATTCTCCTCAACTAGATTATAGCATTTTTGTTGTAATTCTTGTGCAAGGTATCTTTGTAAAAGATTGTGAGAAAGGGTTGGCTAGAAGCTTAGAAAATTCTAGTAAGTGTTTACATCTTTTACTTGGAAAAAAGATAGTGGGTAAAAAATTTACTAGGATTGTATATTAGCTTTAACTTTTGCCCATTAAAAGAGTTGTTAGTGGAGAGAAAAGTTCAAGACGGTGTCTTGGGGAGTGAATGTACGCAGCTAGGCTGAACCACTATAAATCGATTATTTTAATCTTATTCTTCTCCCCTCTTCTCTGTTCCTTTTATAAAAAATTTCAACTGTTCTGTTCTTGCTAAACTTTGAGTTGATTTAAAAGAAATTTTTATAAACCATTTCTGTTATCTAATATTCATTTACTGCAAGGATTGAATCTGTTTTAAAAGGGATTTATTATACATACTCTCAATCATCATATTTTACATTCATTTTTTACATATCTTTTTGTTTTGCTCGACTAGATAACTCCACCAGAACACTTATGTTCTATTCTGCCAGAAACTGAGCAAAAATTCTAAAACACCCAATTTACCCGCCCCCCCCCCCCCCCACCCTCTTGTGTGTCATCGGGACCAACACGGCATTTCTATCTTGGAAAATCATGATAACATAATGATCAGCAATGCAGATTCATAATATTAAACATAATCAAACCATCAAATTTTATTTTTGTATATAATTATCTTATGCAATATTATATGGAGCACGAACCACCTTAGATAACATCTATTGCTTGTTTAGATGCTGGTTCCTAGCTTTATTAAGGACTAAATTTGGAGACTGGTATATCCTCTGTAACAAAAAAACGCTAGATTTCATATATGAAAAAAGAAATAGTATACATCAAATAGAAACACAATATACAATAATTATAGCTAGTAGTAATTATAGGTAATAGATAGTATACAACAAGTAGACACACGATATACAATATTTACATGCACAACATACACCAAGTACACGCATAATATACACCAAATACACATACAGTATACTGGAAGTACACACAGTATACAACTAGTATACATCAAGTACACACAATATACAAAAAATACATACGCATAGTATGTAGAAAGTACACACACATCATACATTAGGTACACTCGCAATATACAAGAAGTACACGCATAATACACATCTAGTACACACACAATATACAACTAGTACACATGCAGTATACATCAAGTACATGCACGATATACAATAAGTACACGCACCGTATGTAGGAAATACACATAAAATATATATCAGTGTAGACACCGGGTCCTGAAACAGTCTAGATCAGGATTACCCAATGATAAAATTAAGTGCCTGTTTACAGGCAAAAAGAAAATTGCAAGTGATAGTTTTCTTGTCAAATCGCTTTTTAAAAAATAAATAAAAAATATATATATTAACAATTAAAAATAAAAAAGAAGATTGGAAGTAATGGTTTTTTATCAAATTTTTTTTTAAAAAAAGTGTTCAGAGGCTTGCGGCCGCCCCTTTCGCATCGTCTGCCCTTATCAGGGGCAGACGCTACTCGCATACACGAGGCGTGCGCCCGCACGCTAAGGGGTGGCCAGCGGCTGGGCAGCTCGCCCCTTGCCTGCCAGCGGCCCCTGGACACCTTTTTTTGGCCGAAATTAATTTTTTAGTGATTTTTTGAATTTAATTCAAACATTACATTTGTTTTTTTTTTTTTCGTTTCAAACTTAAAAATGGAAATTTCATTGGATTGATAAAAAAAAGAGAGGTTTTTTTAACAGAAAAAAAAAGAGAGAAAAAACAAAGGAAAAAATGGGTAAAATTTTTCTGTGATTTTTGAAGGAAAAAAGACAAACTATTTTCTTCTTCAAATTTTTGCATTGTTGACAAGAAAAGAATTCACGATCTACTTTTGACTTATTAATAATTATGATGGTAAATTTCTGGGTTTAATTGCACTCTTTTATTATTTTTCTTTATTTTTCCACCATTATTGCACATCTTGATTATTGTTTTATGTAATCAATTTATTTGATTTGTTGTTTTTTTGCTTATAATTTGAGTTAATTTAGATGTTTTTTTGCATGAATATAACATAAAATCATGTAAAACTACACAAAATTGCAATTTTGTATTGGATTTTTGAAGAAAAACTTGAGTTTTTGCTCCATCATGGCTAGCCTGCCCCTCGTGGCCAGGCCACCCCTTACTCTTTTTTTTTTGTCATTTTTTGTTTTTCTTTTCCCTTTTTAATTTATTTCATTCCGTTTTTCTTGTTTTTCGATTTATATTTTGCGTCGAATTATTTTGTGTGATTTCAATTTTGTTTTATTATGTTTATTTAAAATTTCATTATTTTATGTGATAATATTTATCTTTATTATCTTTTTGATTTATTTTTTTTAGATTTAATCACTAAGATTAGTTTTATTTTGTTTTTTTTTATTGTGTATGCAATTCTTATTTTTTGTGTGAGTATTCTTAATGGCAAATGGGGATCCATGGAGATTTGCAGATACCTTTTGGTTGGATTTGTCATTTTTATTATTTTTTCATTATTTTACTTTTATTTATTTTACTATGTAATTCGTAATAAATTTGTTTATTTTATGCACGTTAAAAAGAAAATCACAATAAATATTTTTATTAATAAATTGAAATTTTTTTTCTAATAAAATAGGACCAATATCCTAATTTTTAACTAATGAAATATCACTTTTAAAATGAAGAGTTATTTTTTTTCTCAAAATGGGATCACTCATCCCGATTTTCTTAAAAATAACTCTTATATTTTATTAATGTGCATGAAGGAACTAATGTTCCTATTTTTAAATAATACCCCGCTTTATGCATGAGTTTTATTTATGTTATTTTAGTTTTATTTTGGGGGATTGTATTTTGTCCCAGATTTTAATTCTTTTCATTTTGGGGGATTGTATTTTTGTCCCAATTTTATCTTTTATTTTTTTTATACTTGATATGCGCGTTAATTTTGATGCACATCATGTGAAAGAGAGATGAAAATTTAATATCAAAAAACCATTTATAATTAACCAAGGTATTAATAAGAGTAAAGTTTCGAATCTTTCTCTAGTTTAGACCTCGATGTTAAACGAACTTTTCCAATTTCTTATAAATTGGGTGGCGACTCCAAAATACCTCAAAGGTACCTATTAGATAAACTTTCCCAATATTCTATTAGGAAGGAATTCGAAAATATCTCATGTTACCCAAGATCTAAGATGCGAACCTCTTGGGCGCTAAAAGCGGGCTCTCGAAAAATGGACAGGTCCAGCGCGCGTCATAGTGGCGATTCCGCTACGAACTTTGAAACTTTGCTCCGAAAATGTCTTGTTTAATAATATAATTAGGTTTTTATAAATTAAAATTCTATATCTTTTCGAAAAATTGCATTGCATACATACTAGAGCCATAGATTTATGCTAGATGGTCCCTATTCTTATCCCTGTACGTTCCTGAAGTATGACCTTACGTTCACTCAATATAGGGAAGTGTTAAGGATAATCACTAACTCAAGCCTAGTACCTTTTGCTATATCAAATAGAGACCCAATTGGTCGTTATGCTCGTGATAACCTAGACCCGTTGGCAGGGACCATGCTTGGGTAGCCCTAAAGTATCATTACCATTAACTAAAGCTCATGTAATGGCAGTAGAAACTTCCACTAAGTGACATGTAATGTAATAGTGTGCTTGTTATGTGGGCCATTATATATTGGACAAAATCAACCAAATTAAATGGTCTTTTATCAAAGGCTTTCATGCTTCGGTGGGCCCATCCTAGTTTAATTAGAGTGTTTAAATACATGATGACCAAAACCCATACGAATGTGCATTAGACAAGAAGTGTTATGCTGCCGGTTTTTCGCCGTGCACTTATATGCGTCCAATGGTTTTCCTGTTAACCCTTGAATAAAGCCTACCTAGGAAAGAGACCACACAATCTCGTGTATGGGAGTGATAAGGTTGGAAGCATCTATTTGCTAGCATGTGTTTGTCTATGATTGTTGGTTAATCTATTTTGTTTAGATAGCTTGTAATTAAGGGTAGAATAGTATTTTTCATTTATACTAGTTGTATACATATATATATACCCTTGTATCATTATTTTTTAGTGTAATTGAGATAATAGACAAAAAATCTCATTCCACGAAATCTTCATGGTATCAAAGCCACTGCCGTTTTGAAGGTTGAGTTAACTCACTTTCGCAGTTGATTATTTCGGTAAGCCATTTTTTTGGCAAGTATAGAAGGTCACGTTTTAGCCCTTCTCTTTTGACACTGCCCCCATCGAAAGATAGATTAGGTCAAGTTCGATCGGTACCTAGATTTTTGGCATCATCCAAAGCTGCACGTGATCACACACACCACCTCTTGGTTTCTATCCTTCCTCCACTCGTCGACACGTGACACCACCTCCAGCCATCTTTTGCTGCCGATTCTTCTTCTGATCAACTCGCCAGCCTTTTCTGCCTCTGACCCACTAGTCTTTGGTGAATTCTGACCTCCTTATTTTTTGGGTCCCACGTGAACAGGTTCTATACCTATTTTTTTGGGTTATTTTCCTCCTATTTTTTAGTCCTTTTTTTCCTTTCCATTATGTCAAATACTAAGGGAGATAATAATAACAGTCCATATTCTCAAATTAGTCCAGTTAAACTAGATGGGAGCAGTATTTATTTAGCCTGGTCTAGGTTATATTTATTATCGATCAAGGTTAGAAGGTTGCAGGCTTATATTGATGGAAATAAGAAACGACCACCTATCACTGATCCTAATTTTAGTCAATGGAACTCTGATAATTCATTGGTTATGTCTTGGCTCCTTAATTCTATGCATCCTAAGATCTCTAGATAGTATTTACTGCTTGATACTGCAGAGAAGATATGGAAAGCTGCAAAAAGCACCTATTCTCAAATGGAAAATGATGCTCAGATCTTTGAACTTAGGAACAAAGTTCATAGTACAAAATAAGGTGAGCTTACTATTTCAGATTATTTTTCTGAGCTGGGTAGTTTATGGCAGGAACTGGATTATTTTCAGGATTTTCAAGCAAAATGTGTTGACGATGCAGTACTAATTCAAAATATGCTTGAAAAGGAGTGGGTTTATGATTTTTTGGCTGCTTTAAATCCTGAATTTGATCAAGTAAGAGTTCAAATTATTGGCAGATCTCCTTTTTCTTCTCTTGAGGAGGTACATTCTTTAATTCAGCAGGAAGAGACCAGAAGAAGTGTTATGCTTTATACTGCACCTATTGAGAAGTCGGGCTTAATTGCTCATATCTCTCTTGAGCAACCAAAAGGTACTATTTCTGATAAAGACCATTTGCACTGTGATTAATGTGGTAAGCCAAGGCATACTAAAGAGACTTGCTGGAA
Source organism: Excoecaria cochinchinensis (assembly GCA_947683425.1). Taxonomy (NCBI): domain Eukaryota; kingdom Viridiplantae; phylum Streptophyta; class Magnoliopsida; order Malpighiales; family Euphorbiaceae; genus Excoecaria; species Excoecaria cochinchinensis. The sequence goes on from CANTUQ010000063.1 coordinate 2,675,643, forward strand.
GTTGCATGAGAGACCTAGTAAGGGCCATAGGGGGAAAACGAGCTAATCCAACAAGGGCTCAAGCAAATGTGTTAGAAATAGTAGAATCATCTAAGGAGTCAGCTTCAGTTGAAAGTCTCTCTTTTGATGAAATTTTGCATTTCAGGCATCTCCTGTCTTAGCTTAATCCTTCCACTAGTGCTACCTCCAATTTTGTCAAGTCAAGTAATACTTTTTCTCATCATAACTCATGGATTATTGATTCTGGTGCAGATAAACATATGACAGGCATTTCTAAAGGCTTTCTTAAATACTCTCCTTGTTTAAAAACGGATAGTGTCAAAGTGGTTGATGGGTCTTTAACCCCTATTTCTGAGACATGTTCTATTGTCTGTACTCCTAATATTAAGTTTTCTTCTAGTCTTAATGTTCCTCAATTCCCTATCAATCTTTTATCTGTCACTGCTATCACTAAAACTCTTAATTGTAAGATTAAATTTTTCCCTGATTATTGTATCTTTCAGGATCTTCAAACAAAGAGAAGGATTGGTAGTGGTAGAGATCATGATGGCTTATATATGATGGAAGAAGTCGAGTTTTGGCCCTTTGGGGGAATATCAGGATGTCAACCAGGAGATAATTTAGTGGCATAGACGATTAGGGCATTTATCATTTTTTATCGTAGAAAAACTATATCCTAGTTTATTTTCCAGAACTCGATTTGATTCTTTATCTTATGCTGCTTGTGAGTATGTTAAACATACTAAAAACTCTTATCCTTTGAGTGATAATAAAACCAGTGAGCCATTTGTGGTTGCTCATTCTGATGTTTGAGGGCCTACACAGATTGTCTATTTGTCTGGAAATCGATGGTTTGTTAATTTCATTGATTATTGCACTAGAATGACTTGGGTGTATTTGATTAAGGCAAAAAGTGGTATTTTCTCCTGTTTTCAATCTTTTTATAAAATGGTTCACACCTAATTTGATGCTAAAATACAAGTTTTGCGATATGACAATGGGACAGAATATATGGATAGTAGGTTTGGTACTTATTTGGAGTCTTATGGGATTATCCACCAAACTAGTTGCCCTTCTACTAGTGCTCAAAATAGTGTAGCTGAAAGAAAAATATGCATTTGTTGGAAGTTGCTAACTCCCTTATGTTTACTATGCATGTTTCAAAGTCATATTGGGGGGGATGCTGTACTAGCGATTGCCTATCTTATTAATAGAATGCCTCTTAAAGCTCTCAACTTTAGGACTTCTATAGAAGTCCTAATGGGAAAAACTGGCTATATTGTTCCACTAAAGATTTTTGGGTGTGTTTGCTTTCTTCATACTAGGAATGTTGGGAAATTAGATCCAAGAGCACTGAAATGTGTGTTCATTGGATATTCTCCAACTCAAAGGGATATAAGTGCTATCATCCTCCATCTAGGAAATTCTATGCGAGTATGGTTGTTACCTTTCGAGAGTCTGAACCTTATTTTGGCATTACACAATCACCTCTTCAGGGAGAGGAGTGAAGAAGTGGTGATGAATGTACCTGTGGTACCTCATGATCTTGTTCAAGGGGAGAATGAAGAGATTGTTGTTCAGGAGGAGAATATTATTGATGTTCAGGGGAAGCAGAATGTTGTTGATGCTCAGGGGGAGCAGAATGTTGTTGAGCAGAATGTTGATGTTCAAGGGGAGGAGAATGTTGTTGGTCATTTAGATAGACCTGATTTGTTGAGATACTCGAGGAAGAATAGGTCTGAAGAAGCCATCATGCATTCTGTACTACCAGAATACTCGGGTGAGTTATCTTTTGATTCTGATTTAAATTTGCCTATTGCTCAAAGAAAAGGAGACAGGTCGTGTACAAAATGTTCCATCTCTAACTTTGTCTCTTATAATTATTTGTCTTCCTCCTTTAAAGCCTTTGCCTTGTCTCTTTCCTCTATGTCTATTCCATAGGATTGGAGGGAAGCTATCAAGGATCCAAAGTGGAGAGAAGCTCTAGTTGAAAAAATGTAAGTTCTATCTAAAAATGAAACCTGGGAACTAGTTGACTCTCCAAACAAGAAGTTAGTTGGTTGTAAGTGGGTTTTCATGATAAAACACAAATCTGATGGTTCGATTGAAAGATTCAAAGCTAGATTAGTGGCAAAGGGATTCACTCAGACTTATGGAGTTGATTATCAGGAGACATTTGCACCTGTTGCTAAAATGATACAATCAGAATATTGCTATCCTATGCAGCTAACTTGGATTGGGATTTGCAGAAATTTGATATGAAGAATGTATTTCTCCATGGAGAACTGGAAGAAGAGGTTTATATGGAGATTCCTCCTGGTTTTAATGATGAAAGAACTCAAGGGAAGGTGTGCAGACTGAAAAAAGCCTTGTATGGGTTGAAACAATCTCCGAGAGCTTAGTTTGACAGATTCAGCAAAGCCATGATATCTTTTGGCTATCAACAAAGCAATGTTGATCATACCATCTTTATGAGACACTCCAAGGGTAAAATCACTCTTTTCATTGTTTATGTTGACGATATAGTGATGACAGGAGATAATAAAGAAGAAATGGTTCAGCTGAAGAAGCTCTACAATATTTCTTGGGAATTGAAGTTGCCAGATCAACCAAAGGAATCTTTATTTCTCAGAGAAAATACATTCTAGATCTTTTGGATGAAACTTGTATATTGAGATGCAAACCAGCAGATACACCTATTGAAAGTAACCATAAGTTGCAAGCAGGAACTGAAAAATCAATTGATAAGGGCAGATATCAAAGATTGGTTGGTAAACTTATCTATCTCACACCATACCAGACATTGCCTATGTAGTTAGCTTAGTGAGTCAGTTTATGCATGACCCTAGAGAATCTCATCAGCAGGCTATTTTTTGCATTTTGTGGTATTTAAAATTTGCCCCCGAAAAAGGTCTTCTTTTTTCAAAAAATGGTCATTTACGAATTGAAGCCTTCATAGATGCAGATTGGGCTGGATCTCTAGATGATAGAAGATCCACCTCTGGTTATTGTACATTTGTGGGAGGTAACTTAGTCACTTGAAAAAGCAAGAAACAGAGTGTAATCGCAAGATCTAATACAGAAGCAGAATATAGAGCTATGGCTCAAGGTGTTTGTGAGTTGTTATAGTTGCAGAAGTCATTAGCAGAGTTGAATTTGGTTGAAAAAGATAGGCTATTTTTGTATTGTGATAACAAAGCTTCAATCAGTATTGCTCATAATCCAGTTCAACGTGATAGGACGAAATTTATCGAAATTGATCGACACTTCATAAAAGAAAAATTATCTGATGGTGTTTTGAGCCCATTTCATGTATTGGACATACAGTTAGCTAATATTTTCACAAAAGGACTCAGTGGTCAAGCCTTCCATACCATAGTTTGGAAGTTGGCCATGTATAATATTTTTGCACCAACTTGAGGAGGAGTGTTGGTTAATCTATTTTGTTTAGATAGCTTGTAATTAAGGGTGGAATAGTATTTTTCATTTATACTAGCTGTATACATATATATATACCCTTGTATCATTATTTTTTTGTCTAATTGACATAATAGACAAAAAATCTCGTTCCATAAAATCTTTAATGCCGCATCAACACGGCCATGTATTGCATTTCAATTATGCATCATCCTAACAAGGTGTATTTTATAGCCATTATAGATTCGTCCAGGTGGTTTAGAGGTCCTGACGATCGTCTAAGAAGGATTCCACTCTTCGGACTACTTGAACTAGTGTCAGATTGGGGTTTAGATTCCTTTTAAACAGTAGCAAAATATTTTCTTCAAAATCATCAGCAGAAACAAGCATGGCTAACCTACCGGGAGAATTTGATGCAACCCCATCAATGATTACTAAAGAAATGGGAAGGAGGATAGATGAGTTTAATGCCCGAATGATGACGATGATGGGCAACCTTACTGGTATTCTAGCGCCACCTGTTGGACAACAACCTGCTGCTCATGTTAAGGGGCAAGGTGAACAAAATCCAATTGCAGAAGGTCCTCCTGCCGCAACAGACCCACCTGTAATTAAGCCTAGAGTGGCGGCACATATAAAGCATAAATAAGCTCCTAGACATGAGAATGACCTGTGAGAAGAAGAACAAGAGGAGCCTGTAAGAAGGGGAAGGTTGCCCAAGCCAGAGGAGGCAATGTGGAGAAAAATAGAGAAGAGGTTCGAACCTATGACTCACTTGCTGACAGTGGGAAGAGGCATAAGTCCTGAAGATAAAGAGCTGGGGGGTGAAGATGTAGTTCCCTAGAACTTCAAGATGCCAGAAATTCCTAAATTCGATGGTACCTCAGACCCGACAGCACATGTGAAGCAATACTCATTAATGATGAAGGGTACAACTCTGACCAAAAAGTAGAAGATAGAATATTTTTTTCCTAAGCTTAATAAGGCCTGTAGTCGATTGGTACCATGGACTAGATAGGAGGTCCAAAAGACCTAAGGCTGCTTCAACAGAAGTTGGGGGAATCATTCCATGCGTACCTTACCAGATGGAGAAATCGAGTCATGGAAATGAAAAGAAAACCTGATACCCATAATCAGATAAGTTTATTTATTAGGAATGCTAGCCTATACTTGTGAGAGGTGCTAAAGATAGTTGTTATGGGAGTCTCCCTCCACTACAAGAAAAAAGGCCTATAAGGAGGGGAAATCCGGTCGCTAAAAGTATCAATCCGGTCCCTAAAAGTCAATAGGGACCGAAAAATCCGGTCGCCATCCGGTCGTTACAGGCTCCGCCGCTAATGACCAAAAAGGACTGGTTACCAGCCGGTCGTTAAAAGTTTTTAGTGACCGACAAGAAATACGGTCCCTAAAAAGAATTAAGGACCGGATTTACCATCCTTAATAATATATGCTAGGCAGCCAATCAAGTTATTGGTGACCAAAAACTTGATCCTTAAAAGTGTATTACGGTCTTTAAAAATTTTAAGGACCGACCAAAAACTGGTCCCTAAAAAATATTAAGGACCGATTTTTTCGTCCTTAATAAAGTATGTGAAGTGGCTAACCAAGTTATTAAGGATAAAAAATTTGGTCTTTAAATGGTGTATTAATCGGTCCTTAAAACTTTTACGGACCAAAATCCCCATCCTTAATAATATTAAAATCATAATAATGGAAAAAAAAATCTCGTCCTTAAAAATAATAATCATTCAAATATATATTATATTAAGAACCATAAAATCAATTCTTGAAAGAATAATAAAAATCAGAAATTAATATGGTCCCTAAGAATAATTAGACCATATTTTTACCCTGCATTTTTAAACATACAATAAATGAATACACAATAAATAATATCATACTTTTATAGATAATTTGTAATTCATTAAAAATATAGAATTAGCATTCAAAAAAATCATGTATTGTTTATGCAACCCCTTTCTAGCCAAAAAAAAAAATAAAAAACAAAATCTATATCTAGCCAACATTTCAATGTTTCTTCAAGCCACAGTCAATTTTTGCACTTCAATATTTTGTTCATACTAAAAACTGCAAAAAATATAAATAAACAAAAATGATTATGTCAGAAAAATATATAAATATACTATAAATAATTGATTGAAACTACAAATGATTTAAGGACAGACCTCAAAAAAATTCTAAATCCATCAAGTTTAACTACATCACTTCAAAAACTCAGCATATCAACCTCAAAAAAATTGTAATTCCACCAATACACTTCAAAAAGTTAGCATATATGATAGGGGCTGCAAGATACAAGAACAAAAATCAGTTTTAAGGAATTATATACATAAAAAATTAATTACCTTTTGAATGAGGATATAAGAGATCAACCCCAATCTTTATACTTTTTAATACTTACAGTTGTAATCAAACTTTTAAATTTGTTCCTCTAATATATGACTTATGTGATGGTTTAGCAATATTCTTAGGATTAAATCCTTGAAGAGTAACTTCCTTAACTTATTTCTATTGATTAGGAGACACTGATACTTTTCTAATAGATTGAGTAACCTGGTGAAATTCATCAATCAGAGGAACAATATCACAATCAACTAAGGACTTTAATCACAATCAACAATAATACTAGCTATATTTATTTTTTTAGTTAACTTTCCAAGTACTGAATTAATTTTGGGGAGAAAGTTCAGAAAACTTGACCAGTAGTCAAAGTTACTAATGAGTAAAAAAAAATATATCATTCAATATGCATGCCAGATGTCACAAGAAGGAAAGGAAGAAAAAAGAAATAAACCTCTATTCATTGTTCCACTTCAGGCAGCAAACTTGAACTATATCAGCCAAACTAACCTTTTCTAGTCGCTTCTGAGTCTCACCAGCAGGCCCAAATATCAGACCAAGAAAGTTGTACCTGGACGGTCTTTGATCTGCAGAAGCAACATATAACTTATATGATTCCAATATGTCTATTCTTAACTTATGAGCAAAAGGTAAAATCTTGGTTTTACAATTAAAGAAGGAAATTAGATCACACTATACTAAGCAGAATATGAAACCAAACAGCTACTTGCATCCAACAGCATTTATAGTTAATATTGAATTTCTAATGGCAACATAAAGAATTCCTCAGACCATGTATGATATCCCAATCCATCTCAAAGGCATACCCATTCTAAATTTAAGTCATTTGCTCTCGTCGACTGTTGCATGTACCATTGGTTTCCTAAGAATCTTACTGAAAACTTAAAAGGAATGAAAAAGAAAAGATATCTATAGATCATAGTTGTCAATAATAGCTTCCGACTACAAATACAGTTAAGGGAGTCCTGCAAGCCAACAGTCCTCAGATTGAACATCAATTCATGCTAGCAATAAGAATAACAGAATAATTGTTCACATTCATTAAAAAAAAAAGCAGAAAAACTTTTGGGATATCCAATGTAGAGCAAACAAAACTATTTTTATTAATAAGTGGAATTGCAGAATAAGAAAAGGGAATATAAAATGAAAGCAGTCCAAATTTGACTTACAGGAATAGGAACTGTTGCCTCTTTTGGTAAGGGTTCATAATCAGGCGGAGGCTTGAAGCTTGGATTCAGTTTAAGTATTTCACCTAGAAATTAAAGGAGACAAGTATATTATGAAGCAGCAAACTGCGACCGGCAATTCACAGAATGCATAAATACAAGCAGTGCCCAAACTTTGACTCAGATGATTATTTTAACAGTAAAAGGATTCTTCTTTTTTCTTTTACAACAAGGTGCCTAGTTTTTTTTTTAAAAAAAAAAAGGAAAAAAGCAAGAAACATAAGTATTAACAAGCTGTGTATGTAATGTCTCTCATTCCTCTTGACCATGCTTGTCTTTCCTGTCCCTCCTAAGAAACATTTTCACTTCAATTTTCTAGATAGCCATTTTGGTGAGACAAACTAGCAAAAAACACTAGGAAATAATTAATCTAGTTAAGTACTTGACTGCAAGAAGTTACAGGTATAAGCATTCAAACAGATGGCATGTCAACAAACCAAGAACCATATTCCAAAAATTTCATTCTATATACATATTTTTGTGTATTTATATAATGAAGCCACCAGCGTGTAGACATAACATGCATATGCGCATGCACAAACAGAGTAAGAACTGCAGAGGTATGTCATCCAGCATTTCTTGAGTGCCAAGTTCACAATGACGAAAAAAAATACATTCAGTTGATGTATGAAAAAGTCTAACAAAATCTAAAAATACAATGAAGTGCATTAAATTCAAAAGAAAACAAAGCTAATGCATCAAAGATCTCAAGAAGCTGTATTGCAAATTATTTTTGAATTAGATTTTTTATTTTCCAAAATCTCCCCAATACTTCTAGTAATTAATGATTATGCTGTTTAGTTATTTTTTAGTATAATATTGTGTTTGATAGAAACATGCATAGCACAAAAATGCCTGCTACAATCCGATCAGGACAGATTGAGCAACACACAAAAAGCAGACAGGAAAAGTTATAAAGTAAATCAAGTTTACTTACTGTCGACACTTCAAAGGAAGCTCAGAAAGGACATCCTTTTTAAGTCTACGAATCATCACTGTTGCCTTCATCAAGTTGTGCAACTCTTCATGGTTACTTTCACCTTGATAAACTCCAAAAATAACCTAAACAAACAATTTTCGAAATGATAGCATGGCTGACATCCAGAACAATTTTCGAAATGATAGCATGGCTGACATCCAGAAATGATGCTGAATAGACCATCAAGATGAATTCTGCCCTTGGTATTTGATGATGTTATTATAAAGTCACAACTATTTGATCCACTCCATTGAGATAGAACAGCCTATTAATGTTCACTTGTTAGGAGAAGGACAGAAAAGCAAGAATGAAGATGTCGAGAATATACGACTGACAGAAATTAGTCCAGCATAATTCATGCACATATAAGATAAGAGATAAAAACAACTGCCACTAGTTATATTTCAACCTAGAATAAATGCAAAAGAAAAAAAAATCATAGAGGTGAACTCCAAATTCCATAAGATTCTTGTAGAAAACTACAGTACAATCCTTATTAGCATCAAGTCAAGATCTTCCTAAAATTAAAATCTACAATAAGGAATGTCAGACTGTGCTGGATAGAAATCAAGATGATAAAAACAGGATACATAGAAGAACTGATGTGGAATTGCCTCTATCTAGACCATCAAATCAATGTGGACGAAAAGGCAACTTTCTTTGAGGATTAAACCACTAGAGCTTACTGTGCAATTTACGTTCTAAAACTAAAATAAATATACTAGAACGCACTTGATTGACACAAAAATTACACTATTTAATAATTAAAATACTAGCATAAGCTAAAACCATCCAGCAATACAAGTAGAATCCATCCCCGAGCAAAATGCACCAAGGCACACCTTTGACAAGTACAAATAGATTTGAAAAGTTTAATTACCACACTGTAACACTGTAACACAAAGTACCTATGATCAAAATTAGTAAATCAAACTCAAACTTCAATCAGGATCCACTTCCAATCATGGAAAATTTTCATTAAAAACTCCTACATAGAATGCATGCAATGGTGGTCAACTGCCACAACCCATAGCCATTTGAAATGAATATAATTTCACAATATCATTTAACGTTGACTACTAATATTATATGAACGGAATTAACCTTCAAATACATATAAAGAAAAAGGGACATACAGTGCTGCCACGTGTTTTCTGCAAGATCTTCAGCCTTCCTGATAGCTTCTCCAACCCTTTTTCCCATCTCCCACACACATCCCGTACTGTAAACACAGCATCTGCTCCAAGCACACAAACAAGACATTCCTAAAAAGAAAGAAACAAACATCCGCACATATGTTTACCTATTTACAAATTCAGCAAAATAACATTACCTTTCAACGAAAATGAAAGTGATTGAGCAGGAGATGAAGAAATGTAAGGATTGGATCCGTTAAAGAAGACGTCATTGCTCTCATTAGCCATGTTATGAGAAGCGTGAGATTCAGTCACTAGTTCAGGGTTCCAATGAACCGACTTTCTCACGAACACGGTTCGATTCTGACTTTGCAACTTATCATCCTGAGCCACCGTGTGAGACTCCGATCTAAGTAAGAGTTGGTTAGAAGAAAACGAACCAAGAACATGGATCTTAGAGTTGAGTTGGTCAAGTTTGAATCTTCAAAGCAGGGGTTTATCAAAGCAGGGGTTTGGATTAGAAAATTCAGTAGAGATATTTAAATCAAGAAGATGATTAACTAAAAAAAAAATTACAAAGCAAGCAGAAAAAGAGAGTGCAAACTTGTATCTCTGTGAAATTGGACAGAATTTCACAAATCGATACCCTATATGAACTATGGAGTACAACTGGACAAACAAAAAATGGGGTAAGAGTACGGAACAGAGGCAAAGAGTAAAAAAAATTAGAAAAGAAGAAATGGAAATCAAAACAAAAATGAGATTAGTGATGAAATCGTACCTTATTTGAGCATTGAAGTAAGTTTCCTCAATTGGGTAATGAAGCTAGAAGAGAATCAGAAGGTTTGAGGATTATTTAATGGTAAAGTAAAGAAAAAGGTAGAAGAAATCAAAAGGAAAGAAAATGAGGCCGGATGAGGATGATGAAAGAAAAGAAAATGAGGCCGGAGGAGGAGGATGAAGAGCTCCATCATGACCTGCAATCTCGTTTTCTATCTCGTTTACAGAGAAAGATTTAGGGTTTCTTTTAAGTAAATAAATTTCTGCAAGTTAATTTTAGGTCTTCTTATGGGGTGGTTCTAAAGGGCAAAAGGAAAAGCGGGATATGTTCGCGCGCATCGCTTCACAATCAGGGACCGGATTTTTTAATTTCAGTGACCGTATATTTTTACTTTCGCTGTTTATTGGCCCAAAAATGAGAGAAGATGAAAGGGATAAATTTCGGTCCCTATTATTATATGTTTAGGGACCGGAAATTTTTACCTTCATTAATTTTGGTCACTAATACCCCTTTTTCTTGTAGTGCTCACAACAGGTGCTTCAGCTTGTTCCACAGCTGGAGCCACAGATGGTTGTCCAACATTCGGCGGCATTTGAGCAACGAGGTTCCCCATCATAGCTAGCATTTTCCTTTCAAAGTCCTCAAACCTCTTGTCCAAATCTTGTGTTGTCAAAGCACCCGAATCTTGCGGTAATTCTGCCATTACTGATCCAGAGGATTATTCTGAATAAGAGTCTGAGTTTCTATCCCAATCTGAACCCGATGCCGATGCCAAACTTGATGGCTCAACTACTTGATTTCTGACCAACCTCCCACTAGGATCTCTGGACCACTCAAATGGATCTATGATGGCTGAAAAAATCCAATTCGTTAGCATGATGCATGGATAGCATTAAGAATGCATGGTCGTGTTGATGCAGCATCCACAACCACATGCAAGAAAACAGACCCTTTCAACCTTATTTCTCCCACACACGGGGTAATGCAGTCCCTTTCCTAGGTGGGCTTAGTCCATGGGTCAACAGGGGACCCTATGAACGCGCGAAGTGTACGGCGAAAAGCCGGCAGCATAACAGCTCTAGTCTAATGAACATACGCATGAGTTTTGGCCATTATGTATTTGGGCTATTCAATCAAGTTAAGGTGGACTTACCGAGGCATGAAAGCCTTTGATAAAGGACCACTTAATTTGCTTGATTTTGCTTAATACGTGACGGCCCACACCACAAGCATCGTATTAAGGAGCATACCACCTAGTGGAAGTTTCTATTTGTCATTACATGGGTTTTGGACAGGGTGATGTTACTTTTAGGCTACCCAAGCATGGTCCCCACCAATGGGTCTAGCTCATCACAAGCGTGACGACCGATCGGGTCTCTATTTGATATACCATTAATGGTACGAGGCTTGGATTGGTGATTATCCTTAACACTTCCCTACAATGAGTGAAAGTAGGGTTGTGCTTCGGGAACGCACCGAGGTGTTGGGTTTCAACGGATTAATTCAACATTAACGCAGCGGAATAAAATTGAAACCCGAAACAGGATCCATGTATATTCAATTGATTCAAAAGGAAGAGATAAAGAATTACTAACCTTTAGAATGAAATTAACTCCTTTAATTCGGACTGAAGACGCTGCCTTTAACACGAACGTCCTCTATCGGTATCCACACGACGAACCGATGAACAAAAGTTCGCAGGGGTGCTAGCTCCCTTGGGTGCGAATGGATTTTTCTTTTCTTTCTTGCTCAAAGAAGAACGGTGGCTGGGTTTTCTTTTCTTTCTTATTCTCTAATCAAGAAGAATACAACCACTCTAATCCTTTTCTACGTTAGAACGTGATTAGTGTTTTATTAGAGTTAAACTTCTTTTCCTAACACATATCTGTACACATGTAAATAAGTTTTAAACCCTTATTAATGATATTATCTCTAATTCAAAATTAAGAGATATTTTCATTATATATATATATATATATATATATATATATATATATATATATATATATATATTTATGTATTTATTTCTTATTCAAAATAATAAGAAATATTATATTAATATATACTATTGTCTCATATTCAAAATAAGAGATATATGCATATGTACATATATAAATATATATAAATATGTAATTTCGAAATTAAATATAAATACCTATATTTACATTTTATTTCGAAATAACCTAATAAAATCCATTTTGTTCATTTTGGTCTTGGTGTGTGACCCAATAGGTTTATATTATGTTGGCAGTGGGCCTAATCCCATGATAAGCCCACAAGTCATAATTGGTCTCTAACAAGACATTATGACTACCCAAACAATATAAATATTGTTAGTTCGATTTTAACCTGACAATAGAACATGTTATTATCCTTTTTGTCACATGATATCTTGTTTGAACATAAGTCATGGTTCATGTCAAACTTAAATTGTTCAAACATATAATTTCTCGATCACTAAGCAGACTGATAAATTCAAATGACATTGATGACACTATCAATTCATTCGAGCACGGCCATGCATTTTATAGTCCTACTTATCGAGGGCCCCATTAGATATCTCTCTCATTAGAGAGGGATAAATTCCATCTTGATTATTCACTTTCCTCCGCATAATTCTCATTATGTCCGATCATAAACTTTATAATTATCCGATTAAAGATAACGTTTGATTATGTCAAAACATAATGATCCTTATGTAGGAGACTATGATAACCTCAGGTCAAAGGATTCAATAACATATCTATTATAAGATCACTTATGACACTATCCCATGAAGTGATCTTGCAGTGGGTCTATCCAGTACTTTGTTCTCTAGCAAGTACCTATAGATTTGATTTATATCATCATATATAATCATCCCATGATTATCAATTCAAATCTATACTAGTCTTAATTCATCTTTATGCCCTTTATTGATAAATGACTAGGGACAACATGAATAATATTGTTATTCATAAACATTACAATAATGTAACATGCCAAAAATATCAATGCGAAGAAAACCATTATATAAATGAAAATATAATGATTACATCAAGGTCCAAATGTTTGGCCTAGGGCATAACCACTAACACAAGGTAGATAGGGGACCAACTAACATAGGTCTAAGGCTCTAAGATGCAATGCAATTTTTGAAAAGAGATAGAATTTTAAGTTTTAAAAACCCAATTATATTTTCAACCAAAGCACTTTCGGAGCAAAGTCTCAAACACAACTCCCCAGCGGAGTCACCACTGTGATGCGCGCCAAACCCAGCAAGGGCCCTCACTTTGAATCCGCTTTAGGATTCGAGGGGCTGGTTTGTATCTTTTGATCATGGGCACCATAAGACATCATCGGTGCATCCCTCCCAACAGAACATTAGGAAGAACCACCTAGCCTAATGGTAACTAAAGGCACCTTTTGAGGTATCATGGAGTCGCCACCCAAATTCATAAGGAATTGGGAAAAGTCTCTCACTTCTTATTGGTCGAGACCAGAGATATGGTGTTCGGAACTTCCCTCTTATTCATGCCTTGGTTAATTGTAAGTGAGTTTTTAATCCCTTAGAATTATATCTTTCATCTCACGCGATCGATGCATTTAAATTAAAGGCGCATTGCAAGCATATAAAGAAAAGCGATAAAAAGCGATAAATGAAATAAATAAAGAAAGCAGTAAACACGCAAGCACACAATTACAAGAAAAATAGGGGCGGAATACAACCCCAACAAAAGGAGATTGAAAATATAGGCGGGGACGGAATACAATCCCAAAAATAAAATTGCCTCAAAAATTAATTACAAGGGCCCAAAAGGAAATAAATTTAAAACACTCATACAAGATCAAAATAAGAAAAGACATACATAAATCGGGGCATTATTTTAGGAACATTGGTTCCTTCGCGTTTATTTAAAGAGTGTTCGAAGAGTCGTTTTGGTTGTTTGATGAACACAGGGATGAGTGATCCCATTTTGAAGAAAATTGACTTTTCGTTTTTAATTGTGATTTATTTTTTATTGATTGGCTAAAATGGGGGACATTGGTCCCAATTTTATTAGTTAAATCCTGATTTAATTGTAAAAATATTTTTGCGACTTTTTATCCCACGCGTGCATGAGTAAAATAAATATTTACAAGCAAACACCAAACACATCAAAAAGAGAAGGAATTAGATAAATCTCATCGAACCGACGTGACTCTCCACGTATCGTGACCCATCCGGGGAGTCGCGGGGACGTTTGCGTTACCCGACTTAATATAAAATCTCAGACAAAACAATATCAAAAATATTAGTAAATGCTCTAATAAAATTAATCGAACAAAAAATGATGAAATAATAATAATAATAATAATAATAATAATAATAATAATAATAATAATAATAATAATAATAATAATAATAATAATGATAGACATGGCAAATATAGCATGATGATAAAAATGAACAATAACAATGCCAACAGTAATATCACAACACAATAAATTAAACATGCTAATAATAATAATACAATGATAATAATAACAACAACAATAATAATAGACATGGCAATAATTTAACAACAATAATAATGATAGTATAATAATAATAGTGAGCATGAAAAGGACGACGGGAGCAAAATAATTATAATAATAACAACAATGATAATCAGGGTAATAACAGTGGATATAAACACAAAAATCAAACTAAAGCAAACAAATAATGTATTAATAGTGATATTAACACATTAAAATGCTAAAAATGAATAATAGACGTGGTAACAATAGAAAAAATAATATTTAACAACAATAAATAATATACAAAAAATATAAATGAGAATGAGTCTAAAAATGTTTACCCTCAAAATTTTTAGATCGGAAAAAGGATGTCTCAATCCGTTCCCCTTGTCGATTTTTTATGATAATAATATTCGAAACAAATATAAAAATCTGTGTGTTAAAATAAATTAGTTCAAGAAAATATTTTTGGTGGGATGAATAAGCCAAGAAAATTAATTTCTCTTGCTCAAATCAACCCAAGATTAAGTATTTTAGAGTAGTAAAGACTAAAACTTGAGAAGAAAACTTAAAGATTTTTGAAGAAGAATTTTAGAAGAAGAAAATGCTTCCTGGAGAGTAAAGAATGCTAGAGAGAAAAGCCAAAAAAAAACCCCCTTTGTAAAATGTTGCCGTCCCCTAAAAATGAAGGGAAGTTCCCCTTTAATTTTTAGTCTTGGCCAAAAATAGGGAAAGGCAAAATGATCTTTCAATTTTGTTAATCGAAAAAAAACATGAAAGGGTGAAAGGAACCAGTAAAAATGGACTGAAAAACAGACTGAAAACGCAGGAAAACGACGGGGCAATTCTTGCCCGCGTGGAGAGGGAGACCGCGTGCGCCAAAGAGGTGCACGCGGTGAAGGGGAATCGCACTTGCATGCGCGCGCGGTGGAAGGCAGCCGTGTGCCCACGCGCGAGCACGGTGGGAGAAGGGAACCGCACGCGCACGTCGGGAGGCAACCGTGCATGCTGCTGCGCGCACGGGGACCCTCCGGGTGCGCTACTGTGCGCGCTGGGGGGCTTACAACGCGGGCGCCCCCGCGCGCTGTCGCAGGTGGCACTCGCAAACTTTTTTTTTTATAAAAACTTTAAGGACACAAAATTAATATTTTCTACCCTATTTTAATTTTTAATTTCTAAAATATATATTTTTAATTATTTTTTGAAAAAACACAATTTTGACAAGGGAACAATCGATTCTCACTTTTCTCGCCGAAAATCGGTCTTTTGTTTTCATCATCGGGTAATCCTGATCTTGGACTGGCTCGGGACTCGGTGTCTACAGCATGAGTCAAAATCCTGGGGGCAAAATGCTATATAGCTCATAGCAAAAGACGCATGCTCATTGACCGAGGGGCAAAGATGCACACCGGATGGTTCTCTCTGAAAGGATTATGGATCAGAGTTCTTAAGCTAAGGCGACACTCTTCTAGATCCTTTGGGGTATCAATTAATGTAAGCAGCCGAGGCGTATCCTAAACGGACCTTTAACCACCCAGGACATGTTTTATCCATTTTTGCATGCATTTCATGTCATACAATTCTTTTGCAAACATCTGCATATAACTTTTTACACATACGCACACAATCTCTTGTATATATTCCTGTGTACATAGCTTTGCAGGAAAAGTCCAAATAAAGGCCACACGCGTAAAAGCTAGTCAAGGACAGCTTTAGCTCAATATTAGCACTCACCCATGATGGATAACTAGGTCAAGATGAAGTCTACACAGGTTCAAATCCTTCAAAGTCCTCTGAAGAGGTAAATTTTCAAGTTCTCTGAAAAGGCAAATCTCCAAGTCCTCTTAAGAGGAAAATCAAATCCTCTTAAGAGGCAAATCATCCAAAGCCCTCTTAAGAGGCATACAAGTCTTTTCAACGAGAAAGCGGCATCGGATAGCTTTTCATCAACTCAATCAATGTAAAGTTTGCAGAATGACTCAATGGCATTAACGATAAGCCATATAGACGGCAGTTTTTAAAAATGACTCGGTGTAATCTAGAAGGATGTCTGTATTTGGTAAGTCTGAGATGACTCAATGCAATCCAAGAGGATGATGTCAGCATTTTGTAAGTCTGAGATGACTCGGCACAATCCAAGATGATGATGACATCTGCATTTTGTAAGTCTAAGATGACTCGGTGGAATCCAAGAGGATGTTTTCTGCACTTCGTAAGTCTGAGATGACTCGGTACAATCCAAGAGGATGATGTCTGCATTTTGTAAGTCTGAAATGACTCGATGCAATCCAAGAGGATGACGTCTGCATTTTGTAAGTCTGAAATGACTCAGTGCAATCCAAGAGGATAAAAATCACTGCATGGTCGGGATAACGGCTTAGTGAAATTCAAGAATGACCGCACTTCGTAGTCTTGTTAGCGACTCAGTACAATCTAAGAGGATGATATTCACGATACAGATCACAATACTATTCTCCAGGGAGCAATCAGCTCTTTATGGGGCATCTATCAGGCATCAGGCCAATAGGAATGTAACAAGCCAACAAGGCGACGTCAATTAGCCACCAAGAGCATAGCTTAACATGTCAACAAGCCAGCATTAGTCAAACCCGCCACAACTCCATCAACACAACGGAAAGGAGGTAGCCTCAGCTATGTATCTCTTTCCTTTTTTTCTTTGAATTTTGGCTCACCTAGGCACCCATGCACTAGCTTCCCCAAAATTGGGGGCAACTGTGGACACCGGCTCCCGAAACAGCCCAGATCAGGGTTACCCAATGATGAAATTAAGTGCCTGTTCACAGGCAAAAAGAAAATTGGAAGTGATAGTTTTCTTATCAAATTGCTTTTTAAAAATAAATAAAAAGTATATATATTAAAAATTAAAAATAAAAAAGAAAGTTGGAAGTGATAGTTTTTTATCAAAATTATTTTTAAAAAAAAACGTTTTGGAGGCTTGCAGCCGCCGATGCGGGGGGGCAGGCGTCCCTTGCACGTTAGCGCTGAGCACAGCGAGCGCGCTGAGGGGGAGCCTCGCACAACGCCCGCCCTTGCCTGCTAGTAGCCTCTTGGCACCTTTTTTCGGCCGAAATTAATTTTTTTGTGGTTTTTTGAATTTAATTCAAACGTTACATCTATTTTTTTTCCGTTTCAAACTTAAAAATGGGAATTTAATTGGATTGATAAAAAAAAAGATTTTTGAACGAAAAAATAAGAGAGAAAAAGCAAGGGGAAAAAAGGGTAAAAAATTTCTGTGATTTTTGGAGGAAAAAAGACAAACTATTTTCTTTTCAATTTTTCTTTTTCAAATTTTTGTATTGTTGACAAGGAAAGAATTCACGATCTACCTTTGACATATTGATAATTTTGAGGATAAATTTCTAGGTTTAATTGTATTCTTTTATTATTTTTCTTTATTTTTCCACCATTTTTGCACGTCTTAAATATTATTTTATTTGATCAATTTATTTGATTTGTTATTTTTTTTGCTTATGATTTGAGTTAATTTAGATGTTTTTTGCATGAATATGATATAAAATCATGTAAAACTACATAAAATTGCAATTTTGTATTGGATTTTTGAAGAAAAGCTTGAGTTTTTGCTCCACCGTTGTCCTGCCCGCAAGGGGTAGGAAAAAGGTGAGGGGCGGCCAGCCTACCCCTCATGGCCAGGCCGCCTCTCACTCTTTATTTTTGTTTTGTCATTTTTTGTTTTTCTTTTTCCTTTTTAATTTATTTCATTCCGTTTTTCTTGTTTTTCGATTCATATTTTGCGTGGAATGTTTTTTGTGTGATTTTAATTTTATTTTATCATGTTTATTTAAAATTTCATTATTTTATGTGATAATATTTATCTTTATTATCTTGTTGATTAATTTTTTTTAGATTTATTCACTAACATTAGTTTTATTTTATTTTTTTTATTGTGTATGCAATTCTTATTTTTTGTGTGAGTATTCTCAATAGCAAATGGGGATCTATGGAGATTTAAAAACACATTTTGGTTGGATTTGTCATTTTTATTATTTTTTTCATTATTTTACTTTTATTTATTTTGCTATGTAATTTGTAATAAATTTATTTATTTTATATACGTTAAAAAAAATTCCAAAAAAATATTTTTATTAATAAATTGGAAATTTTTTTCTAATAAAATGGGACCAATATCCTAATTTTTAACTAATAAAATATCACTTTTAAAAAGAAGAGTTGTTTTTTTCTCAAAATGAGATCACTCATCCCGATTTTGTTAAAAATAACTCTTCAATTTTTTTAATATGCATGAAGGAACCAATGTTCCTATTTTTAAATAATACCCCGCTTTATGCATGAGATTTATTTTTGTTGTTTTAGTTTTATTTTGGGAGATTGTATTTTTGTCTCATATTTTAATTCTTTTCATTTTGGGGGATTGTATTTTTGTCCCAATTTTATCTTTTATTTTTATTCTGTAATTTACTTTATCTTTTTTTTTATGCTTGATATGCACGTTAATTTTAATGCCCTCATGTGAGAGAGAGATGGAAATTTAATATCAAAAACTTATTTATAATTAATCAAGGCATTAATAAGATTAAAGTTCCGAATCTTGCTCTGGTTTATACGTCGAGCTTAGACAAAATTTTTCTAATTTCTTGTAAATTAGGTGGCGACTGCAAAATACATCAAAGGTGCCTATAGGTTTCAAGGGATTAGATGAACTTCCCCAATGTTCTATTAGGAAGGGATTTTAAAATATCTCATGTTACTCAAGATCTAAGACGTAAGCCCTCTCGGGCCCTAAAAGCAAGCTCTCGGGAAATGGTCGGGTCCGGCATGCATCACAATCAGGTACATACACAATATGCAATAAGCACACGCAAAGTATGCAGAAAGTACATACACTGTCACACCCCGTTTGCCTCCTAGTAGTATGAGCCATGTTTGTGCATACGCATTGTACGTGTTTGGCATGTCATAAGAGCATTTTGGATAAAAATGCATGCTTAAGGGTTTTGGTAGCATATGGGTGCATGCATCGCATTAGAGGGTAGGTTAGTGGAGTTGTGGTTGTGTGCTTTGTTCATACATTAGTAGGGTGTGCATTAATTGGGAGTGCATTGTGTGTGTGTGTGATGCATGCTGTTTGGGTGTGAGTGGTTAGTTTCCACCACTAGGGAGAAGACAAGTGTTAGGGTTAGGAAAGGATGAGAACAAGAAAGAGAATATGGGAAAAGCAGAATTTTCATCCCTTCTTTCCCGTTCTCCTCTTCCTTGTCTCTTCTTTTTCCTTTTTGCTCTTCTTTGAGTGCTCTAGCTGAGATTCAAGCCTTTGTGGTGGAAATTAATCACCTTTTTGCACTCTAATTGGTAAGTTGTTGCATATGTTCTTTATTTGTTCATATTCTTCTTCTTCTTCTTCTTCTTCTTCTTCTTCTTCTTCTTCCTATTTTTCTGAGTTTAGGGTTAATTTAGGATTTGTATTTTTGTGTGTTTTGGTTGTTGTGCTTATTTGAACCTCCTCGCGAACAGAAAGGCAAGGAGAAGGCTGGTTCAAGTGGCATAAAGTGATAGGAGCTAAGGAGTCTGCAGGTTTGGAAATTTTCTTAAATTGGTGGTGTTTTTGGTAATGTTAAGTTTGGCATGAATTCTGGAAATTTGCTTGAGTTGGGAAATTATAATGAGATGTATGATGATTTAATGCTTCGATTTGAGCATGTTGAGTTAAGATTGTATTGGTGGTTTTGATGGTTTATATATATATATGAGTTTGTTGGATTGTGGTTTTAATTGGAGGAATTAGCGAAATGATTGAGTATGTTGTTACTTAAGGTGTTGGTAAGTTGAGCTGGAAAGGTAAGTTTTGGGGTTGATTTTATGGTTTGAAATGTGTGAATTTGATGTGTGTTGTTTTGGGGTTTGAAATTGGAGTGAACTTTGCAATTTCTGGCTTTTTCAGGAGTCACACGGCGGTATGGTCATCGCTTACCACCGTGTGAATCGTAGAGATTCCTCAGAAACTGCAAGCCGTAGTTTTACACGGCGGTAAGGAAAAGTCCATACCGCCGTGTAAAACGTTACTGCCCAGAAATGAGTTTAGGTTGTGAGTTTCACACGGGGGTATGGGGTTTCCCCTTACGGCCGTGTGAAATGCCTCTACTGGTGCCTGTGTAAGTCGTCTTACACGGCGGTAAGGGACGACCCATACCGCCGTGTAAAACACTTCTGCCTAGCTTTGTGTTGGGCATTTTACACGGCGGTATGGGCTATACCATACCCCGTATAAAGTGTCTTACACGGCGGTATGGATTGGTCATACTGCCATGTAAAACGTTACTGTCCCCCTATTGTTTAGATTTTTTATTCTTTCCATTTTCACTCCTTTTTCGCTTGTGTTTGGTTTTAAACATTACTTAGTGTCCTTCTAAGTATTCCACATCTTTTACTGGTATGTTTTGCTATGATAAATTATTGGATGATATGGTGGGTTTTGGAATGAGGTAATCATGCTTCCAGTTGTGACCTCAATATATGTGTTTGGTATTTAGCTGTGCCAAATTATCTGAATATAAGGTTAATGCCTGAATGCAATACTATGCCTTAGTCTACGAGCCCAATGTGTTATGCTCAAATATAGTTGATCCATGAATGTTAAACTTTATGGTTCTTCTTAATGATCAACATGTGTACATAGATGTGAATTGTGTTATGCATGACCTGCTAGAGTCAAGT
This sequence comes from Excoecaria cochinchinensis, assembly GCA_947683425.1. Lineage (NCBI taxonomy): Eukaryota > Viridiplantae > Streptophyta > Magnoliopsida > Malpighiales > Euphorbiaceae > Excoecaria > Excoecaria cochinchinensis. The sequence goes on from CANTUQ010000063.1 coordinate 2,696,754, forward strand.
AAGTAGATAGTTAGGCATGCCTAATAGAGTCTTATAGCTGTAGCCTCAGTTCCGTTGGACCCCGATCAGGTCCCGTTTGGTTTCTCACGAACCCTCAATATTTGGATCTTGTTTAAGGTCCCCTCAGTAAAATGTTTAGTAAATAAGAAAATGAAATGGTTTTCGATTCGTACCCGTAAGGTACTATCCGTATTCGATTCGTACCCGTAAGGTACTGTCTGTTTACTCGTTATCCACTATTGTGAGTCAGCAGGTATCAGGTATTAGGTATTATGTATTATGTTGCTTTGTTTGCTCCGATGTGATTATACGAATGTGATATTAGAATGAGTATAATGATGAGATGGATATTCAGTTAATATGAATTTGGATATGGATATGAGATGCAGAATGTATGGCTTTAACTTGTAAGCATGTTTTTATATATATTATGTTATGGATATTCGCCTATGCCATTATGAATGTGTTATGCCTTGACGACCATTGTGAATGGCCGTCCAGATCTCTTGTGTGTTTTCCCACTAAGCGTTTATCGCTTAGCACGATGTTTTTACCCGTGCAGTTGCGAAAGGTGTTTTGCTTTGGGAGAGTCACCGCCAATCAAGCCAACACAGGAAGGTTTAGTATAGGGCTCAACTTTTGTAAGCTTTGATGATTCTTTTGTATAGAACTCTCATGTATCAATTTTTGTAGTGGCTTCCGCATTTGTATATTTTGGATATGTAATTAACTTTTGTACCTGCCAGTTTAATCAGAACATTATTGTAATGATTTTTGGTTATATTAATGTATGATCAGCTGTTGCTCCTGTTGTTTCGCAAAGTTTTCAATTACACCATACTTATGTATGTTTGTTATGAATGAATGTATGATTTGTATTGTATTTGTGTGGTGGAACCTTGACTCATACGGTATCTCACTCCCTATCGGATGGGATTGCCTACGTATGGGTAGGGGGTGTTACATACACATTATACATTAGGTACACTCATGTGCTTGCTCACCCAAAAGTAATCTAAAATCATCTTTTATATTTTCGTCCAGGCATGCCTTGATTAGGAACTCCTTGATCTGTGTGTTTATAACAATGAATAATCTTTCTAGCATAAGATTGAGCTCAGATTTTATCCATTGTCACTAACCAATTTGCCACTTTAGAGTACAACCACTTAACTCTGAGAATTTTTAACCGTTGCCAAATAATTTTAGCTTTCTTAATTGTCTCTATAAATAATTATATAACCATATTCTAATTATTACATATGAACAATATCCATAAGAACAATCATACTAGAATAATAATAATAATAATAATAATAATAATAATAATAATAATAATAATAATAATAATAATAATAATAATAATAATAATAATAATAATAATAATAATAATAATAATAATAATAATAATAATAATAATAATAAAAGCAATGCACTGCCACTTTGGAGGTTATCCCTATTGATGCCACATATTCCATCCTTTTCTATATCTTCCTCAGCAAAAGAACCTAAGAAAAATCCAACCAGTTAAAGTTTTAGAGTAATAAGGAATGAAGAGAGGGTGATGAAAATGGTGCTCTACAAGGTATAAGAGTGGTTTAAATCTTAGTTTTCTAATGCCACCAGAAGACATCATTATGTGTTGAACTCTTGCATAAAATATAAGATAAAACAAAACTTACTTTAGTTGCATTGTAATAGATCAAACCCCTGCCAACTCCTAGTGATGTGCTCTTACCCTACAAAAGATTTAGAGAGAACACACATGAGAAATCATGTAAAAATGCTAGGGGTTATTAGTTTTTCATGCTAAAAATAACATTTCGAAGCAAATTATTAAAGCTTCAATTTGTTACCTATTCAAGGGAGAAGGAAAAAAACAACAAATTAAAAGGAAAAATAAAAAGAAAGTTAGAGTAAGAGTTATGAGAAGCAAACAAACCAAGAGCATAGATCTTAGAGTTGAGTTGGTCAAGTTGGATCTTCAAAGCTGAGGAATTAAAAATAGTATACAGCAAGTACATGTCAAGTATAAACACAATATACAGCAAATATACATACAGTATATTGCAAGTACATGCCAAGTATACAACAAGTACACGTCAAGTCCACAATAAGTGCACGCCATGTATACACAAAGTATACAACAAGTACACGCACAATATACATAAAATACACACAGTATAAATACACATAAAAGTTGAAAAATGATGAAATGATATCCTTATCCAAATAGGAATAAGTAGACATGAATTGAATTGAGATTCAAATCTAATACAGAATATTACAAAATTATAAATGAGATCTCTGTGTAACTTTTTTCTAGGTTTAGTATAAAACTTACTTATTTTCCTACTCTTTTTCCCTTTCTCATATAAGAAATCAACCAAATACATAGAGGATTTAGCATAACAAAGCCATCTAAAAAAAATTGTAAATATTATATACGCTAACATTTCAGCCATTTGTGATTCCTACTTTATTGATTTCAAATTTATTAATAATATATTCATATTTAAATATTACAAATGACCACATTTGACTTGTTGGATGGGACAATTTAATCCAAATTAAGTTTATCATGAAAAAAACTATTGTGAGTTCTTGATGCAAATAAATGTTGAGCTTGTCTCTTAGTTGCATAATCCATATGATAATAGGCCTTGGAGATTTAATAGCATCTTCAATAGGATTGAATGCATGTGTTTTGCAAATGTTAATTTTATTTATAGGTATAGATATTGTAATCACATAGCTTATGTTTTAGCAAAGGAATTGCAGTTCATAGTGTTAATAATCTGATGACCTGGTTATGCTAAATCCTCTATGTATCTATTTGTCTTGCAATGCAAACCAAGTTCAGCAAATAAAAATTGGTTGAAATCAAAACCAAAAATTGTCAAAATTTAAATGAAAAATCTTAATTTTTGAAGCATAATTATGCTGTGTGCAATCCATGACAATTACATATGAAAAACAATTCATACATTCCTGCAGTGTAATTCCACATATCGGTTAGCTCTAGTTATATGTTGAAGCCCTAATACGTACATAACTCTATATCGAACAGAAATAGCATTGATTGTTGGCCATCAAGTTAATTTCTAGTGGTTTAAATGTATTATATATTAAATCTATAAGTTTTAGTCAAATAAAAAGGCTAAGGTGCGCGTGCATATAGAATGCATACCACTTGTAAACTATTGGATGAAGAAATTTTAATTTAACAGCTCACAAGCAGTGTGCATACTCGAGAGAAACGTGCTATCTTAGTTTGTGTAGCTTATTTTAAAAGACTTTCAATAAAATAATCAAAATTTATTAAAAAGTGATTTAAGTTAATTAAAATGGATATAGAAATTACATTAATATAATTGAATATAAATGAACATAATCTATATTTTAAAAATTATGATAGATTTGAAACCTGAATTTGATGTCCAGATCTTTATTGTGACAAGAATGTTGCTTCTCTTTGGCCGTCTATGTTATTGGAGTTTGTTAGCTGCCAGGCTTCTCTACCACTAACATTTATATATATATAAACAAATATTTTAGTATCAAACTTTAATTTGGTTGACAAGTCACATTCTATATATATAAAAACACACTGTTGAGACCTGTATAAAGCCATCATTTAATTTTTAAAGCATAATTGTGTTGTGTGCAATCCATGACAACTACATATGTATAATCTACAACATTAGTACTTTGGAGCTTTTACTTAAATGGGTTTTCATAGCAGAAGAAGAGAAAGACAGATGAACTCAAAACACAGATCCAAAAAATAAAACTAAAAAAAAAAAGAATACTTAATATATTTACTGTGAGTGAAGTACTTTTTCTCTTGATCTAAATAGGAGAGATTAGCCTCTTTCTTTGCTTTCTAAATAACAATCGTTCTGCTCATAAGTTCACTGCAAAAACATCACCACAATAAAAATTAAAAAATATTACAAATAAATTGATTACCACAAATAACTAAAAACGATAACACTTTAAACAACAAATAAATACATAAATAAAAAGGCAGAAAAATGAAACTGACCGAGTGGGAGGGGCAGCAGTGGAAACGGTGTTGAGCAACCGACAAGGGGCGAGCTGCGGGAGCAGCGCAGGGCAACTAGTTGTGAGGGAGGGAGGCAGAGAACGAGGGAGGGAGGCAGCGCATGAGGGGGACGCTTGGCAGGTGGGGGCGACGTCGAAGGGAGCATGCCGTGGCGGGGGACGATTGGCTGTTGGGGGCGGCAGCCGAGGGTGAGCGGTGAGGGCAACGGTGCACCAGATCTGCAGATCAAGAGGGGGAGAGTGTGAGGGGAGGGAAGGGAAGGAGAGAGAGGAAGAAAAAGAAAAATAGGAGGGGGTTTAATAATAAAAAATTATATTTTTGTAAATAAAAATGAGAAAATGGTATATTTGTAAATGAAAGTTGTATAAATGAAATTAAAAATTTAAAATGTTGTATAATTGAAATAATGAGAGAAATGGGTATTTTTTTTATTGTTGTTTTTTATTTTATGTATAATTTTGTAAAAAGCCCTTTAATTAATGTATAATTATGCTAATTCCTCATGTAGATTGTTGTTCCTAATAAAAAAGGAGCATGAGCATACTGACTTGATCAATCTATCAGCTATTACCCAAATAACATCTTGTTTATTTTTCATGAGAGGTAAGCCAATGACAAAGTCCATGGTGATGTGATCTCACTTCCACTCGAGTTCTGTGATTGTTTGTGGTAAACCTAATGAAAATTGATGCTTTATTTTACTTGTTGGCGTGTTAGTCACTCTGTCACTTATTGTGCAATGTTTTTCTTAAGACTGGGCCACTAATAACAAGTCTTCATAACTTGATACATTTTGGTGCTACCTGAATGGATAACATAAATACTACGACGGGCTTTTCGATCTTGGTATGTTCCTTTTGAGTTCTTTATCATTGGACACATAGATTCCCTCTTTGTAGTACAAATAATCGTCTTCTTTACTCACATAACCGCTTCCTTTCCCCTTTTGGACCTTAAGGTACACCAATATGCCCTCAAATAAGATTACTACAAATCGATTCAATTGTAGGTGATCAATGCAGCTCATGAGGTCCACAGAAGTTGCTAAGGTATTAGGGAGCCCATCGGCATCACCAAGAACCTATAATGTCCATACCATGATTTGAAAAGGTCTTGCCATTCTTCACTATGAATTGCTAGTAATCATATTTATGGTTTATCTTGAAAAAGGCACCTACTCCCTTTACTTGGTCAAACAAGTCTTCTATTCTAGGCAGTGGTCACTTATTTTTCACAATCACTTTGTTCAACTGCCTGTAATCCATGCTAGGCTTAAGAGACCCGTCCTTCATTTTCACAATTAAATAATTGCTCCTCGAGGTGATCCATTAGGGCATATGTACACAACTCAAGTAGCTTTTATAACTACATTCAGTTCTTTTAATCCTATAGATTCCATTCTATAAGAGTTACATATACTGATGGAAAACTAGGTATAACATCAAATTATAGTTTAAATCACTCTCTTATAATGGCAATTTGGTATCTCTTCAAAGAATACATATTGGAAATCACATACAATAGGTATATCTTATATGCTATATTTAGTTTTTCTACATCAATCACATATACTAGGGGGTTTTCACACTAATCTCCTTATTGACCTTATTATCATTATGGCCATATCTTATATGCTATATTTAGTTTTTTCTACATCAATCACATATACTAGGGGGTTTTTAGGGACAAAGATATATATAGGATGTTTGGGAAAATATTTCCCAAACATAGGGTAGTTTCAATACTATTTCTCAAATTAGGGTTTTTTTTTCAATGCCACAGCTGTGAGCTGCAGCATTGAAAGAAGCAGCAGCTAGCTGCTTTTTTTTTTCAAATGCCGCAGCTCTGCGGCATTTGATTTTAACAAGGCCAAGAGCAGCATTTGCTCTTGGCTTTTTTTATTTTTATTTTTTTTATAAAATATATTTTTAATAAATAATTAAATATGATGTATAATTATACAAAATAATTAAATATGTATTTTTTATATATAATTACGGTTAAATAACTACTTATTTTTATGTAGATTAATTTTATTTTATTTGGACACTACATATTTTTATCCATAAAAGTCAAAGCCTGAAAAATAAAAAGTAATTTTAAATATTCATTTTATATAAAATCAATTTTCTTAAGAATTTTGTATTTTTTTAATTTGTAATTTTGTATTAAAAAAAAAAAAAGAAAACAACTTCTCTTACTTTATTTTTTTTAAAAAAAAAAGTTTAATTTGGACCATCAAATTCACATCTATGTAGGTTGATTTATATATATTAAATATATATGTATTAACCTAATTTGATGTGAATTAAATAATAAATATTTAAATAATTAAATATTATAGATGTATTATATATGAAAATAATAAATTAAATACATAGATGTGAATTTGATGGTCCAAATTCAACTTTTTTAAAAAAGAAAAGTAAGAGAAGTTGTTTTCTTTTTTCTTTTTTAATACAAAATTACAAATTAAAAAAATACACTGAATTCTTAAGAAAATTGATTTTATATAAAATTAATATTTAAAATTACTTTTTATTTTTCAGACTTTGACTTTTATGGATAAAAATATGCAATGTCTAAATAAAATAAAATTAATTTACATAGAAATAAGTAGTTATTTAACCGTAATTATATAAAAAATACATATTTAATTATTTTGTATAATTATACATCATATTTAATTATTTATTAAAAATATATTTTATAAAAAAATAAAAATAAAAAAGGCAAGAGCAGCACCTTGTTAACTAAAAATCAAATACCGCAGCTTTGAAAAAAAAAAAAGTAACTAGTTGCTGTTCTGAGGCATCAGCTGCTTCTTTCAATGCCGCTGCTATGCATTGAAAAAAAAATTCTAATTTAAGAAATAGTATTTAAATTAACCTATTTTGAAAAATATTTTTTTCAAACACGCTATATTTATTTTCGTCCCGTATTTTCAAATTTTCGCACCTATCTACTTATTGACCTTATTATCATTATGCCGGATGTAACACATAAAAGACAATATTGACTTTTTAATCACACGTCGGTTCTTCATTGTCAGAGGTTTGAAGAGTAATCCTCTTAGGACGATAATCCATCATGTCTTGATATTTAAACACTAATCCATACCCAATATTGTATTATATTCACAAAATCCATCATCATAATTATCTCATTTATAGCACTCATCCGTAATATTGCTCTTTCTTAAGATATATCACACGCATACAAAAAAAAAATGGAAGTTTTTGGTGGATGTTGAAATTGTCTCTCTCTGTAGGAAACACTCCTCCCATAAAAGATTTGGATAGTCACCACAACGACACAGGGCAGCCTCTAACTCTTTTAGAGGATGAGGCTCGTTCCTCCAAGAAGCGCTACATTGAAGAAGTGGAGAACCATCAGGATGCTCTGATAACCGACGATACTGCAACATCTAAACAATCTTTTAGGGATTCTCTCCTCTATGGAACATTGATGCTCCCTCCCAAGCTAAAGGAGATGCAGATATCGTGATTGAGGACGGGGAAGTCATTGTTGAGCGAGCTGATGGTATTTAGTCCATCAAGTTTTCAAATAGAATACAGAAGCTCCTTTCGAGGAGGATGGAAAATACTCTTATGGTTAAACAACTCGGTAGGCCCATAGGTTACAAAGCTCTGTTTAGCAAAATGTATAACCTCTGGCACCCATCCTTTATGTTCCAACTTATTAACCTTGAAATTGATTATTTCTTGGTTAGACTTAGGGATAAGAAAGACAATAACTATGCTCTCTCGGGAGGCCCATGAATGATTTATGGGCACTAACTTATTGTGAACCTTGGACATAATCCTTTTATACGGCCTCAGAATTTTTAGATTCCATGGTAGGTTGGATTCATTTTCCTGGTTTGCTGTTCCAATAGTATGAGAGGAATGTAATTAAAGTGATTGCTAAAATCCTAGGTGAAGTCGAGCATATTGATTTCTTCACTAATACGAACAGAAAGGGTAAGTTTGCTAGAATTGCCGTTATTTTAGACGTCAAAAAACCTCTGGAATCACAAATTATTATCGAAGGAAGAAACTAGTGTGTGGAGTACAAAGGCTTTTTTAGGATTTGCTACCGATGTGGGTGTTATGGGCATCTCCAAGAGTTTTGGCCAAAGCAGAGTAATGAAGGGTTAAGCTCTGAAAATTCCGCATCTACTCCGGCCATTGCTTGTGGAATGCAAATAGAGCAAGCCATACCTAAATACGGGCCTTGGATGCAGGCAACAAAATGTAATAAAAGGTGTGCTTATTGTGAGAAGGGTGAATAAAATGACAGGAATGACACACTAGTGATACAGTCGGGTTTGTTACGTTTCACTATTATGTGAGATTTGGATGAGAATATCCCACAATTGCCTATAACAGAACCCTCTTCCAAAAATGTGCGCTCCAAAGAAAAGTTGGCTGAAAAGCATTATAATAGGAAAAAACAAGAGGCCGGGGTAAAGAAAGTGGGCCTCCATAGTTGTAGACCAGGCCTGAAAATTGAAACAAACTAGGCTCTCATTTGCCGAACACAACAAACCAAAATGCAGTCGTTAGGCCCATTTCACTATCCATCTTTTGCGACAACCATGGTCGTTGCTAAATTTAGCGATAGAAAAATTATTTACGTCGAAAAAAAATGTTTAGCAAAGGAAACTGCAATTCTAGCGATGAAATTAATTTTTCCGTTGCTAATTTTATGAAATTTTTATTTTATTTATTTATGTATTTTTTAATTATATCTGTGAAATGGAACTCTAGCAGCCAACATTAGTTAACCCCACTTCTAATTTATGTTGTACAAACAATTGAAATGTCCACTACCGGTTTATTTATTTAAAAAAAAACTGATATTGAAGTTAATAATAATAATAATAATATCCATGATATCATTTGGGTTATGGTCTTGATCAACAAGACCAAAAATAATTTGTAAATGCAGAAATCCAACACCTTGGTCTTTAATTATTCATCATCACTGGTCTCTATCAGAACAAGATCCTTCTTGCTACTTCTTTTCTTGCTTCCTTCACCATTCGATACCTCATTATCGTGATCATCGTCGCCTACAAACTTCTCGATTTCTTTGAGAATTCTATTTCGGTACCTTTCTATCTTCAGTTTCCTGATTATATCCTCCAACTGAAAATAGAAAGAAAAAAATTATGTCTCTATCACACACACATATTGCAACCAAATCAGGTATTCTGATAAAGTCTAACCGAGATCTTGAAAGCAATTTATATATTTCAACGAAACTTGTTGATTGTGATTTGAGTTTAAAATAAAAGAAACGACATTGAACTCGAAATACTTTTACAAATTATAAGGGTTAAAAAGTAGTATTACATTTACCAAACAGAAAAAATAAAAGAATGCACTGCTCAAAAGAAAAGAAAACCATTACAAATTGTTCAAGCACCACACCTACAACCTACAACTTCTCAAGATAACAGCTTCAAACTACAAAGATTAGTCTCCGGGGTTACATTGAATATGTCCTAAAGTTAAACCTCTTATTTTTGACCAAGAAACAAATAAAATAAATGGAAAAAAGGATAGAATAGGACAATTATGAAATTGGAGAAGACATTAAAAACATAGTAAACAGCAATGCCCTCCATTCATACCGGCATCTCATGAAGCTGCCTGGATCGGTCCATTATAAAGGAAGCAGGCAACTATCAATATTCTACAGCATCAACTATCAAAATAAACAGGACACCCAAGATTTGAAGCTTCATTCTATTCCTTGGCCACTTTTCTTTTTATTTAATACAAACTGCAAATTCATAATAACCGTAGCAGAGGCTTCTACTTCAAATAAATGAACTAAGAACAAAGCTAAAACACAAAAACTGAACTAGGTTTAAGCAAAGAAGAATCTTAAACTCGTTGATTCCACATCAATCCCTCCAATTATATTTTGAAATAAAAGAATAGCATCAAAATCCACATATACATACCTCTTCCTCTACCGCCCCGGGCCCTGCCTCGATTTGGTGAGCCCTCTGCATCATATAACTGACTTTAAACAAATGCAAAACATAGATAATTGCAAAGGTGTACAGATAATACGTAGGCATCACCTCCTTCATAATCATATTCTGCAAACACCTTCACCTGTTTTGCAGGCAAGGGAGGTTGGTATCCGCAAAACTAGTGCTTGTGAGTAATAACAGAGATCCAGAATCAACATTCAACTCACAAAATATTAAAAAGTAATTCTACTTATGTACTCCATCCCTCTGCTCCCACGTGTCAAATTCAAAACTCTCTTTACTAAGTCACAAAATAATTCCTATGGAATTCCAAAATTAAAACTACTTGTATTTAGCTCTATTGTATAAGTACCACATAGTGATTAATGAAAGATAGTTTAGTTCCTAATCTTACATAAAACGAAAAAGTTAAGGGTGCGTTTAGAGAGAATTTTATTTTCGATTTTTTATATTTTTTTAAAAATAAAACCAAAATACGTTCGGTAAACTTTTTTCCGTTTCGATTTTTATAAAAATTTAAAAAAGTGATTTTTATATCAAAAACAAAAATTAAAAAATCTTCAAATTTTGATTTTTAGAATTTTGCTACTTTATCCTTATTATCATCACTGTTACTGTCACCATCACCACCACATTGCTACCATCACTGCCGCCCCACTGCCGCTGCTACCTCCGCTGCCACCACACCGCTGCTGCCACCGCCATCACCACACCGCCACCACCACTATCATTGCCACTATCACCACACCTCTGCCACCACCACAATCACATTGTTGCCGCCACCACTACACCGTCATTGCTGCCACCACTACGCCTCCGCCACTACCACCGCCACAACGCCACCGCCACAACCACACCACCACAACCACGCTACTGCTATTGCCGCCGCCGCCATCACCACACCGCTGCCACCTCTACCACCACCACCATGCTACCGCTACCACAACCACACTGCTGCTACTACCGCAACCACACTGTAGTCGCCGCCACCACATTGTCGCAACCACCATGCCTCTGCCGCAACCACCATGCCTCTGCCGCAACCACACCGCCGCTGCTACCACTACAACCGCACCGTTGCCACCACCATAACCACATCGCCGCCACCACTGCTCGCGCCTCCACCACAGCCACCACGCCTCTGCCCCTACCGCCGCCACCACCACAACCACACCGCTGCCACCATCATAACCACATCGCCGCCGCCACCACTACTGCCGCTGCCACCACCACTGCCGCCACAACCACACCGTCGCCTCCATCACCACCACACTATCACTGTTGCCATTGCCACTAGCAAAATTATTATTATAATATACATGAATAATTAAAAAAAATATGATAAAGTTTTTAAATATATAAAACAATTTTCTAAAAAATAAATAACAAAAACTAAAAATAGTTTTTGGATTTTAAAAATAAAAAACTAAAAATGTAAAACTTTACCGAACACACCCTAAATAATTGAACAAAATGAAATAACTTCTTCTTAGCAATTAACTTTAGCTTCTCCCAGAAAGCATCTATTGCAACAAGCCCACATAAAAAATAAAATAAGTAAAATAGACACAAACCACCTCAATAAAAAATTAGCAGAAATTGAAGAAAGTATTAGTTAGCGAAATTAATAATAATAATAATAATAATAATAATAATAATAATAATAATAATAATAATAACAATAATAATAATAATAATAATAAAAGAGATGGAGAAGCAAAACAGAGGAGGAGGCGGAGAGAGGAGGAGGCGTAAGCGAGAAAAAGAGAGGCGAGAGCGCAGGATTTAGCGCGCACGGCGGGTGGGGGTGGTGAAGGGGCGGAGTAGTTGGGCAGAGGGAAGGAAAGGATCGAGCCGCGTGCGTGAGATGGAAGGAGAGGCTGAGCCGCGCGCGCGAGAGGCTGAATGGGGAGGGCAGAGGGCGGAACAGCACCGGGGGGTACTGGCGGGGTGGGGCAGCGAAGGAGAGAGGCAGATCTGCGAGGGATAGAGGGAGGAAGGGAGCGAGGGAGAGAGAGGAAAAGAGAGAAAAAATGCCCATATTTGTTTTTTTATATATACAAGTTTTTAGCAACGGAAATTATTTTTAACATTTAACGACGAAAATGAAATTCCGTTGGTAAATAAAATGAATTATTAAAAAATAGCGATGGAATATAATTTTCATCGCTAACAATAAATATTAGCAACGAAAAATATATTTTAGCGACAGGAACTAATTTGCATTGCTAATTTCCATAGCAAGTAATGCCGAGATTTTTTGCGCCATATTTAGTGATGGTTTAAGTTTTCCGTCGCTAAAAATGGAGGGAATATTTGCGTCCTTTTTAGCGACGGAAATTTTTTTCGTCGCTAAGTTAATTTTCGTCGCTATTTAGCTACAGAAATTCTTTTTTCGTCGCTGAATATTTTTCGTCGCTATTTCTGTATTTTCTTGCACTGTACTAAACCCAACAGCCATATAGGCCTTGATGTCCTAGCTAAGCTTAATTTTTCAAAACAAGGCAACACCATTAACACAACTAACTAAATAATAATAAACACAAAACATTGTAAATATGTAAAAATAAAATTTACTAATTTAATCACTATATAAAAAATAATGATTTTGAATCAATTTTCCAACACTTTGATCCCATTAGAAACTAAGTTGCTGTGATCGATGGATTTTTACAGAAACCTCTCTTAACTTTTCCCTTAACCAGTAAAGGGAAAAAGCCTTACCCTCCATAACCCCCTGAAAAAATCAGAGATAAACTCTGCAAAATCATTTTTAAATCCCTCAAAAAACTAGTCAAGATTAACAGAAGGAAGAATGTGAAAAAAGTGGGGGATGATGCCCCATCCTTGAATGGAAACAGCGAAAGTAGGGAGGAGATAGCGATGAACCAAGTGGCCATGATTGAAGAGTACCTTAGTGGGGAGGAGCAACTCCCCAATTATATACTCGATTTGTTGCGGTCTCCCTCTTTCCCCTCTTTTCTTCATTTAATGATTGATAAATTTTTTGTTTGGAATTACCATGTAGCAGTTTAGAAGTTTATTGAGAATTTTTAGGTTTTAAATGGGAGACTACAAACCTGATGTTGTTATTTTGTTAGAAACACCAATTAGTACGAAGAACGTAGATTATGTGGTTAGAAGCATAGGATTTGATGCTTCTCACCGTTTAAAAGCTCGAGGCTTTACAGGGGAAATTTGGATTATTTAGAATCAACCCGCTAATATTGATATTCTTGTCAACCATAGCCAGTTCATCCTTTTCTCTTTAAATTGTTTACATGGGTATGGCAATATTCTGGTATTAGCTGTGTATGCTAGCCCCAACAAAACCTCTCGCTCTTTGCTCTTGGATGATCTTAAGCTCTTAGCCAATCAAAGAATTATGTTGTGGCTTCTTATTAGGGACTTTAATGACCCTGCTTAGTAACTCGAAGAAAGTGGAGGGTGTGCACAATAGAGGGGGTGGTTGCAAGCATTTCCAAAACTTTATCCATTAAATGGGTCTTAAGGATTTGGGTTTTTTTGGATCAGTTTTCTCCTAAAATAGAGGGAATCTCCATGAATTTCTTTGACAGGGGCATCTGTAATTAGCATTAGTTAAATTGCTTTCCACACTTTGTTGTCTATCACTTTCCTAGATTTGGTTCGAATCATAGATCGTTATTGTTTAAGCTCGGTGTTAAACAAAGGCCTAAAGGGTCTAAAAGATTCCACTTCCAAGTAATGTGGCAACACCACCATGATTTTAATGTTGTAGAAATAGACACCCAGATAGAGTAAAATCGTAGCTAAATTGAACTTGAGAAAATAATAATTAAACAACGAAATATGGGCGAGGATAAAACAATTTTCACTATGAGAAAAAATAGGAGTTACAATAATATAACCTCTTTCTATTTTAAGGAGAAAAACAATTAATAAACTTTCTCTCTTAAATAGAATAACACTTAATTAATATATTTTTAACTAACTCTCTATTCCCTCTCACAATACCTAAGCTTTTTAAGCTTTTGGAAGCTCTAACATGTCTCTAAAAAGAGGCCAAACTCCTGCCTTATATAGGCAGGAGACACCGCCAATTAACGGCGGTGAGTAGGCCAACTAATGGCCTCCATATTTGACTTCACTTTCCTTTGCTATTTCACACCATTCTTTCTTCCTTGCCAACCCTGTTGCTTGTGTCTGGAAGATCGACTCCAAACAAACTTGTCAATATTAACTCCCTTTGTCATAAAATCTGGTATGTTTTCTTTAGTATGGATTTTCTATATATCCACAGTTCCTTCTTCCACTTTCTCGTGAACGAAGTGATACTGAACCACCCGAATGTGTTTTATCCTAGAATGAAATGCTAGATTCTTTGCAAGATGCAAAGCACTCTGACTGTCACAAAATAGAGAAACGTTCTCCCTTTTATGCCCGAGTTCCTCTAACAACAATTTCAACCATACAGTTTCTTTACTAGCTCATGCAGTTGCCATATATTCTGCTTCTATTGTTGACGTAGCCACAACTGATTGCAATTTTGAAACACAGCTTACAACTCCGCCAGCAAGTGTAAACATATACCCTATAGTGGATTTGCTTTTATCTAGATCTCCAGCATAATCTGAGTCAACATATCCTCTGAAATAAAGTCTGATCTTCCATAACACAATGCAACATCTACAGTCCATTTAATGTATCTAAGGATCCTTTTCACTGCATTTCAATGCTCTCGACTAAGATTCGCCATGTATCGACTAACTACTCCCACTGCATGTGCAATGTCAGATCTTGTACAAATCATAGCGAACATTAAACTTCCTACTATTGATGCATACGGTACTTGAGATATCTCCATCTTCTCCTCTTCACTGCTAGGACACATATTAGGAGATAACTTGAAATTAGCAAGAAATGTGGTAGATATCGGCTTACAATCTTGCATGTTGAGCCGTCGCAAGATCTTCTTTAAATAATTTTTCTGAGAAAGCCAAATTTTTCTACTATTTCTGTCTCGGTAAATTTGCATCCCTAGAATCTTGTTTGCTGATCTCAAGTCCTTCATATCAAATTTCCTAGCCAACTGAGTTTTCAATTCTTTAATGCGATTTTTATTGGGGTCTGCTACCAACATGTCATCAACATACAACAGTAAGATGATGAAATCACTTTAACCAAACCTCTTGAAATATGCACAAGGGTCTGCATAATGCCTATTATATTCAAGACTCAAAATGAAGGAATCAAATCTCTTGTACCAACACCTCGGCTCCTATTTGAGACCGTACAGAGATTTGTTCAACCTGTAAACCAAGTTCTTCTTTCCATTTTCTTCAAAACCTTATGGCTGGAGCATATAAATTTCTTCTTCAAGATCTCCATGGAGAAAAGCATTTTTGACATCTAACTGTTCTAGATGTAAGTTAAATATAACACACATCTCCAGGACTACTCTGATTGTTGTAAGTCTAACCACTAGGGAAAAAATCTCATTAAAGTCAATACCTTCTTTCTGAGCATATCCTTTGACCACCAGTCTAGCATGATACTGCTCCACTTAATCATCACTATTACGCTTGATCTTGTAAACCCATTTGTTTCCAATGGGCTCTCTTCCTTGTGGTAACGGAACAAGTTCCCAAATTTTATTTTTATGAAGAGCTTCAATTTCTTTTTTCATTGCTGCCATCCACTGAGATGCATCTGAACTATTCATTGCTTCTTGGAAAGTTGATAGCTCTCCATCCTCTGTTAGAAAGCAATATGTAACATTACTCTCCATAACATAATCTGAGTGCCAACCTAGTTGTTTTATTAATTGACTTGATCGAGGAATCTCGGGTACTTGAGATTCAACTGGTTGGAACTCCTTTGGCTCATGTTCCTCGCGCTCTGGTTCATCTTCAGAAGAATTTTCTTGTTTTGATTCCTTTTTTGCCTGTACAGTCATCGTCTCTTAACTTCCATTCACAGTGCTATCATTTGCTTCTTGTAACTTATCTTCCATAAAAATCACATCTCTGCTGACTACAACCTTGTGGGCAGTGGGATCCCATAGGCGATACCCCTTTACTCCATCAGCATAACCTAGAAATAAACATTTTCTAGATTTTGAATCTAACTTTGTAGTTTCTTGAGAATTATACATCACGTACACTGGACTTCCAAATATATGGAGGTTTGAATAATCAGTTGGTTTGCCAATCCACATCTCCATCGGTGTCTTCAACTCAATTGCAGTTAAAGGAGCACGATTTATTACATAACAGGCAGTGTTGACTGCTTATACCCAAAACCTTTTGTCTAAGCCTGCAGCTCCCAACATTACTCATTTTCTCTCTAACAAGGTTCTGTTCATCCACTCTACCACTCCATTTTGTTGAGGAGTGTATGCTATAGTGAACTGTCTTTTAATGCCTTCCTGATTGCAAAAGTCTACAAACTATATTCTCCTCCATTATCTGTCCTCAAACGCTTGATCTTTTTTCCAAATTAAAGTTCTACCCGTGCTTTGAATACTTTGAAGACTAGAAACACATCTGCCTTCCTCTTGATAGGATACACCCAACATCTCCTGGAGTAATCGTCAATGAATGACACAAAGTACCTTGCTCCTCCTAAGGATGAAACGAGTGCTTGCCACACATCAGAGTGGACCAATTCTAGAATAGACTTACTTCTAAAATTAGATGTGTTGAACTTCAATCTGTGTTGCTTACTTGTAACACAATGCTCACAAAAAGGTAAGGACACCTTAGTTAGACTTGGAAGTAAATTTTGCTTTACAAGTATTTTGATTCCTTATTCAGAAATATGCCCAAGTTTTTGATGCCACACCATTGCAGAACTTTCATTTGGACTATTTAAAGCAACTGATGCTTCTCCTTCCTACAAAGTCTCTCCCTTAATATGTATAAGTTGGCAGCTATCTTTTTTCTCTTCATTAGTACAAGCGCGCTACAAATTATTTTCATAATTCCCTTTTCCATTTTCACCTTACATCTCCAATCTTCTAAGAGACAACAAATTCTTTTTCAACTCTTCCACATGTCACACTTCCTAAATAGTGTGAACTGTACCATCATACATCTTTAACTTGATGGTTCCAATGCCAATGATCTTTAAGGTACTAGCCATCATCTGATGTACTAGCCATATTCCCTTGCGAGTTGGAATTCCTTTTGTTCAAATTCCAACAGTAATTTTTCAAGTGACCCTTTTTGCCACAGTTGTAGCATTTCAAGTTCTTTTTACTTCTTGATTTCGATCTATCTTTACTTTAGCTCTCACTTGAGCCACGTTCTGTTGATCTCCCTCTCATCACCGTCAATGCCTCTGTTTGTTGAGAACTTGCCAATCTGTCTTTCTTATTTTTGTGCCGATTTTCTTCCTCTAGAATTGCAACTGCAATATCATTGAAAACTAGATTGTCCATTTGGACATTGCTTGTCAAGTTGATAACGAGTTGATCATACAAATCGGGCAGACTTTGAAATAGAAGTTCAGCACTGTAATGGCCCCGATACCGGACTAGTCGAAAATAGTATTTTTCGATAGTGAATAGTGACACCGGGGTGAATAGTACCTCCTGAAGTCAAAAAATATTTTATTTGATTATTGAAAAGTATAAGTAACGATGAGTTCGAGTTTAAAATTTGGAATAAAATCGAGGTCAAATAGGACCTCAAAAGTTTAAAATATGAAAAAGTAACGGGTTCGGTATGAATAGTAATTGAGTTGACTTAGAGTTTGACTGAACTGTAGAGAGTGCTACGGATCTGAGAAAAATAACTTGAAAATATAGACGTACTCGTATTTATGAGTATAATCATATGGTAATAAAAAATTGATTTTTGGTGACACTGAAAAATTGGATTATCGAATTAGTAAATAATTACCAGACCGAAAAATAATTTTCGATTGACCTCAAAATATTATTGGAGTCTAATGAATATATGTTGAGAATTATGGAGTCATTTTTATGAGGAATAAATCTTAGACAGTAAGAAAAGATATGGTTTCAGTTTGAATAGTACTCGGTTTGATTGGAAATTTGACCGAAACTTTAAAAATAGTAAATGATCTTTAAAAATTACAGGAATTTCCATATTAACTCTAAATTATATGCAGAATTTTTTATTAGTGCAAAGGAAATTTTTAGGTAACACTGACAATTATTGAACCGAACCGATTTGATTGAATCGGACTGAAAACGGACTCCGGTTGGGCTGAAATTTTGTGTACAATCTAGTTTTTAAATTTTATGAATTATGAAATCAAATCTGGAGTGATTTGGAGTTGAAAAATGAGAAAACCATAGAAAAATGGCATAATGGGCTTAAATGGCTAAGTGGCCTTTATGGGTTAGACCATTAGTTGGACCATTTTGGGCCACTATAAAAGCACTTGAATGACAGAAATTTTGTTGGGTTGTCCTTATTTATTCTGCCTTCTCCTTCCTCTCCCTTTGGCCGAAGTTCTTTTCTTGGTTATCCTCTCAAATTTCTTCAATTTTGCTCATTTCTTGCTTAGTTCAAACCCCTTAAGTGAAATTCAGCCCCTCCATGAGTTCATAGTAACCTCTAGCATCCATTTAGTGGATTAAAAGTAAGGAAAAGTATGGATCAAAGATTATGTCTCAAATTAGAGGTAAGAGATTTAAGTTGATTAAAATTATTTTAATGGTTTTTTTGAGTACTCTAGGATGTCTAGAGTATGTTTATGAGGTTTGATTTGATAAAAAAAAAGAAAATTAATAGATTGTTTGTTGTGTTGGAAATTCGACCATGATGAGGAATTTAGAGGGAAATGGCTTTTCAAAGGTTGAAGCTAGGAAAAAGGAAGCTTGAGAAGGCTATAGCATGAATATAAGGTTTGTGATTACATTATCCATGAATTTCCTTTGAAAAATTAGGATTTGAGGTTATGTTTATATATGACTATGTGTGATTTGCATGTATAATTGAAATTGACATAATAATTGAGCTTAGGGAGAGTAACTAAGCTAATTAGAGTGATTAAAATAAAATAAAACTAAGTGCATGTTTTGGACATAATGGTATACTTAGGTATATTTGAGGTATACCTAGTGTTTAAATGAAATTAAATGGTATGTACCTATGAATTGGAGCTTACTTTTGTGTAATAAGTAATATGTGCATGAAAAGTGAAATGTTAGAGTGGAACCCTAAGTAGGGCCGAATGGTTCAAGAAGAAGAACATGATATGTTACATGATATACATGTTATATGAGATAGAAAATTGAATAAATGAATGAATTAGAGGTGAAAAGGAAAGTTTAATGAAAAGAAATGCATGAAAATAGAATGAGTGATTTAAGTGAATTTGTGTTAAAGGCATGTGTAAATGAGTAATAAGCTTAGAAAAGTGAGTAAGAATCCTTAATATGAAAAATGAAATACTAAAATGAAACTAAAAGAAATTGTAAGGTGAAATGATCACCTTAGCTGAATGGTACCCTAGCGTGTACTAGGGTATATTTTGTGTATATTTGAAGGTTTGTAAACTAAAATGAATTTAAATATGAAAACAAGTGTCCATAAATTTATTTGGAATTTATGGAACATATATGAATATTTTGAGTATGATAGTCCATTATACTCAAAGTGAAAATAATGATAAACATTGAATTGTTAAATTTGAAATGACAAGAAAAAAATGAATTCAGCTTTAAAATGAATTTTTAGCCATTGAATGGCTTCCATATACTTATTTTTTGAAATAATTATATACTGAGAATTGTGCCTAATTGATCAGAACAGTGATCGATTAGGGTGTTGAAATGATAATGAAGTGAAAAAGATGAAAATGAAATGTAATCGTAAGTGAAAATGTTAAATTATGAGAATATATTGATAAATTAAATGTTATATGTCACATGTCATTTAAAAAAAGGAAGTGTTAAGCATAACAAAGTGGATTTGAAACTCTTTTGAGAAGTTTGCCCTTAGTAGTGTCTTGGTTTAATCTAGTTTAGGATATGTTTAGCTATCCATAGGGACTTCTGTTACCGCGGTGCAAGTCATGACGACTTGCTTTGCTATGGCAAGATTCGTGATGGTCTCCCATAACTTATGTTATATGTTACATGTCATACATCATACGTTATATGTTATATAAAAGTGATTAAGTGGCCCTTCGGGGTCATTCCTTAGTGTATTGCAGTGAGATTTTGGGGCCCACATTCCGTATATCCAGTTTATAGATTTTCTGCTGGAATTGTACTAGGGGCATGATTGTAAAATGATTTGAAAATGTAAGAAGTGAAAAGATCAAATGTAATATGACATAAGTGTAATAAGACACAATGTATAATATAATATGTAAAAGCATTATATGCAAAAGTATAACATGTAAAGGCATAATGTCACACGACATTATGTAATATGACATAATATGCAAAACGTATAATGAACAAAAGCATAATGTATAAAAAGCCTAAGTGTAACAAGCGGAATCATAAAATGATATGATTCTGTTAAAAGTAAAATGACATGAAAATGAATAAAGTAACATGAAAATAAGAAGTTATATGAAAAAGGACCTAAATGAAAGAAAATAAAAAAAGTTTGGGGTAAAAAGGTAAATTACCCAAATTATAAGTCAAATGGGTCATAATGATGAAAATGACTTGAAAATATAATACGTATAGTGAAAATGAGAAAATAGATGAACGAGGACTCATATGAAAGGAAATAAAAGTTTAAGGACAAAAATATAATTTACCATAAAGACAATAAGTCGCGAGACTAATTGGTAAATAATGAGATAAGAAGTGAATAAATATGAAAATATAATGAATAAATGATAAAATTATACTTAAATGTTAAATGAGGGATCAAATTGTAATTTGACAAAAGTAGGGGCAAAATCATAATTATACGTGAAAGTACATTAATAAGTAATATGTAAGTGAAATATGAAATTAAAATGACAAATATGTAAAGAGTCCAAAGCTCAGGGATTAAAATATAATTTGACGTGAAAATGACAATGTAAGGACTAATATGTAATTTATGAGCCAAAGAGTGAATTAAATGTGAAAAATAAGTGAATTAGTGGCATTTCCATAAATAACGTCAAAAAAGGGCAAAAATATAATTTGTCCTGAAATTAATAAAATAGGGATTAAACGGTAATTTGTATATGAAAAGATAAATTAAATGAATAAGAATGATTAAATGCAATGTAAAAGCTTAAGATGAATTAATATGTAACATGAATATGAAAGTAAAAGTTTGAAGACCAAACTGTAATTTACACGTCAAAAATGTAGAGAAATGTTAAAAGAATACCATTATTATGAAAATGGTAAAACATATGAATAAATTATTAAATTATAAAGTGATAGTCAAATTAGGACTAGAATGAGAGTTTGGGGACTAAAATGAAAGTCTAAGGATTAAATGGAAAATTAGTATGCCATCAAGTAAATAAAGACATATTTGTAATTAAATGGAAACCAAATGGCAAAGAGGTAGTTTAAGTGAATGGAAAGGTAATTTGATAAGTTTTGAATAAGTCAGGGGCTAAATTGTAAATTGCCCATAATAAGGTTAAATGAGTGAAGTGATAGGCTAATGAGAATTAAAACGAAAGTTTGAGGACTAAATGGTGACATGGCAATTTAGATGCCATTAAGTAAATAAGAGTGATAATTGTAAATAAATGCAAACGGATTGGAAAAATAGTGATTTACATAAATGAAAGAGTAAATTGATAAGTATTGAGCCAGTAGGGATTAAATGGTAATTTGCCAATAAGAATGGCAAATAAAGGATTATAGTGTAAAATGACACTGAGTGAGTGATTTAAATGAAACTAAGAAAATAATTAAGTATAGAATGTTTTGTACATGTGTGTGTCTAAGTTAACATTGAAAATCTTTAGATTCGTAATCACTACTGAGCATATATAATGCTCAGCACATAATTTCTTTGATTGCGTGTAGGTACAAAGAGGAGCATTTGCGAAGCAGGCAGACTATTGACTTTGAAATCGGACTGGATCGTTGGATTGAAGCTAAACATAGTAAGTGTATTGTCATTGACATGTATTTGAATATTTTGTGTTATTAGAGTAGTAGACATATGTAATGATAGACACTATTGTATTTAATTAGTTATATGGATTGACTTTTGAATGGGTATTAAGTTATAATTGTTGTGCCCCTGAGTTGGGCTGTGTGGTTGTCTGAATTGCAGGTTTTGGGTAGTTAATGTTATAAATGTTATGCTGCCCAATTTTGATCGAATGAATAGTATTAGTGGCATGTATATTTGTAATGGTTTAGCATTGAATATATATTGAGTATTATGATAATATTATAGACTACTGAATAACATGATAAGTTAAATGTAATGTCTGAATTGGATGGAATGAGAATTGTTAGTGATATGTGGAGTTAAAAAGATAAATGATTATATGAATTGAAGAATAAATGATCTTATAAGTTAAAGAAAAAGAAAAAAAAATTTACCGCATTTGTCATAAGCATCGATCGGACAATAATATTGTGACACACGATATCCTTATCAATTGCGGGTATGGGGCGTCACAAGAACGTTTATTTGTCTCTATTTTATAACCCAAAAATGTGAGTTGAGAAAATAGAGTATTTAAAGTGTTTATGTGCTCTGTAACTGAAGTGGATTCTAACATGCGAAGAGTGTATAGTTTTTTCTTCAGAAAAATTTTGTTGTGGAGTGACTTGGCTTCATGCAATTTGGTGAGATGATCCCAAATTTTTTTTTTTTTTGTCTTCTTCTCCTCTATGCTTAACAATACCTCATCTGCTAATGCTAGATGAAGGTTTGCAATAACATTCCCAGCCATCTCATCCCACTTATTTTCATCTTTGTAATTCGTCGGCTTTTTGCTGATATCCACTAGGCAATTATCTTTTGGCAAGATAGCCTTCATCTTTAATTTCCACAAAGAGAAATTTTTCCCATTGAATTTCTTGATCTCAAATTTTGCCGCCATCGTTTCTATCACGAGCACCGAACCAGGCTTTGATACCACCTGTTGTAGAAATAGACACCCGGATATAGAAAAATCGTAGCTAAATTGAACTTGAGAAAATAATAATTAAACAACGAAATATGAGCAAGGATAGAAGAATTTTCACTATGAGAAAAAATAGGAGTTACAACAATATAACCTCTCTCTATTTTAAGGAGAAAAACAATTAATAAACTCTCTTTTTTAAATAGGAGAACACTCAAATAATATATTTTAAACTAACTCTCTATTTCCTCTCATAATACCTAAGCTTTCTAAGCTTTTAGGAGCCTTAACATGTCTCTAAAAGGAGGCTAAACTCCTGCCTTATATAGGCAGGAGACATCGCCAATTAATGGCGGTGAGTAGGCCCGCTAATGGCCATCCATTTGCTGCAAATTGCTAAAAAAAAAAAGCAATTTCCAGCAAATGGTGCCTCTATATTTGATTTAGTGCCTCCATATTTGACTTCATTTTCCTTTGCTATTTCCAGCAAATGGTGCCTCATATTTGACTTTTCCCTTTTTTTTTTATATAAAGAATAAGAACATTTAATCCTTTTGTTGCGTCTAATTGGGACTCTCATGTCCCTATTGACCACGCTATTGAAAAGTTCTCTTAAGCAGCTAAAGTTTGGAATAAGGACATTTTTGGTAACATCTAGAAGAGGAAAAAACATTTGGTAGCTCGCATTTTTGACATTCAAAGAGTGTTTGAGCTTAGACATTGAAGCTATCTTATCACTTTATAAGATTAGTTAAAGCAAGAACTTTATGGTATTCTGTCGTATAAGGAAATTTTTTGGCACCAACAATCCAGAAGCAAGTGGATCAATTACGGGGATAGGAATACTCAGTACTTTCATGCTAAGATGCTTCATAGGTGGGCTAAAAAGCACTTTGGCTCTAAAATTGAATGGGGCTGATTGGTACTTTGACCAGGAAGATCTTATGGAAGGAGCCATATCCTATTTCAGGAATCTCTACAAGAAGTAATCATTGATTTTTGTTCCTTCTCATAACCAGGGCCTTTTCCTATCGCTTTACATTAATGATTTTATTATGCTTAAGGTAAGAATCTCAGATTTTGAAGTTTACAAGGCTCCCTTTGACATGAAGCCTATGAATCCCCCTAGCTTAGATGTAATCTATGCTACTTTCTATAAAAGACATTGACACGTTGTTAAACCTTCCCTTTGTAATTTGGTTCTTGAGATGTTACTGATGTAAAAAATAAGGACCGGATTAGAGCAAAAATCGCAGCTAAAATAAAGATAGTAAGGAACAAAAGATTTTAACGGGATTCGGCCAATATTGCTTACATCCTCGGAGATTAAGAATATTATTTCATTAAAACTGAAAAGTGAAATAATACAAGAGAGAAGAAATATATTTAACTAATTGATAAGCTAAGTAATAAGGGATGATTAAACCTAAAGCTAAGGGGTTATATTTATAGCTATCTAAAACCCCTCGTCTTTCTAATTTTTTCGATATAGGATTTCTTTTTTTTTTCTGCCTACCATATTTGACTAACAATCTCCCACTTCAAGATTTGACTAAGTATCAATCACATCTTCACATTATTCTTTCTCTCTTGCCAATCCCGTTGCTTGTGTATCTATCAGGCCGCTAGAAGATCGACACCAAACAAACTTGTCAATATTGATTGCCTTTGTCATGAAATCTGCTAGGTTGTCTTTGGTATGAATTTTCTGCATATCTACTATTTCTTCTTCCACTTTCTCACAAACGAAGTGGTACTGCACCCTTATGTGTTTGGTCTTTGAATAAAATGCTGGATTCCTTACAAGATGCAATGCACTCTGACTGTCACAAAATAAAGAAATATTCTCTTGCTTGTGCTCGAGTTCCTCGAATAGCATTTTCAACCATACTGCTTTTTTACTGGCTTGTGTAGCTGCTACATATTTTGCTTCTATTGTTGATGTGGCCACAACCGATTGCAGTTTTGAAACCCAGCTTATAGTTCCACCAGTAAGTTTAAACACATAACCTGTAGTAGATTTGCTTTTATCAAGATCACTTGCATAATCTGAATCAACATATCCGCTGACAATAAATTCTGATCCTCCATAACATAATGCAACATCTGAGGTTCCCTTATTGTATCTTAGGATCCTCTTAACATAATTACAATGCTCTCTACCAGGATTCACCATGTATCGACTAACCACTCCCACTGCATGTGCAATATCTGGTCTTATACATATCATAGCGAACATTAAACTCCCCACTGCTGATGCATACGGTACTCGAGACATCTACATCCTCTCTTCTTCATTGCTAGGACTCATCTTTAAGGATAACTTGAAATTAACAGGAAGTGGGGTAGATATTGGCTTACAATCTTGCATGTTGAAACGTCGCAAGATTTTCTTCAAATAATTCTTTTGAGAAAGCAAAATCTTCCTATTATTTCTGTCTCGGTGAATTTGCATCCCTAGAATCTTATTTGCTGGTCCCAAGTCCTTCATATCAAATTCCCTAGCCAACTGAGCATTTAACTCCTTGATGCAATCTTTATTGGGGCCTGCTACCAACATGTCGTCTACATACAACAGCAAGACAATGACATCATTTTCACCAAACCTCTTGAAATATGTACAAGGGTCTGCATTTAGCCTGCTGTATCCAAGGCTCATAATGAAAGAATCAAATCTCTTGTACCAACACCTTGGCGCCTGTTTTAAACAGTACAGAGATTTGTTCAACCTGCAAAGCAAGTTCTCCTTTTTTTTTCTTCAAAACCTTCTTGTTAGAGCATGTAAATTTCTTCTTCAAGATCTGCATGAAGAAATGCAGTTTTTATATCTAACTGCTCAAGATGCAAGTCAGAATTTGCACATATTGCCAGGACCATTTAGATTGTAGTGAGACGAACCATAGGTGAGAAGATTTCATTAAAGTCCACCCCTTCTTTCTGAGCATATCCTTTTACCACCAATCTAGCACGATATCTCTCAATTTTATTATCACCATTCCGCTTGATTTTGTAGACCCATTTATTGCCTATGGGTTTTCTCCCTTGCAGTAGTGACACCAGTTCTCATGTCTTATTTTTATAAAGAGCTTCAATTTCCTCTCGCATTGCTGCAATCCACTGAGATGCATCTAAACTATTCATTGATTCTTGGAGAGTTGATCGCTCCCCATCCTCAGTTAGAAGACAATATGCAACATTACCCTCCATAATGTAATCTGAGTGCCAATTAAGCGGCCTTCTTGTGCGAGTTGATTGCCTATTATTTGAAACTTCAGCTTCGATTAGCTCTTGTTCCTCGTGCTCTGGTGCAGTTTCAAAAGAATTACTGGTTTCTGATTCTCTTTCTACACAAACTGTTGTAGTCTCTGACTTTTCTTCACTTTCTGCTTGCTCTTGATTTTTATCTTCTGCAAAGATAACTTCCCTGCTGACAACAACCTTGTGGGTAGTGAGATCCCACAGCGATACCCCTTTACTCCTTTAGCATACCCCAAGAATATGCATTTTCTGGATTTTGGATCCAGTTTTGTAGTTTCTTGGGCATTGTACATCACACAAGCAGGACTTCTAAATACATGGAGGTTTGAATAATCCACCGGTTTTCCAACCCACATCTCCATTGGTGTCTTACACTCAATTGCAGTTGATGGAGCTCAATTCACCACATAACAGGCAGTGTTGACTGCTTTCGCCCATAATTTCTTATTTAAACATGCAGTTCTCATCATTGCTCTTGTTCTTTCCAACAGAGTTCTGTTCATCCGCTCTGCCACTCCATTTTGTTGAGGAGTATATGCTAAGTTAACTGTCTTTTGATGCCTTCTTGTTTATAGAATTCATCAAATTCTTTACTGGTGTATTCTCCTCCATTATCTGTCCTCAAACACTTGATCTTTTGGCCAGATTCAAGTTTCACTCACGCTTTGTAAGTTTTGAAGACTGAAAACACATCTGCTTTCTTCTTGATAGGAAACAGCCAACACCTCCTGGAGTAATCATTGATAAATGACATAAAGTAGTTTGCTCCTCCTAGGGATGACAATGGTGCTTGCCATACATAAGAATGAACTAATTCCAGAATGGCTTTGCTTTTGAAATTTGATGTGTTGAACTTCAACCGATGCTACATGCTTACAATACAATGCTCACAAAGGGTAGTGAGACCTTTGTGAGACCTGGAAGTAGATTTCTCTCTGCAAGAATCTTCATTCCTTGTTCAGACATATGCCCAAGTTTCTTATGTCAGGTCGTTGCACGTTTTTCAATTGGACTGCTCGTGACGACAAATGCCTCTCCTTCTTGCATAGTCTCTCCTTTTATCATGTATAAATTTGCAGCTATCTTTTCTCCCTTCATAAGTACAAGCGCTCATTTTGCTATCTTCATAATTCCCTTCTCACCACTGAACTTGCACCCCAAATCATCCAATTGTCCTAAAGACAACAAATTCTTCTTTAGGCCCTCCACATACCGTACGTCTTAAATAGTACAAATTGTACCATTATACATTTTCAGCTTAATAGTTCCAATGCCAACGATCTTTCAGGCATGATCATTGCAACTGTACACAGATCCTCCAGAGATAGGTTCATAATGTTGGAACCATTCTCTTCTAGAGGTCATGGGAAATGTAGCTCCTGAATCAAGAAGCCATACTTCAGCAAATCTTTTTCTGCCTTCATTAGTCGTTGCTGCTTCACAACATAGAGCATCTTCGCCATTGGAACAGCTTGCCACATTTCCTTGAGAATCAGAACTTTTGTTTAAACTCCAACAATCCTTCTTCAAGTGACCCCTTCTTGCCACAGTTGTAGCATTTAACATTCTTCTTACTTCTTGATTTTGATCTACCAGGATTGTGGCTCCCACTTGAGCCGCGTTCTGTTGATCTCCCTCTTATAACTATCAGGGCTTCCACATGCTGTGAACTTGCCTGTCTGTCTTCCTTATTTTTGCACCAAGTTTCCTCCTCTAGAATAGCAGCTGCAACATTATCGAAGACTAGAATATCCGTAAGGATATTATTTGTTAAGTTAACGATGAGTTAATCATACGAATCTGGTAAACTTTGAAGTAGAAGCTCGGCACGTTCTACTGTCTCTATTTTATAACCCAAAGAAGTGAGTTGACAAAATAGAGTATTCAAAGTATTGATGTGCCCCGTCACTGAAGTAGATTCCTCCATACGAAGAGTATAGAGTTTTCTTTTAAGGAAAATTTTGTTGTGGAGTGATTTGGCATCGTACAACTTAGTGAGGTGATCCCAGATCTCCTTTGCTATCTTCTTCTCTTTTATGCTGGACAACACCCCATCTACTAGTGTCAGATGAAGATTTGCCATAGCATTTCCATCCATCTCGTTCCACTTATTATCATCTGTGAAATCAGCTGGCCTTTGACTTATAGCCGCTAGACAATTATCTTTTCTCAAGATAGCTTTCATCTTTAATTTTCACAGTGAGAAATTACTCCCGTTGAATTTCTCGATCTCATATTTTGCCGCCATTGCTTCTATCACAAACTTCTCTGCTAAAAAATCAGCTCCCACTATTTTGCGTGAATAGTAATCGTATAGATGAACAGTGACCGTATACGTAAACAGTATCGTATACGTGAACAGTATCCAAGGAAAAGTCTTTTTTATGTGAAAGATCAGTCTATACTGCAACTACAGAGCATACTAACACAAAACCTCGGCTCTGATGCCACTTGTTGTAAAAAATAAGGACCGGATTAGAGCAAAAATCACAGCTAAAATAAAAATAGTAAGGAACAAAAGATTTTAACGACGTTCGACCAATATTGCCTACGTCCTAGGAGACTAAGAATATTATTTCACTAAAACTGAAAAGTGAAATAATACAAGAGAAAAGAAATATGTTTAACTAATTGACAAGTTAAGTAATAAGGGATTATTAAACCTAAAACTAAGGGCTATATTTATAGTTATCAAAAACCCCTCATTTTTCTAATTTTCTCGATATGGGATTCCTTTTTTTTTCTGCCTACCATATTTGACTAACAGTTACTAGGTAAACTCATGGCTCCTTCTATCAATAGAACTCTTATTATGCTTATCCCTAAATCTCAAAAGCCAGAATCTTACCGCAAATTTTGGCCCATTAGCCTTTGCACCATCGTTCACAAAGTTATAACGAAAGTGTTGGTTAATGTCTCAAAGGGTTAATGCTTTACCTTGTTAGTCCTTACCAAGCTAGCTTCATCAAAGGGAGACATATAACTGACAATATCATCACCACTCGAGAGACTATTCATTCCATGAATAGGAAGACAAGTAAAATTGGCTGAATGGCTATTAAACTAAATCTGGAGAAAGCCTATGATAGTCTCAATTGGCACTTTATTCATGAAACCTTGGTTAATATTAGGATCCTTGGAGGCTTGGTTAATATTGTCATGCAATGCATTTCCTAGGCCTCTATGAATCTTTAGTGGAATAGGCAGGAATCTGAATCCTTTTCTCACTTATGAGGCATCAGGCAAAAAGATATAATCTCTCCGTATCTATTCATCCTTTGCGTGGAAATTAGTGATCTATGTCCACTGGAATCCTCCCCCTCTGGGTTGGGTCAAACTTAATACTGATGGGGCAGTGAAACAAGGCTGGACTAACATTGCTTCTGCTGAAGGAATCATTCGCAATCATCTAGGCAATTTTGTTACGGGATTTTCTAAGAACATTGGGGTTTGTAGGGTTTTTGACACTGAACTCTAAGGAGCTACTAAAGGTCTTGAGTTAGCTTGGGACATGGGATTCAAACAAGTCTTCCTAGAAATGGAAAACAATGTGGCTACCATCCTTCTGAACGATAAACATACCAACACAGCTTATTCATCAGTCCTAGAGCTCTCAAAGAGATGCTTAATAAGCAGTGGTCAGTCTACATCCAGCATATCCATAAGGAAGGCCATGGGGCGACTGATTGGCTAGCCAGCTATAGTGCCAGATGTCCTCTAGGTCTTCATCGTCTCAGCAGTATTCCTACAAGTCTTCACCAGGTTTTGTCGGCAGATGTTATTGGCGGTTGATGCGGCTCTTATCATTCTACTACATGACTTATGATTTTTGTATATATTGAAGTCATTCTTTTTTTTTTAATTTTACAGAAGCCATTAATAATCAAACAAAGATTTTTTTTTTTACCTTAATAGTCTTCTTGTTTTTGGTAGATAAGGAAGACATATATATATATATATATTTTTTCTTTCTTGAATTAAATACCTTTTAATATCTTTTCTATTTCTCTCTTCCTATCTATCTAAAAAATATCCGATCCCTTCCGTTTTGAACTCATATTTTTCAAAATATACCTGATGTATTAATCTCTGAAAAAGTATTACAAGTGGTGGATGAAGATGAAGAAATACATGAGCAAGTTCTGTTAAAGACTAATTGAAGATCTAATGATTTACTACAATGGGAGGTTGATATTATTAAAAGTTTTTTGCTTTTATTTTCTCTAATTTTTCTGTTATGAAAAAAGGACTCTGCTGGATGCTGAAGAAATAATCTGATTAAATAGAGTTGGATCGATTCTTCTCAAACTGATGAGTTGTCTTGATAAGAAGGAATCTTGATTATTGAAACTTTGTCTGAATCCTGAAGAGATAATATGGAATGTTGAATCACTTGGAGTCTTGTGATAATTGAGATAGTGGGAAGATAAGGTGTAGCGAAGTCTAAAGATGCTTGTCGGCCATAGCTGAAAAGTAAGAATCTTTACTGTTGAATATAATTAAGTACCTGCAAAGAAAATGTTAGAAAATATTTTATTTTTTTTTTCTTTTTTTTTTTTAAAGCATTACATCGTCATATGGGTCCTGAGAGCCACCTGACGCTGGGTGTTCCTACATAAAATATATATGAACACAAAAATATATATATATATATATATATATATATATATATATTGTGTTCATATATATTTGTATTAATACGTATGTGTTTTCATTGATTGGAATTAATATTAGAGCCCTTATGTTTCATTACCCATAAGGTTTATAAAAAAATAAGTGAACAATTATTGAATTACTAAATGGAGTAAAGATATTGGGAAATGATATAGTATCCACTCCAACCTTCGCATCCTCATCATCTCCCAAAAAATCTTCATCAGTTTATCAGTTGAACCCTCGAAGAAAATTCATCAAAGTTTTAGAAGCAGAAGAACAAAATTTAGTAGAAAATCAGAGTTTCTATAAGTTAATTGAATTTATTTTCTAAAAAGGATTTCATTTTTTGGAAGAATGCCCTCTATGAAATGATTTTAGTAGATACCGATTCAGTGGTTATTGAACATAATTATAATCAAGACTCTACTAAGATCAATTACAGCAAGGTTAAGATTTTCAAGATAATGACTTTATCAGAATGGGGAATGAAGCCTCACGCCAACAAAGTCCTAACAGGATTTTCTGCCAGAAATCATTTTAATTATTACGACTATCAGGAAGCCTGGTTTAAAGCTTTTTACCTCAGAAATTATAATCATTCATGGTTCTTTTATTTTTCCAACAAGTTTTCAGGTTTCTATCCTAATTGGTTTCATAGATGGTTTGATTATATGGGACCAATCTATATAGCTTTCAAATACAGGTGAATGAGAAACTGATGATTCATATGCAATGGGAGTTGATGCAGAAGATGATGAGTCTGATAACATATTAATATCTTCACTATTTTGTGGAGATGGCATACTTTTAAGAAATATGTTGCAGAAATTCTAAAAGAACATTTATTAAATTAAGTTTATTAATATAATCTTGGCAATCGCAAAAACAATCTAAATGTAAATCATTATGCAAATGTGTTAAAACTGTTCTTAAATTTAATAATTCTTGCCTGAGTAACCTTTTCATGTATAAATCATCTCCAAACTTTATGATGCATGAGACTATGCTTAAAATTTCCTTTTTAATTGTAGAATAATTTTTTTGAGAACCTTCTTCAATACAATCCTAATCAGCACCACTATCTATTAATGCTAAGGTAGAAAGATGAAAATCATCATTTATGACTATATCTAACTTTACATACCATTTTTGATAATTTATTCTAGATATACCATTAATATATTCATCTTTATTTTCTGGTTCTTTAATGATTAATGAAGTGGATGCCTGATTTTTATTTTTAAATACTCTGCTTAAATTTTCTTTTAAGTTCTCTTCTTCTAAGTATAGGACTTTTCCTTTTAATATGTTCATATCTTGTTTAACCTTACTGTAATTGATCTTAGTAGAGTCTTAATTATAATTATGTTCAATAACCACTGAATCGGTATCTACTAAAATCATTTCATAGAATTCTCTGGTTTTTTCTGGGCATTCTTCCAAAAAATGAAATCCTTTTGAGAAAATAAACTCAATTAACTTATAGAAACTCTGATTTTCTACTAAATTTTGTTCTTAGGTTTGAAGAAATTGGTGGGAAAAACTGTGGAGTTATTGCTCTAGGTCTAGGTGCAATAGGAGAGAATCGGTTTGGGGACACTTGAATCATCTTATTAGTATAAACATTCTGATTATTATTCTGTTTTGAAATACTTTCTTTACTCAAAATCTTCTTATTGTTCATTTTCCCTGTAAAAACTCACGAGAAAGAAAATCAGGCAAACAATTATTTTGACCTTTAATAAATTCTATTTCAAAATCAAAATTGCTAAGAAGGGCTTGCAATCTGGCAAAAATCTGTTTAGAAATTAAATTTTTAACATCTTTTTCTAAAATATGTTTTGCTGAAAGACAATCTATTCTGAGTAAAAACCTTTTCATGTATAAATCATCTTCAAACTTTATGATGCATGAGACTATGCTTAAAATTTCCTTTTTAATTGTAGAATAATTTTTTTGAGTATCATTCCAATTTCCTGAATAATATCTAATCAATTCTTCTTTGTCATTTCTTTTTTGTTTTAGAATTCCTCCAAAATCGGCTGGCAAATTATACCAAAATCCTTAAACAAATCATGAACATAATTTAAACATCCTAAAAATCTTTATAATTGTTTTTTATCTTTAATTTCATCTGGAAATTTTTCTGTGAATTCTAAACTTCTATTAATTGGTCTAATTGTTCCTTGATTAATATCATGTCCAAAAAATCTAACTTTTATCTGAAACAACTTTATCTTTGTTGGAGAGATTACTAATCCATTATTGTGAATAATATTATAAAATTTTCTTAAATGACTAAAATGTTGACTAATATTTTCTGAAAAAACTAACACATCATCTATATAAACTATAGAAAATTCATTAATGGGTCTAATAATATCATTCATAATATTTTGAAATTTCGATGGAGCATTTTTTAATCCGAAGGGCATTACATTCCATTCCATTCATAGTGTCTTACATGAAGTAGACTGTTGTGATTGTAAAAGTTTTGATATTCAGAAAAGATTTATAAAACATATAATTGAATTTTTAGATATCAATACCAAATGGTCTAGCAGCTGGGTGGTCCCATGAATACTTTCAGGTTCAATCTTTACTGTTGACTAGTTTTAAACAGATTTGATTAAAATAAGCTATTATGAATAGATTATCTAAAATTCTCTCTGAAAACCAATCAGGTTCTAGTTCTAATTCGAATCAGGAATTAGGAAATTCTTTAGATATGAATTCTTTAGAAATTAATATAGATAAAGTAGAACAAGACTTACATAACTGGACTATTCCAAAACAGAATATTAAGACAATATATTCAATAGGAACTTTTGATTTCATATCTAGTTATTCAATTAAAACAACAGAACAGACTTTACCTATAAATCAGGAGCATGCTAATATTCAATTATTTTCAGGAGAAGCAATTAATAATCATAGAAGAAATAAATATAAATATCTTCATATAGGAGCAGTTCAAATAGCTATTAAGCCTTTATTCAGATTAGGTTTAGATGTCCCTGTTTTAATGTGCTTAAGAGATGCCAGACATTTAGATTTTTCAAATTCTTTACTTGCTATGGCAGAAACTAATTTAGCTAATGGACCAGTTTACTTTAATTGCTATCCAGGATTTACTTTAAGTTTATATGACAGACATTTAATGGACACTTTAACTCTAACGGTTAAAACAAAAAATTTAAATGTTAAAGAAGAAGTAAAAGCAGTAGCAGTAATTTATAGAATATATTATAAGGTTATGACAACTTCAATCAATCCAAAATCAGTAAATACCTTAACAAAAGATGAAACTATTATATTTGAAGGTAACCGAGCACACTCTAATATTCAAATACCTAAAAGGTTAAAGTGGGATGAAATAACTAGATCAACCAGATGGAATCTTCAGGAAATAAGTGAACCTAGACTAATAAACATAGATGATCAGGTTTCCAGAATAATAGAACATACAGATGGATCTGTAGAAATAGATTTTACAAATACTCCTCAATCAGGTAGACATTCAGTATATTCTAATAATAGACCTTCCACATCAGCCAGTACTCTAAGACGTACAGCTTCAGCTAGAAATTTAGACATTAGAGGAATAGATTTTAGAGGAAACATTCCTAAACCTATTTACACAGAGGAAACTGAATCTTCAGTAAGTCCTACTAGATCTCAAATGGAAAACTTTTAATTAAGCAATTAAAAAATGAGTTTTGAAATTAATAAAGAATTTTTAACAACAGATTTAAAAGCAGAATATAATAAAGAAAAAAGAGAATGGTATTTAAATAATTTTTTTCAGAAGGAATTAGAAAAATTTAGAAAAATTTGGTATAAAGATATGGAAGAACAGAAAGTAAATATGCCTTTATTTTTATGGTTTGTAAATTATTGTTATCAGAATGATATTAATTATCCGTTTGAAAAAGAGTGAAGAATATTAAATAAAGTAGGTAAACTTTGGAATTTAGCAGATGATGAACGAGTTATATCTATCCATCCTCCATTAGAAAACATAGTATTTAGACAAAATGATTAGGATTACATAGGAATACCTTTTATAGAAATAAAAGAAGAAGACTCTAGAGATAAAAGAATTCAGTATATTATGGTTCAAAATAATTATGCAAATCAAACTTTAGAAACTATAGGAAATCAGTTAAATAGAATAGAAACTGTAGTATAGAAACCAATACCAACAGAAACAGTGACCCCAAAACCAATTATAGAAGAAAAACCTTTCTTTAAGCCCTTTATGTTTACCGGTACACCTATCAACCTTAATAAAGAAGAATCTATACTAAGAAAAATAGAGGAAAGATTAGGAAATATAAATATTAATCCAAAAACAACTAAAGATAATAAGCAAAAGGATAAATAAGTTGCTATATTAAATAAAGAAAAGGATTCAGATTCTGACACAGAGTCAATAGCTGAAATAGAATTCCAATTTAATCAATCCACAGATAATACTTTAGAAATAAATAAGTTAAGGAAAGATGCCCCACTACCTACTACAAAAAATTATTATAAAAGACCTACTCCTCCAGATACTCAATTCGAAGAAAAATGGTATCAGGCTAATTATGATGGAAAATCAGTCTATTAATGGAATATAGATGGCCAATCAAAATATAGAATATTAAATATTTTAGAAGAAATGATTATGGCTGCTAGTTCTTATAGGACAGTAGGAAATAGAGAACAGACTATTACTCAAGCTTTAATCTCCGGTTTTTCAGGACAATTGAAAGGATGGTGGGATTATTATTTAACCCATCGTGAACAAGAATATATCCTAAAAGCAACAAAAAATATAGTAAAAAGAGAAGGTGAAATGGAAACAGAAACTATTATAGATGATAGTGTTAATACATTAATATTTGCTATAACTAAATGCTTTATAGGAGACCCTAGTCAATATCAAGATAGAAATTCAGAAATATTACAAAATTTAACTTGTCCAAAATTACAAGATTTTCGATGGTATAAAGACATATTCTTAACAAAGGTAATGACTAGACCCGACTGTAGTAACTCATATTGGAAAGAAAGATTTGTAGCAGGATTACCTAAATTATTTGCAGATAAAGTAAGAAATAGATTAAGAAATGAATATGATGATGTTATTCCTTATCAAGAATTGTCTTATGGTCAAATAATTAATAGTATAAATAAAGAAGGCTTAGCAATATGTTCAGATATGAAACTTAAGGCAAAATTAAAAAGAGAAAATATTAATAGTAGAAAAGAGTTAGGAGATTTTTGTTAACAGTATGGTTACGAAAGAATTAGTGCACCCTCAGCTAGAATAAAAAAGAAAAATAAAAGTAAACGAAAATATATTCCTAGAAGAAGGATTTATAGGCCCAACATAGAATTAGATAAGCCCAGCAATAGAAAAACTTATTCTAAGAAAAAATCTTATAGGAATAACAAACCCCATAAAAAGGATATAATAATCTGTTATAAATGCGGTAGACCAGGACACTATTCAAAAAATTGTAAAATGAAAGGAAAAGAAAATAATTTAGATGCTTCAGATGAATTAAAAGAGAAAATTATGAAACTTGTAATTAACGATTCCTCAGAAGAAAGCTTATCAGAAGATTATTCTGAAAATGATTTAAATAATATACGTGAAAATGATTCTAGTAATAGTGATTCAGAATCTTGTGAATGTATAGGAACTTCTCAATGTAATCAGATAAATATGATTAGTAATGAACAAGAATTTTTATTAGGCATTATAGATAAAATAGATGATCCAGAAATAAAAAAAGACTATTTAATTAAACTTAAAGAATTAATAGGACAAAGGGAGCAAAAAGATTATAAACCTTATAATTTCTCAGAAATTTGTCAAAGATTTAAACAAGTTAAACAAAAATCCTCTATTCAGGATCTTCAAGAAGAAGTCAAAAATTTAAAACAAGATATGAACATATTAAAAGAAGAAGTCCGATACTTAGAAGAAGAAAACTTAAAAGAAAATTTAAGCAAAAATAAAAATCAGGCATCCACTTCATTAATCATTAAAGAACCAGAAAATAAAGATGAATATATTAATAGTATATCTAGAATAAATTATCAAAAATGGTATGTAAAGTTAGATATAGTCATAAATGATGATTTTCATCTTTCTACCTTAGCATTAATATATAGTGGTGTTGATCAGAATTGTATTCAAGAAAGTTTAGTTCCAACTAAATACTACGAAAAGACCTCAGAAAGACTTAGCTCAGCTAGTGGTTCAAAGTTACATATTAAGTATAAATTATCTAAGGTTAAAGTTTGTAATAAAGGATATTGTTATAAAACTCAATTAATATTAATTAAAAATTTAAATTCAAGAGTAATATTAGGAACCCCTTTTTTGACTATGTTATACCCTTTTCAAGTTAATAATAATGGATTATCCACCATTGTTTTAGGAAAAGAGATTTTATTTGAATTTTCCTTTCCCATGACGATACGAGATATTAATCAGTTAAAAAGTAATATTCAGGAAATAAATCTTATTAAGAAGAATAAACTAAATCATATAAAATATATAATTCAAGAAATAGATGAAAAAAGAATAGAAGATCAGTTAGAAAAGGAAGAAATAAAAGAAAAAATTAAAGAAATAGAAAATACTTTTTTAAAAGATGTTTGTGCTCCTGTTCCTAATGCTTTTTTGAATAGGAAAAGCCATATAGTCAGTCTTCCCTATGAAAAAGATTTTGATGAAAAGAAAATTCCCACTAAATCTAAAGCCATTCATATGTCAGAAGATTTAGAAAAACTTTGTAGAAAGGAAATTCAGGAATTAAAAAATAAAGGATTAATTAAAGACTCAAAATCTCCATGGTCTTGTTCAGCTTTCTATGTTATGAATGCAGCAGAATTAGAAAGAGGAGTCCCTATACTAGTTATAAATTATAAACCATTAAATAAAGTTTTACAATGGATTAGGTACCCAATTCCCAATAAACGAGATCTTTTAAAAAGATTATACAATGGAAAAATATTTTCTAAATTTGATATGAAGTCAGGATTTTGGCAAATACAAATTCTAGAAAAGGATAGGTATAAAACAGGATCTAATACTCCTTTTGGACACTACGAATGGAATGTAATGCCCATCGGATTAAAAAATGCTCCATCAGAATTTTAAAATATTATGAATGATATTATTAGACCCATTAATGAATTTTCTATAGTTTATATAGATGATGTGTTAGTTTTTTCAGAAAATATTAGTCAACATTTTAGTCATTTAAGAAAATTTTATAATATTATTCACAATAATGGATTAGTAATCTCTCCAACAAAGATAACGTTGTTTCAGATAAAAGTTAGATTTTTAGGACATGATATTAATCAAGGAACAATTAGACCAATTAATAGAAGTTTAGAATTCAAAGAAAAATTTCCAGATGAAATTAAAGATAAAAAACAATTACAAAGATTTTTAGGATGTTTAAATTATGTTCATGATTTCTTTAAGGATTTAGGTATAATTTGCCAGCCTCTTTACAATAGACTTAAGAAAAATCCCTCACCTTGGACAGAAGAACATACCCAGATAGTAAAAACTATAAAATCAAAGGTTAAAAGTCTTCCTTGTCTCAGTATTCCTCACCCAGAAGCATTTCTAATAGTTGAAACAGATGCTAGTGATAAAGGTTTTTGAGGAATTCTAAAACAAAAAAGAAATGACAAAGAAGAATTGAATAGATATTATTCAGGAAATTGGAATGATACTTAAAAAAATTATTCTACAATTAAAAAGGAAATTTTAAGCATAGTCTCATGCATCATAAAGTTTGAAGATGATTTATACATGAAAAGGTTTTTACTCAGAATAGATTGTCTTTCAGCAAAACATATTTTAGAAAAAGATGTTAAAAATTTAATTTCTAAACAGATTTTTGCCAGATGGCAAGCCCTTCTTAGCAATTTTGATTTTGAAATAGAATTTATTAAAGGTCAAAATAATTGTTTTGCCTGATTTTCTTTCTCATGAGTTTTTACAGGGAAAATGAACAATAAGAAGATTTTGAGTAAAGAAAGTATTTCAAAACAGAACAATAAGCAGACTGTTTATACTAATCAGATGATTCCAGTGTCCCCAAACCGATTCTCTCCTATTGCACCTAGACCTAGAGCAATAACTCGATAGTTTTCCCACCAATTTCTTCAAACCTAATCAGAACACCACCTCTAATTCCACCTTCTACCTTTAGACCTCCAACCTATTCTACTATAGTATCCACTCCAACCTTCGCATCCCATCATCTCCCAAAAAATCTTCATCAGTTTATCAGTTGAACCCTCGAAGAAAATTTATCAAAGTTTTAGAAGCAGAAGAACAAAATTTAGTAGAAAATCAGAGTTTCTATAAGTTAATTGAATTTATTTTCTCAAAAGGATTTCATTTTTTGGAAGAATGCCCAGAAAAAACCAGAGAGTTCTATAAAATGATTTTAGTAGATATCGATTCAGTGGTTATTGAACATAATTATAATCAAGACTCTACTAAGATCAATTACAGCAAGGTTAAAATTTTCAAGATAATGACTTTATCAGAATGGGGAATAAAGCCTCACGCCAACAAAGTCCTAACAGGATTTTCTTCCAGAAATCATTTAATTATTACGACTATCAGGAAGCCTGGTTTAAAGCTTTTTACCTCAGAAATTATAATCATTCATGGTTCTTTTATTTTTCCAACAAGTTTTCAGGTTTCTATCCTAATTGGTTTCATAGATGGTTTGATTATATGGGACCAATAGACTCTATATTTCCTCAGCAAGTTCTTTAAGGTTTTGGAAAATATAAAGAACAGCACCAAACCAAGCTTAATGATTCCTTATTACAGTTTTGTAATGAATTTAAGATACCCTGGATCATTACTTGGAATTATCACGTATCTACAGAATCAGTCATTCCCGTCCTTTACCGAGAATATCGGGTAAAATGGTGGGATTCTTTTCAAGAAAGTAGAGCCAATCCAAAAGCAGTAAGACAGAAATTTGATAACGACAAATTTTCTTATTAGACTCCTTATCTTCAACACAAAGGAATCCAATCAGAATCCACTCAAGATTTTACTGTCAGCAAACAACATCTTATCAACCTTTTATCTTCTGCCACGTCAAAACAAGAAGTAGCTGCTATCCTCAGCCAAGCAACTTCTGAAAAGGGAAACTCCTCCACTGAGGAAGTGACCCCGGCACAAAGACACTTTATTGACTCTCAGGACCCATATGACGATGTAACACTTTAAAAAAAAAAAAAAAAGAAAGAAAATAAAAAATAAAATATTTTCTAACATTTTCTTTGCAGGTACTCAATTATATTCAACAGTAAAGATTCTTACTTTTTAGCTATGGCCGACAAGCATCTTCAGACTTCGCTACACCTTATCATCCCACTATCTCAATTATCACAAGACTCCAAGTGATTCAACATTCCATATTATCTCTTGAAGATTCAGACAAAGTTTCAATAATCAAGATTCCTTCTTATCAAGACAACTCATCAGTTCGAGAAGAATCGATCCAACTCTATTTAATCAGATTACTTCTTCAGCATCCAGCAGAGCCCTTTTTTCATAACAGAAAAATTAGAGAAAATAAAAGCAAAAAACCTTTAATAATATCAACCTCCCATTGTAGTAAATCATTAGATCTTCAATTAGTCTTTAACAGAACTTGCTCATGTATTTCTTCATCTTCATCCACCACTTGTAATACTTCTTCAGAGATTAATACATCAGGTATATTTTGAAAAATATGAGTTATTTTGTAAATCGTTTTATTGATTCTTTATCTTCTTTAGATTTTTCAGAAGAGCAGGAAAGGGATTTACTCAGGCAAGAATTATTAAGTTTAAGAACAGTTTTAACACATTTGCATAATGATTTACATTTAGATGGTTTTTGCGATTGCCAAGATTATACTAATAAACTTAATTTAATAAATGTTTTTTTAGAATTTCTGCAACATATTTCTTAAAAGTATGGCATCTCCATAAAATAGTGAAGATATTAATATGTTATCAGACTCATCATCTTCTACATCAACTCCCATTGCATATGAATTATCAGTTTCTCATTCACCTGTATTTGAAAGCTATATAGATGATTTTATTGAAAAATTTCAACTTGCATTAATGAATATAGATTATAAGAATGCTAGGTTATATATGAAAATTGAATTAGAAAAACATTTAAAATTTATAGAAGAAGAGACAACCCGATTACATGAAGTAGACTGTTG
Source organism: Excoecaria cochinchinensis (assembly GCA_947683425.1). Classification (NCBI taxonomy): domain Eukaryota; kingdom Viridiplantae; phylum Streptophyta; class Magnoliopsida; order Malpighiales; family Euphorbiaceae; genus Excoecaria; species Excoecaria cochinchinensis. Next base: position 2,738,041 of record CANTUQ010000063.1, read on the forward strand.
TGATTGTAAAAGTTTTGATATTCAGAAAAGATTTGTAAAACATATAATTTAATTTTTAGATATCAATACCTAATGGATTCCTTTGGCACTATCATTATAGATCCTAATACTAGAATTGATAATTTAATTTCAAACTTATATTTAATAGATTTTGCTTCAGCCGATTAGAGAAATTATTTAAAAACTGAATTAAGAAATTTATTAGGTTGGTTAGAAGATGGTAATCATCTTTGTCACAGAATGGATTTTTGTTCTTGTCAGTATACTAAAGCTAAACGAAGATTTATATTACATATGATTTTCTTTCTTGAATTAAATACCTTTTAATAACTTTTCTATTTCTCTCTTCCTATCTATCTAAAAAATGTCCGATCCCGTCCGTTTTGGTATCAGAGCCTGGGGGGGAAGAGGAGATAGTTTTATTTAAGCTGTTCAAAATGATTATTTTAAGAAAAATTGTTCTAGAAATAGTTGCAGAAAGGATAGTTCATGAAAGTAGGAAACGTTGGTCAGCCCTGAAGGCGTGCGTTGGTCAGCCAATAGCCCAGGAGAGGCGTAAGGTGGTCCCGCAGCTGGGTGGTCCCGTGAGTTTTTACAGGGAATTGGGTATCAGAGCCTGGGGGGGGAAGAGGAGATAGTTTTATTTAAGCTGTTCAAAATGATTATTTTAAGCAAATTTGTTCTAGAAATAGTTGCAGAAAGGATAGTTCATGAAAGTAGGAAACGTTGGTCAGCCCTGAAGGCTTGCGTTGGTCAGCCAATAGCCCAGGAGAGGCGTAAGGTGGTCCCGCAGTTGGGTGGTCCCGTGAATACTTTCAGGTTCAATCTTTACTGTTGACTAGTTTTAAACAGATTTGATTAAAATAAGCTATTATGAATAGATTATCTAAAATTCTCTCTGAAAACCAATCAAGTTCTAGTTCTAATTCGAATCAGGAATTAAGAAATTCTTTAGATATGAATTCTTTAGAAATTAATATAGATAAAGTAGAACAAGACTTACATAACTGGACTATTCCAAAACAGATTATTAAGACAATATATTCAATAGGAACTTTTGATTTCATGTCTAGTTATTCAATTAAAACAACAGAACAGACTTTACCTATAAATCAGGAGCATGCTAATATTCAATTATTTTCAGGAGAAGCAATTAATAATCATAGAAGAAATAAATATAAATGTCTTCATATAGGAGCAGTTCAAATAGCTATTAAGCCTTTATTCAGATTAGGTTTAGATGTCCCTGTTTTAATGTGCTTAAGAGATGCCAGACATTTAGATTTTTCAAATTCTTTACTTGCTATGGCAGAAACTAATTTAGCTAATGGACCAGTTTACTTTAATTGCTATCCAGGATTTACTTTAAGTTTATATGACAGACATTTAATGGACACTTTAACTCTAACGGTTAAAACAAAAAATTTAAATGTTAAAGAAGAAGTAAAAGCAGTAGCAGTAATTTATAAAATATATTATAAGGTTATGACAACTTCAATCAATCCAAAATCAGTAAATACCTTAACAAAAGATGAAACTATTATATTTGAAGGTAACCGAGCACACTCTAATATTCAAATACCTAAAAGGTTAAAGTGGGATGAAATAACTAGATCAACCAGATGGAATCTTCAGGAAATAAGTGAACCTAGACTAATAAACATAGATGATCAGGTTTCCAGAATAATAGAACATACAGATGGATCTGTAGAAATAGATTTTACAAATACTCCTTAGTCAGGTAGACATTCAGTATATTCTAATAATAGACCTTCCACATTAGCCAGTACTCTAAGACGTACAGCTTCAGCTAGAAATTTAGACATTAGAGGAATAGATTTTAGAGGAAACATTCCTAAACCTATTTACACAGAAGAAACTGAATCTTCAGTAAGTCCTACTAGATCTCAAATGGAAAACTTTTAATTAAGCAATTAAAAAATGAGTTTTGAAATTAATAAAGAATTTTTAAGAGCAGATTTAAAAGCAGAATATAATAAAGAAAAAAGAGAATGGTATTTTAATAATTTTTCTCAGAAGGAATTAGAAAATTTTAGAAAAATTTGGTATAAAGATATGGAAGAACAGAAAGTAAATATGCCTTTATTTTTATGGTTTGAAAATTATTGTTATCAGAATGATATTAATTATCCATTTGAAAAAGAGTTAAGAATGTTAAATAAAGTAGGTAAACTTTGGAATTTAGCAAATGATGAACGAGTTAAGTCTATCCATCCTCCATTAGAAAACATAGTATTTAGACAAAATGATCAGGATTACATAGGAATACCTTTTATAGAAATAAAAGAAGAAGACTCTAGAAGAATTCAGTATATTATGCTTCAAAATAATTATACAAATCAAACTTTAGAAACTATAGGAAATCAGTTAAATAGAATAGAAACTGTAGTACAGAAACCAATACCAACAGAAACAGTGACCCCAAAACCAATTATAGAAGAAAAACCTTTCTTTAAGCCCTTTATGTTTACCGGTACACCTATTAACCTTAATAAAGAAGAATCTATACTAAGAAAAATAGAGGAAAGACTAGGAAATATAAATATTAATCCAAAAACAACTAAAGATAATAAGCAAAAGGATAAACAAGTTGTTGTATTAAATAAAGAAAAGGATTCAGATTCTGACACAGAGTCAATAGCTGAAATAGAATTCCAAGTTAATCAATCCACAGATAATACTTTAGAAATAAATAAATTAAGGAAAGATGCCCCACTACCTACTACAAAAAATTATTATAAAAGACCTACTCCTCCAGATACTCAATTCGAAGAAAAATGGCATCAGGCTAATTATGATGGAAAATCAGTCTATGAATGGAATATAGATGACCAATCAGAATATAGAATATTAAATATTTTAGAAGAAATGACTATGGCTGCTAGTTCTTATAGGGCAGTAGGAAATAGAGAACAGACTATTACTCAAGCTTTAATCTCCAATTTTTTAGGACAATTGAAAGGATGGTGGGATTATTATTTAACCCATCGTGAACAAGAATATATCCTAAAAGCAACAAAAACTATAGTAAAAAGAGAAGGTGAAATGGAAACAGAAACTATTATAGATGATAGTGTTAATACATTAATATTTGCTATAACCAAATACTTTATAGGAGACCCTAGTCAATATCAAGATAGAAATTCAGAAATATTACAAAATTTAACTTGTCCAAAATTACAAGATTTTCGATGGTATAAAGGCATATTCTTAACAAAGGTAATGACTAGACCCGACTGTAGTAACTCATATTGGAAAGAAAGATTTGTAGCAGGATTACTTAAATTATTTGCAGATAAAGTAAGAAATAGATTAAGAAATGAATATGATGATGTTATTCCTTATCAAGAATTGTCTTATGGTCAAATAATTAATAGTATAAATAAAGAAGGCTTAGCAATATGTTCAGATATGAAACTTAAGGCAAAATTAAAAAGAGAAAATATTAATAGTAGAAAAGAGTTAGGAGATTTTTGTCAACAGTATGGTTACGAAAGAATTAGTGCACCCTCAGCTAGAATAAAAAAGAAAAATAAAAGTAAACGAAAATATATTCCTAGAAGAAGGATTTATAGGCCCAACATAGAATTAGATAAGCCCAGCAATAGAAAAACTTATTCTAAGAAAAAATCTTGTAGAAATAAAAAAACCCCATAAAAAGGATATAACAATCTGTTATAAATGCGGTAGACCAGGCACTATTTAAAAAATTGTAAAATGAAAGGAAAAGTAAATAATTTAGATGCTTCAGATGAATTAAAAGAGAAAATTATGAAACTTGTAATTAACGATTCCTCAGAAGAAAGCTTATCAGAAGATTATTCTGAAAATGATTTAAATAATATAAGTGAAAATGATTCTAGTAATAGTGATTCAGAATCTTGTGAATGTATAGGAACTTGTCAATGTAATAAGATAAATATGATTAGTGATGAACAAGATTTTTTATTAGGCATTATAGATAAAATAGATGATCCAGAAATAAAAAAAAAAAAAAAGACTATTTAATTAAACTTAAAGAATTAATAGGACAAAGGGAGCAAAAGGATTATAAACCTTATAATTTCTCAGAAATTTGTCAAAGATTTAAACAAGTTAATAAAAAATCCTCTATTCAGGATCTTCAAGAAGAAGTCAAAAATTTAAAACAAGATATGAACATATTAAAAGAAAAAGTCCTATACTTAGAAGAAGAAAACTTAAAAGAAAATTTAAGCAGAGTATTTAAAAATAAAAATCAGGCATCCACTTCATTAATCATTAAAGAACCAGAAAATAAAGATGAATATATTAATAGTATATCTAGAATAAATTATCAAAAATGGTATGTAAAGTTAGATATAGTCATAAATGATTATTTTCATCTTTCTACCTTAGCATTAATAGATAGTGGTGCTGATCAGAATTGTATTCAAGAAGGTTTAGTTCCAACTAAATACTACGAAAAGACCTCAGAAAGACTTAGCTCAACTAGTGGTTCAAAGTTACATATTAAGTATAAATTATCTAAGGTTAAAGTTTGTAATAAAGGATATTGTTATAAAACTCAGTTAATATTAATTAAAAATTTAAATTCAGGAGTAATATTAGGAACCCCTTTTTTGACTATGTTATACCCTTTTCAAGTTAATAATAATGGATTATCCACCATTGTTTTAGGAAAAGAGATTTTATTTGAATTTGCCTTTCCCATGACGGTACGAGATATTAATCAGTTAAAAAGTAATATTCAGGAAATAAATCTTATTAAGAAGAATAAACTAAATCATATAAAATATTTAATTCAAGAAATAGATGAAAAAAGAATAGAAGATCAGTTAGAAAAGGAAGAAATAAAAGAAAAAATTAAAGAAATAGAAAATACTTTTTTAAAAGATGTTTGTGCTCCTGTTCCTAATGCTTTTTAGAATAGGAAAAGCGATATAGTCATTCTTCCCTATGAAAAAGATTTTGATCAAAAGAAAATTCCTACTAAATCTAAAGCCATTCATATGTCAGAAGATTTAGAAAAATTTTGTAGAAAGGAAATTCAGGAATTAAAAAATAAAGGATTAATTAAAGACTCAAAATCTCCATGGTCTTGTTCAGCTTTCTATGTTATGAATGCAACAGAATTAGAAATAGGAGTCCCTAGACTAGTTATAAATTATAAACCATTAAATAAAGTTTTACAATGGATTAGGTACCCAATTCCCAATAAACGAGATCTTTTAAAAAGATTATACAATGCGAAAATATTTTCTAAATTTGATATGAAGTCAGGATTTTGGCAAATACAAATTCTAGAAAAGGATAGGTATAAAACAGGATTTAATACTCCTTTTGGACACTACGAATGGAATGTAATGCCCTTCGGATTAAAAAATGCTCCATCAGAATTTCAAAATATTATGAATGATATTATTAGACCCATTAATGAGTTTTCTATAGTTTATATAGATGATGTGTTAGTTTTTTCAGAAAATATTAGTCAACATTTTAGTCATTTAAGAAAATTTTATAATATTATTCACAATAATGGATTAGTTATCTCTCCGACAAAGATAAAGTTGTTTCAGATAAAAGTTAGATTTTTAGGACATGATATTAATCAAGGAACAATTAGACCAATTAATAGAAGTTTAGAATTCACAGAAAAATTTCCAGATGAAATTAAAGATAAAAAACAATTACAAAGATTTTTAGGATGTTTAAATTATGTTCATGATTTCTTTAAGGATTTAGGTATAATTTGCCAGCCTCTTTACGATAGACTTAAGAAAAATCCCTCACCTTGGACAAAAGAACATACCCAGATAGTAAAAACTATAAAATCAAAGGTTAAAAGTCTTCCTTGTCTTAGTATTCCTCACCCAGAAGCATTTCTAATAGTTGAAACAGATGCTAGTGATAAAGGTTTTTGAGGAATTCTAAAACAAAAAAGAAATGACAAAGAAGAATTGATTAGATATTATTCAGGAAATTGGAATGATACTCAAAAAAATTATTCTACAATTAAAAAGGAAATTTTAAGGATAGTCTCATGCATCATAAAGTTTGAAGATGATTTATACATGAAAAGGTTTTTACTCAGAATAGATTGTCTTTCAGCAAAACATATTTTAGAAAAAGATGTTAAAAATTTAATTTCTAAACAGATTTTTGCTAGATGGCAAGCCCTTCTTAGCAATTTTGATTTTGAAATAGAATTTATTAAAGGTCAAAATAATTGTTTGCCTGATTTTCTTTCTCGTGAGTTTTTACAGGGAAAATGAACAATAAGAAGATTTTGAGTAAAGAAAGTATTTCAAAACAGAATAATAATCAGAATGTTTATACTAATCAGATGATTCCAGTGTCCCCAAACCGATTCTCTCCTATTGCACCTAGACCTAGAGCAATAACTCCACAGTTTTTCCCACCAATTTCTTCAAATCTAATCAGAACACCACCTCTAATTCCACCTTCTACCTTTAGACCTCCAACCTATTCTACTATAGTATCCACTCCAACCTTCGCATCCTCATCATCTCCCAAAAAATCTTCATCAGTTTATCAGTTGAACCCTCGAAGAAAATTTATCAAAGTTTTAGAAGCAGAAGAACAAAATTTAGTAGAAAATCAGAGTTTCTATAAGTTAATTGAATTTATTTTCTCAAAAGGATTTCATTTTTTGGAAGAATGCCCAGAAAAAACCAGAGAGTTCTATGAAATGATTTTAGTAGATACCGATTCAGTAGTTATTGAACATAATTATAATCAAGACTCTACTAAGATCAATTACAGCAAGGTTAAGATTTTTAAGATAATGACTTTATCAGAATGGGGAATGAAGCCTCACGCCAACAAAGTCCTAACAGGATTTTCTGCCAGAAATCATTTTAATTATTACGACTATCAGGAAGCCTGGTTTAAAGCTTTTTACCTCAGAAATTATAATCATTCATGGTTCTTTTATTTTTCCAACAAGTTTTCAGGTTTCTATCCTAGTTGGTTTCATAGATGGTTTGATTATATGGGACCAATAGACTCTATATTTCCTCAGCAAGTTCTTCAAGGTTTTGGAAAATATAAAGAACAGCACCAAACCAAGCTTAATGATTCCTTATTACAGTTTTGTAATGAATTTAAGATACCCTAGATCATTACTTGGAATTATCACGTATCTACAGAGTCAGTCATTCCCGTCCTTTACCGAGAATATCGGGTAAAATGGTGGGATTCTTTTCAAGAAAGTAGAGCCAATCCAGAAGCAGTAAGACAGAAATTTGATAACGACAAATTTTCTTATCAGACTCCTTATCTTCAGCACAAAGGAATCCAATCAGAATCCACTCAAGATTTTACAGTCAGCAAACAACATCTTATCAACCTTTTATCTTCTGCCACGTCAGAGCAAGAATAGCTGCTATCCTCAGCCAAGCAGCTTCTGAAAAGGGAAACTCCTCCACTGAGGAAGTGACCCCGGCACAAAGACACTTTATTGACTCTCAAGACCCATATGACGATGTAACGCTTTAAAAAAAAAAATAAGAAAGAAAATAAAAAATAAAATATTTTCTAACATTTTCTTTGCAGGTACTCAATTATATTCAACAGTAAAGATTCTTACTTTTTAGCTATGGCCGACAAGCATCTTCAGACTTCGCTACACCTTATCTTCCCACTATCTCAATTATCGCAAGACTCCAAGTGATTCAGCATTCCATATTATCTCTTCAGGATTCAGACAAAGTTTCAATAATCAAGATTCCTTCTTATCAAGACAACTCATCAGTTCGAGAAGAATCGATCCAACTCTAATTAATCAGATTACTTCTTCAGCATCCAGCAGAGCCCTTTTTTCATAACAGAAAAATTAGAGAAAATAAAAGCAAAAAACCTTTAATAATATCAACCTCGCATTGTAGTAAATCATTAGATCTTTAATTAGTCTTTAACAGAACTTGCTCATGTATTTCTTCATCTTCATCCACCACTTGTAATACTTCTTCAGAGATTAATACATCAGGTATATTTTGAAAAATATGAGTTATTTTGTAAATCGTTTTATTGATTCTTTATCTTCTTTAGATTTTTCAAAAGAGCGGGAAAGGGCTTTACTCAGGCAAGAATTATTAAGTTTAAGAACAGTTTTAACACGTTTGCATAATGATTTACATTTAGATGGTTTTTTCGATTGCCAAGATTATATTAATAAACTTAATTTAATAAATGTTCTTTTAGAATTTCTGCAACATATTTCTTAAAAGTATGGCATCTCCACAAAATAGTGAAGATATTAATATGTTATCAGACTCATCATCTTCTGCATCAACTCCCATTGCATATGAATCATCAGTTTCTCATTCACCTGTATTTGAAAGCTATATAGATGGATTTATTGAAAAATTTCAACTTGCATTAATGACTATATATCATAAGAATGCTAGGTTATATATGAAAATTGAATTAGAAAAACATTTAAAATTTATAGAAGAAGAGACAACCTGATTACATGAAGTAGACTGTTGTGATTGTAAAAGTTTTGATATTCAGAAAAGATTTGTAAAACATATAATTGAATTTTTAGATATCAATACCTAATGGATTCCTTTGGCACTATCATTATAGATCCTAATACTAGAATTGATAATTTAATTTCAAACTTATATTTAATAGATTTTGCTTCAACCGATCAGAGAAATTATTTAAAAACTGAATTAAGAAATTTATTAGGTTGGTTAGAAGATGGTAATCATCTTTGTCACAGAATGGGTTTTTGTTCTTGTCAGTATACTAAAGCTAAATGAAGATTTATATTACATATGATTTTCTTTCTTGAATTAAATACCTTTTAATATCTTTTCTATTTCTCTCTTCCTATCTATCTAAAAAATGTCCGATCCCGTCCGTTTTGGTATATATATATATATATATATATATATATATATATATATATATATTTATTTATTTATTTATATTTATATTTATATTTATATTTATATTTATATATAAGGCATAAGACGCATGAATCGATACCTACACATCCGAACTTTCTACTCGTGTGCTTAATTAAGTGCTTGCTAGCAATCTGAATTTTGGTGTTTACTTAATTGCTTTTGAAATGGAAATCACATATTGACCAAATAATTGAGAGTTAGCTATTTTTATCTAAACAATAAGAGTTCGCAAAAATCCTTTCATTACATGTATATATATATAAATATGTTATCAGTTGCTTTTTTATGGAGTTAAAACCATTAGGATATTTTCAAAATGATATTAGAATTATTGCTAGAATAATTAACTATTACCAACGGATATTTTTCTCCTTATGAGTAGCTTATCAAAAAGGAAAAAAAGGCTCGGGTGACTATTAATTATCTAAATAGAGATATATAATAAGAAGACAACGTACGTTTGTTTGACAAGTGAAAGGGATAGTGTCTAATTAGCGTTGCTTTGCTTCCAATACAATATACACTACATGCTCTGTCTCTCTCATTATATTTACATAATTTCTTTCCAGCTTTAGTATATTTAAAAATAATGATTACAAATATACAATTATATAGGAATATATAAATAATGAAATGCATGGAGATAGAGTAACGCATAAATACGTAGCGATGGGTGCAAGGCAACTCTCATACAAATAAGTCCTACCTTCTTTTTGGACAGACAAGCATCCCATTGCCTATGTGTCACTTTCTGGTTAGTCCAGATCTAGTTGAAACTTTAATAAAAATAAACAAATCTTAATTGCTTGTCATAGTCGTGATTAAATAGTAACAATAAAATTTCGTTTTTAGTTGATTATCATCTTGATAAATGATTTTATTCTTTTTTTTTTTTTTCTTTAGGATGCAAACATTAGTGATAATTAAGTGCAAAACATTAAAAATAATTTTCTATTTTTTCATTATTAATTATTATTATTATTAGGTTTAATACATGAGCAGTAATTTATATTTATCCACATTTTTCACTTAGTTCCGTGTATTTTTTTTTCCCTTTAATTACTTTTTATGTTTTACTAACTCTTATAAAATCGATTTTTATTATTACACCTAACTACTATAATTGATATGGGCTTGTGATATCTAAAGAAAACACGAGTATAAGGCATACAGAAAATACGAGCTTTTGATAACTTTATAAAGGATTGGTGAAAGGAAAAAAAATACAAATATAAATGGCAGTTTAAAGAAAATACGAGTATAATAAAGAGCTAGCCAAAAGCAAGAAAGAAAAAAATAAAAAAAGGAATTTATTATTATTATTGTGCGTTTGACCAGACCTAATGTGTTGGGTGAGTCACCTTGTGATAGCACCGTTAAACCTATACCATTTGGCTCATACTGATATTACTTTTTGATTAAGAAAAAAGTTAATGCTCCATATGGATATTAGAAACTTGTTTTAGATAACAGTTTTACCATGTCATGTAAGTCAATTAAGTTATTCAATGCATTAAATACAAATGATATGTATGGATCGAATTAATTAAATCTGAACCAATAAATGTTAAAAATACGATAGCTCCTACTTACCTATTAAAATATATCTCTATAAATTTTTTATTCCACACATTTAATTTGACCGTTTGAGTATTTTTAAAATTTTACCCTTTTTTTTTTCTTTTCTTGCAGGTTTTAAGTCTCGGATCCAGATATTCCAAGACCATTATCAATGACCATATTTGGAATTAAGCAGTGATAATATGATCAATTTGAGGAATATCTTTATCTATTTATGGAAACTTAGAAAGTAAAAATCGCAATTATTTTTGAAGGGTTGGGTTAACAATCAATTTTCCAACTGTTACATGGGGGTTTAATGACAATTAATTGGAAAGCAAGGTTGATTTTGATCAAATTTTATTCTTAAGTAAGATAGGACATTAATCACTAATACACTCCTAATCCTAACCACATTATTTCAACCAAGCCTAATTGTTTTCACAAACCTAATCTAGCAACAACTTCCCATAACAATGACAATGTCTTGTTCTGTTAGAAATTAATAATTATATTTTTATTCGTCATTTTTTTCAATTGATTAGTTTCTTTCTCGACTGGCTAAAAACCCGCATCACCAAGATTGTTGTTGCTAAATTATTTTATAGAGAGAAAGAAAAAGTGACAGTTGGATTTTAAAACCATTTAATGTAACATTCACCATTTTATCACTAGAATGTATATTTTTTAAAAAGAGAACTCTTAAATATTATTAATTAATTAGTAGTAGTTTACGAATACAAATGTATTTGTAGTAATATATACTAAATGGCTAATTAAATCAAATTTTATTGATTTTGTTGACGCATGATACTTCATAAAATAATGCTTCTAGGATATTCTTATATTTGGACCCATACTTTTGAATAACTTCTTACATATATACATATCATTGATAATAATATAAACATCAACGTTCTTTTGCCTCATATTTTCTCTAAAGTATTAAAATATTCCTATTGTTCATATTAAATCAAAAATTTTTCTGATATAAAAAAGTTTGGTGCAAAAATATTTCTATAACTTTTATCAACTCTAAATTAATAGCAGTGACATGGTATTAACGTAGTGATTATTAAAAATATATTTATTGACTTGACGAAATGTTCTATTATTGTGGCATGTTTTGCCATGTATTAACGTCATTCCAATATCATGTCATCATTACTTCAACATTGTTAATTTAAAGTTGACAAAGTTACTTATAGAGATATTTTTGTATTAATTTTTATTACATTAGGGTATTTTTGCTTCAAAATAAATAATAAAAATATTCTAATATTTTGAAGAATACGTGAGGCTTTACTTTTTTCTAACATACAATGTTCACTCTTAAATGGCTCCGTATTGTATTAAAATACTCCTCCAAGCAATAATTTTAAACTTTCTCAATTTCATAAATTTGATCTTACTACTTTACTCAAAACACTATCATTGATTTTACAATTGGGATTAGATAGCATTACAAATAAATTTTATTATAAACACCTTACTATTTTTTCTTAATTGGAAAAAAGCTCAATTAAACAAAAACTGAAAGAAAAATAATATTTTATTTTAGATAATTCTTGGTCTTAAAAAAAATTATGGAAAAGAAGAATGCGTGGCCACCAAGTTAAACAAAACAAAACAAAAATAAATGAAAAGAAAAATTAGGTGAAAAAAATAAAATTGAAATAGGAATTTCGTAGTGAAAGGAAAATTCAAGTGAACGTCACGTACATTTCTATATTGAGAGTTCCCTCTTGTTTTCTATATACTCTAAACCTCTCCTTTCTCATTCTTCTCCACACATAATCTTTTTATTTCTATCATCAAAATAATTATATTAATTAGGTTTGCTTTAACATATTATTATTACTACATTTTTCTGCTAATCATTGTCTCACTACCCAACTTCAACTATCTTTTCAAGGCGTTGCAGTTCAGCTTATATATATATATATATATATCTATAAATAATTTATTTGTTTATTTAATTTCTATTCAGATGATGCACTCTCTTTTAGCATAATTAACTGAGGAATGAGAACGGCAATAATGGGAAACTCACCGGCTACTGTTGAGGCTAGGCATCGGTTATCTTCTTCAATGTTAGTTTCTTCTTCTTCCTCTATTTAGTTGTTTATTTATTTTTCTGATATTCTTTATGAATTTTGGATTTTGATGGGATCCAGTGCATTTTTGTTGGTACGATCGCACCCAATTCTACTTCTTTTATTCAACCATCTTATATTTAATTTATCTTGTTTTTAATATATGCAACATTTCTAGATGAGTTTTGAGCAAACAATAGAAGATTTCTGAAGATTCAAGTCTTCTTGTTATATCTTTGTTTTTAGATAAGATAATGAGATATATATTAAATAACTGTATATTTAATTGAACAGAGAAGACATATACAAAAGAAGGTTACAGAAAAATAAAGTGAAAGGTGAAGAAAAGCCTTTCCACATTCCCATCCAAGATAAGAGTTCATGCTGCAAGTTTCCATTGTTGAATATTGCCTTTGCCTTTCTTATCTGTGGGGCAATCCTAACTCTTCTGCACCAACCAGATGTTGACCATCTATCACATTCTGGTTCAAGGTTAGTTTTCTCTGTGTACGATATACATAAGACATCATTAAATAGAAAATTGATCAAATAGGAAGCAACCAAAACATAAATTGAGAATGATGGCTTGTTAATTTTTTTTTTAATAATTTTAAATCAACTCTGCATTTATTTTTTTTTTCTTGAAACCATACATCATATATAAAATTGACTTATCAAGTGTAATTATACTTGTGTATGTATGAGAGAATTGCTATTTACTTGCTCATTTTTATCTCCTATTTCTCAATGTCAGTGTACTAAAGCATTCAAACATTTGGGGATTATATAAAATAATAACTTTAAAAATATATAGACATGTATATCATCATATATCCTCGGTTAATTTCTTTGAAAATCACTGAATTTAGGATAAAATTACTATAATGTCACCCAACAAAATTATCAAAAAAACACTTAATTGAAACAATGTTACAAAAAATGTTATTTTGGCTAGCAAAAAGATAGAAAAAAATCCACGTAATAAGCTAAAGTGTCACTTTCAAGATGACTCATTGGTGATATAACTCGCCATGTATAGTTTTTTATAAGAAAAATGGTTACTTGGCAAACTGATAGATCACCTAATTCAAGATGATTCATTCTGGTGTGCCCGGCAACATATATATATATATATATATATATATATATATATATATATATATATATATATTTGAAAAAATGCTTGCATGGAGTGACATGTAGACTTCTTATTGTCTTATTTCATTTTCACGTAAAGGGTTATTTCTTACGACATTATTCCAATTCAGGTATTTTTTTAGTAAAAAAAAAAATCTATTGTGACATTATGGTACTCAAAATCCAATAAAGAAATTATCCCCAATAACTGATTTTATGACTAATAATTTGATTTGAATCCAAATTTTATGAACAGGTGGATATGGGGAGGAAGAGATCCAAGATACATCTCGGATATAGATGTGAATTGGGATGATGTGATGAAAGTAATAGATGATCAGAAGAAAGGGTTTCAAGGAATTGGGCTTTTAAACTTCAATAAGAGTGAACTCACTAATTGGAAGCATCTTTTAGCTGATGATATTACACAGTTTATTATCCAATTAGATCCAGCAGATACAAACATAACTTGGCAATCTTTATATCCAGAATGGATAGATGAGGAGCAAGAAAAAGAAGTTCCAGTGTGTCCATCCCTACCAAAACCTGACATTCCTAGAAAAAGATTTGACCTTATTGCCATTAAGCTTCCTTGTAGAAATGAATGGAATTGGTCAAGAGATGTTGCTCGCTTGCATTTACAGCTTGCTGCTGCAAATCTTGCTTCTTCTGCCAAAGGATTTCACTGTCTTCATTTGCTTTTTATTACTCAGAACTTCCCTATCCCAAATCTGTTTCCTTGCAAGGAACTTGTTGCGAGACAAGGAAATGTATGGTTATTCAAACCTGACTTGAATGCTTTGCGCCAAAAACTTCACCTTCCTATTGGATCTTGTGAGCTTGCACTTCCTTTCAAAGATAGAGGTCAATTTTTTTCTTTTTCTTTTTTCTTTCTAAATCTCTATTATGGGATTGAATTATTCAAAATTTAACGATTTTGTCTTTAAATTATTTTTTAATTAATTTTTATCCTTAATCTATTTAAAATATGGTGACTTTGCTCGGATTTCATATGACAATCAATCATATAATATATGTGTTATCTGAAATATAATATGCCTATTTTGATAACCAATTTCAAAAAAGTTTATTGGCAAAATTGCTATATTTCGTCTACTTGAAGATTGTCCTGTACAAGTATGGCTAACAAAATGTCTTTAAAACAGTGCCATTTTATGCAGGGAATCCTCAGAGAGAAGCTTACGCGACAATTCTTCATTCGGCTCATGTTTATGTCTGCGGAGCCATTGCAGCAGCTCAAAGTATCCGGTTATCAGGGTCGACCAGAGACCTTGTAATTCTGGTAGATGAATCTATCAGTGGTTACCACAGAAGTGGACTTGAGGCAGCGGGATGGAAAATCAGGACAATACAAAGAATAAGGAACCCAAAAGCAGAGAAAGATGCATATAATGAATGGAACTATAGCAAGTTTCGGCTATGGCAGCTGACTGATTATGATAAAATCATATTCATTGATGCAGATTTGATAATACTTAGAAACATTGATTTCTTGTTTGGCATGCCAGAAATATCTGCAACAGGAAATGATGCTACACTTTTCAACTCAGGAGTGATGGTGATTGAACCTTCAAATTGCACATTCAATCTATTGATGGAGAACATCAATGAGATAGAGTCATACAATGGTGGAGATCAGGGATATTTGAATGAGATCTTTACATGGTGGCATCGAATTCCGAAACACATGAACTTCTTGAAACATTTCTGGGTTGGTGATGATGAAGATGTGAAGCAAAAGAAAATTCGGCTTTTCGGAGCTGATCCACCAATCCTTTATGTTCTTCATTATCTTGGAGTGAAGCCATGGCTATGTTTTCGCGACTACGATTGCAACTGGAATGTGGATATATTTCAAGAATTTGCAAGTGATATTGCTCATGAAAAATGGTGGAAAGTTCATGATGCAATGCCTCAACAATTGCATCAATTTTGTATGTTGAAATCCAAGCAAAAGGCACAGCTGGAATATGATAGAAGGGAAGCTGAAAAAGCAAACTATACGGATGGGCATTGGAAGATCAAAGTTGAGGACCAGAGATTAAAGAAATGCATTGATAATTTATGTTCATGGAAAAACATGTTAAAGCACTGGGGTGAAACCAATTGGACTGAGTCTGATGATGAAATATTCAATCCAACACCACCTGCAATTGACACAGCATCTTTATCTGCTTTGTGAAGCTTTTATTTTTATTTTTTTTCATGTAAATGATACAAAATTCAGACATTGGTTCACTTTTGTTTTTTTACTCTCTCCATTTTAAAGCTTAACACTGATAGGGTCGGTTCTGTTTTGAAATAGAAAGCACCGTTCTGATGCTTCGGAGTGTCAACAATTTACAGTTCTCTTTTTACCTTATGATAGAGTTGCTAGTTATGCTATAAGTACAAGAAACCCTCTCTCATTTTTCTACATGCTGCAATATCCTGTTTCTCAGAATTATGTAATAACAAATTCATCAAAAGTCCTTTCGGTAGGTTTTTGTTTTCTCTTTTGGGCTTGCCGACTCTGCACAGATAAATTACATATCGGTCCATTCAACTTTACACTAATAACGAGCTGGTCACAGATTAATATTTTGCATCATAAAATTATAGGTTTCTAGAAATTTTTCTTCGTATTCTTTTTAATTAAATAGAATTGTATGATTTTTCTTTTTTTTTTTTTTATTTTTCTAATGGAAAAGTGTATGATGAATGTTTAGCCTGTTATTATGTCATTCAGTGAGGTCACTTGCCTTTTTCTGCAAAGCCCTTTTTCTAACTTTCAAGTAACCTATAATGAAAGGTCTCCAAAGAGTACACGGATTGAATTCTTAAAAGAATTAATAAAAGTTAACAGTTAAAACCACTAAGTCAAGCTTTAGATTGCCTTCAAGTCAGGTTATTATGCTTAAAATTGTGCGCAATAAAAATCAACAGTAATTGGAGACATTGTTAAACTGAAATTATTAAATTTTACAGCCTTATTCTAATATACAACACTATTAAAATGATATATAAAAATCAAGAAGCTGTAGGAATCCATTCATCTCCTTGAATAAAATTCTGTACTGAATATGTGTTTACATGCTCTGCAGGAATTCTACTACTCCATGTTACTCTGCGAGACACATCAGATCCAGGTCCAGAATTCCCAAATTCTCCGTAATAGAGAGTCTTTAGTGCAAAATCACCAGTCCATGGCATCCATCCTTCTGCTGCTATCAGAGCTTCAAAGCTGCAATTTATGAAGACTACTCTTGAAAATTCCTTCCATGGCCTTCCCAAGTAATTTCGGTGCACACTTGGCTTGCTACGGTACAATTCCATGTATTTCTCAGTGCCATTGATCAAACAATTTTGGAAAACAAAACCTGTTGATTGGGCAGGATCTGTCCTGCCATGTGCCGTGATAGCATTGTTTTCGCCTTTTTCTGGCTTTTCTTGCCTAGGACTGACCAAGATTTCACAATCCTGAAAAACAGCCGCCGAGTTTCCAAAGATGAAGTCCACATTGCCCTCAATGCGGCATGATTTATAGAACTGACGAAGGGAATGGGCATACAAAGTGTCTTGATTGCCTATGAATTCACAGTTCTCAAAATATGATAGATCACTGTCTGATCTGAAAGCCACTGCCTGGTGGGTTGGGGCTCCTGCTGTATTCTGTATTGTGAGACCACTGGCCATGAATCCATCCCCAAGAACTCCTGAAGCAGAAGCATAATATATATCAAGCCGAAAATTGATGTATTCATAAATCTTTACGAGCTACACAAATGATATTCTGTCTGACTGGAGGCCAGGACTGAAAGTTGCAAAACAAACATACAAAGCCTCAAACCCAACGTCAAATCATACCAAGAACAAAAACACAAACAAAACAGAAAAAGCACACAAGGATATGAAACTTTGAAGTGCAAAGCAACCAATAAAATAATGAACAGATCATTCTCTTGTAGCCATTCTAATTTCCGCATAAATTTATGTCATGATGCCTCGGTGTGACATAGCGCATAAAAATCAAGGGTACTTACCAACTGTAGCAGACTCATACGTAGTCACACCAGGCTGAGAAACGCTCAAAGACCCTGTAATGATAGATTTACCCATCCCATCGCCTAAAAGCACCACATTTTTCTTCTCAAATGGAATCCTAACAATCTCATCATAAACCCCTTCTCTTATATGTATCACAAATCTATGGTCCAATGCATTATTTGGAGCTGCATTAACAGCTTCCTTAACTGTTTTGTAACATCCAACACTTCCGTCCTTACACACTGTTGCATCTGCAGTTAACTTAGACGGCAACTCACCCCTAAACCCGTTTCCATTAGTCCCCGGTCCCTCCCAGAAGTCATCCCGCTCAGTTTTGGGCAGTTGCCAGGACTCTGTTTCATTACCAAATAAGTCGTAAGAAACAATCATGCTTAATGCATTGCTGCTAAGCCCCATTGAAGTGTTCAGATACAACATTGTTTCATTTATTTCCTGCCGGTTGTCACCTTTGGAGGTCAGTCCTCCATAGCAGTCATATTGGTAACCTAGAGCTGCACTCATCCAAGCACGAGCATTCTTGGTATTGCCATTTTGCAAAGTGTCATTTGTTACTGAAATGCGGTACTGGGAATAACCTAGCACCTCCAAACAGGTCTTGGCGAGATTGGTTATGTTTTGGTTACCAGCTGCAGAGGCTAGAATGGACTTTAACATGGATTGTGTAGTTGTGAGGTTCTGATAGGAGAGTGATAATGCAGATTGGATGATATCAATTGGGGTTGGGCTTGGAGGGACAAGATTGGATTGAGTTAAAGAGGATTGACAGGTTAGTGGATATCTTGTGGCTCTACAAACCGATTCAATTTGAGCAACAGGTAGTATTGAGTGGTTGGAGTGTGAATTTGGGTTCGCAGGTATTATGGAGTTGTTGGAATGTGAATTTGGGTTCGCAGGTACTATGGAGTTGTTGGAATGTGATTTTGGGTGTGAGTGTGAAACTTTATGACGGAGGGTGAAGAAAAGGATGCAGGCCACGAGAGAGAAAAAAAGAAAAAAACCAATGACCACGAAAATTAAAGATTTGAACTTTAGTCGCAATTTGCTTTTGGATTGAAAGTTATGGAGCGGTTTTGTTGAACTTCCCATGGTGGAGGAAATGGGTAAGAATCAAGTTTCGAAGCTGAATGGGAATGAATCAAACATGATAAAATAGACACAAGATCTAGATCCAAGTCAAAAGAAAGGGAAAAAAGTACAATTCTATCATTAAAAAACAAACAGTTACTTGGAAAGGCACCGCCTTTGTAATCGCCCACCGTCGTTTTGCCGCGCATAAGACGCAATAAAATCTTCTTAATGGCGTTCATAGGAAAAACATTACTCTCTTTCCCAGGAAACACAAAAAATAATATTTCTATAGTTTTTGAATCAAAGCATGGGCAACATGCAATGCATCTTCAAACAAAGTAGACAATCAGATTAAGAAAAAAAGAATCCTATTTTATTGTCCCAGATTAAAAGTACATATCACAACTCATTTTTAATGTCCACCAATTAGCAAAGTCAATTAATAATTTAATATAGCAAAAACTAATTTTGGCAGTGCATAATTTCGGAAAAAACAAATAGCATTTCACCATTTTAATGACTAATACCAAAATTAGAAGAAACTTTTAGTATGAGAAGCATAACCTCACTGACCTACTGTTGCTGTGTTGTAAGTAGAGAGACCAACTTGACCGGCCTTCAAAGACCCTGTAATGACCGTTTTGCCCATCCCATCACCAAGAAACACAACGTTTTTCTTCTCTAGCGGAATCCGCACAATCTCCTCATACACTCCCTCCTTAATATGAATTACAAACTTTCGAGTCCCCTGCTTATCCGGCGCCGCATTGACAGCTTCTTGCACCGTCTTGTAACAGCCGTTACTCCCATCCTTACACACCGTCACATCCGCCGTTAACTTCGAAGGGAAGCCGCCTCTGAATCCCAAATCATTGCCCGACCCGGGTTTCTCCCAAAACCCATCGCGCTCCGTCTTGGGCGGGCTCCATGACCCGGAATTGGTTCCGAAAACGTCGTAAGACATAACCATACTTAAAGCGTTGCTAGTTATCGTCATCAGAGAGCTCAAAAACGACATTGTTTTGTTGGTCTCTGAAGTGTCGTTGGCATACTTCAAGGCGTTCCAGCAATCGTACTGATAGAGTAAAGCGGCGCTCATCCAAGCTCGAGCATCCTTGTTCCTCCCACGTGGCAAAGCGTCGTCCGTTGATGAAATACGATACTGGGAATCATTTAGCACTTCAATGCAGTTTTTGGCAGCGGTGGTGCGATTGATGTTTCCGGCGGAGGAGTCTAGAATAGACTGGACCATAGATTGGGCCGTTTTGAGATTAATGGAAGAGACGTAAAGTGCAGATTGAATGATTTGAATGGGGTCGGGATTTTGAGGAAGATGACCCGAATTTGTTAGAGATGATTGACAGATATCAGGGAATCTAGTGGCTTTACAAGCTTGGAGAATCTGAGTTGGGGTGGAGGTGGGCAATGAAGGTGGTTTTGGTTGTTGGTGGTGGTTGCGGTGGCCGGAGGAGGCAAAGGAGAAAGAAGAAAAGAGAAGAAAGAGAAGGAAGAAAGAGATAAAAGAAGCCATGGAAATGGAGAAGAAAAGGGATTTGTGAAAAGGGAAATTAGTGGGTATTTTGTGATGTGGTTGTGGCATTATTTATAAGGGATGTGATTGGTGTTTAGTGGCAGTGCATAGAAAGTTCACGAGCAATTTGGCAGTACTAGATAGTGGAAATGCAGAAAAGGAATGACAGATTTGTGTCACGGGATTGATAAGCGAAGATGGAAAGCAGATTTGTCCAAAGCCAACAAGTATGAATAGGTGAGGTTGATCCACTAAGCAAGGACGGCATGAGTGAAGTTCACGTGAGGAATAGGTTGGGGAGAGAAAAAAATAGAAAATTCGGTATTGGAACAGAAATTGAACGGATTTTTTTCATTTAATTGGTATAATTATTTCGATTTCTATTTTTATTTTTAACGTTTTCAGTTATCTTCTATTTAGCTTTTTGAATACTTATTAATTATTATCGATTATGTTATATTTTTATTAACTAGAAAAAAAAATAAATTATATTGAAATTCTAAAAGTAATAGGTAAATAAAATTTAAATTTTATTTAAAAGTAATAGATAAAAAAACAGAAAAAATACTTTACATTATATTTAAGTTATATTTTTATTTCTATATTTTAATTTTTTTATTTTTTTTATAAAATTTATATAATATTTTAAAATATATTTAAATTATATCATTCTTCTTAATTATATAAAATAATACTATTTATATGGTATAACCGATAAACTTTTATATATAAGTATCTGTATTTTATTTTATATCATTTAATTTCTTTGATCTAAAATCAAATATGCCAATTTTTAATAAATATCAAATTCACTTTATAATATTATCTATTAATTTATTTATTTTATAATTTTTAATTTAAATTACTTTAAACAATTGAAATTGAATAGAATTTTGTATATTTTTTAAATAATTGTATGTTAAAAATCTTAGTAGTTTATCGAAAAATATTTGTTAACTAAATGTAAAAAGCGAAACTGATAGATTAATTAATCGAATTTAATAAATTGATTAATAATTGATAATTTTAAAAAAATAATATTAATTAACTGTTTAAAAAAAATTGCTAATGAGCGGATGAGGCACTTAGGATAGGAATATGATAGGACTAGGGTGAGTGTGAGGCACTTAGGATAGGAATATGATAGGACTAGGGTGAGCATGTAAATGCTTATTTAAATTTTCATGGCATTTAACTATTCATTTACTTGAACTTTCAGTGTTTTATTTTGTTTTATGTGGATGGAAGTCATATTATGTTATATTTGGTGGTTAAGTATTGTATGAATTAGTTAATAGAATAGGCAAAAATTAGAGGTGGCAAGTTGGGCGGGTTGGGCGGGTTTGGGTTGGGTCACTAATGGGCGGGTCATAAATGGACGGGTCACAAATGGGTCAAAAAGCATGGGTCACAAATGGGTCAAATATCCAAATGGGTTGGGCGGGTTGGGTCAACCCATGGGTTAAAAACTTTTTGAATATACAAAAAATTTATAATAATACGCAAATGAGTCAGGTGGTCCAAACGGACTGATTTTGGTCCAAACGGATTGCGTGGTCCAAATGGGCCGCTTGAGACCCAAACGGGCCGAGATGTAATTTGATATTTTTAATCCATTTTTAATAAAAAATAATTTTCTATATGATAAAGGGATATTAAAGTGACTAATGTAAAATAATTTAGCCCAAATGGATTGAGTGGCCCAAACGGGCTACTTAAGGCCCAAACGGGCCGAAATGTGATTTGACCCATTTAATCCATTTTTAATGAAAAATAATTTCCGATATAATAAAATGATATTAAAGTAACTAATATAAAATAATATGGCACAAATGGATTGAGTGGCCCAAACGGGCCGAAATGTGATTTGACCCATTTAATCCATTTTTAATGAAAAATAATTTCCGATATAATAAAATGATATTAAAGTGACTAATATTAAATAATATGGCTCAAATGGATTGAGTGGCCCAAACGGGCCGAAATGTGATTTGACTCATTTAATCCATTTTTAATGAAAAATAATTTTCGATATAATAAAATGATATTAAAGTGCCTAACGTACAAATTGATGAAACCCAAATTCCGCCCAAGTGTAACAGAAAAGTTCAGATCCAAGTTTAAAGAAAGCCTGTATCAAGTTCAAATTCACCTATCTTATTTAACCCATTTCAGTTTTTCATATACACCACATAACAACCAACCAAACTAATCTATGCTACACAAATTGATTTGTAGTCACAGAACTCATCAACTACTAATTACAATCTTTTACAGCTTTATTCAGCTATATACACAACAATATATACATTGAAAAATCAAGCAAACCAGCAGATAGAATCACCATTAAGAGTATCTTTCATTCTTCTTCATCTGTGAAAAGTAGCAAAAGAAATGGCATCATTCCAATTAAAAAACATGTCACTATGAAAATTATTATCTAATTTGATGGTAAGAACTAACAAGTCAGTATCCACTTTGAGAATAGCAAACTAACTTCCTCTAGTTGAAGGGATCAAATGAAAACAATCGTTTATAGGAAATGTTTTTACAGATCCATACTGCTGCATTCTGTCTTCCATCTTTTGCAATGAAGATGTTTGGCTCCAAAATCTAATTCACACTCACAAGTCGAATCTCATTTTCAGAAAAATTAGCGAGTTTCCTCCATACTACTAGTTCAAAGAATTCTAATTAACAAAACCAATTCTATCGTTCATAACAAAATTTCTTTCTTCTTCTTTTTTGCCTTTTTTTCTTAATCTTCTCATTCAATGTTGCTTCAAATTTCAACAGATTTATCAATGGATACCTACAAATTTAAAAATTTGATATGTACTTCTGATAATCAAATTAATATATAATATATAAAGCATAATAATGGGATATAATCAGATTGGTGTATGCATCATATAATAGTAGTTAATGGTGCTTAATAATGCATAAGGTTCTGTTCTATGTTCTATTCGCTTTTGTTCCCAACAAAAATACCACTCACTTACTGTATCTAACTCCAACTTGTCCACATGAAAACTCAACCAAAATCAAATAATAATAATAACAATATATGACATAATTCAAATCCATGTCATGCTTGGATAAAGTGCGTGCATGGCAGCTGAGGTTTAAGTAAGAAATCAAACTACAGTCAAACTCCGTATATATTTATAACCTAAGTTAGTAGCACTTAAGCTTTTGAATTTGTTCACAGTTACCTCACCTGTGAAAATTTTAGAATCTGACACAACCAATTCCTCTTATGGAAAATAATGCTCTAACATCTAAATGTTCAACCTGCAAATGATGCATTAGTTCCTGAATTGTTAACACTAATGGGATCCAGGGCAAAAAACACAAAAATTGAATCCCCAATTCATCAATATTTCCATTTGCATTTGCTTAAACTTATCATAACAGAAACTGAAGATTCTTACTCTTGAACACAAAGAATGGTGAGACAACATCAAATTCAAGCATGCAAATTCAAGCATCACCCCTCAAAATCCTGAGGGAATTAACAGCATCAAATTCAGCAATCCCTCTTATACTAGGTTTGCATCAGTAACTCATTTAATAACTTTCAAATCCAACTATAATAATGAAAATAAGAACCATGAAATGACCATTTTCCACTCAACTATTGAATCTAATTGCACAGGACATTTAGATCTTGCACCAGATATCCCAAGCTCGTAGTCTGTCCTCAGGAACTTGGCCACAAATTTGAGATATATATGCAATAATTTAAAATTGAAGACAAAAAAGAAAATAAAGAAATCAATTACCTATAATTTCAAAAGAAATCAATCGGCATTCATTGGATCTGAGTATTTTTTTGTGGTTTTATGGTCGCCGGCGTCCATTGGAGAGAAGAGAGGAATGAACGAGATGAGTATCTAAGAAACCACTGGCCGCCTTTAGCTCTGTCGCAGTGCAATTGGAGTTCTTGAGGTAGCGAGGGTGGAAAGGGGTAGGGTGGGCACGATGGAGAGAGAGGGGGGGGAAGGGAAGAACCATAAATGAGTAATTTTGAGTAAATACCTGAGGCCCGTTGGGCATTAATGGCAGACCCGAACGGGTCAGGTTTTTGGTGGGTTGTTTTTGGGCGGGTCCAGATGGGTAGAGTTTTATTTGGGTTGGGTTTGGGTCAATTTTTTTTGGGCGGGTTGGGCGGGTTTTTTGGGTTTGGGTCAAATTTGACGGGTATAGCAAAAATCAATAATATCAAAATTATTATTATTATTATTATGCATTAATAATTGATATAATATATTTAACATTTCTAACCCAAAGAAAATCATGGGCCATCAAGGAGTTCTCTAGTCCAAGCCCATAATCCTAATTTCACCTTTAAGGGATATATATATAAGTATATAACTCAATGTATTAATAAATTGAAATTTATTGTTTAAAATGTAATAATTAAATTTAAAATATTTTATGAACATTTCAGTTTGATCTCTCCATCAATAATTCCAGTAAAATTAAAGAAAATATCAATTTTTATTTAAAAAATTATTTTTTTGAGCTTTTCTTTAATATATAATATAGTAAAAAATTAATAATAAGTTTATCTTATTATTAATAACTCAATAGAATTATATTTTTCAATTTTACAACTTTTATCTAAATATTTAAAAAAAAATCTTTTTCAAGGTGATAAATGATAATGATATTTTTTATTCAATTTAAATTAAAACAGAAATTTAACTATTAACTTTAAAAGTCAATAAAAAATAAAATTAAAAATAAATAATATAATTCATTTTAAATCATTTTTTATAAAATTAAATTCTTTTTATATTTGAAAACAACTTTTATTTTATCCAAGGTAACAAATTAAATTAAAATAAAATTATAGTTGAAAAATACTTAATTTAAATCCTAAATATAAAAAAAAATTATTTTAAAGTATTATATTATTTAATATTTTACGAGATCCAAATTGATTCAATAAAATATAACTGAGTTTGTGTAGGATATTTAAACATATTACAAAATAATTTTATATTTTTAAAACTCTTTTTTTTTTCAATTTGACATTTCAATTATATATTTATTAATTATGATTTTCGTTTTAGCTAGGAAAACTTAAAGAGAATCTCCCAATTTAATTTTTAAAAATAATAAAAATTTATAATTAACTTTGAATGATATTAATCATTGAATAGAAAACTAAAAAATTTATTTTTTGAGTTAAAAAAAATGATTTTTCCGTTAGTTTTAATGGAATGATGGATGGAGGGGCTTAATTGAAATGCCCCTAAAACATTAGCAATCCAATTGTTATGTTTTAAACGGTAGATTTTAATTTTGAATTGATCCAAACGCAAGGGATTGTTTTGTAGTTATTCCTATGTTTAACTAGGCAAAACCCTTTTTCGTGTCCCTCGACTTTAAAAAATTTCTACATTTCGTTCCTTTACTATAAAAATTCTTATTCGAATACATATACTTTAATTTTAGGTGTCACTTAGTCCCTGATTATAGGGTTTAACAAGGGTGCAATGCACTCGCCATGAAACAACGCGTCTGGTCGCCGTTCGTCGGAGCTGCTGTCATCGACACTAAAAATTTATCGGAGATGGATCCAAGCATACCGAAGTGAAGCTTTCGTCGTTAGGGGTATATCGGCGACAACTAAAAAAAAGAAGAAGACAAAGAGAGAGAAAGATCTCGATGGTAATGGTAAGCATTGAGATGGGTTGTGGTGATAAAGGAGTGGCAAATGATGATTGAAAGTTGAAGAAATGAAGTTTTGCAGTGGTTGTTAATGGTGAAACGCAGAGGAAGTACAGGGGAAATAAGATAATGAGACGTGATTCGATGTGGTCATGTGTACGGTGCATATAAAATTTTACCGTTAGATTAAAAGTGAATATTGATCCAATGGTTAAAATTTGCTCGTACCGTATACAAAAGCATACCGTACGATATGCACATGGTCCGTTGGATTAATATTACTTTTGATCTAATTGTCCAAATTTATACACACCGTAACATCACTGTACCAGATCGTACCATCCAATCAGTCAGATGCACTTTTAGAGACCATTGAAATACACGCGCTGAGTGTCAGATGCACTTTTACAGACGATTGAAATACACGTGCTGAGGGGTAGTTAATGAAAGACTAAGTACTAGCTCATATTAAAGTACAAGAACCCAATCAAGAATTTTTATAGTAAAGGGACCCAAGTATGGGTTTTGCCATTTAACTAAGGTAATATTTTTGTTATTTCTTACCATGGTTAGCCCCCACCATGTTGATAGAATCATCCTAATTTTTTGAAAATAATAAACTACATACATAAGTTAGTAATAAACGTTTTGAATTTCAACAATGAAAACTTGTTTAGGCAGAATTAGTTAGCTAGTGGGGTAGCCTTATATGTGATGCTCAACTATGGTTTAAGCTATCCTCATCTCGCGAGTTAATTCTATCATATTTTTCAATCACAATTGTCGGTTGTTCGACATACATCCATTTGAACTTAAGCAACTAAACGAAGAAAATGAATTGGACAAAATCATATTTGAAACGAATGCTTCACTTTGTTTGTTTTAAAGACAACCTCATCCAAAAACCTGCATATGACCAAGGTTCTTTTCATATATAATCGATGTTATCCATAAGTTACAAGGTCTTTATGCTCGCTAAAGAACTATGTCTTTCTTCTTCGCAAAAGCAAGTAAATAAATATATCGATGTATTAAAATCATTATATAAGTCATTTAACAATTGAAAAATTAGAACTTTCTCATATTTTGAACGTTAATGAGAATATCTTTCACATTTTTTTTTATCTATTTTATGATTCATGTTTAATTCCTTTTTTTTTTCCTCATAATGAAACCACTTTGGTGGTTCTTTGTTGCACCCATACACCATACAAATTATTATTAACAAATATGACTCATTACTTTCTAATTTTCTAATCCATCATCCCTAATTCATAATGTATAAACATATTAGATTAGATTACATCATTAGCTTCCACCAATTGGACTAAATCTTCCTATTTTTTTTGAAAATAAAAATATGTATATCTGATTGCAGCAGAGGAAGTGTTAAAAGTTATTAAGTTCAAATTTCTATAGAGAAACTTAGGGAAGCCTCAAATATTCAATGTTCATAGCACATACTCTTTAAATTAAGTAAATTTGACCATACTATGAAATCGGTCATGCTAATGGGATAAAAAATAGCAACATGCAAATATTATATACTACAAAAAGAGCACACTAATAATTTGTAAAAGAGTAAAAAATATATCATTATTTAATAGAATGAATAAGGGCATTTCTTGATCTAGATTTGACTCCATTATTTTTGTGGAAATAGAAAATATTTGATTTGGCTTTTACATTAACATGCAGATGGGACCATTTCTCCTGTAATGGTAGGTCTAACATTTGTACATAGGCAATTTTCAAGCCCTTCATCTCCGTTATAAGATAGGAGAATGCTTGAAAAATTCACATTTTTGCATGGATTGCTGCTTTAGTAAGTAAGTTAAATTATTACAAGAGTTCTAAAAGTGCCCCTAATATTCTTGAAGCCCACGTTATTAATCTTAAATGTTGATGGAGCCTAACATTATTTTAGAAGCATTAGAAAAATTCAACTTTAATTTAATGCACATGTATACATAGCCAAATTAATAGCATTTATATGCATTGAGAAACCTTTCTTCCCCTTTCATGTGAAATTACCTTTGGATTGCATTGATTCCATGGGCAGTACTTTGATCAATTAGGTTTGGATTCATAAGGTTGTTCATAATAATATCCTCAAAGTGCATATATGATGCACTATTACCGTATAATGCTGACCAACACTTGATTCTCACACTATTGTTTATATCAGAAAGATTGCAATTTCTGACAAAAATTCCAAACACGACTTCTTCGTTCATGTATTTCCCAAAACTTCCTATGCTGATGCCATGTCCCGGATAGCATGTTACTTTTTTGATATGCACTTGTAGATTTCCATCACCAAGGGAAATGCAATTATCCCTTGTGCAAAAGTTTGAATCAGTAATGTTGATTCCTGTTGATCATCCGATGTGAATTCATTCAGTATTAGCACTCATTTTAATTGCATTAGCCGTGAAGCATTCAAAGGAAAGGTTTTTGCATCCAAGTACATTGACATGAAAATTCTTGCTATAGACAGAAGTCACATCTTGGACAGAGCTATTTGTAACCTAATCAAACCTAATATTCTGGTTAAGCAATAAGGAAAAAAATTTTACCAGAAACTCTAATATAATCAATTGCATTTAAATGAAAATGCTTGTGAGGTAACACCAAGATACCCTCACAAATGGCAGTTGCTTGCCCACTACAGTTTTTTAACAATCACTTTTCTCCCAAGGCATTTATCCTTACTAATCAAAAGTCCTACCACTCGAAATAATAAGTAAATCAATTGATGGTAAAGGAGTCTAATAATCCGAGGGGAATGTACGTGTGTTAGCTGGAGACTTTAAGGTTTCTTGTACTTGAAGTTTTGTAGCACTTTTGTAAGGACCTTTTATATTTATGTTGCCTAATAAAAATGTTCTTTTCAGTATTATAACTTTGATTGAACCTAAGGCTGTATATGCTTCTCCTTAGGCACTTGATAAAGCCTAAGAAAAATAAATGAAAAACAAAGATTTGAATAAAAATATAATTATGAAAGACATTGTATTGATCATTAAACCAAATATGTACTTAGATTGCCAATGTCAAGACTTTTTGTTAGGTTTGGCTCCATATTTTTGTATATTGACAACAGCATATTGAACTCTAGTAATTAAAGCTAAAGGTAGGAAAAGAGATGCAGCAAAAACATGCATCGTAAAGCTCATCATTCTCATAAAAACTTTTCCTTTAGTGCTTTATTTTTTCCTTGCCTCAAAAGCTTCATTCAATTGCAAGTGCATATCTCTTTTAGTGTCTCTATTTTTATAAGAGGAAAAATTAGTTATTTATCACAGTGACATACTATCCACAGTATTTTAAATTAGAGATTTAGATGGCTCTTTAAATTTCTCAAGGTGAAAGTGAATCTGAACATAATCTTATAACTAAATGTTACTTTCTACTTTGTAATTTGGAGACGAAAAAGGAAACTGAATATCTATCCACACCACTTTGAACTATAATTTTCACTCCTTCCATACATATTTTTTATCTTTGAAATATTACATAACGTCTCTCTCCATTTATTTATTTTTAATTTTGTTTTAACCTTAACTAACTTGTGTAACCTTCCTACCCAAATAAATGAATAAATAAATGGTGTTAGTAAAAAGTTATTCTTTTTGAAGTGAAAATATTAAATTGAATTTCATGGTAGTGTACTGACATGTGCATATATGTTAACGAGATAAGTAATTAAAAAACCATATAATTTCACTTTCAAAGAGGGCAAGCATTGCCAAAGAAGAAAACTTTCTTTTAAGGGTGATAGATGTGTATATGATCCAATAGAATGATTTCCAACCTAATAAATTGCTCCTCAACAAACCATTTTTTATGTTGTTGCTTTCTCTTAATGCTTATGCTCTAAAATATTTTTTGGCATCCATAAAATTAAAAGCTTGCATTTCTACAAATTAGGTTAAAGAATTGATATTCAAGCAAATTGATTGTAGATATGTCCTCATAGAGAGACCCATCATTATAAGAGATTTAAGAATATTTTTTCTCTGTAACAAATTTAAAAAGAACATTCTAAAACTAAAAGAAAAAATCAAATTGCAATTAAATCTAGAATTGGAGACATACTACTCTTTTCAAATTGTCTTTTCTTAATTGGCTACACACCTTCTAATCATAAAAGTTTGTACTTGCAAATCATTTTTAGATAATCAAAGTCTTAAGGCTCTGCCATAAAAAAAAAAAAAAAAAAAAAAAAAAAGAAGTTCTGACTCCAATGCTATATCAAAATAGGGCATTGTACATACTGCTCTTTTCAAATTGTCTTTTCTTAATTGGCTACACACCTTCTAATCATAAAAGTTTGTACTTGCAAATCATTTTTAGATAATCAAAGTCTTAAGGCTCTGCCATAAAAAAAAAAAAAAAAAAAGAAAAAAAAAAAGAAGAAGTTCTGACTCCAATGCTATGTCAAAATAGGGCATTGTGACGCGCCCATCGTCTATTGGGTTATCATAAGGTAGGTATCACGGAGTCGCCACCCGATAGAATATCGGAAAATAAATCTAGCCTTATGAGGCCCAAAACTAGAGAGAGTTCGGGACCTCACTCTTATTCATACCTTTGGTTAATTTTGTGTAAATGAATTTTTAGGGTCAATTATTTTATCTCTCTTCTCACACGAGTTATACAATAAATTAAAGCGCATTACAAGCACGTATAAAAAGCAATAAATAAAGCAGTAAATAAAATATAATTACAATTATCTAAAAATAAATATAAAACCGTAAAAGAATGATAAAAATACATACATAAATCGGGATATTCATTTAGACGGGAACATTGGTTCCCAAATACTTATTTTACAAAAAAGTATATAATTCTCAAATCAAGTTAAACCTTTTGGCTCAAGATGAAAATGAGGACATTGATCCAGTTTTAGTAACAAATCTTCATTTTAGTAGAAAACATTTTTGTGGTGGTTTTTTTAAACGCAGTCGAAAATCCTTTATTATTACAGATCACAATTGAATAAAGAGAATAAAATGATAATTACATATTTCCAACTAATAAATAGTAAATAAATCCTAATCTACCTGTTTCGACCATACTTCTCAGACGAGCCACATGCCTCTCGCATTGCAATCAAAACATAAAATGATATTGGTTAATAGTGAATAAATAAACAAATGAATAAATAAATAAACAAATGACTGATTGAATAAAGTAAATTGAGAAAAATGAATATAAAAGCACAAGTGACAATTAAAATGATTAATGCCAATAAAAATAATAATGCTAATAATAATATCATAAAATAATAATGAATAATAAATAAACATAAAATAATGATAATAATTATGAATGGATAAAATAATAATTCAATGTAATGATAGTAACATGAACAAAATGATAATAATGATAATAATATGCTAATAACAATAATGGCTATAAGATGTATTAGACATAAAATAGTAATATTAATTACAATGAATGATAATAAAAATAATAAAAATAATATAACAATAATATTAGGGGTGTACACGGGTCTGGATCTTTCTGTACCGAACCGAAATTCCAAAGAAAAAGATCCAGAACCGAATTGTACCGTTTACTTTTTTGACTAGAACCGAACCGAATTGTACCGTTGACTTTTTGACTAGGACCGAACCGAATTGTATTGAAACCGGACCGAGAACCGTATTGAACAGTACCGAACTGTTTTGGAACCGAATTGGACCGAAAGAACCGATATTTATTACTTATTATATATAATACTAGTAATTTATATATAAATATTATTTATAATTTATATTATATATTTATTATATAAATTTAGTTTCATAATTATTTGTATTAAATATTTTAATGTACTAAATTAATATAATAAATAGTTAATAAATTAAAATGGATATCTCAATTATTAATTTGATAAATTTAATTATTATATCTATATGAATATGCAATTAATTTTATTTACTTTTAGTGTCACTCAACTAATACTTATCTATTTTCGTCACAATTTTTATATGAGTATGTAAATTAAAAATCTATTTATAAATAAGAATGTATTAAAAATGAAATTTTACCAATTGATGTAAATGTATGGATATATAATATTAATTACCTTATCAATAATTCAATTTATTTTTAGCATCACTCAACTAATACTCATATATTTTTGGCATAATATTTATATGAGTAATTGATTATGTATTTTAATAGTATAATTATATACAATTATTGTATCAATGAAATTTTACCAATTAATATAAATATATAAGAATATAATAATCTTACGAATAATTTAATTAACTTAGTAATTAGTACTATAAAAATGTTGGTTTTTCATTATCACAATATTTTATTTTTCATGAAAATTGTTCTATATATGGATAATTTGATAAAAGAAAATTAAGACATAAAGTAATTATTCAAGTTCAATACGTATTATTAATTATATATTCTATTAAACTACAAAACCTATAAAAGATAGCTGCATTTCACATTTACCCTTATAATATAACTATTGACTATAATAGCAATTAACAATCTCTTAACTGTTAAGCCAAATTTAATGAAATTAAATATAATAATTGAGTCAAGATAATAAATGTGAATAAACCCTAAACATAATCATAGTCCATAGAGCCATCTTCTATTCTCTAAATATAATTAACTAAGACTATATATATATAACTAATTATATGAGTATGTAATTTTCTTATTAATTAATTTGATTTATATTTAATATCACTCAACTAATATCCATTTATATCTAGCACAATATCTAATTATCTATATGAGTAATTGAACACGGATGAAATATTATATTTAGTCAAAATCCCCTATATTTAATATATATGTTAAAATTATAAACATAGTACACATTTTATATATAGTTTAAAGTCTGTATATATCCAAAAAAAAAACTAGAATTTCCTTCCACTACTATAATATGAATTAATATATGTCAAAATTTTTGTCATTACTATTAAAATTTTATTTCATATTTACTATATACTTTTTTGTTGACATAATGAAATGTATAAATAATCTACCTCAAGTGTTTCTGTATACATTGCAAACAAAACCAATTTATTTTTGTAAATTCATATATGATTGAAAATAGTAATATATATAATTTTTATTATCAAAAACTTAATTAATATATGATTAACACACCAATCATCATCAATGATTATTAAAAATAATGTCAATATTATTTTAGTTGTAAAGCAATATTATTAAGAATAAAATTTGAAAATTTTTATTGAGTTTTTGGAGTGAATTAAAATTTAAATTTAAAGAATTGATAATTTTTAAAATATTTAAAAATAAATTATTAAAATTATCCGAAATACCGTATTGTACTGTATTGTTTTGTTTTGTACCGAAAGAACCGAATAACCGAACTGAACTGTACCGAAAATTAAAAAAACCGTACCGAAATTTATAAGAACCGAATTGTACCGAAATTTTTAGGAACCGAAATTTCAATACAATACGGAGATTTGAAAATTCCCGAATTGTACCGAACCGTGTACACCCCTAAATAATATAACAATAATAATAATACTAATAATAAATTAATGACATAACAATAATGATGAATATAATAATCATAATAATACCACAATAATGATAATAATAATAATGTGCTAATAACAATAATAGTTATAATATAAAATAAATAATATTAATAATAACAAATAAGTGACAACAATAATATAACACAACAATAATTATAATCGACAATAATAATCATAACCACAATATTAATACAACCATAATAATAGTAATGATGATATTAAAATGATAACAAAACACAATAATAAATAATTATGACTAAATATATACAATAATAAAAATAATGATAATAAACACAAAAATAATATACCATAAATATAAATTAAATAGTATCAATAACAAAAATATCAGTATAACACAATAATATCAAAAATAAATAAAACAAATTAAAATAATAATAATAATAAAAATAATAATAATAATAATAATAATAATATAATATCAATAAACATAAAATAAATATATAATAATAATAATAATAATAATACATCAATAAAAATAAAATAATAATAATAATAATAATAATACAGAACATTAAATAATAATAATAATAATAATAATAAAACTAAATAAAAATAAATAAAATAATAAAAGTAATAATATAAAATGGAAAAGAGAAGGGGAGCTCACCGGAGTCTCGCCGGAGGTGGGGGTGGCCAACACAGCCGTGACTGGAAGAGAGATCGCCGCCCGAGGAGCCTGCCGCCGGTGTCCACGCGCCGGAACGTCGCCTGAGCTGGTCGGATTTCGCGTCGGAGCGTCACGGTTTCTCCCCGCCGATCTGCCTCTCGCCGGCGAGTGGGGGAGAGCGGTGGGTGCCGGCCGGTTCGTCCGGCTGCCTGGAGCAGGGTGTCGCCGCGCGTGTTGCCGTGCGCCGTCGTGGCCGGCCGGCAGAGGGCCCTCCTCCCTCTACTCTCTTTTCCTCTTTTTCTCTTCTCTCCGACGTCTTCGGTTCCCGTTGTCTTCCTCTCCTCTGGTCCCCTTTACTTCTTCTTTCTCTTTTCTATTTGGTTTCCCTTTTATTCTTTCCTTCTTACTTTGTTTTATTTGGTTTCCCTTTATTATTTCTTCTTCCCTTTGATTTGTGTTCACTGTCCCTCTCTTTTCTCTTTTGGTTTCCTGGGTTTTCCCTCTTCTTTGCTCCCTCTTCTTCTTTGTTTTTTGTTCTTCAGTCGAGAGAGCCCCCTTACTCTGTTCTCTCTTCTTTCTATTTTATTTTTTTTTCTTTTGCTCTCAATTTTCCTTTGTTTGCTTCAGTTGCCGAGAGCCCCCCTCTCATTAGCTCATCTCTTTGTTTTTATACCCAAAATTAGGGTTTGGCCCTTCAATAATTTCCTCCATTTTTACCTTTTAATTTAATTAATCTACTTAAATTATTACACATTTAATTAATTAAACACTCTACTAATTAAATATTCTATATTTTTATACCCTTTTAATTTAGTTAATCTACTTAAATTATCACATATATTTTATCTAACTAAACCCTATATTTATTTTCTTTTTTCAATTTTAATTTATCTTATAATATTAACTAATTAAATTAACCTAATTTTAATTTTTAATTTATCTAATTAAATTAGCCTAATCTCAATTTTTTAATTTTTAATTTTACCTACATATTTTATATATTTTTTCGGAAGAATTTATCAAGGACCCAAAATTGCCATTGCCCTTTTTTTTTTTTTTTTAAACCTGACTCGGGACCAGGTGTCTACAGTTGCCCCCAATTTTGGAGAAACTAGTGCCTAGACATTTAGGTGAGCCAAAATTTAGAGAAGAGGGAGAGAATTGCATACCTGAGGATACTTGACCTTACCTTTTTGCCAAGGAAAAGGTCTCACTGTGATGCGTCGAGTCTGCTCTAGACTTATGAAACGCGAGATTTGCTCTTTTGATCGAGATTGTTCTTCTGAACTGCACCGAGCCGAGGCTTACAAAGTGCGGGGTTGCTCTTCTGAACTGCTCTTTTGAGCGAGGTGTTCTTCCGAACTGCACCGAGTCTGCTCCAGACTTACAAAATGCGAAGTTGTGTGAGATTTGTCTCCTCAGATAAATTGGGGAATTGGCCTCCTCAGAGGATTTCAAGGTTTTGCCTCCTCAGAGGACTTTTGAGGTTTTGCCTCCTCAGAGGACTTCAAGGTTTTGCCTCCTCATAGAACTTTAGGATTTTGCCTCCTCAGAGGACTTGAAGATTTTGCCTCCTCAGAGGACTTTGAAATTTTGCCTCCTCAGAGGACTTGAATCAGAGGACTTTTGGATTTTGCCTCCTCAGAGGACATTGAAATTTTGCCTCCTCAGAGGACTTTGAGATTTCGCCTCCTCAGAGGACTTTGAGGTTTTGCCTCCTCAGAGGACTTTAGGATTTTGCCTCCTCAGAGGACTTTGAAATTTTGCCTCCTCAGAGGACTTTAAGATTTTGCCTCCTCAGACTTGAAGATTTTGCCTCCTCAGAGGACTTTGAAATGTTGCCTCCTCAGAGGATTTTGAGATTTCGCCTCCTCAGAGGACTTTGAGATTTCTCCTCCTCAGAGGACTTTAGGATTTTGCCTCCCTAGAGGACTTTGAGATCTTGCCTCCTCAGAGGACTTTAAGGTTTTGCCTCCTCAGAGGACTTTAAGATTTTGCCTTCTCAGGAGACTTTGGAATTTTTGCCTCCTCAGAGGACTTACAAAATGCGAGGATTGCTCTCTGGAGCTGCACCGAATCTGCTCCAGACTTACAAAGTGCGAGGGTGATGGTGCGCCGAGTCTGCTCCAGACTTACAAAACACGAGGATTGCTCTCTTGAGCTGCACCGAGTCTGCTCTAGACTTACAAAGTGCGAGGGTGATGATGCGCCGAGTTTGCTCCAGACTTACAAAACACGAGGATTGCTCTCTTGAACTGCACCGAGTCTGCTCCATACTTACAAAGTGCGAGGGTGATGGTGCGCCGAGTCTGCTCCAGACTTACAAAACACGAGGATTGCTCTCTTGAGCTGCACCGAGTCTGCTCCAGACTTACAAAGTGCGAGGGTGATGGTGCGCCGAGTCTGCTCCAGACTTACAAAACACGAGGATTGCTCTCTTGAGCTGCACCGAGTCTGCTCCAGACTTACAAAGTGCGAGGGGTGGTGCGCTAAGTCTGATCCAGACTTACAAAATGCGAGGATAGCTCTCCTGAGCTGCATCGAGTCTGCTCCAGACTTACAAAGTGCGAGGGGTGGTGCGCCGAGTCTGCTTTAGACTTACAAAATGCGAGGATTGCTCTCCTGAGCTGCACCGAGTCTGCTCCAGACTTACAAAGTGCGATGGTGATGGTGCGCCGAGTCTGCTCCAGACTTACAAAACGCGAGGATTGCTCTCTTGAGCTGCACTGAGTCTGCTCCAGACTTACAAAGTGCGAGGGTTTCATCTCCTGACGGTGATGGCTCTAACTTAGATATTTCCTGCAAAGTTATGTGCACAGAGGTATATACAAGAAATTGCATGTATGACATGGGATGTAGATGCTTGCAAAAATGGATAGACCACGTCCTAGGCGATCAAGGGTCGGCTTGGCTGCTCCACCATGCCCCCCAGGATCCAGAAGAGTATCATCTTGATTTTAAGGATGATTGCCCCCTGAGAGGGCTTAAGAAACAGCTTGTCGACGTGAGGCTGATGCACACTATCTAGGGGCACTACGTGTGCATGAAATGCATGTGAAAAGCATGCATGGACTACGAATATGAAATGCATGCAGGAAATTATGCATATGGCATACACGCTACAGTCATGCGCATGGCTTGTATACATGCAATGAATTATGGATAATTGCAAATGATCATGAGAAATATTTGCAAGGGGATTTATGTATATGATCACAAAATTCCATAGAAGGGATGCTAAATCTATTTTATTATGGCACTAATAGGTATATGATCATATTAAAAAGAGATTTGCAACGTTATATCATAAAATTCAGCTGTCTTGTGTTACTAGTGGCAGTTGTATTATTGTCATAATGTTATTAGATCATTGAGTAAATCTTGTTAGTATACAAGACCTATTTAAATTCCATTAGTTTTTGTGTTTATGTACAAACTGGATGCTCTCTCTATAAGCATATCATATCCTACAAATTAAAAGAAGTCCTATCAAGGCACTGTTTCCAGTGGTTCAGACCATTTAGTTCTCTACACTTTTCCTTCTATATCTATTGTTGGGCCTAGTTTTTTGCATAGGTAAATGATTTCTTGGCAGTATTACGTACAAGCTGTTCCACTCCAGTTCTCATCCATCACCATGCCATCTTGAAATTAATACTTCTTTTAAAGGACTCATCAGATGGTAGTTGCGGCTAGAGTATTTTGCATATGAGACATTACAAGATTTGAGAATAGCCAAACTATTTGAGATTATTGTGGACTATCCTGATAGGCAAGTTTTTTTCTTTTTCTTTTTTTTTTTTCAAAACCTTGCTTTCCCCTTTAGATTTCTAATGAAGAAGCGTGCAGTGTAAATTTAGATATTTATCAGTTTAATTCTTGAT
Organism: Excoecaria cochinchinensis; assembly: GCA_947683425.1. Lineage (NCBI taxonomy): Eukaryota > Viridiplantae > Streptophyta > Magnoliopsida > Malpighiales > Euphorbiaceae > Excoecaria > Excoecaria cochinchinensis. The sequence continues at coordinate 2,776,202 of CANTUQ010000063.1, forward strand.
GTAAAAGTTTATGCTGTGTAGGCAATATTTGATCTTGAAAATACCAATCAAGAGCTGAAAAGCTATTTAAAAGATCTTGACAATTTTGTTTTGAAATCTTGCCTGTGCCTAACTCACAATTTGTTATCAATTCATATTAAAATATTAACAGTCTTCTACTTTTTGTCTCAGAATTTTTAAGTTGGATTTGTTTTCAGATTTTATTATCTCTGAATTAGCTTCAGTTTCCTTTATGTTGTGCATTTTTTCCATTATATGTTGCGCGTATTTTGCTTAGAAGACATGGAATGAACATGAAGTTTCCTCATGGTGGATAATGCCTGCATTTGTGATCTCATATTCTTACTTATTATATAGGACAAGTTCAAGTGTTAATGCTGCTATTTCTTCTACACAGAAATTACCATCTGAAAAACTTCCAGTGGTGGTGGGTGTCATTATGTTGTAAAACTTCTGTTTAGTTTCCTCGAATGGGATGATCATCATATACATCAGATGTGGGGTTTTTATTTTGCCAGCTGCCACTAACTACATCTTCTAATGTGGGTTATGCAGAATGCTAACATTCAGTTTTTCCTGTCAATTTAAATTGTTAGCATAAAGGAAGGAATGTTTTTTTTTGACATGAGCTTCCTTTTTATAATGACATTTATTGCCCTTAATAAGAATTTTGGACTTGAACATTTAGTGCTCAACAGTACTTGAAATAGAAACTTCTTTACATGCCAGTGAATGCTAAATGTTTCTCCTATTTGCATATCCATATCATTCAATCCTTGTCTTTTTCTTTGATAAGTGAATTTTCACCTCTTAGATGTGAATAAAAGTAAAGTTTATCTGATGAGACATTTTTGCTTGAGGATTTACCTGTGCTGGTTATGTAACTTTGTTGTATCACTAGGTTGATAAGGCTTTGCTGAGTATGGACGAAGAAGCTGAACGTATATATAAGGATGAGAGAGGATTGCTACTTAATGATGAAACTGCATAATGTGTGGACAATTTGGGATTTCATTTTGGACTTTTTTCCTTGCAATATTGATTGGAAAGGCGATTATTAAGACTTACATATAGGTTGGTACATATTCCCGTATTTGGATTTTGGAGCATCTTACAGAGTTCACACCACTCCTAGCGTGCAAATGATATTTCAAATTAAAAATATAAAATTATTTTGCCATTTGATTTATTATTTTTATGCATGAATATTAATTATAAATTTATGTTTTAAATTCTACAAGTCTTCAAAATAATGGACAATGAAGATATGATGTTTATTATGCATTCTTCTAAAGATCTAGGTGAATAAAAAATGATTTAGATAGGGGCTATTTTTCTAACCAAACTTGTATATGACAAATAGAATGTCAAACAATTTTGAAATATCGATATAATTTGTAACTGGTATTTTGCAATATATGAAAAGACTATTTAAAATAATTTTGGATATATATGTGTGTGAATGATGTGTACATGTAATATTCAAATAAAATATTTTATTTGTTTTGAAAATTTAATATTAATGACCAAATTTTCTTTTAATGAAAACAAATCCGATCGCTAAAATGAATCTTTAATGATCGAAATTTTTTTTTTTAAAAATGAAATACATATAGCGAAAGGAAAATCCGATCGGTAAAAGTTATCTTTAACGACCGAAAATCACTTTGTTCAAAGTAAATACAATTAATGAAGGAAAAATCTAGTCATTAAAAGGTATCTCTAATGACTGAAAATCCTTTTGTTGAAAGTGAATACAATTAGCAAAGGAAAAATTCGGTCGGCAAAAATCAATATTCAACAATCGGAAACATTCCGATCGTTGAAGACATTAAAGGGCATTTTTCTTGTAGTGCAATTATTAAAATTCTTAGAAGTCTTTAAGAAATTGCATATCACTATAACTTTTGTTGAGGCACTATAATAAATGTTGACATATACAAAATTCTTAAAAGAAATACTTTCTAACAAGGGAAAACTTGAAGATCTTGGGACAATCCGCCTCACTGAAGAATGTTCTGCTATCTTACAAGGGAAATTACCACCTAAGATGAAGGATCTAGTGAGTTTTACTATTCCTTGTACGAGCTTTATGTGATTTGGGAGCAAATATTAATCTTATGCCTTTGTCTATTTTTAGGAAATTAAGATTAGGAGAGCCTAAGCCTGCTAATGTGATACTCTAATTAGCTAATAGATCCATTAAGTGTCCACATGGGATAGTGAAGGATGTTTTGGTTAAGGTTAACAAGTTTATTTTCCCTGTAGATTTCATTATACTCGACATGGAGGAGGATAGCCAAGTACCCATTCTTCTAAGATGACCCTTTTTGGCAACATGGCATTCTATAATTGATGTTCAAAAAGGAAAACTAACTCTCAGGCTTCAATATGAAAAAATTTCCTTTAAAGTTTTTGATGCCCTTAAAAATCCTTCTGAATTTGATTCCTATCATTTCATTAAAAGTAAAGATATCACTGATTTGTTGTTTAAATCGTGCTTTAATGATATACAGGTTTCAAATTCTCATGATCAAGTAATCTTCAAAGATTTGGAATTGGATAAGGAAAAGGATGAAATGTGCTCTTAGATAAGAAGTCAACCTTTTGAAGAACTAGGACAACCATTACAACCAATAACAAAGCCATATATAGAAGAAGCCCCGAATTTGGATTTGAAACCATTACCCTCTTAGCTTAAATATATTTTTTTAGGAACTCCTTTTAAGTTGCTAGTAATTATTTCTTCTACTTTGGCATGTGATGAGGAAGATAGACTTTTGAGGGTTTTGAGATAGCACAAACAAGTAATAAGTTGAACAATAGCTGATTTGAAAGGGGTTAGTCCAACCATTTACACTCACCAAATCTTTATAGAGGAAACATTCAAGCTGGTTGTATAACCCTAGAGATGCCTTAATCCTAGTATGAAAGAGGTAGTAAAGAAAGCGGCACTCAAGTATTATCTATCCGATTTCTAATAACACTTAGGTAAGCCCTATGTAAGGAGTACCTAAAAAAGGGGAACAATTATATGCAAAATGAGAAAAATGAGTTGATACCTGTCAGAAAGGTTAATGGTTAGCACTTGTGCATAAACTATCAAAGATTGAATGATGCCACTAGAAAAGATCACTTTCCCTTACCTTTTATTGACCAGATGTTAGAGAGATTAGCTAGACATGCATATTATTGTTGTTTAGATGGGTATTGTGGTTATATGCAAATTCATGTAGCTCTTGAGGATCAAGAGAAAACTACTTTTACATGCCCCTATAGGACATTTGCATATACACGCATGCCATTCGGTCTTTGTAATGCACTTGTTACTTTTCAGCGATGCATGACTGCTATATTTTGTAACATGTTAGAAGATTGCATTGAAATTTTTATGGATAACTTTTCAATATTTGGGTCTTTTTTTGATGCATGTTTGAAAAATTTAGAAAAAGTTATTTGTAGGTGTAAAGATACTAATTTGGTTTTAAATTGGGGGAAGTGTCAATTTATGGTCAATAAATGCATAATCCTCGGCCATAAAGTGTCTAAAAATGGTATTGAGATGGATCCAGCTAAGGTAGAGGTGATTGAGAAACTCCTACCAAATTCTGTTAAGTCCATTAGAAGTTTCTTAGGACATGCTAGGTTCTATAGGAGGTTTGTAAAAGATTTCACAAAAATAGCAAAGCCACTTACATATTTGTTGATTAAGGACGCAATTTTTAATTTCTTTGATGCATGTGAGCAAGCTTTTAACTTGTTAAAGGATAGATTAATAAACGCTTATATTATTATTACCTCTGATTGGACTTTACCTTTTGAATTAATGTACGATGCAAGCGATACAGCTATAGGGGTAGTTCTTGGACAAAAAAAGGACAAGCATTTTAGTCCGATCTATTATGATAGAAGAACTATGAATGGTGCATAGAAGAACTACACCAAAACCGAAAAAGAGTTGCTAGCAGTAGTTTTTACTTTTGATAAATTTCATTCTTATCTGATTTTGTCCAAAATTATACTTTATACTGATCATTTTGCCTTAGATATTTGCTTGCTAAACATTATTCCAAGCTAAGGTTGATTACTTTTGCAAGAATTTGACCTTGAGATACATGACAAGAAGGGTTCTAAAAACTTGGTTGCATATCATCTATCATGTTTGGAGCTCGGATCACAAGTGAAGGTTGAAGGAGTGATAAAAGAAACCTTCCCTAATGAGCAATTATTCACAGTTTCTGATTTACCATGGTATGCAGACTACGTAAATTACTTAGCAAGTAATATGTTACCATTTGATTTATCATATTAGCAAAGGAAAAAATTCCTTTCTGATGTCAAATATTATTTATGGGAAGATCCTTATTTGTTTATAGTATGTGCTGATAGGATTATTAGGAGATGCATACCTCATACAAAAACTTGGGCTATTTTAGAGCATTGCCGTTTTAAGGAAGTAGGTAGGCATTTTGGCCCCAACCGAACAGTCGTTGAGGTTCTCTAGTCAGGTTTTTATTGGCCTACCATATTTAAAAATGTAGCCAAATTTGTCAAATCCTGTGACCAATGCCAACGGAGGGTAATATCTCCCGAAGGCATGTTATGCCCTTAAAAAATATACTTATTTGTGAGATTTTTGATATTTGGGGTATACATTTCATGGGATCATTCTCTAAATCTTTTGGCAATCAGTTTATTTTAGTCGCTGTGGACTATGTATCTAAGTGGGTTGAGGCAGTTGCACTACCCACCAATGATGCTCGGGTGGTGGTGAAATTTCTTAAAAAGAATATATTAATTAGATTTGGTACACTTAGGGCAATTATCAGTGATGGTCGAACACATTTTTGTAATAAGCAATTTAGTACCTTGCTTTCTAAGTAAGGAGTAACTCATAAAGTTGCAACTCCTTACCATCTACAGACTAGTGGACAAGTTGAGATCTCAAATAGAGAATTAAAGGGAATCTTAGAGAAGACTATAAGTGCATCGTGGAAAGATCGGTCACTAAAATTAGATGATGCATTATAGGCATATAGAACAACCTTTAAAACCCTAATTGGTATGTCCTTTTATTGGTTAGTATATGGAAAAACTTGTCATGTACCTATAGAATTAAAACATAAAGCATATTGGGCCTTGAAATTTCTTAACTTTAATATGCAAGATGTAGGTGAACAAAGGCTTCTATAGCTTAATGAGATGGATGAATTTTGTCTTGAGGCATATGAGAATACCAGATTATATAAAAAGTGGACGAAGCTTTGGCATGATAAGCGAATTCTTCCTTATGAGTCTTAGGTTGGTGATGTAGTTTTAATCTATAATTCACATCTCAAACTTTTTCTACGTAAATTATGGTCTTGATGGTATGGTCCTTTTGATATTGTTGCGGTTCTTCCATACGGTACAATTGAGGTTCGTAAGGCAAACGGTAACACGTTCAAAGTTAACGGACAGAAAGCCAAGCATTATGTGGGTGGCATTTGCAATATTCACATGATCACTCTCTAAGTCCGAGAACCGAAATGAGTACCCTTTAAAAGTCTAGCTAATGACTTTAAATTTAACGCTTTCGGAGGCAACCCCATCATATTACATGTTATATATTTTTTTCATGCAAAAAAAAAAAAAAAAATTCTGTGTGTTTTACTTATTTTTTTTAAAAAATGTTAGAACTTCATGAAAAAAAAAAAAATATACACGGGTTTAAAGAACCCATGAACCCTCATTTCGTTCCTTAGTTCCTTTTTGTGCTTTGTTTTCTTATTTTTATTTTTCTCAGATCAAGCTCTTTTCTCCATCTCATTTTTTTAGATTTCTTTTCATCACGAGTGAATTATGGTTTTGGGAACTCCAAGTCAAGTACTTTATTTCCTTTTCTTCATTATTTTGAGTTTTATGTTTGGTAAGTATTGCCTCTTCTTGATGTGTCTCCCCTACTTTTTTCGATTACTTCTTTCATCCGAATCTATCTTTTCATTTTTAAAGTTGTTGTGTAGTGTTTTTTTAGATTGTGAATTTGGGCTTGGCTTCTAGTTTGGTAAAATTGCTCTATACCATTCACTTTATATTGCCCATTAAGTGTTTGAGAAAATGCCTAAACCAAAAGGTAGAGCACAAAAATATAAGCATTCTAAAGCTTCTACTGTAACACCCCTTACCTGTACGTAACACACTGTATGATAACATAGTTAGTGTGCGATGATGAGTGAAGGGTGCTACCAGATGAAGATACAAACGTAACAATAATAGAAACAGAATAATAAAATTTCTTTAATTCAAGGCACTTACACAATACGAAATACATTCACATATGAATTCGCATCATACTTTTCATTATAACCTTATTACATACCAATCACTTGTTACAGAAACAATAGTTAATTACATTACAAATGCCAAAATAAACTTCATATAACTTCTACAGACTTGGTGGCCAAAACTACTGCGGAATGCCATCATGATACTTCTTTCTCCTTAATCTGCATGGACAAACACCCGTGCTAAGTGCAAAGGCTTAGTGGGAAAAAGCACATAATATGGATGACCACTCACAACAGTTGGCAGCAATTTCACACAATAATAAAGTTTCAAAACATAATTATATATATACATAAATGCATGGCTTAGACACACTCAATAATTCCATTTACTAGTTGCATAAAATTGATCATATATTTACCACATTCATCAGTATAGCTAAATAGAGTGACAAATTTTTAATTAGCATTTTCATAAAATTATCCTCCAATAACTACATATAATGCATTTACTATATACTGATATTAACAATACATATCTTGCATATATATATAGCTACTCATATCCTACACGATATTACAAAAGGTCGTTAGCATTTATTTTTAATTTAATTTTTCATGCATTAATTTACATATATTTTACACATAGCATGATTAATAGTCAGTGCTTTGTTTATTTTCTTAGTATATCAATTTGCACTCATTATGGAATCATGAATAGGAAGCAGAACAACAAGTTCTTATCATTGCGTGCTCATGCATTCAACACATATAATTATATTTATTTAATCATTTTTACTTCAAATTATTCCTTTAATCTTGTTTTGTTCATTACTGTCTATATTGCCAAGGGAATAACAGAATTGAGACACATAGGTACCCCAAGGGTACTTCCACATTTTTTCCCACCTAGGGATCCATATGGGATCCGAGAACATATAAGTGCATGAAGCACAAATTTGGAGTAACACATATGTCACCATAATTATATGTTTGCATGCATATAAAATGCTTAATCCACTATTTCTTGACAAGATACAAGTCATCACATTCATTTGTTAATTCATATCTTATATTGCTCATATAATATTCTTTTGTTCATTTACTGTCTGTTATACTAAGGGGTAGATAACGGGTGAATGCATAGGTACCCGTAGGTACGAAAACATTTTGTTTCTCTTTTGAAAAATGCATAGGGACCTTAAACAGGATCCAATCACATAGGGATTGCAAGGATCCAAATGCATAGGGAATGCAAGGATCCAAATGCATAGGGACCTGATCAGGGTCCAGGAAATGCATAGGCTGCAGTAAATAAAATCCTGTAGGCATGCCTATCTATCTACTACTCGACTTGCAGGCTAAATTATTAGTCTGGTTAACATTCGTGTTATCAAAAGTATGATACCTTGGAATCTCAATAGGCAATATCACGTCACTTAACAACTTATTTACACACATAGCTCATTTCACGATTCACACCTTATTGCACATGTATTCACATGGTATAACATAATCACAACTTTCATATGTATAATCATTCATTAGTCACACACATTAATCTAACCAAAATAGAACAACTATAAAGTTTTCACAACACATAGAAGTGTCGCGCTCGCGATAAATTCGAATATAACCATCTGTCGTGCTCGTGACAGAACCAACTGATCACTTCTATCGCGCTCGTAGAAATGCTCGTGCTCACGACAGAACACAAGTTGGCAGACTTGCCCGATTGAGCATTCTGTCACGCTCACGATAGAATATGAGTTGCACATTCAAGGCTCTATTCTACAATCCTCTTTCTCATGCACTCTACAATACTCATTATTTAGACAATCATTTTAAAAACCATTATATGTGAAATTCATTTCATTTACAGTTCATGTCACACTTAACAAAATTATTTAACTTAATATCGCATAACGATTTCAAGCAATAACTAATCCTGTCACACCCCAAAATGGCCCTAGAAGAATTACAGAGTTTTGTTCGAAAAAGGTAAGTTTATGTGCGAGAGTTCTGTCGCGAGCGCGACAAGTGTCGCGGGCGCGACAGAGCCCTCCAGCGGTTTCCAAACTTCAGCTGGTTGGTGCGGGCGTAAACGTTCTGTCGCGAGCGTGACATGTTGGTCCCGATAACACACAAGAGGGGGGGTGAATTGGGTGTTTTGAATTTTTAATTTAATTTCTGACAGAACAGAATGGAAGTGTTCTGGTGGTATTTTCTGGTTTGAACAGAACAGCTGGATAGATGAATAAAGAATGTAAAAAGTGATGCTTAACAAAATATGCAGAAATTCCTTTGTAAAACAGATGCAAGACTTGTAATAAATCAATGTTAAATGTCAGAACTTGATTTGGAATATTTCTTTTAATTTGCTTAAAATTTTTGCACGAGCAGAACAGAAGAATTTCGATTTTAAAAACACAATAGAGAAAAAGGGAGAAGAAAGATATCAACACAATGATTTATAGTGGTTCGGCCTAGCCTACATCCACTCCTCAAGACACCGTCTTGAGCCTTACTCTCCACTATCAACTCTTTTTCAATGGGCAAGAGTTAAAGCCAAATTACACACTTAGTAAATTAACTACCCACAATCTTTTTCCCAAGTAAAAGATTTAAACACTTACTAGAATTTCCTAAGGTTCTAGCCAACCCTTTCTCACAATCTTCTATAGATATTCCTCACATAAGAATTACAACAAAAATGCTATAATCTAATTGAGGAGAAATATAATGGATGAAGTGCAAGATGTGGAAAAATAGTTTGAATAAATTGTAAGCTTGAATCTCAAGAGATCTAAATGTTTTCCAACTTCTCTAGAGCTTTTGGAACAAAAATAATCTTCAATTTATAGCCAAAGAATCAATATAGCTGTTGGAGTCCAAAAGCTAGCCGTTTCAAAGAAGACAGATTGTTAAAATCAAAAAAGTAGCTGTTATTTTGTCATTTAGTGAAAAACAGATCTGCTGTTCTGTCCAACTGTTCTGTTGCGACAGAACAGAAAACTTTTTGAAGACATTTTATAGTATTCTTTCTGCTTGCCTTTTTAAGGTACTTTTCAACAGCTTTTCTAAAAGAATGTTTGTCAAATTTTGAAAGATCATCTTAAAATATCTTTTTAAGGAATGTTTTCTATTTATGGTAAAGCATCTTTTCTGCTTTCAGCAGAATACTTTTGATTTAAAGTAGAACACTTTTTGCTTTAACAGAAAACCTTTCTAGAATAATTTTAAATGTATGAAAAATTCTTTTTATACAAAGAAGAGTATTTTAATGTGTATGAATATGCATTTAAATCTCCTCAAAAGACTTTACAAAAAAATAATACCCTAACTTTTAATGGAGCTTGACAATCTCAAGATTCTTCATGTAGTTAGCTTGCTTCCTTAACTTGATCTTGCACATTTTTATGGAGATTGAGCTGAAATAAAAACAAAGAAATAGAATTTCTACTAAGTTTATACAAGGTTTGATTATCATCAAAATTGAGATGTAGCCTTGAGCCAACACGACAGAACCCCCTCGCGAGATGTGTGCATAAGTGGGACTAAGAGACTTGGAATTGTAGGGAGTTGACAAGTGTCATCATAGAAGAGTGACAAGTGGTGGCATAAGAGTTTGACAAGTGGCATTGTAAGGGTGTGCCAAGTGTCATTGTAGGGAAGAGACACTTGGCTTGGCTTGGCTTGGCTTAGTTTGGCTTGGCTTGGCTTGGCTTGGGATAGGGATGAATTAAAGGAAGTGGTTGGCTTTTAATGTGGTTAGTGGGTAATTAATTTGTTATTTCCTTTAGTTTGACCGGCCACTTACCTATTCCCATCTTATTTTTCTTACTTTTGGGCCTTCTCTCTTCTTTATTCTTTTGCTTTATTTGGTTTTTTCCGTGCTCTTCCACTCTCCATCTTTTGGTTGCCTTTTTCTTTATTTGTATTTGCTTCTTAAGAGAGTCACTTGAATGGTGTGAAGAGGGCAAGAGAAGGGTAGAGTTGGGTCTCTTCAGAAGGTTAGCTTAATTTGTTTTCCGATCTGACCTCCTTTTTCTCTTTGTTTTTGATTTAAAGTAAAAGAAGAGTAACCCAAGTGTTTCTATGTGATTTGTGAAAGATGTGGATAAGAGGCTAGTGAAGGAAAAGAGAAGATCGGAACGAGTAGAGAGCTGTGATCGAGTTCCTAGAGGTAGGGATCGAGTGTGACTGTGTTAACTTTGCATGTGTTTATATGAGAAATGCTTGAACAAAGACATGTGGAAATAAAGAGATGCTTGATGAGCTTTAATTAGCTCAAGATGTCCATTTTGATTGCTTACAGTGCTCATGACAAGTGTATATGTGTTTAAAGTATGTAACCTGATCATTTGAGTGTTTGTGTTGATAATAGAGTTTGATTTTGCGAAATTCGGCTTATTTGTCATTAGACCCCTGTGTATAGTATTTGTTATAAGTAGAGTTATAGGATCTCAATTGGGTTGATTCCAATTGCATATGAAAGATAAGACCCGTATCTAAAAATGTCTAAGAGGGTGCTTGATCTAATTCTAGCCCTAAGTACCCCAAAAAGTAATTAAAACGTAGGTGACCCTGTTCTGGCGGGTTCACTGGAACAGTATATGTTGTTTAGATCATATCTTTTGTTATAGATGTCCAAACGACCTAAAACTTGTCCTATTTGACAGCTAACATCCTAGAGAACAATTTTTAAGAAGAACGTTTTGCCTCAAAAAGACGTTTAGAGGTTCATTTAGACGATACAAGTTTAGGGTAAAAAGCAGTCTTGTGAGGCACCAAAGCGGAGCTTTTATCGCGAGCGCGACATATGTCGCGACCTCGCGACAGAACACCTCATTTTAGGCTTTTTCTTCTCCTTTTTGAGCTCCTAGTTGCCACGGGTCAACCCCTGACCCTTCCCCTTGACTAAATTGTATATTTTGTTGATGTTTTACTCCCCGGAATGAACCCGTATTACCCCGGAATGTTTCCGTGATTTATACTTTACATGTTTAGGATTAAACAATGATTATAGGATTAGTTATCTATGTAACCAATGCTACGGCATAAGAGTTAGCGTTGACCATGTGATGCCCTGTGATATGAATTGTTATATAATGCATTTGGTATAGAGTATAGAGCCTTTTTTGTAATCTAGCTTCTGTCGCGAGCGCGACCTCTTGTCGCGATCGTGACAATGAACTTGGCTTCTGTCACGAGCGCGACTTCTTATCGCGATCGCGACAGTGAACCTCTTCGCGTCCTGTTTTACTTGTTTTAAAGAGTGTTTCCTTTTGTCTTGCTTTGCATGATTTATATGTTTATGTAATGAATTTAAATGTTACATGCTTTTTAGTTGTTGAATATGATTATTAAAGATTGTACATGAATTAAATGTCTCTGAATTTGATAAATGTACTTGAATTTTAGTTGATGAGTTGATGTCATGTCTGTGTATAGTGTGTGAGTTGGTATTGAGCCTGATTACCGTTATAGTGGATAGATAAGCATGCTTATAAAGGGATTATCGAGTGCAGCTGCCAACGTTCTGCCCCGTTTGGGTGAAGCGGGTCGACCTCCGAGAATGGTCATTAATAGAGATAGATGAAAATGTTTTGTGACTTCGGTCTATCGAAAATGTTTTTTTATAGAGCGTCCCGTATCCACCATGAGAGGAACTCAGGCTTGTTTTGTTAAATGTTGTGCAGTGAACTTGAGATGATTATAGTGTTGCTTCGAATGAAGCCATAGTACATGAGAGTAATGTTTAATTACATGACAGCTTTGTATACAAGTGTATAATTACATGAGCGTGTTTACATGTATATGGACACATGATAGCGCACATTTGAATACGTGATATGTACAAGTTGTAGTGTATATAAAAAGGTAAATGAATACATGTTATATGCACTTGAATTCATAGTACTTGATAATTGAGCATGCAACCCATACATGTATAAAAGCTATATGCATGAGCTAGTTGATTTTGTTACATGAATTGTGTGATTTATTTGTGACTTCGTAAAGAAGTCATTTGCATTGTTTTCATCCCCACTAAGCGTTATCGCTTAGCACGGATGTTTATTTCCGTGTAGGTTTACAGGTTCGGAACAGTGAGCGAGCATCTGCAGTTCAAGGCCACTAGGGAGTATTATTCAGGTCTTTTGTATAGATTAGATCCAGAGCTAGTGATGTTTTGAGTAACATCATTATGTAATAAAAGTTAAAGAATCACATGTAAATATATATGTAAAGTTAAATGAAAACAGAGTGTAATATGAACATGTATAAAGAGAAAGAAGTACATATGTATAGTTGATATGAAATGCATGTTGGGCCCTAGTGTAGTATTTAATTAACTTTAAATGGATTGTTTACGCTATCGCTTCTGCTAATACATGTACATGTATACGTAAGTGTCCGCGTAGCGCCCCGATATTCCTTACCTGGGGTATGGGGGTGTTACAAATCCTACTCGAGGCTCGAATCACTAATGGCACATATGACTTTCTATACAATGGCACATACAGGCCTTATTCATTTTAAACAAGCACGTAGGCATTATTAGGGTTTCAATCAATAAATCATCTTTTATTCATGAATTGGTTTCTATTATTTAGTTTGGACTTGGATTGGTATTCCAAGCTTCCTACGTATCCCAAGGATTGGGAATCAGAACCCCATAGTTCTAAAGGTTCAATATACAATTTGAACTATTTTTACTTATTAACCTATTAACATGTCACCTCATGTCACTTTTGGGTTTACTCTGAAATGTTTGACTAACTGTGCCTTAAGTAGCTTAATGATTATTCATATTTAAAAACTTAAACACTTATATTCCTAAGTGATTACCATTCATTTACTCTATACAAGATTCTAACTATGTGTCGGATGAGTTCTGGAAAGTTCCGGTGAAGTACGGGTGAGTTTCGGGAAGAAAACACACGAATATACCAAAATAGGGGAGGGTAAAGGTGGACAATGCTTCGTTTCAGCCATGAGGCCCAAAATAAGAAGAAAAGCCATGAAATATCATGCTCACGAACTAGGCCACGCTTGCGATAGAGCCATCTAAAAGTGCTTTCCAAAATTAGCATATTAGGACAACTTTTCACCTCAAACTTTCACTGCCTAAACCAACATCTAAATCTCATTTTTAGGAAACTCTTCTTGCTTAAAAATTTATTCCTAGGATGTTAAGATTCAAATGGGACAAATTTTAGGTGGTTTGGACATCTATAACGTCAGATATGGTCTAAACAACCTTAACTGCTCTAGAGATACCTCTATTTTGGCCATTTTTGAGGATCTGAGAGCCAGAATTTGCTCATGATCATTTCTAGGACTTTTATAGGTATGGAAGTCCTGGTTCTAAAGGAACTAGAATGACCTACTTTTGAATACTAAAAATTCACTTATGACTAAAACATCACTCGGAGGTCTAGCAATCTTTGAGCAGAGTTTCCCCTAGAAACTCAAGCACCCCAAACTCAACCAAATCCACACAACCAATCAACTCAAGCAACCCAAATCAAAAATACTCATAAAAAACAGAAATCAACAATACATATATATATATATCAAAGCATATAAATTCCCCAAACGTCAACTTTGTTTACTCCCATAAGCTCAATTGGCTGCACTTCCTTGCTTCCTTATTCTTTCGTAGTTACAAACATCCAATTGCCTCATCAAACACCACATATAACACTAATTAGAATTATTAACTCTTTAAGAAGAAATCAAAGGAATAAAAGACTTATCCCTTACCTATCCACACCATTTCTCCTTCCAAAATACTTGAAACTTGAAGGATCCATCATTCAAATCTTATGGCCGGGCCATAAATGGCCTTAAGAAAGGCAAAGGGTTGGTTTAAATATGGCCATTAAATTCAAACCTTATCCTTATTACCACATGTCCCCATCTTATTATTCCAAAGAAGATTTTTATGCTAAACTTCTCTTAATGCTTCATCCTTCTTCCTTTCCTTCAGTTGGCATATAACTTTATTATTCTTAACATTGGCCCACATAATTAAGTAACTCTTTTAATTTAATCTATAAATATGAAATACCCAAACTACCCTCAGTCTTTTTAATTAATACCGAACTCATCCTCAACTATATTTAACCATTTTAATTTGTTAATTACACATTTCAACCACTTTTATACTCCAAATACTTACGAATCCAACTAGGGTATATGTTGGGCCTTTACATCTACCTCTTTTGATACCTTAAGATTCACTTTACAAGATAATGCGGATTGGTTTCACGCTCATCAAAATTTTAATCTTATTATTGATAAAACAATTCAACCTGATATAGATGACCAATTGAAATTAAGGGATGGATTCAAGGTGTTAAGATGGGAAAAGATTTTGGAATTTCAAGGAACATATTACCCTAGACTTATTAAAGAATTTTATGATAATTTTGAAATTAAATATGGATACCATAGTCGAATTAAATCTTTTGTCAAGGGTAAGTTGATTGAGTTCGATGATAAGATTTTTCCTGAAATTCTTGATCTACAAGATGAAGGGCATACATATGATCCTCATAGTGAGCAAAGTTTATCTGATCGAGAATTTAACTTTCAAGAAGCTTGATAGTTTCTAGGTTTACACCATGTAGCAAGTAGGATGTTATATAATTTTAAAACTATTTTACCTGTACGTAGGATGAACATTAGGGATAGATTGTTAATTTATCTCCATTCCCTAGAGCAATTACTAGTGATGCTCGAGTTCATGATGTGTACTTTGTGTGCAAAATGGTTGCAGGTGTTGGTTATGTTGGAAAAAATTAGGCTGCCTAATATCATTTTTATATCAATGTGGGAGGTAGTTCACACCTATTGGCCAATTAAGACCTTTGGTTTTCCGGTGCTACTAACCCACATCTTTTGTTATTTTAGAGTTCACTTGCAGGGCGAGGATGTGGTTTACACCACCTCTTCTGATACACTGGATGATTTTTCTATGATAAGGATGGGGTATTTTAAGGTCAACGGGGTTTGGTGCAAGTCCCCTAAGACATTACAAGCTCAAGGAGGTGAGATGCCTCAACATACTAATGCTTCAATGGAAGTGCACCATCTAGACCGGCACCGAGTTTAAACCTCACTCCTTTAAGTTCAATCCCTACCTCCGCTTAAACTATTTTGGAGCAGCTTTTGCCCAACCAACAGCTCATGTTGGCATCTCCGAAGCAGCTAGAGCAGACCTTAGATGAGAAGCGCCGCACCTCGAGTTAATAAGAAATCCAACTCAAGCAGATTTGGGATTACCTATATAATGGGAACTTCCCTTAATGATAGTTGTCCCTTTTCACTCCTATACGTAGATTCAGGGTAGTTTCTTTCCCTTTCTCTTTGGTTGTTTTTGCTATGTTCATTGAGGACATTAAACATCTTAGGGGGGGGATCTTCGTCCTTTAGTATAGTTTGCATTTTTCTTTGTTTATTATGTCACTCCTCTCACTTGTGTTTGTGTAAATCTTTCAAACATTTTGACCAAAAATCCAGTTTAATCATAATCTAAAATTTATAAGAGTCTCTGATATTTAAATTTCTACATTCTCATTTTTTATGTTATTTCTTTTTACTATTTTAGTGAGTGTAACCCTTTGAACATGTGATTTAAAAATTTCTTTGTTTTTAGAAAATTTTGGTTGATCTTGGAACATTTGAACTTTTATTTATTTTGGTTATGAGCTTGGATGGTCCAATATATTCGAAATTGTTGAGAAATATTTTCTTTCTTCTTGAGGAAAAGCAAAAACTCAAGTGTGGGAGAGTTGATAGAATGTGATTTTATAGGATGTTTGTGATGTTTTTCTTTAAAAGTTAAGTGTTATTTTGATGATTTAAGGTAGCTTTGATATGTTTTTTATTATATTTTATCATTTGTTTTGAATTATTAATTCTCTTTTGTCAGTTATGTGTTTTTATGATAGATTAGGGTGATTTAAAAGGAATTTTCATGATGAAATTTTCTTGAGGAGACAGTAGCTTGCCAAAGTTGGAACCAAAGCAAAGTCCAGCTTTGGTAGGAAACAATGATTAAGGATGAAATTTTTGTGATGGACAGTAGCTTACCAAAGCTAGAACTAAATATAGACTAAAGCAAAATCCATCTTTGGTAGAGAGGCAGTAGTTAACTAAAGTTGAGACCAAAGCAAGACCCAGCTTTGGTCCGAGGCACAAACTAGGGATTTTCTTTCATATTTTAGGAAGGACTCTTTTTTATGAAGGATTCTTGAGAGCAATATAAAAGGGGACGACTGAACATATTTAGAGGAGGTTCTCAACCTAATTTTGGGTGGAAAAACACAAGAAAAAAAGGTGCATCTTGGAAGATTAAAGCGAGAAGAAAATTGAAAACAGGAAGAGATAATCGTACTAGTGGCCGACTCCATATCGTGTTCTTTCTCTTTTTTTGTTTTATTTTCTCTTGATATTATAATGCGTTTGATGGATTTTAGTTTTAGTTTAGATTTTAATATTGTTATGAACTAAATTGCATAGTTAAGACTATGGTGAATATTAACTTTAAGATTAAGTAATTCTTTTGGGTTTTATGCATATGATTGATATTCTTATTTGAGATTATGTTTTATTGAGATTGATGCTTGTTGACTTGATCAAATCAACATGAATCCAATCAATTAATTTACTTGATTAATTGAATTTATTGGTGGATCAAATAAAACATAACCTAGATTGGAATTAAGAATGACCAAACTTGCTTTTGTCCTTGTGGTTATTTGATTTAAAATCAAGGTTTTCCATTGAACTTAATGCTTTCTCACTTTAGTTCTTTTACTTAATTAATTGAGAGAATTAAATTGATTAGGGTTAAAATGCCATGTTTATTGGATTTGGATTAATTTAGGGAAAATCACCATCTTGTGCATACTATCAATCTTTTGTACAAAATCTAGAAATTACATAATTAAGAGTTTAAGTGAAATCGAGTCCTAAAGTTCATCATAATTGATTAATTCTTCTAGAGATTAATTAGAGCATTTTATTGTCTTTGTTATTTATTAGTATAATTTCATTTTAGGTCTCATATTAAAAATTCATTGTCTAAATAACATAAGAATCCTAAAATTCAAGTATTTGTCAGGTCGGTCCCTGAGAACAATATCTGGACTCACCATCCTTTACTATTTGTACGACATAGTACACTTGCTCTTAGGAATTAGTCTATTTTGCTCGAGTTAATATGTCAATATTGGATAAATAAGGACTTAGGGGATTAAATTAAATTTTTACAAAGTGGTACTAATGAAATTTTGACATTTGGCATTCTAGAAACTTCAAATAAATGATGGCCATATAAAAGACCATAATGGCCTGCCAAATTGAGGGAAAGAATTGTAAAACCCCATACCCATACGTAAGGGAGCTCATCCACTGAGGGAGTGAACGCCCGTATGGATAAGGGTATCACCAGCCAATCCACAAACAAGCATAGATACAGAATAAACAAATAACTAAATAAATATATAGCAAAGGAAATTTAAAACGTAAATCTCAAAACTCTTTCATTGATATAACAAAAGAGTTCATTACAAAAATATGCCAATAAAAAGGTGCCTTTACAAATATACAAGCTTCCAAAAATACATAGCTGGAGGATTACAGTAGAATAAATAAAAAATAAAACCAAAAGATATACAAAAACAAAAGCTATTCTTCCCAAATCTGCACTCCTATTGTGTTGGCCCGACCTGCGGAGATGCTCCCAAAAAACTCCACTACTTCTGTACCTGCACGGATGAAACACCCGTGCTAAGCGATAACGCTTAGTGAAAAAAAACACAAATATGAATTGCCATTCACAATGGTCGTTAAAGCAAACACACACAAATGGCGCATGCTTACGAATACATTTAACGGAAAATATAGCTTTAAGTATCATCAATCACATTCATAAGGCTTCCAACCGAAATATATTCCACAATGATTTCATAATCACAATAATAAATAACAAAATGCCTGCAATTTCAGAATAGCGGATAACGAGTGATCACATTGGTACCTGTGGGTACAGTCAAAAGCAACATCTTTACTTTTTTATCCAAAAATATTTTCACATTGGGGGATCTTAAACAAGATCCGAACACATTAAGGATCGCGAGGATCCAAACGGGGACTTGATCAGGGTCCGGAACACATTGGGGCTGCAGCTAACAGAACTCTATAGGCATGCCTATTTATCCACTAATTTGACACTTGCAGGCCATTCATCATTCATCATATCAATTACATATTGTACATAAAATCATCCATACATAACTATAATAGCATCACAATATCGGAAATCACGTATCGAATACATAGAAGAAAACTTGTTTTGAAAATAGAAGGAGTCGTGCTCGCGACAGAGGTAAAGCTCACCTAGTGTCGTGCTCGAGACAGCCCTAACGCTAGCACGAAGATGGGCAGACTGGCCTCTGTTGTGCTCGCGACAGAGGATGGGGAAGGTTGTGCTCGCGCTCGCACGAACACATGCGCTCGCGACGGCAATCAGCCCGGTAAGGCTGAGCTTCCTGTCTTGCTCGCGATCGAGGTCGCGCTCGCGACAAGATCTTGTCTCAACAGGAGCTCGGAAAGCCAAGCTCTATCGCACTCGCGATGGAAGTCGCGCTTGTGACAGAGTCGATTTCCAGCTCCCCAATGCCGAAAATCTGTAGAAACTCATATCCAAAATCACCCTAAACATGCAATTGAGCTACTAAACTTCAACCCACTCCAAATCAAGTATTCAAATCATTTTAAACAACATCAAACCCAAGTTTTATACCAATAATCAAAATTAAAGCGTCCAATTAAAGCAAACAAAATCAAGGGTTCATCAAACCCATAATTTTGCTCCAAAATCAACCCAATTCCTACTTTAGTTCAATAAATCCCAATCATGGTATCTCAATCCAAATTAATCAAAAACTGACAACATATACACAAGCATAATCAAGTTTAGCTTCACAAATTTCCAGAAATTCATAGCAAAATACAAGAGCTGAAATATGCATAAATTCACAAATTCCCAAACCTTGGTCTCCTTAGCTCCAAATCAAGGGGCTGAACTCCCTCAACTACTTCTTTACCCTTGGGATCTCTAAGAGGAACCTCTGAACCAGAAATCAACCCCAAATAAGCCAAGAACATCGACAATCCAAAAATCCACATATACACAACTGGTAGAAATCAAAGAGGAAGAAAAGTAAAAAGGAAGAACAAGAACAAGAAGAGCATAAACTTACCAATTTTAGCTCAAGAGTTATCAAATCCCACCAAAGATTACTTGAGAAAGGTAGGGCAAAAGAGAAGAAAAAGAAGAAAAGAAGAAGAAGAAGAACGTGGAGGAGGAGGAAACAGGAGAGGGCAGATTTTGCTCTCTCTCTCTCTCTCTCTCTCTCTCTCCTAGGCTTATAAAGCCTCTCTCATGCCACTTGTCAAACATCTAGTGGCAGTTCTTGATAACTCACACCCAAACACTCCTCTTCCTCAAAACACCCAAGCAAACCTCACACTAAAACACCAAACATGCTTATACACCCTACTAACTTATAATATCATGCAATTGACTCCAAAATTAAAGATAACACATGTAAAAATACACACACCAAGATAGCTCAAAATTACTAGGGTGGGAAACTACAAGAATGACAGAATTTTCCTCTCCTCTTCTTATCATATTCATATGCATAAATATTTGTTCAAGGATTTCTTGAAGAGAGTAGCAAAATTCTAATAGAAATTAGAGAGGAAGGTAAGAATTTAACATCCTCTTTATCTCTTTGTCATGTAATAAGTAATAATGCTGGAAAAATGTGTTTAAAATCAAACTTGATATGTGTTTATGGTGTTAAATAAATGGGTGTTACAAGGTTTACTGCTAAGGTCCATCCCCTTGCGTCTACTAAGGATTATGTACATTGAAAAAAATGATTTACATAGAATATAATATTATTTTGGAGATTTTAGACTCGACACATTCTACGAGAATTCTATCAAAAATTCGGCACAATCTCCTTTATAAAATGGACATCTCCTTATTTCCATATAGGGCCACACCTATTAAGAAAAGCCCTCCTATAACCTAAACAAGCAACACTGACCGGTCTCTCCAAAACTACACAACATATACCGGCCGGTTCTCAATAGACATTCGAATTCTTAATTGGCTAGATGATTTTTTCATAAATTAACTCACTACTATGCCATTAATACATTAATCATACTTTAATAACATCCACAACATTTATAATCAAATTTCATATCTCTTTATTAGATATAAATCTATAAACATATACCCATGATGTATATTAATCACAATTTACTAAAATACACACACAGACACTTATATGTATATATATTCCATAAATCAACTCTAAAGTCTTATATCTATAACATTCATAATAACTATTCCATGTATACTTAACTTGTGCATTTATTTTACACAATTTATTAAATTAATATTAATATTTATATAGTTACAAATTATACTTTGTTATGCATAAAAATTCATAATTGATTCATTGAGGTTCGAATTAAAAATCTATTTGCACCACTAGTTCCAAAAAAATAGAAGAAGATTTTGTCTGGAATGAATCACGTGAATATTCTGGGGTTGCTAGAATATTCCATGATTGGTCGTCGAAAAATTTTCGGATGAGCCCCATTTTCGATGCATGAGGTACCAAATTAAAGTTTAGGGAGAGAGTAATCTAACCTTGTGATTTTCTTTGGCAATGGTTGCCATAATTGACCAAAAAACACGAAAAATTCAAAAACACCGGCTAGTTCTATTAAACACTTCTCGGGCTCCACTTGATTCAATTTTGGACATTATCCTAGTTGCTTTTTGCTATAGAATTCAAAAATAGTGCCCATTTAATCCCATAAAAAAAAGAAGATGAAGAAACCTCCAATCCCAAATTTGAAACTCACCTTAACTCAATATATGAGCCATTTTTTGCAAATCCGAAACCATTACGAGGTTAAGGATGTCGAAGATGTTGGAAAATGATGATTTATTTTCTCAAAATGGTGAAGAAATGGAGAAGAAATTAGAGGGAGAAAATGAGTTTAGAGAGAAAATGAATAAGAGAGAGAGGAAGAAAGGGAGGCCATATTCTAAATTTCTAATATCTTTCTTTTTTAAATGAGAAATTGGGCCTTAACACATTAAAAATAATGGGCTTTAAAAAATATGAAAAACTTGTTTGGGCAACATTCCTTAGTTAGTGTGATAGTCTTAGATGTGATGCTCGACTATGGTCTAATCTATCCTTATCTAACGAGTTAATTCTATCATATTTTTCAATTTGAATTGTTAGTTCTTAGAGACATTCATTTGAACTTGAGCAATTGATGGATAAAATGAATTGGATAAAATCATATTTGAAGCTAATACTTCACTTATTTTTGTTTTAGAGATGACCTCATCCAAAAACCTTTATGCTTGCTACATAACTAAGTCTTTCTTCTTCACAAAAGCAAGTGAAAAATATATCGATGTATTAAAATCATTATACAAGTCATTTAATAATTAAAAAACTAGAACTTTCTCATATTTCAAAAGTTAATGAGAGTACTTAGAAGATTGAAACTCAAGGTTTCATCTCCATAAATTTGAGAAAAATATCTTTCACTTTTTGTTAGCTGTCTTATGATTCTAGTTACTAATTCATTTTTTTTTTTAAATATAACCGCTTTGGAGGTTCTCTGCTGCACTTATGCATAATTCAAATTGTTGTCAACTAATATGCCTCGTTACTTTCTTATTTTCCAATCAATCATTCATAATTCATAAAGTTGATATGAAACAAGAAAGTTTATGAAAGATTAACATAGAAAAAGATAAATACATTAGTTGAAGTTAATAGTGCTGATTTGCAATAAATAAAAATAAAAAGAAAGAAATTGAGAGTTTAATATGCTAAAAATGTAACAAACTATAAACTTAAGTTAGTAATGAAATGTTTTGAATTTAAAATATGAGAAACTTGTTTGGGACGTATCCTTAGCTAGTGTGGTGGCCATAGATGTGATGCTCAACTATGGTCTAAGCTATCCTCATCTAGCGAGTTAATTCTATCATAGTTTTCAATCATAATTGTCGGTTCCTAGAGACACACTCATTTGAACTTGAGCAACTAAATAGAGAAAATGAAATTGATGAAATCAAATTTTAAGCAGATACTTCACATTATTTTGTTTTTGGGACGACCTCATCCAAAAACCTGCATATAACCAAGGTTCTTATCATATATAATCGATGGCATCCATGAGATAAGTTAAAAGGCCTCTATGCTCACTACATAACTAAGTCTTTCTTCTTCGCAAAAGCTAGTAACTAAATATATCGATGTATTAAAATCATTATACAAGTCATTTAACAATTGAAAAACTAGAACTTTCTCATATTTCAAGCGTTAATGAGAATACTTGGGCAATTGAATCTCAAGGTTAAATCTACATAAATTTGACAAAAATATCTTTCACTTTTTGGTATCCTTCTTATGAATCGAGTTACTATTTCCTTTTTTTTTTCAAAATGTAAGCATTTTGGCGGTTCTGTGTTGCACCTATACAAATTACAAATTGTTGTCAACAAATATGCCTCATTACTTTCTAATTTTCCAACCCATCGCCCATAATTCATAATGTAACCATGACTGAATATTCCTGATTTTTTTGAACATAAAAATATCAATATCTATTTGCATCGTAGGAAGTATTAAATGTTTTTAAGTTCAAATTTCTATAGAGAAACTTTGGAAAGCCTCAAATATTCAAATTTCATATCACATACTCTTTGTGTTAAGTAAATTCTACCACATTATGAAATCTGTCATGCTAATTGGGATTAAAAACAGCAACAAGCAAATATTATATACAACAACTTAGCAAACATATTCCATAATAATCTATAAAAGAGTAAGAAATATATCATTATTAAATAGAATGAAATAAGGAATTTCTCGATCTAGATTTGACTCCTTTGTTTGTGTGGAAATAGAAAAATATTTGATCCGGCTTTTACATTAACATGCAGATGGGACCATTTCTGCTGTAATGGTAGGTCTAACCTTTGCACATAGGGATTTTGCAAGTCCTTCATCTCCATTATAAGTTAGGTGAATGCCTGAAAGATTCACATTTTGGCATGGATTGCTGCTACTTTAATTTAGCTGAACTGCTATAGGAGTTGCAGAAGTGCACCTTATAACACCCTTATTCGCTATATTATATGTACAGTAACCAAATATTTCAGCTATCACACTAGTACTCACGTCATAAGATCTTGCTATCTTAGACAATCCAAAAAAAAAAATTTCACATTAAAACATCGATGATACTCATAAGCAAACATTAATAATGTAATAGTTCATACACAAGTCTGTTTAAAGTTTACACTTAACAAATACATAAAACATAAACCTATATTATCCATCAAGATCATATACATGCCATGCCTATCTTCCCATTTCTGCTTTCACTCCTCTTCTCGAATATCACCACAATCTCGACCACTTTGAAACTTCCTACCTTCATAACCTGCGTACATTACGCGCTGAGCATTAAAATGCCCAGTGGTGGATACATATCCTAAATTTTCCATTTTTAAAATTCATACAACCATACATCTTTTAAATCTTTCATAAATTATTTTCATACAATTACACTAATATAGTCAACTGTTTAATTCACTCACTCAAATTTCCTCTAATTAAACTATTTTCATTTCCACAATTAATATTTTTACGAGCAGTTATCCATACATACGCTTTCATACCTTAACACTTAACATAATTAACGTTAGCATGATCAATTTCTACCTTAATTACTTAATTTCTACTAATTAAACCATCTTTATTTTCCATAATTAAAGTTCCTATAAATTATACTTATCATTTTCCATACATACACTTACATATCTTAACATTTTAATTGTAACACCCCTTACCCGTACTTAGGCGATCCCATCCCATGAGGAGTAAGATGCCGTACGAGTCAGGGTGCAAACGCACAAAGCATAAATATATATAAATTCAATCAAAGATAAACATACATAAATACGGGGCAATTAAAAACTTTTACGAAACATAAGAACTAAGGCTGATCATGCATTAATATAACGGAAGCATTACATTACTATTTGATCAACCAAGAGATACAACAGATAATTACAAATCCCAAAATACATGTACATAAGCGAAAGCTATTACAAAACTGATGTAAGACAGTTCTATACAAAAAAGAATCCTCAAAATACAAAAATAAAGCCCTACACTAAGACCCTATTGTGTTGGCTTCGATGGCTGCGACTCTCCCAAAGCAAACTCCTTCCGCACCTGCACGGGTAACACACTGTGCTAAGCGATAACGCTTAGTGGGGAAACACACATATAGCATAAGGACAACCATTCACAACGGTCGTCAAGGCAATACACACGCGTACCTCATGTATATATATACGATAATCATAGCATAACAATTGCATATACTCATGCTCACATAAATAAAGCCATTCATCAGAAAGCTCATAACAATATTCATATCCTCATAACAGATTATACTTTTCACCATTGAACCCATACATATATCAGATACGTTTCCTCATATCACAATTCATACAAGGCACCTACTGACTCGAGAGAGTGGATAACGAGTATACGGACAATACTTTACGGGTACGAGCCGATTACGGACAGTACCTTACGGGTACGAATCGAGAAACCAATTTTACTTTTAACTTTCACAAAACATTTTCAAAAGGGACCTTAAACAAGATCCATACACATTAAAGGGTTCGCGAGGAACCAAACGAGGACCTGATCGGGGTCCAAACGGAACTGAGGGCTGCAGCTATAAGACTCTATTAGGCATGCCTAACTATCCACTTTCTAGACTCTAGCAGGTCATGCATAACACAATCCACAAATAAACATTAATCCAATTTAAAGCAAGCAATTATATAGCTTAACATGTATATTCACATAGTACAAATAATCATGACATGATATAGCATGTGATCACCCTCTATATCATTTATAAAAACTCACATTACAAACTCACATAGCATGGTCATTTACTACTCTTCATATATATATCATATGCAAAGCAATTAACTTAATTGGAAACAAATAATAGAATCCATCCATTGTATAGCTAAAATATCCCTTTTAAAGACATAAATCATGTTAAAAGACACTAAATAACATTTAAAACCATACAAGAGAGGAAAAGGAATGAAAAAGAAAGAAGTGAAAAAATTGCAAAAGAGGCGGGCAGAACCGTTTTACACGGCGGTATGGCCTTACCCTTACCGCCGTGTAAGACACTCACACGGGGGTAAGGCTTAGGCCATACCGCCGTGTGACCTGCCTCACACCTGGGCAGAATGGTTTTACACGGCGGTATGGCTTTGCCCTTACCGCCGTGTAAAGACACAGCTCCAGAATTCCAAGGCAAAACCCACGATCCACACGGCGGTGAGACCAGGCCTTACCGCCGTGTGACTCCTAGATTTTCCAGAAATCAGCAGAATTCCAACTTCAACGATTCCCAATTTTTCACACAACCAACCAGAAAAAAATATACACATTTTGACCAATAAATTAACACCAAAAACTTACCTCAAACTTACCTTAACCTGGCCATGCAAAATCACAACTCAAACAACATAATATAGCATCAATTTGTCCAATCATACATGAACTCAACATCCACAGATTCAGAAAATTTAAATCAAGAAAATTAAACATTTTGCAATAGCTTATCATTCAAATTCTACACTTTAAAACTTGAAACCCACATAGAGTAAACCAATTTCATACTCAAATTTCCAGCAATCATACATACATACAAAACCCAAAATCACATTTCAAGCAAAGCCAAAACATAATTAAATTTCCCAAACCTCAAAATTAGAAGCTCTATCACTTGGTTCCACTAGATCCAGCAACTTCCTTGCCTTTAAGATCTCTTGCAGGCTCAGCTAAACACCCAAAACAATGAAACACACACCAAAACAACCCTAATCAAAACCCTAAACAAAGAAGATGAAGAAGAGAAGGGAACCTAAAAATCAAAACAGAAAATGCAGAGAAGCTTACCAAAATAACACAATGAGGGACCAATCTCCACCACACAAGCTTAGACCAAGGGAATGTTGGCTAGGGGAAATGAAGAAGAAGAAGAAGGAGGAAGAAGAAGAGGGAACGGGGAAATGGAACCCAAATTCTGAGTTTCCCCTTTTCTTCTTTCTCTTTCTTTTCTCACCCTCCACTTGTCACAATCTTGGTGGTGGAAACCACTCACTCACTCACACACTAGATGCACATGTCAAACACACACAATAAAACACTCCAGTAATGCACCCTACACATGTATGAGCAACACACACAATACAATCTCATCTAATACACACACATAATAATATGCTCACATGCATGTGATCCTAACTCCACTTATGGACACCTTATTTCTATATGCACCACCACACAGGAACAAACCCACAAAATATGCATATATACCAAAATACCCCTATGATATGCCAAAACCATGCAAATGCACACACATACATATTGCTCGTTCGACTAGGGGGCAAACGGGGTGTGACATTAATAGTCACACAAGTCAATTCATTTCTTCTTACTAATTAGACTATCATCATTTCCTTAACTTACATTTGCATAAATACATTCATTTTTCTCCATATACATTTCTAATGTTAAAGTCATTATACATATATTTTTCCATTATTAATATCCATGTAATTCTTATTAATATTTTTGGCATTATCATATTATAAAAGCTCACGTACTAATGTATGTATTGACATAATTAATTTCAATCCATTACACCATTATTATTTATATTACTTTAATTAACTTAAACATTTTGTATTTTCTATATTTAATATCATTATTATTTCTCTAGCTACATTATACAATAATTTCTCATTATCTTTATAATTACATTTACTAGTCAAGTTCGTTGTCAAATTGTATTTAAGTTCTTTCTTTAATCTATCATTGACCACTATACATTTTTACATATAATCAAAATTACTTATTCCATAATTTACATTACTTGATAACCTACAAATATTTAATTTATTTTTACATTCAAATTTACTAAATTATTATCATTATTAAGTCCTTCATTATCAATCACTTACACATTTAATTTTCATGTTATTAGTTAATTATATGTTAATCCTTTAATTAA
Source organism: Excoecaria cochinchinensis (assembly GCA_947683425.1). NCBI lineage: Eukaryota > Viridiplantae > Streptophyta > Magnoliopsida > Malpighiales > Euphorbiaceae > Excoecaria > Excoecaria cochinchinensis. The sequence goes on from CANTUQ010000063.1 coordinate 2,803,726, forward strand.
CATTACTATTACAATTTTATAATTTAGTCCCTAAATTTTTACTAAATTACAATATTGCCCTCATTTTTCACTTATTTACAATAATGCCATTAATTAATCTTATTTTTACATTTATTTCATTATTTGACATACAATTTACCATTTAGTCCTTAAAATATTAATTTCAAGTGAAATTACATTTCAATCCCTATATTTCCATTAAATTATGATTTTTCCATTCAATTTTTACTATAATTACAATTATGCTACTAGATATCCATAATTCATACTGAATTTATTATTTAAAATATAAAATTTTCGTTTAGTCCCTAGACTATATCTTATGCATAATTTCATATTTAACCCATATTGATTCATTTTATTACTTATTTAGCTAACTAATTACTTATTTTCCATAATTACCTTTTTCTTTTCCTTATCATTGAGCATATTTACAATTATACCCCTAATACCTTTAAATCCTTACAATTTAGTCCTTATTTACTTTATTTCTCTTAACATTTCATATTTATTCATTTTGATTCATTTTCCTTAATTTGCCCCTAGTAACAATCTGGTAGAAATCTCAAAATCGGATACACGGGATGTAGAGCCATAAGAGATAGTGACTACTAAGGACCACTAACTCTAGAGCCATAAGAGTAAGTAACCACTAACGATTACAGCTCTAAGAGCCATAAGAGTAATTGACCACTAGGGATCATTACTCTGAGAGCCATAAGAGTAAATGACTATGAAGGATCATTACTTTGGGAGCCGTAAGAGTTGGTGACCACTAAGGATCACTACTTTGAGTCATAAAAATAATTTGTCAATTCCTTAAGCTATAATAGCATAGTGCTATATATAGTAGACCGTCATTAGCCTACCCATACGAGTCGTCATAACTCAAACTGCGGTATAGGTGTCCCTCTGTTTAGCTAACTATATCCTAAATGAGTGATTTCCTACCAGTATACTAAGGGCAATATACCATATACATTACTTTCGTTAATTCCATATATATATATATATACGTATGTGTGTGTGTGTGTGTGTGTATATATGTGTGTGTGTGTGTGTGTGTGTATGTGTGTGTGTATGTGTGTGTGTATGTGTGTGTGTGTGTGTGCATATAGGAGAAAGAGTTAGAAATAAAATAAAAGAAGCCTTTGGAATTAGTCAAATTCCCTATAGTCATTTAACCTTTATAGAATTGGTTAGTTTTACACAAAAAGAAGGTTTAAAAATCTGTCAGGATTTAAAACTTCAAAAATATTTGAAATGAGAAATGAAGAAAACTAAGCAAGAATTAGGACTTTTTTTTGTAAATAATTCAAAATTTCCACAGAAAATCAAACAAAAACATGTGGAGGTTCCTACTCAAAATCCTACAAAAAACCTTACAAACGATTTTCTTCAAAACCAAACAAAGAAGAGCCTAATAAAAGATCTAAACCTCAAAACCCTACAGAAAACGGCGCTCTTTCAAAAAACCCTTTAAACCAGAAATAAAATAGGTCACTTGTTACAAGTGTGGCAAGCCTGGCCATCTTTTTAAATATTACAAACTCAAAAAAAAAAACTTCATGAGTTACAAGTTGAGGAAGAAACAATTCAAAAAATCGAAGGAATTCTCCTTGAAACTTCTGAAAGTGAATCTCAAACAGAATCAACTAAAAATAATGATTCTTTTCAAAATGATGAATTAGCTGTCCTTGATTCCTCAAATAGTGAGTTGGGAACTAGTTCAAAATCAATTAATATATTGACAAAAGAACAAGAATTAATTCTTGATATGATCAAACAAGTGGAAGATTCAAAGCTTCAAAAGGAACTCATAGAAAAACTCCTGAAGTCTTTTTAACAAAAACCTTTAAAGCCTTCCGCTTCAACTTCTCCAAACAATACTTATGATCTAACTAAGATTTTAGGTACTCAGATAAAAACAAAAACTCCTTTTACAAAACAAGAACTAAAAACTCTCAAAGAAAAAAAGGAGAATGATTCAAAACTTCTTTACGCTCTTCTTTCACAAGACTCCAATTCTAGTGACAATGAAAACGAAGAAAGGGAAGAAAATGAGACTACAAACCTAGACTTAGAAAAGGACCAAAGGTAATCAAAACCTGTAACAGCCTCGTTTGCCACAGAAATCAAATCTTGGGCTCAAATTGTCAAAGAAGATAAAGAAGTCCTACTTAAATAGTCCCAAGTCTAGCAATGGATTGAGACTCTTTCCAAATAACCAAAACTCAATTTACTTTTTAAATCATTGGCAGAGCACAATCAGGTAAAGCTCCTCAAACTGCTTTAAAAATAGAAGGAGAATCTTCAACTTCAAAATCCTCTTCTAAAAAAGTTTCAAAACCTTCACAAAAAATATCTTGTGAAAGATTCTTATTAAACCCTCCAATCTCTAAGTGATTTCTTCAAAATCCTCACAAGGGGATTCTTCAAAAATTGTTTTAACTCAAAATAATTATCAAATTGTGTTATTACAGTCTAAAATCATTTAGAATATTTTGTTAAAATAGATTTTCAATATATCTGGACCATGGATGAGGAAGGATTTTTCCTACAAATCAAATGGCTATTTCAAAAGTTTTTCCAAATGGTTGGGTTTTTAAACTATGGGATTTAACAAAACTCCATATAACACCCTGACCGGACCGCCACTGCAACAACCCGATCGGAGCACCACCGACCGAACACACACACACAGACCCGATACAAAAACATACATTCATGCGCATAAGTGAAAGCATAAAATGAAAATAATAATTAAAACACTAAACATGCTATTACAAAATATACAATAATCCAAAAGAGTTACTTAAAGATCTTTAATTACATAAATCCTTGCACCAAAATATAATTACATAATCAAAATGATATACAAAATACAGGAGCAGGGACACAAAAACAAAACTCTACTCCTAGTGGCCGACCTGCAGATGCGCGACTCGAACCGAACAAAACCTGCCACCTACACGGGAAAACAACCCGTGCTAAGTGATAACGCTTAGTGGGGAGGAACAAAGCACACACAATAGACAACTACATATATAATCATACAAATAAGATGTAAACACATGTCAACATGCCGAAATCACTATAATAGCAGAAGTTAAAGAAACATATAACATAATCACTACATTCATAGCATTCGAGAGTTCATGTTCACATTCGTATACATATTAATTCACATACTGATAGTCATAGCCGATCGGATTTCTCATAAGCATAACACTAACAAATAATACACCTGCTGACTCACAATAGTGGATAACAAGTAAATGCATAGCGGTACCTTACAGGTACGAATCGATGCATAGCGGTACCTTATGGGTACGAATCAGAAAACAATATCACATTTTCTCTTTTCAAAACATTTTACAAAGGGGATCTTAAACAAGATCCGCACACGTGGAAGTTCGCAAGGAACTAAACAGGGGCCTGATTGGGGTCAAAACAACAAAGGTACTGCAGCTAAAGAACTCTTTTAGGCATGCCTAACTATCCACTAGACTGACTCTTGCAGGTCATATATAATACAAATCATGCTCAAAGCGTAACATATAATTTATCATAAAGAGATCAAAATATCATACATATAAAAGCATAATTATTCCCATACAATAGTAAAACCCCAAGAAGAAATGATACAAAATTTTGAAGAAAGGGGCAAAATCGAAAAAATAAGCCATAAAGGGGTCACTGTCGCGATCGCGACAGTGGCCAGATGGCCTGCGCGAGCGGAGCATGAGTCCTGAACAACCTTCATGACTCATGAAGGTGATTCACGACTCGTGAACGTCATTCACTACTCGTGAACGAAATTGACTACTCGTGAATGTCATTCACTACTCGTGAACGAAATTCACTACCCGTGAACGTGAATCACGACTTGTGAATGAAATTCACATCTCGTGAACGAAATTCACTACTCGTGAATGTCATTCACGACTCGTGAACGTGAATCACGAATCGTGAATGTCATTCACTACTCGTGAACGAAATTCACTACTCATGAACGTCATTCACAACTCGTGAACGTAAATCACGACTCGTGAATGTCATTCACTACTCATGAACGAAATTCACTACTCGGACATCTCTCTTTTTAGTGCATTCCAACTTGAAAACTGGATTTCACGATTCTGTCGCGCTCGCGAGGATGTCGTCATTTTGACCCAAATCAAACCAAACCTCATCTTACCTTCAAATAAGCCTTCCACCATCACATATAACATAAAACCCAACTTAATTCAACAATTAACACAATCAAAATCATGCATTAACAAAATCAAGCTTCTCAAGAACACAAACCCAGAAATTACAGTAAAAATTCATCAAACTTCAAAATCACTTCAATACTTCAACATTCATGCATTATAACTTAAATCAATTGAATACCCATAACATTATATACTAACCTAGGCCCCGATAAACATTAAATTTCCCAGAAATCGAACATACACACATACATAGACTTGATCCGAAAAGAAGAAAAGGCAGAGACAAAAACTCCCAAACCTCTTGTAGTCCAAAAACCCAGCCACTCTTCAATCTCCAATCTTTTCCTTGCCCTTGTTCTTCTTCTTGCCACCCAACACTTGCACAAACAAGCCCAAAAATCACTTAACCAAAACCCTAACTTTCTCAAAATCAAAGCAAAACCAGAAGGAGATGGAAAACAAAAATGCATGCAACCCAAAACCAACACTTACCTCTTCAATCTTTCTCCCCAACTTCACCAAAACAACTCCAGCTCACACACAACCAAGAGAGGAAGAGCAAGAAACGGGAAAGAAAGAAAAGAGAGATCGGGAAGAGGAGAAGAGGGTAGAAACGGGAGCAAGGCAAATCTGCCCTTCCCTCTCTCTTCTTTCCCTTTTCTCTTCCCACAATTAATGCTCTTCACCTACCAAGCCACGTGTCACACTCCAATGGTCCCAAATGTCAATATCTTGACCATCTATTCATCAAGGCACCATACACACCACACACACTAGATAAATCCCTCACTTAAAAACTTTTATAAATCTTGCAATTAGATCCTCAATTACTGAATTAACTCCAAATTCACTAACCAAAAATTACTGTAATACCCTCAAATTCCCCGACTTAACATGCCAATTCCGACTAAGCCCTTATTGGATTGTTACAATCTCTCTCCCTTAAGAAATTTCATCCTCGAAATTTCCACGCCAACAACTTACATCCCAAATATCAAAACAAACTCTACTCGAACTTAACAAAACAAAACTTACCAAAAGGCTCTACGGGCTCATTCACTTCTTTGCTGTTCGCAACAAATACTCTGGCTGGACCTCCGGAGGCATTCACGACAGATTTCGATGGCGCTCGAGTAACTCTAAGCAATTCCTCTACATCTTTTCTAGCTTGCCAAGCTAGATTCTCACTTGTCTTAGGGCAATCAACAAGCAAGTGTTCCTTGCTGCCACACCTGAAATAAGCTCCGGATATTTTTCGGCACATGCCCCAATGTCGCTTCTGACAGTACTGACATGTCAACGCTTCCTGAATCGTCTTACATTTTACCCAGTGTTGCCTCTGACAACATTGGCATTTCAGAGCTTCCCTAATCCTCTTTCCTGCTGGCACTTCTATACCCAACACTTTTCTCTTCTGAGGTACCTTCCGGACAGTGTCTTGAGAAACCCGAGGAGCATTCAATCTATCCAATATCCGAATCAACCCTTGCAATAATGTCCTATCATCAAGAACAGGACCGAAATCTTCAGTAGAAGGTCGCTTGGTAACATACTGGCCAACTCCAATTGGGTTCACACTTTCCGTTGTCTCACCCACATTCTCACTTGGATCAGACTCCATCTAGACACTACACAAGACACATTTACATTAGGCCACGACACAAGACTGACTCGCATGCAATGACTCTACACTCAGTAATTAAAGAAAACCAGAATCGCTTAAACCGGTGCTCTGATACCAAGCTGTAACACCCCGACCGGACCGCCACTGCAACAACTTGATCGGAGTACCACCGACGGATCACACACACACAGACCCGATACAAAAACATACATTCATGCGCATAACCGAAAGCATAAAATGAAAATAATAATTAAAACACTAAACATGCTATTACAAAATATACAATAATCCAAAAGAGTTACATAAAGATCTTTAATTACATAAATCCTTGCACCAAAATATAATTACATAATCAAAATGATATAAAAAATACAGGAGCAGGGACACAAAAACAAAACTCTACTCCTAGTGGCCGACCTGTAGATGCGCGACTCGAACCGAACAAAACCTGCTACCTACACGGGAAAACAATCCTTGCTAAGCGATAACACTTAGTGGGGAGGAACAATGCACACACAATATACAACTACATATATAATTGTACAAATAAGATGTAAACACATGTCAACATGCCGAAATCACTATAATAGTAGAAGCTAAAGAAACATATAACATAATCACTACATTCATAGCATTCAAGAGTTCATGTTCACATTCGTATACATATTAATTCACATATTGATAGTCATAGCCGATCGGATTTCTCATAAGCATAACATTAACAAACAACTGCTGACTCACAATAGTGAATAACGAGTAAATGCGTAGCGGTACCTTACGGGTACGAATCGACTCATAGCGGTACCTTACGGGTTCGAATCGAAAAACAATATTACATTTTCTCTTTTCAAAACATTTTACAAAGGGGACCTTAAACAAGATCTACACATATGAAAGTTCGCGAGGAACTAAACAGGGACCTGATCGGGGTCCAAACAACAAAGGTGCTGCAGCTAAAGGACTCTTTTAGGCATGCCTAACTATCCACTAGATTGACTCTTGCAGGTCATACATAATACAAATCATGCTCAAAGTATAACATATAATTTATCATAAAGAGATCATAATATCATACATATAAAAGCATAATTATTCCCATACAATAGTAAAAACCCAAGAAGAAATAATACAAAATTCATTTTAGAAGAAAGGGGCAAAATAAGAAAAACAGGCCATAAAGGGGTCACTGTCGCGCTCGCGACCAGTGTCGTGCTCGCGACAGTGGCCAGATGGCCTGCGCGAGCGGAGCACGAGTCCTGTACAACCATCATGACTCGTGAAGGTGATTCACGACTCGTGAACATCATTCACTACTCGTGAACAAAATTCACTACTCGTGAATATCATTCACGGCTCGTGAACGAAATTCACTACTCGTAAGTGTCATTCACTACTCGTGAATGAAATTCACTACTCGTAAGTGTCATTCACTACTCGTGAATGAAATTCACTACTCGTGAATGCCATTCACTACTCCTGAACGAAATTCACTACGACTCGTGAACGTGAATCACGACTCGTGAATGTCATTCACTATTCGTGAACGAAATTCACTACTCGGACGTCTCTCTCTTCACGTGAAAACTAGATTTCACAATTCTGTCGCTCTCGTGAGGATATCGCGCTCGCGACAGCATCGCGACTTCCTATTTCCAGCAAAAATGCAGAGAATCCCAGACTTCCAAAATCAAACCCATTTTGACCCAAGTCAAACCAAACCTCATCTTACCTTCGAATAAGCTTTCCACCATCACTTATAACATAAATCCCAACTTAATTCAACAATTAACACAATCAAAATCATGCATTAAAAAAATCAAGCTTCTCAAGAACACAAACCCATAAATTGCAACAAAAATTCATCAAACTTCAAAATCACTTCAATACTTCAACATTCATGCATTATAACTTAAATCAATTGAATACCCATAACATTATATACTAACCTAGGCCCCGATAAATATTAAATTTCCCAGAAATCGAACATACACACACATATATAGACTTGATCCAAAAAGAAGAAAAGGCAGAGACAAAAACTCCCAAACCTCTTGTAGTCCAAAAACCCAGCCACTCTTCAATCTCTAATCTTTTCCTTGCCCTTGTTCTTCTTCTTGCCACCCAACATGTTGAGCATTTTCTATAGATGCTAATTATACCGCAAGTATACGGTGTACTGCAATAGTACTTAAGATGTCGATCCCACGAGGAACGTTTTTACACACTATTACTAATTGATTTTAATCTTGTTTACAATGATTAATTAATGGTAGAGTTGATTTTAATCTAATCTAACATGTAAACTGAATATACCTAGTTAATGATAGTCAAAAGAAGATAAAATAAACCATGAAGAATTAAAGACAATGAACTTGATTCCATCAATTTGATTAACGTGAACGAAATTCACAACTCGTGTACGAAATTCACTACTCGTGAACGAAATTCACTACTCGTGAACGAAATTCACTACTCGTGAATGTCATTCATGACTCGTGAACGTGAATCACGACTCGTGAATGTCATTCACTATTCGTGAACGAAATTCACTACTCGGACGTCTCTCTCTTCACGTGAAAACTAGATTTCACAATTCTGTCGCTCTCGTGAGGATATCGCGCTCGCGACAGCATCGCGACTTCCTATTTCCAGCAAAAATGCAGAGAATTCCAGACTTCCAAAATCAAACCCATTTTGACCCAAGTTAAAACTAACCTCATCTTACCTTCGAATAAGCCTTCCACCATCACTTATAACATAAAACCCAGCTTAATTCAACAATTAACACAATCAAAATCATGCATTAACAAAATCAAGCTTCTCAAGAACACAAACCCATAAATTACAGCAAAAATTCATCAAACTTCAAAATCACTTCAATACTTCAACATTCATGCATTATAACTTAAATCAATTGAATACCCATAACATTATATACTAACCTAGGCCCCGATAAATATTAAATTTCCCAGAAATCGAACATACACACACATATATAGACTTGATCCGAAAAGAAGAAAAGGCAGAGACAAAAACTCCCAAACCTCTTGTAGTCCAAAAACCCAGCCACTCTTCAATCTCTAATCTTTTCCTTGCCCTTGTTCTTCTTCTTGCCACCCAACATGTTGAGCATTTTCTATAGATGCTAATTATACAGCAAGTATACGGTGTACCGCAATAGTACTTAAGATGTCGATCCCACGAGGAACGTTTTTACACACTATTACTAATTGATTTTAATCTTGTTTACAATGATTAATTAATGGTAGAGTTGATTTTAATCTAATCTAACATGTAAACTGAATATACCTAGTTAATGATAGTCAAAAGAAGATAAAATAAATCATGAAGAATTAAAGACAATGAACTTGATTCCATCAATTTGATTAACGTGAACGAAATTCACAACTCGTGTACGAAATTCACTACTCGTGAACGAAATTCACTACTCGTGAACGAAATTCACTACTCGTGAATGTCATTCACTACTCGTGAACGAAATTCACTACTCGTGAATGTCATTCATGACTCGTGAACGTGAATCACGACTCGTGAATGTCATTCACTATTCGTGAACGAAATTCACTACTCGGACGTCTCTCTCTTCACGTGAAAACTAGATTTCACAATTCTGTCGCTCTCGTGAGGATATCGCGCTCGCGACAGCATCGCGACTTCCTATTTCCAGCAAAAATGCAGAGAATCCCAGACTTCCAAAATCAAACCCATTTTGACCGAAGTCAAAACAAACCTCATCTTACCTTTGAATAAGCCTTCCACCATCACTTACAACATAAAACCCAACTTAATTCAACAATTAACACAATCAAAATCATGCATTAACAAAATCAAGCTTCTCAAGAACACAAACCCATAAATTACAGCAAAAATTCATCAAACTTCAAAATCACTTCAATACTTCAACATTCATGCATTATAACTTAAATCAATTGAATACCCATAACATTATATACTAACCTAGGCCCCGATAAATATTAAATTTCCCAGAAATCGAACATACACACACATATATAGACTTGATCCGAAAAGAAGAAAAGGCAGAGACAAAAACTCCCAAACCTCTTGTAGTCCAAAAACCCAGCCACTCTTCAATCTCTAATCTTTTCCTTGCCCTTGTTCTTCTTCTTGCCACCCAACATGTTGAGCATTTTCTATAGATGCTAATTATACCGCAAGTATACGGTGTACCGCAATAGTACTTAAGATGTCGATCCCACGAGGAACGTTTTTACACACTATTACTAATTGATTTTAATCTTGTTTACAATGATTAATTAATGGTAGAGTTGATTTTAATCTAATCTAACATGTAAACTTAATATACCTAGTTAATGATAGTCAAAAGAAGATAAAATAAATCATGAAGAATTAAAGACAATGAACTTGATTCCATCAATTTGATTAACGTGAACGAAATTCACAACTCGTGTACGAAATTCACTACTCGTGAACGAAATTCACTACTCGTGAACGAAATTCACTACTCGTGAATGTCATTCACTACTCCTGAACGAAATTCACTACTCGTGAATGTCATTCATGACTCGTAAACGTGAATCACGACTCGTGAATGTCATTCACTATTCGTGAATGAAATTCACTACTCGGACGTCTCTCTTTTCACGTGAAAACTAGATTTCACAATTCTGTCGCTCTCGTGAGGATATCGCGCTCGCGACAGCATTGCGACTTCCTTTTTCCAGCAAAAATGCAGAGAATCCTAGACTTCCAAAATCAAACCCATTTTGACCCAAGTCAAACCAAACCTCATCTCACCTTCGAATAAGCCTTCCACCATCACTTATAACATAAAACCGAACTTAATTCAATAATTAACACAATAAAAATCATGCATTAACAAAATCAAGCTTCTCAAGAACACAAACCCATAAATTACAGCAAAAATTCATCAAACTTCAAAATCACTTCAATACTTCAACATTCATGCATTATAACTTAAATCAATTGAATACCCATAACATTATATACTAACCTAGGCCCCGATAAATATTAAATTTCCCAGAAATCGAACATACACACACATATATAGACTTGATCCGAAAAGAAGAAAAGGCAGAGACAAAAACTCCCAAACCTCTTGTAGTCCAAAAACCCAGCCACTCTTCAATCTCTAATCTTTTCCTTGCCCTTGTTCTTCTTCTTGCCACCCAACATGTTGAGCATTTTCTATAGATGCTAATTATACAGCAAGTATACGATGTACCGCAATAGTACTTAAGATGTCGATCCCACGAGGAACGTTTTTACACACTATTACTAATTGATTTTAATCTTGTTTACAATGATTAATTAATGGTAGAGTTGATTTTAATCTAATCTAACATGTAAACTGAATATACCTAGTTAATGATAGTCAAAAGAAGATAAAATAAATCATGAAGAATTAAAGACAATGAACTTGATTCCATCAATTTGATTAACGTGAACGAAATTCACAACTCGTGTACGAAATTCACTACTCGTGAACGAAATTCACTACTCGTGAACGAAATTCACTACTTGTGAATGTCTTTCACTACTCCTGAACGAAATTAACTACTCGTGAATGTCATTCATGACTCGTGAACGTGAATCACGACTCGTGAATGTCATTCACTATTCGTGAACGAAATTCACTACTCGGACGTCTCTCTCTTCACGTGAAAACTAGATTTCACAATTCTGTCGCTCTCGTGAGGATATCACGCTCGCGACAGCATTGCGACTTCCTATTTCCAGCAAAAATGCAGAGAATCCCAGACTTCCAAAATCAAACTGATTTTGACCCAAGTCAAACCAAACCTCATCATACCTTCGAATAAGCCTTCCACCATCACTTATAACATAAAACCCAACTTAATTCAACAATTAACACAATCAAAATCATGCATTAAAAAAATCAAGCTTCTCAAGAACACAAACCCATAAATTACAGCAAAAATTCATCAAACTTCAAAATCACTTCAATACTTCAACATTCATGCATTATAACTTAAATCAATTGAATACCCATAACATTATATACTAACCTAGGCCCCGATAAATATTAAATTTCCCAGAAATCGAACATACACACACATATATAGACTTAATCCGAAAAGAAGAAAAGGCAGAGACAAAAACTCCCAAACCTCTTGTAGTCCAAAAACCCAGCCACTCTTCAATCTCTAATCTTTTCCTTGCCCTTGTTCTTCTTCTTGCCACCCAACATGTTGAGCATTTTCTATAGATGTTAATTATACAGCAAGTATACGGTGTACCGCAATAGTACTTAAGATGTCGATCCCACGAGGAACGTTTTTACACACTATTACTAATTGATTTTAATCTTGTTTACAATGATTAATTAATGATAGAGTTGATTTTAATCTAATCTAACATGTAAACTGAATATACCTAGTTAATGATAGTCAAAAGAAGATAAAATAAATCATGAAGAATTAAAGACAATGAACTTGATTCCATCAATTTGATTAACATCTTTCATCTTTTTATGCAAGCCAAGTTAGAATCAATTTTTAACTCACTCTCTCGACATGAATTAAAATGCCTAAAACATATAATTAAAATTCTAACTCACAATTTTCATTAAATGAATTAGAGGTTTCTAATTACATATTTTAAGAATAAACACTAACCTATAACAATTATCTCAATATACCGATTTCTCAAAATATACCTTGATAATGAAACTCTATTAGATGTCTGATAAAACAAACTCTCGAATTACTTTAACTTGTAAAGATCATGCAAAATATACTAAAAGAGAATCTACATTGAAAGATCATGAAATTAGATGGAAATAGTAAGAATTATAACATGCAAATTCATTGAAATGATATTCATCGAAATAATGGAGAAGAATTAAAATTAAGAGAATAAGATAGAAGCCTTTCAACCCTTTTCTCAATCTCTTGAACTAGATTTTCTTCTCCTTGATCTTCTTCTTCAAAACATAAAACTAAATAGAAATTTTACTAAGAAATTTCTGTCTTGCAAAATACAGAAAAATTACTTAACTAAAAATCATCCTCCTAAAATTACAGTTAAACTACATATTTATAGATAATAATTTAAAAATCGTGTCTCTTGAGAATGGTTGCAAAGTTTGGTGAAAGAAAGTGACTTTTCAAATGACTTTTGGCTCAAAACTGCCCCAACGGTCGTCTCTGTCGCGCTCGCAACGGTGTCGCGCTCGCGACAGAACACGCTCCTTGTTTTCTTCTTTCTTTCTTTCTCTCGGTTTTCTCTTACTTCTCTGGCCAGTCACGAGATGCTACGCCCCACTCACGTCGCGTGACGCTTCTCTCTCAGCTTCTTCTCTTCTTTTCCTCCACCTCTTCGTTCTTGTTGATCCAGTCACGTCTCGTTACCTATGCTCATGTCTCGTGACTCTTCGTGTGAGACGTGACATTTCTCCTCTCTCGTGATCCTCTCCTCTTTCTCTTCATTTTTCACCTAAAAACATCAATAAACACAATAAACACTCAACTAATACAAATAAACATAAACTAACATATCACTTCAAATTTTACACACAATTGCATGATTAATTACATAAACTTATACAAAATAAATACTAAATTATATCTCAATTAAGCTCCTATCAAATTCCCCCACACTTAACCCTTGCTTGTCCTCAAGCAAGAGAAAAGAAATAAGCAAATTCAATAGCCAGTAAACATCATTATAAAATACTTGCTCATCTAGCATATTTAATGGAATTGAAAAGAACTAAATATCTCATACACTCAGAAAAAGATCAGTAAGTCAAAATTTTAAGATATGCATCCCAAATTCAACAAATTACTTAACTTTACTAATACCAACATAAAGAGTATGAAGTCTATCAAAACTAAACATGACTTAAAAGAAAGAAAATTAACCATAAAGTTAAAATTCTCAAGCAACTAGCTGCACTTAGGACATTTTGAGCTCACTTACCCTTAATCCAATCTCATGGCATTTTTAGACTTTGCTTGTTTTTCTTTTCTTTTGATTTTTTCTTTTTATTTTCTAGCAAGAGAAAGTTATATGGGTGCGTTTTACGCTCCATCCCATACATTTTAATTTTGAATATACATCTTGCTTTCTTTTTCTTTTTATGACTGAAGTGGGTGCATTTTATGCTCCATCCCACTTTTAACTTTTCTTTTTATTTTGAGTCCTCATCCATTATTGAAAAGATAAAAAGGGTAAGTATTATGGCTATAGTTTCCTTAAACAACTAGAAACTGAAAATTTAAAACTAAATGAGTAAATTCTAACTTTAAAAATATGGTTAGTTAAAAAGACTAAATAATCTATAATGTTGAAATAAGTAAAACAAAATAACTTGAAAAACTCAATGAGTAAATAACTAGAATCTGAAAATTTAAAACTAAATGAGTAAATTCTAACTTTAAAAACATGTTTAGTTAAAAAGACTAAATAATCTATAATGTTGAAATAAGTAAAACAAAATAACTTGAAAAACTCAAAACACATGCTAAAAAAAATTTTGAAAAACTGAAAAAAAATGAGCATAGAAGATAATTGACTTAACAACCTATATAATATACCAAATAAACAATGCCTCATAATAAAGCTTACTAAAAACCTAATTGAAATACAAAAACACATAACAAACATGCAAACAACACATACATAAACATATAAAACAATAATCAAACAAGCTAACTCACTCCCCCACACTTAGAACCAACATTGTCCTCAATGTGTAGGAATGACACACAAAAACAAGAAAAAGAAACAAATAAAATAAAAAGAAAAAACTCCCCTATCATGGTGAAGGTGGAGGCGATGGAACCACAAAACCAGCTTGTATCATGAAATTATCAAACTTGTACTCCAACCTCCTTTGACGTCGCTCAATGGAAGAAAGTTGCTCTTGCATATCAGATAACATCGATGGAATGTTATGGCTAGATGAGCCAACCTCAGGAGCAGCAGCCCCATCAGCTGGAATATCGGGCATCACTTCATCTTCACTTGCTCCCTCCTCATCACCACCTTCTTCTTCTTGTGCTTCTCCATGTGGCTCAGAAGTTCCAGCAATATCTCTCCAACATGATCGAGCACGAGGTGGAATTTCCTGAAAATTATTACCAACAACCTCTCCACGAACTAACACATTCTTATTAAAATAAAGGCAAGGAAAAATGCGCTAATAAGCATCAAGATCCACATTTAAATTGCTTGCAATACTAGAAATAATATGCCCATGTGTTAAAGGTGAATCATGCTTATTTACACATTGCAACAATTGACTAACAATCCAAAAAGGCCAACATACATCCTTACGTCTATGTACACACCACATAAAAAATAACTCATTATATGAAACTCTATTGAATTCAGACCTATTAAAAACTAAAGAAGCTAAAACCCTATGCAAAATCCAATATCTCAAATCTTTAATAAACATGGATTTAGCATCCCTAGCCCTATAAGGTGTTTGCAAATCAGTTAAAAACGTCCAAAATTCATGTGGCTTAAAAGATTTAGGTGGATCAGTTAAACCAGTTTGAGAAAATCGAAACATCCTATTCATCATAAAATAGGTTAAAGTATAAGGTTTACCAGCCATCCTAAAATATAACCAATTTTCATTATTATCATTCTTTTTCAATGTGGTGTAAAATTCTAAAACTAAATCAGGACGAACTTCTTCATGCATAGATGCAAATTTCAACAAGCCACAGACTCTTAACATGTCATTAACTACATCTAACATGCCAATTTGAATAAGCAAGGAATCAGGAAAATACTTACATTGCATCAAACGCCTACCACGAAGAGTTAAATACCTACTACCTTCATCTACCGAAAATATAGGAAACAACGCACCATAATGAGCAGCAATATTCACCACTTCAGCTTCTTGCTCAACCCTTGAAGATGATGGGTTTTTTTGTTCTCACCATTTTTGAATGTGTTGGTGTTAACAGTGAATGAAAATTATAGGGAAGTAAATCTGAAGACAATGGAAGAAATTAACAAAACCAAATACACTAAAGGAAAACAGAAAAGATAAAAGAAAAAGGAATGTAAACAGAGAAGAAATTACAAACGAAATGTGGCTTAGTTATGCAGGAAAAATACCGAAATCAAGTGTGTTAGTGAAAAGAAGGAATAAAAAGGAAAAATGAACAAAGAAAAATGAAAAGAAAGTTACAAACCTGAAAAGAGAATGAAAACCCCGTAATCCCTAAGTCTATTGAAGAAAAGAGAAGCAAAGAAATAGAATGCTGAAATGAAGAACGAGAAAAACGAAAGGAAAACAGAGTATGGTAGGTCGAAAGTTTTATGTGGAAGAAAAAGAAGAAGAAATGAAGAAATATAGCTAATGAGGGTCTGTACTCGTGACCGGCATTGGGAGAAATAAAACTAACAGTTGAAATGAAGTAAAAGATGAATAACATGAAAGGTCACGACGTTAGGGTTTTAAATTTAAGTTCCCGCTTTTAGTATTTATTTTTCTGTGTTTTAATGCTTAAATGGTAAAATTAAGTTAATATAATTGAAATTAAATCTTCTAAATCAGAAAAGAAAACAAAACAAAACCAAATAATAGAAAAATAATAAGTAAAATAAGAAAAGAAAAGAAAAGAAAAGAAAAAATTAAAGCTTACCTGATGGAGCACCTCACGCGTCACGAGTCGTGAGACAACGTCACGACTCGTGACGCTCTTCACTTACTTGGGCGAAGTCCATCTCCTTAGCCCGTCACGTCGCGTGAAGTTGCATCACGAGATGCACGCCCTGCAAAAATCGCGTTCTGTCGCGATCGCAATACTTGCCGCGATCGCGACAGAAGCATAAAGCGAAATTTTTGTTCTTTCTGTCGCGCTTGCAACATTGTCGCGCGCGCGACAGAAAATTACGTCTGCAAATTTTTATTTTTATTTTTTTTATTTTTTTTATTAATTATTTAATTAAACAAATCTAATATTACTAAATTAGCTAATAATTAAAAACAAATGTGTTAGTAGTATGAAAATCCAGAATACAATAAATAAAACTATATAAACAAATTTAAAACAAAGTACAAAACATAAATAAAAATAATATAACTAAGTAACCTAAATAAAAGAATTAGACATATCATGGCTTAATGTGCTCCCTAGGATTCTCCTCAGTATTACTTGGAAGACATCCTAGATTTCTAGAAGGTAAAGAATTAGCAAGTTGGCCTATTTGAACCTCAAGATTATGAATAGTAGCAGCATGATTTTTAGCAATTTGATCAAATTTTTCTTCAAGTTTCTTTTGATTTTCATCTTGAGAATGCATCTTACAATTTATTTCTTCAATAAACTTATCAATTTTAACCTCAAAGGCCCCAAACCTATCTTGTGGTTGATTGTATCCTACACCTCTATTTTGGTTGTTAACATTATTATTCCCCCATGAAAGGTTAGGATGGTTTCTCCAACCAGCATTATAGGTGTTAGAATAAGGATTTCCACGACCTTGGTTTTGAAGAAAATTAACTTGTTCTTCCTTATTAACCATGCCTAAATTGCAATTATCACTCTTATGTCCTTGTTGACCACACACATTGCATGCATTTAATGAATTACCACCCATACTTAGACTATTAACTCTATGATTCAATGCTTCAATTTGGGCTTGTAATGCAACCATAGAATCTACTGAATGTACCCCCCTAGTATTAGAATTATTATACTCCCTTACTCTTTCAGGAGGCCACATACAGTTGTTCATTGCCATCTCTTCCAATAACTCATATGCTGCATCAATTGTTTTTCTCATCAAAGAACCTCCAGCAGCAGCATCAATAGTCCCTCTTGTGGTATGATTAACTCCATTATAGAATGTTTGCATCAACAGCTCTCTTGACAAGTTATGGTGTGGACACATCCTTTGCAATTCTTTGAATCTTTCCCAAGCCTCATATAATGATTCATTATCATTTTGAACAAATGTAGTAATATCCTTTATGATTTTTGCAGTTTTGGCTAAGGGAAAGTATTTTGATAAAAATGTTTGGGCCAATTGGTCCCAAGTAGTTATAGATCCCCTTGTTAATGAATTCAACCAAGCCTTTGCTTTATCCTTCAAAGTGAATGGAAAAAGCCTAAGCTTGATTGCATCAGCCGAAACCCCATTTATCTTAAAGGTATCACAAATTTCAAGAAAGTTGGCCAAATGAGCATTTGGATCCTCATTTGCCAAACCATAGAATTGAATACTATTTTGAATCATTTGTAACAATGAAGGCTTAATTTCAAATTGATTTGCATTTACCGTTGGCCTTACCACTCCTTGTTGAGCACCACTCAAAGCAGGTGTGGCAAAGTCCATCAATCTTGGCGGATTTTCTTCAGCCATGATAATTGGTCTCTTATCCTTGTTCTTTTTCTTATTGGACTTCCGGTTACTTAATAAAAACCTTTCAATTTCAGGATTTAAGGGTTCAAGCTCTTCTAAAGAACTCCTTGTACTAGGCATGAACTTCTAAATCCTGTAAAACAAAAACACAACACAAAATTAATTTAAACACACAATCAAATTAAAACAAACAAAATATTGTAATCCAAAATCATAAATCAATTTTCATAATGGCAAACAACCGTTCCCCGACAACGGCGCCAAAAACTTGTTGAGCATTTTCTATAGATGCTAATTATACCGCAAGTATACGGTGTACCGCAATAGTACTTAAGATGTCGATCCCACGAGGAACATTTTTACACACTATTACTAATTGATTTTAATCTTGTTTACAATGATTAATTAATGGTAGAGTTGATTTTAATCTAATCTAACAAGTAAACTGAATATACCTAGTTAACGATAGTCAAAAGAAGATAAAATAAATCATGAAGAATTAAAGACAATGAACTTGATTCCATCAATTTGATTGACATCTTTCATCTTTTTATGCAAGCCAAGTTAGAATCAATTTTTAACTCACTCTCTCGACATGAATTAAAATGCCTAAAACATATAATTAAAATTCTAATTAACTCACTCTCTCGACATGAATTAAAATGCCTAAAACATATAATTAAAATTCTAACTCACAATTTTCATTAAATGAATTAGAGGTTTCTAATTACATATTTTAAGAATAAACACTAACCTATAACAATTATCTCAATATACCGATTTCTCAAAATATATGTAACACCCCCTTCCCATACGTAGGCGTTCCCATCCGATAAGGAGTGAGAAGTCGTATGAGACAAGGTGTCACCAAACAGATACGAAGCAAAGTATACATCCATTCATAACATACATTCCGAAATACAGAATAATTAAAAACTTTACATGCAGAAAGCATAAGCTGATCATGCCTTACTATAATTAAAACTTTTACAATAATGATCTGATCGACAAGCTGGAACAAAATAATATTACAAATGCGGAAGCTGATACAGAGAGTTCTATACAGAAAGAATCATCACAGATACAAAACTGAGCCCTATACTAAAACCCTTCTGTGTTGGCTTGATGACGGCGACTCTCTCAAAGCAAAACGCCTTCCGCACCTGCACGGGTAAAAACACCGTGCTAAGCGATAAACGCTTAGTGGGGAATCACACATAAATTATGGACGGCCACTCACAGTGGTCGTCAAAGCATAACACATTCACTATGGCAGAATGCAAGGACTATTGCATAATTCATATAAGCATACTCGTATTTAAAAGCCATACATTCAGTATCTCATAATCATATACATTACAAAGTAAACCAGCATATATTTCATCATTAAACTCATTCAGATATTCCATTCAAAGCCAGATCAGATCAGAACATTTTGATTAACATTTAAATAACACCTGCTGACTCTAGACAGTGGATAACGAGTGTACTGAGGGTACCTTACGGGTACGAATCGAATACTGAGGGTACCTCACAGGTACAAGTCAAATATTATATCATTTATCAGAACATGTTATTTATATACTGAGGGAATCTTAAACAAGATTCTATACTGAAGGGTTCGCGAGGAACCAAACGGGGACCTGATCGGGGTCCAAACTGAACTGAGGGCTGTAGCTAAAAGACTCTATTAGGCATGCCTAACTATCCACTTACTTGACTCTAGCAGGTTATGCGTCAAACAGATCACATTTCAGGATACAGAATATATTTCATCAGAAAATCATGTTATCACGCATATCGAAGCATCAAACAGTAAGACATGCATCATACAACAGTAAAGTCCATTCAGAAGAAATCCCAAATTCATTTCTGAGTTAAAAACTAGGAAATTTTCGGAAAAAACCGAGCTGAGCGGAGAAACGGGCGAGATCGGCTGGTCACTGGGCGTGACTGGCCTTCTCAACAGGCAGGTCACGGCGTGACCTAGGGTCACGTCTCGTGACCTGCTTGTTTCTCAACAGGCAGGTCACGGCGTGACCTAGGGTCACGTGACGTGACCTGCTTGTTGCTCATCCCTTGCGTTGCGTGATCCTCGCGGATCACGCAATGCATATGCAGGTCACGGCGTGACCGAAGGTCACGCGACGTGACGCTGCTTCTCCCTCGCAGATCACGTTGCGTGATCTGCCTCTTCCTCGCAGGTCGCACGACGTGACCGAAGATCACGTCGCGTGACTTGCTTATTCCTCAGCTGGTCACGCGACTGGCTTCTCAGGAAGCATGTCACGCCGTGACCAAGGGTCACGTGACGTGACTTGCCTCCTTCTGTAACGAGTCGCGCGATGAAGAATAGCATCTCGATTTTCCAGAATTCCAGAATACAGGATTCAATCCCGATTTGATTTAAAACCATACACACCTGTTCTTACCTTCCAGAAATCATCTCAAACAACATAGGCAACAATTATACAACTCAATTCGTCATCTAATTAATCAAATCAAATCAAGAACATAAACCCTAGAAATTTCCAGTAAATTCAAAATCACACAATTTCACAAATAAACATTCCCAAACCTGAAATCTAAACTTCACTTCACTTAGTCCCACTGCTCCCAGCAATCTCCTTGCCTTTGGGATCGCGAGGAGTCTCAGCTAAACACAAACACAGTGATGAACATCAACATGAAATCCCTAAATTAAAACTAAACCTAAAGAAGAAGATGAAGATGTAAAGTGACAGTAAAACAAGGACAAGATATGCACTTACCAAGCTAGGAGTAAGAGTGGCCAATTTCCACAACCACACTTATTTAGCAGATAGCAAGTAGTAATTAAGAAAAGGAAAAGGGAGAAGAAGATGAAGGTTGAAGGGAAAAACGTGAATCTGATTTCCTTTCACGCTTCCTTCATTTCTTTCTTTATTTTCCTTAACCTAATACACGTGTCATTTTCTTGGTGGTGGAACTTACTCACTCACACCCTATCTCTACACACACACTCACACATAATGCATTCCTAACTAAAACACCCTACAAAGGTATTCTCTAGTGTACACAATTAATTCCTAACTAATTCACACACTAATGTCATGTATGCACCCACATAATAATAACCCCAAAAACATACATTTTACTAAAATACCCTTATGAAATGCCGAATACATGCGAATGCTTACACATACAGACAGACAGATAGACAGACAGACGGGCTCATTCTACTAGGGGGCAAATGGGGTGTGACAACTCTCCCCTACTAATAAGAATTTCGTCCTCGAAATTCTCACCTGAACTGAATAACTGTGGATACTGAGCTCTCATCGACTCCTCTGGTTCCCAAGTCGCTTCCTCAACTCCATGATGGATCCATAATATTTTAACCAAAGGAATCTGCTTATTTCTCAACTGCCTAACCTCTCGGGCTAGAATAGCTCGCGGTTCCTCATCATAAGAGAAGTCTGGCTGAACCTGGATATCCTGAACTGACAGAACATGCGAAGGATCTGATCGGTACCGACGAAGCATCGAAACGTGAAACACATCATGTAACTTTGCTAACTCCATCGGTAGCGCTAATCTATAGGCTACAGGTCCCACCTTAGCCAAAATCTCATAAGGTCCAATAAAACGAGGACTCAGCTTACCCTTCTTTCCAAATCGAAGTACTCTCCTCCAAGGAGAAACTTTAAGGAAAACTTTATCCCCGATCTCAAAATGCACATCTTTCCTTTTTAAATTGGCATAAAACTTCTGTCGATCCTTGGCTGCCTTCAAATTCCGCTGCACAACTCTGATTTTCTCTTCAGTATCCCTAACCAAGTCGGGTCCAATCATAGATCTCTCGGATAGCTCGGTCCAACAAATCGGAGTCCTACACTGAAGACCATACAAAGCCTCATATGGTGCCATACCAATGCTCGACTGGAAACTGTTGTTGTAGGCAAACTCCATCAAAGATACATATCTGTCCCAACTGCCTGGAAAATCTAAAGTACAAGCCCTCATCATATCCTCCAGAATCTGAATAACTCGCTCTGACTGACCATCGGTCTGAGGATGAAATGCTGTACTGAAGTTCAACCTAGTGCCCAAAGCTCTCTGTAACTCCTTCCAAAACTTGGAAGTAAACCTCGGATCCCGATCTGACACTATGGACAAAGGCACACCGTGCAACCGAACTATTTCATCCACATAGATACTGGCTAATCTGTCCATGGAGTAGTCCACTCTAACTGGCAAGAAGTGAGCTGACTTCGTAAGCCGATCCACTATAACCCAAACTGAATCATGCTTCCTCTGAGTCAAAGGCAAGCCAGAAACAAAGTCCATGGTGATATCACTCCATTTCCACTCAGGAATGGATAAAGGCATAAGCAAACCTGAAGGAACCTGATGCTCGGCCTTTACCTGCTGACAAGTCAAACACTTGGAAACAAAATCCACTATATCACGCTTCATACCAGACCACCAATAGAATTGTCTCATATCTCTATACATCTTTTCACTACCCGGATGCATAGTAAAGACCGAACTATGCGCCTCACTCAAAAGCTGTCTCCTCAAATCCTCAGACTCTGGCACACACAGGCGATCTCTAAACAAAAGTACCTCACCCTGAACTGAGAACTCTGATGGTTTACCCGATCTAACCTCATGCACAATCCGCTGAAGTCTCACATCATCTCTCTGAGCATCCACAATCAACTGTCTCAAAGTAGGCTTCACACGCAACTGGGCAAGCAAAGCCCCATCTGAACCAAAACGCCATCTGAAACGCCTCAAGAACAAGGCTGAAACTGACTTACGACTCAAAGCATCTGCAACTACATTGGCCTTACCAGGATGGTAATCCACAATGCAGTCGTAGTCCTTAAATAACTCAAGCCATCTGTGCTGTCTCATATTCAACTCTTTCTGTGAAAGGAAGTACTTCAAACTCTTGTGGTCCGAGAAAATCCTACACTTTTCCCCATACAAGTAGTGACGCCAAATCTTCAAAGCAAAGATTACAGCTGCCAACTCTAAATCATGCGTCGGATAGTTCTTCTCATGTGGCTTCAACTGACGAGAAGCATAAGCCACTACCTTTCCTTCCTGCATCAGCACACAACCAAGACCAACTCCAGAAGCATCACTGTAAATAACAAACTCCTTACCCGAAATGGGTTGAGTAAGGATAGGAGCCTCAACAAGCAACTGCTTTAACCGATCAAAACAAGACTGACACCTATCTGACCACTCAAATCTGACTCCTTTCCTCAACAATCTAGTCATAGGAGCAGCAATCACAGAAAATCCCTTAACGAACCGACGGTAATAACCGGCTAAACCGAGGAAACTCCTTACTTCCTGAACATTTCGAGGCGCTTTCCAATCAACTATCGCCTCAATCTTAGCTGGATCCACCTGAATACCTCTAGCTGAAACAATGTGACCCAAGAATGATACTTCTCGAAGCCAGAAATCACATTTGCTAAGCTTAGCAAATAACTGATGCTCTCTCAACATCTGCAAAACCAATCTGAGATGCTCCTCATGCTCACTCTCATTCTTGGAATACACCAAGATATCATCAATGAACACTACTACAAATCGATCTAAGTATGGCCTAAATACACGATTCATCAGATCCATAAAAGCCGCTGGAGCATTTGTCAAACCAAACGGCATCACAAGAAACTCATAGTGGCCATACCTAGTCCGAAATGCAGTCTTCACCACATCTGCATCCTGAACCCGAAGCTGGTAGTACCCTGATCGAAGATCTATCTTGGAAAAGACACCCGCACCTCGAAGCTGATCAAATAAATCCTCAATCCTAGGCAAAGGATACTTGTTCTTCACTGTAACTTTATTAATCTGGCGGTAATCAATACACATCCGCAGGGATCCATCTTTCTTCTTGACAAACAACACTGGAGCTCCCCAAGGAGATATGCTCGGTCTAATAAACCCCTTATCCAATAACTCCTGTAGCTGAGATTTAAGTTCCCTCAACTCTACAGGAGCCATCCGATAAGGTGCTCTCGAAATAGGTGCAATACCTGGCATAATCTCAATGGACAACTCAACCTCTCTCTCTGGAGGTAAACCAGGCAACTCGCTCGGAAACACATCCCCAAACTCCCGCACTACAGGAATATCCTCAATCTGAACCTGATCCCTCCTGGAATCTAACACAACAGCTAGAAAAGCCTCACAACCTTTCCTGATGAATCTCTTAGCTTGCATCGCAGAAATAACATTATTAACAGAACTAGCACCCAAACCTTTCAAAAACACAAGAGACTGACTTCTATCCCGAAGTACAACTGTCTTCCTATGGCAATCCACTACAGCCCGATACTTACCCAACCAGTCCATACCCAGAATCAAGTCAAACTCTCTGAAGGGTAACTCAATCAGATCCGCTGGAAGCACAACTCCCTCAACAATCAGAGGACAACTCCTAAAAACTCTACTCACACTGACACTATGCCCTAATGGACTGGTCACACAAATCTCATAATCTAACTGATCAACTGAATGCAATTTATCAACAATTTTATCTGTGCACAAATATGAGTGTGTGGAACCAGGATCAATTAGAGCATACAACTCAGTGTCATGGAGTAAGAACTTACCAATAATAACATCAGGCGCATTCTGTTCATCTCTGGCTCTCATAGCATATGTTCTAATGGCACCCTGAGGAGGATGCTCAACAGACTCAAAAGCAGCACCATCTCTATGCCGACCACCTCTACCTCGACCTCGGCCTCTGCCACGGGTAGCCTGGGAAGCATTCGAACCAACCCTACTGCTCTCTCTCTGGGAACCCGAATCCTCCTGCCCTCTCGGACAACCAGCCAACTGATGCTCAGAACTCCCACACGTGAAGCATGCACCAGTAAGCCATCTACACTCACCCCGATGTGACTTACTACAATGAGGACAAACTGGTGTAGTCTCAGCTCTACCACCCCTACCAGAACCTGACATAGCTGTAGGACCCTGACGTCTACCTCTAAAAGCCGGACCAGATGCTGACTCATCCTGTGGGTTCCTAGATCTCTTACTCGAAGAATATCCTCCACGAGAAAAACTCCTCCTCTGAGCTCTCTCTCTCATCACAGTCTCATTCAACTCAGCTCTCACAGCAGCCTCAACAATCTGATAATAGCTAATCCCAGGTATGCACATCAGAGAAATCAAAGCAATCTTCAGAGACTCATTTAACCCTGCCTCGAAATGCTTACATCTAAAGTCATCAGTCATAACTCCTCGAGGGGCATAGCGAGATAACCTGTTAAACTCTTTCTCATAATCAGCTACAGACATGGCCCTCTGTCTCAAACCCAAAAACTGTGCCCATCTAGAATCTCTATAGGTCTGAGTAATGTACTTCTTTATGAACTCACCCTCAAAGAACTCCCAGGTAATCGGATCCGGTAACTGAGGATGCCTACAAACCAATTTCCACCATTCAAAAGCAGACCCCTGAAGAAGAGCTAATGCACACTCTGCCTGCTGGTCGGGAGGACACCGAATCTCTCTCAAAGCACGCTTAACTTTATCTAACCATCTCTCTGCCAACTCAGATTCATTCAAACCAGTACCATAAAAATCTTCAACTCCTGCCCTTCTCAAATTCTCCATAGGTGCTCTAGGAGCAGTCACTCTCTCCAAAACCCTAGCCATGTCCTGATGCAACCTGAACATAGCCTCTAAGGGCATGGCTGCGGCCTCGGGCTGGACCCTAGCATGCTGAGCCGATACAGTAACAGAAACAGACTGATCTACAGCTGGAGGATTCACACTCTCGGCGGATTCCTCACGCGCACCATGGGCAGAATTAGAAGCCATCTAAACAAACAAGAAACAACCGTATCAGCCAACACAGATCTAGACTCATACACATCTAAGAAACTCAAAACAATCACAATAACACCCAGAAACGCCTAAACTTATGCTCTGATACCACTAACTGTAACACCCCCTTCCCATACGTAGGCGTTCCCATCCGATAAGGAGTGAGAAGTCGTATGAGACAAGGTGTCACCAAACAGATACGAAGCAAAGTATACATCCATTCATAACATACATTCCGAAATACAGAATAATTAAAAACTTTACATGCAGAAAGCATAAGCTGATCATGCCTTACTATAATTAAAACTTTTACAATAATGATCTGATCGACAAGCTGGAACAAAATAATATTACAAATGCGGAAGCTGATACAGAGAGTTCTATACAGAAAGAATCATCACAGATACAAAACTGAGCCCTACACTAAAACCCTTCTGTGTTGGCTTGATGACGGCGACTCTCTCAAAGCAAAACGCCTTCCGCACCTGCACGGGTAAAAACACCGTGCTAAGCGATAAACGCTTAGTGGGGAATCACACATAAATTATGGACGGCCACTCACAGTGGTCGTCAAAGCATAACACATTCACTATGGCAGAATGCAAGGACTATTGCATAATTCATATAAGCATACTCGTATTTAAAAGCCATACATTCAGTATCTCATAATCATATACATTACAAAGTAAACCAGCATATATTTCATCATTAAACTCATTCAGATATTCCATTCAAAGCCAGATCAGATCAGAACATTTTCATTAACATTTAAATAACACCTGCTGACTCTAGACAGTGGATAACGAGTGTACTGAGGGTACCTTACGGGTACGAATCGAATACTGAGGGTACCTCACAGGTACAAGTCAAATATTATATCATTTATCAGAACATGTTATTTATATACTGAGGGAATCTTAAACAAGATTCTATACTGAAGGGTTCGCGAGGAACCAAACGGGGACCTGATCGGGGTCCAAACTGAACTGAGGGCTGCAGCTAAAAGACTCTATTAGGCATGCCTAACTATCCACTTACTTGACTCTAGCAGGTTATGCGTCAAACAGATCACATTTCAGGATACAGAATATATTTCATCAGAAAATCATGTTATCACGCATATCGAAGCATCAAACAGTAAGACATGCATCATACAACAGTAAAGTCCATTCAGAAGAAATCCCAAATTCATTTCTGAGTTAAAAACTAGGAAATTTTCGGAAAAAATCGAGCTGAGCGGAGAAACGGGCGAGATCGGCTGGTCACTGGGCGTGACTGGCCTTCTCAACAGGCAGGTCACGGCGTGACCTAGGGTCACGTCTCGTGACCTGCTTGTTTCTCAACAGGCAGGTCACGGCGTGACCTAGGGTCACGTGACGTGACCTGCTTGTTGCTCATCCCTTGCGTTGCGTGATCCTCGCGGATCACGCAATGCTTATGCAGGTCACGGCGTGACCGAAGGTCACGCGACGTGACGCTGCTTCTCCCTCGCAGATCACGTTGCGTGATCTGCCTCTTCCTCGCAGGTCGCACGACGTGACCGAAGATCACGTCGCGTGACTTGCTTATTCCTCAGCTGGTCACGCGATTGGCTTCTCAGGAAGCATGTCACGCCGTGACCAAGGGTCACGTGACGTGACTTGCCTCCTTCTGTAACTAGTCGCGCGATGAAGAACAGCATCTCGATTTTCCAGAATTCCAGAATACAGGATTCAATCCCGATTTGATTTAAAACCATACACACCTGTTCTTACCTTCCAGAAATCATCTCAAACAACATAGGCAACAATTATACAACTCAATTCGTCATCTAATTAATCAAATCAAATCAAGAACATAAACCCTAGAAATTTCCAGTAAATTCAAAATCACACAATTTCACAAATAAACATTCCCAAACCTGAAATCTAAACTTCACTTCACTTAGTCCCACTGCTCCCAGCAATCTCCTTGCCTTTGGGATCGCGAGGAGTCTCAGCTAAACACAAACACAGTGATGAACATCAACATGAAATCCCTAAATTAAAACTAAACCTAAAGAAGAAGATGAAGATGTAAAGTGACAGTAAAACAAGGACAAGATATGCACTTACCAAGCTAGGAGTAAGAGTGACCAATTTCCACAACCACACTTATTTAGCAGATAGCAAGTAGTAATTAAGAAAAGGAAAAGGGAGAAGAAGATGAAGGTTGAAGGGAAAAACGTGAATCTGATTTCCTTTCACGCTTCCTTCATTTCTTTCTTTATTTTCCTTAACCTAATACACGTGTCATTTTCTTGGTGGTGGAACTTACTCACTCACACCCTATCTCTACACACACACTCACACATAATGCATTCCTAACTAAAACACCCTACAAAGGTATTCTCTAGTGTACACAATTAATTCCTAACTAATTCACACACTAATGTCATGTATGCACCCACATAATAATAACCCCAAAAACATACATTTTACTAAAATACCCTTATGAAATGCCGAATACATGCGAATGCTTACACATACAGACAGACAGATAGACAGACAGACGGGCTCATTCTACTAGGGGGCAAATGGGGTGTGACAATATACCTTGATAATGAAACTCTATTAGATGTCAGATAAAGCAAACTCTCGAATTACTTTAACTTGTAAAGATCATGCAAAATATACTAAAAGATAATCTACATTGAAAGATCATGAAAGTAGATGGAAATAGTAAGAATTATAACATGCAAATTCATTGAAATGATATTCATCGAAATAATGGAGAAGAATTAAAATTAAGAGAATAACATAGAAGCCTTTCAACCCTTTTCTCAATCTCTTGAAATAGATTTTCTTCTCCCTGATCTTCTTCTTCAAAACATAAAACTAAATAGAAATTTTACTAAGAAATTTCTGTCTTGCAAAATACAAAAAAATTACTTAACTAAAAATCATCCTCCTAAAATTACAGTTAAACTACATATTTATAGATAATAATTTAAAAATCGTGTCTCTTGAGAATGGTTGCAAAGTTTGGTGAAAGAAAGTGACTTTTCAAATGACTTTTGGCTCAAAACTGCCCCAACGGTCGTCTCTGTCGTGCTCGCAACGGTGTCGCGATCGCGACAGAACACGCTCCTTGTTTTCTTCTTTCTTTCTTTCTCTCGGTTTTCTCTTCCTTCTCTGTCCAGTCACGAGACGCTACGCCCCACTCACGTTGCGTGACGCTTCTCTCTCAGCTTCTTCTCTTCTTTTCCTCCACCTCTTCGTTCTTCTTGATCCAGTCACGTCTCGTTACCTATGCTCACGTCTCGTGACTCTTCGTGTGAGACGTGACATTTCTCCTCTCTCGTGATCCTCTCCTCTTTCTCTTCATTTTTCACCTAAAAACATCAATAAACACAATAAACACTCAACTAATACAAATAAACATAAACTAACATATCACATCAAATTTTACACACAATTTCATGATTAATTACATAAACTTATACAAAATAAATACTAAATCATATCTCAATTAAGCTCCTATCACAACACTTGCACAAACAAACCCAAAAATCACTTAACCAAACCCTTACTTTCTCAAAATCAAAGCAAAACCAGATGGAGATGGAAAACAAAAATGCATGCAACCCAAAACCAACACTTACCTCTTCAGTCTTGCTCCCTAACTTCCCCAAAACAACTCCAGCTCACACACATCAAAGAGAGGAAGAGCAAAAAACAGAAAAGAAAGAAAAGAGAGATCGAGAAGAGGAGAAGAGGGTAGAAATGGGACCAAGGCAAATCTGCCCTTCCCTCTCTCTTCTTTCCCTTTTCTCTTCCCACAATTAATGCTCTTCACCTACTAAGCCATGTGTCACACTCCAATGGTCCCAAATGTCAATATCTTGACCATCTATTCATCAAGGCACCATACACACCACACACACTAGATAAATCCCTCACTTAAAAACTTTAATAAATCTTGCAATTAGATCCTCAATTACTAAATTAACTCCAAATCCACTAACCAAAAATTACCGAAATACCCTCAAATTCCCCGACTTAACATGCCAATTCCGACTGAGCCCTTGTTGGGTTGTTACACTCCAGCCTTATTACAGAGAAATTTTGGAATTGGCGGGTTCTATATCCATAAAAGACAATCCCAAAATCGGCCATATAAACTATTCAACAGGAAAAATCCACAAAATCCTCTCTCCTCTTGAGTGGGGACAAAACCTTCACCAACCAAAACATTTTCCTGATGATTTTAAAACTATGTATAGCCATTGTAGGTCATTTACGTAGTGGGATTACCAGCAAGCCTGGTGTAATACCTTTATTTTTCAAAACATAAATTTCACCTATACTTGGCTGATTTATTTCAACCTTAAAAAGGAGCCTTTTAAAATCCCTTTTTGGTTTGCTCATTGGTGGAAATTATTTGGAGCTTCTTTTGAGATCCTTAAACCAAAAATTCAGGAAAGCTATCACCTTTTTAAAACCTTTTTCAAACCTTTTACGAGGGAAAAATGATTTCATCCTTTCATGCTTTTTGCTTTAAAAATGTTTTTACCTTGGGCAACGGCTTGGTACTTATAATATTTTTAGTCGGAGGCTCAAAGTATCCTCGTCAACAGATTCAAAGTCAAGTGGTGGATAAAGTTTTCCATCCCTGACTCTATCAAAACACCAGTAGTTAGTCAGTGGCTTCAAAGTCAAGGTCTTTTGAAATCAGATGCTTTTATAATGCAGTTTCTGTCCCAAAAGTCCTTTGGCTAGACTCAACTAGCAGCTGCAAAAATTGAAGAAGAATACTTTAAAATTATGGCCCAACTCCTCAAGAGCAAGGCAGCTTCTTCAAAAGCTTCTTCAAAGGCAGGATCATCTTTAAGCTCTGAGCCCATAGAAGATTTAGGTGACGATAATGGAGATGATTGTTTTGGGATTTTACAAATTCCTGTTTAAGCCCATAACAAGCTCCTCTTTAAACCTAGGTTCAGCCCATCTTAATTTTAAACATATGGACAAAATCCATATCATGTAATTTTAGGTTTTTGACTACATTATTATATAAGTCCCAGCTTATTCTTTTTTAAAAAAAAATCAAAAAGAAAATAGTAGAAGACATCATTTCTATCGGCTACTTTTCCTCTTTTCAAATAGCCATTGTGAAGAAATAGAAACTCCGCATGTAAAGACTTATTTTTATAGCTTATCCAGTCACTTCATGTCTTAAAAGGCTCCTGAGATTGATGAAAGACCTCCAATAAGAAGACCCCTTCTTCCTAGTTGAAGGCAGAGACTTATTTTGGAGAGGATTCCCAGTCTTCAAACTCTCTCACTCGGCACAGAATTTAAGAAGCTCATGTGCTGAGCATAAAACCCATATAATCTAGAGCTGAGTGTTTATCTCTAGAACTTTTGTAATTATTTTTCTTTCTTTAAAATCTGTAAGTGTAGCTCATGTGTTGAGCATTCTTACTTTACAGTTTCTTTACTTTGTATCATTTTATTATTTAAAATATATATGTTTTCTTTATATCTGTGGTTTTATTTTCTGTATTTTAAGTATGCTCTGCACTTGCAGTTTAAGCTGATCTGGTGCACCAGAAACTCTATTTTAATCTCTTGCATTGCATTTGGATATTTGTTGCATGCTTACCCTTAGATCTTGTGGTGTCATATTGGTATCGGAGCCAATTTTGTTATCAGTGTCATTAGGGGTTAGTGATTAGATAAGATTAAATATTTATAATTTGGAACAATTAATTGTGATTGAAAAAACTAAGTTATTATCTGGGTAATGATAGTTGCGATGCAGTAAGTCCCGTTTGAGCCATTGGTAGGTGTGTAGGGAAGTAAGGTTCCAAGGCAAGTTTATCCGAGCAAGAAAATACATTTTTCCAAAAATAATTAAATTTTCAAAATTATAAATAATTTACTTTTTAGAACCACTTCTCTTTCAAGTTCTCTTACTTCAGATTCAATAGAATCAAGTTTAAAACGTCTGATAAATAGTAAAGAAATCACTATTGAGGATTTTCAAAAATCTTTAAATAACTGAAAAATTCTAAAGATTAAAAAAGATCAAGTTTATGAAACTGGTCCATTTTAAAATCTTTTTAAAACTGACTATATCATTAAAATAGAAGAAAGGAATATTCAAATTTCAAAACCTTTTGAAACCATCCAACTTCTTTCTCATAAAACTTTGTAAAAAGACCGAGATAGGAAATACAACTATATTCACATAGGTCTTCTACAAGTAGGAATGATATGTGCCTAAAATTTCATGTTTTGGTCTGTTTTTCATCTCTTTATGGCACTTTATTTTGGCTTAAATTAGTACTTTTCACTTGTTTTGTGATTTTTGTTATTATAGGGTCAAAGTGATGGAAATGAAGCAATTGAAGCCAAATAGAGTGAATATGGAACGGCCAAGGAAATTCAAAGAATTTAGAAGCAGAGAACTGATTTTGGGCTTAGCCTTACCCAAGGCTAAGGTGCAAGGGAAAGGAACTGCCTTGCCCAAGGCTAAAGGCCAAGAGGCGACAGCAGATGCAAATTTAGGGTTTTTAACTTAAAAGTTGACATAGCCGTCGACTTTATTTCATTAGATATTTAGGGATAATTATGCTGTAATTAAGGGGATATTAGGCAGTATTTTTAGTAGGATAATATTACATTTAATATTTGTAATTAATTTTTAAAATTTGGATAGGATTTTATCTCCTTCCTAACTTATCTAAGTTTTTACTCCTATTTTAGCTAGGAAAAATGTGAATAGTGATATCTTTTAATTCCTTTTTCATCTGCATTTTTCTCAAGGCTGTAATAGGGAGTTTATTTTCTCAATTTAATTTAATTTTGATTTTATTTCAATTACGTGTGGCTAAATACTCTTGTTTCAGTTAAAGATCAATTTAAAGCCAGGTTTTTATCCACTGTGAGATTGTTCCAATGATTTATTGTTCTTAATTTCATATAATATTCATGTTATTTACTGAAGTTTAGAGAAATCATATCTTAATTATTGTTTATTTTATGTTCAATGAGGCGCCGTTGTTCATCTAAATAGATAATATATTGCTAGTTAAATTTGCTAAATCCATAATTGTTTAGTAGAGTTAACAACAAGTGGCAATCAACGTAGCTTCCTCATAAGCGCTGTTATGTTGAGTAGGTGCATGATTGAGTCTAAATCGATCTCGCGTGAGGTTGGTCGGCGTAGGTCAGGTCTTTCTATTTCATTAATGCTGTCAATAAATTAATTCCTTGTGCGTATTTTGGGTTATTTATTGATTATGAATTAATTATAGTCTTACTTGATTAATTCAATAATACGGAGAGATTAGGTCGAGAGCACGAAGCCGACGGCTATAACTTGCCCATTATATGATTTTTAGATTTATTCTCTTGTCAATGATCAGTTGAATTAAACCTGTGCTGCGAATATCTTTAACTAGAATTTATTGCATATTGAATTCTCTTTTAATCAATTTATTGTTTGTTTATTTATTTCTTCAATTTCAGTATTTGATCGCTTTTATTTCATGAAAATTCCCCCTTTTATATTTTTATTGTTAAAAATCTGGTTATTTAGAATTATTTCAGTGCTAGTCTCTGTGGATTCGACCATTTCTTACCCTATTTGCAATTTATTTGGTAGGTTAATTGAGGTATTTATTTTTGGTGGCTTCGTCACCCATCAAATTTTGGCGCCGTTGCCGGGGACTAGTCTAACTTGATTTAATTTGTTAATTACTAGGTCTGAAATTCTGGGAGAAATTTTATTTGATTTGGAGATTGAAAAAATAGCCCGGAGATTGAGAAAAGAAATGAGGTTAGGCAAGGAACTTGCTGGAACTTCTTTCCGATAGCAGCAAGAAGAGGAAGAAACTGATTTTACTGACTTTCCAGCGGAAATAGAAAAGGAAAGAATGGCTGAACAGACTTTGAGAGAATTAAATGCACCCCTTTGAACTAGCGGCCCCTGTGCATAACTTATCCAGCCTTGGACACTGCTTTTGAACTAAAATTGGGGCTGATTCACTTGTTACCCACTTTTCATGGCTTAGAGAATGAAGATCCTCGCAAACATGTGAAAGAGTTTCATGTAGTTTGTTCAGGTATGAAGCCACAAGGAGTTACTAAAGAGCAAGTGAAATTAATGGCCTTTCCATTCTCATTGGCTGATTCGGCAAAGGAGTGATTATTGAATTTACCATCAGGAACGATCACAACGTGGACTGATATGTTGAGAATGTTCATGGATAAGTTTTTTCCAGCCTCCAGAGCTGCTGTAATTAGGAGAGAAATAAGTGGAATCAGGCAAAAGGATGTAGAGTCACTTCACGACTATTGGAAAAGATTCAAGAAATTATGTGCAAGCTGCCCCCAAAATGGAATTATAGATCAGTCCCTTATTCAGTATTTTTATGAAGGTATGTTGAGTATGGAGAGAAGGATGATAGATGCAGTAAGTGGGGGAAGCCTCAACAATAAAATCCCTACCCAAGCACGTGAGTTAATACAAAACATGGCAGCCACTTCCCAACAGTTTGGAAGATATCAGGACCCCCCGAGAAGAGTACATGAGGTAAGTTCTTCTTCCATTGAAGATAAACTTAATGCTTTAACTGTTCTTGTGCAAAATATGGCTTCAGGTACATCTTCACAAGTAAGGGTGTGTGGAATATGTGCATACGCTGGACATCCCACAGACATATGCCCAACACTTCAAGATGACTCACAAGAGCAAGTAAATGCAATGGGAGGATATTCTGGACAGCCCTACAGGAAATATGATCCGTATTCCAACACGTATAATCCAGGGTGGAGAGATCATCCCAATTTCAGCTATGGAGCTAGGCAACAAAATCCACAGCAACAATTCCAACCTAGACAACCACAACAACCTGCTCAACAAGCTCCTAAACAGGGTATGAGTCTTGAAGACATTGTTCATTCTTTAGCTAATAATGTGCAGGATCTCTAGCAGCATGCAAAGAAATCAGATTCAAGGCTTTAGAATTTGGAGACACAAATGAGCCAAATGGCATAATCCTTGAGTAGAATTAAGTCCCAAGGACGTTTGCCCTCACAAACTATAGAAAATTTGAGGTAAAATGTGAGTGCTATCATTCTAAGGAGTGAAAAAGAGCTGGAACAGCCCCTACCCAAAGGAGAAAGTCAGAAAAAGCAAAAGGGAGTAGAGAAGGAAGCAGAAATTGAGCAAAAAGTGTAGCCCATAGGAGAAAATTCAGAACAGCCCCCTGTTTTAGTTGTGCAGCCCCCATTTCCTGAAAGGTTAGCTAAATCTAAAAAAGAGAAAGAGGAAAAAGACATCTTTGAGACATTTCGCAAGGTTAAGGTAAATATTCCTTTGATTGATGCAATTAAATAAATACTAAAATATGCAAAATTTCTTAAAGATCTTTGCACTAACAAGAAAAAACAGGTTGGCTATGTGAAAATTACTTTGAATGAAAATGTTTCAGCTATTATTCAAAGAAAAATGCCAAAAAAATGCAAGGATAAAGGTATATTTGCTATTTCCTATAAAATTAGTGATTTAATTGTTAAAAGAGCTATATGTGATTTGGGTGCATCTATAAATGTCATGCCTAAGTCTATTTATACCTCTTTAAATGCTAGACACTTAGAAGAAGCAGGAATAGTTATTCAAATGGCAAATAGGTCAATAGTCTATCCTGAGGGATTGTTAAAAGATGTGTTAGTTCAGGTGAATGGTCTGATTTTTCCTGCTGATTTTTATGTGATCGACATGGATGATGAAGGCAATTCAGGTGATTCAGCTGATATTTTATTAGGTAGGCCATTTCTTCAAACAGCAAGAACTAAAATTGATGTATACAAAGGTACTCTTACAATGGAATTTGATGGTGAGATAGTTCAATTCAATATGTATGATGCTATGAAATATCCATGTGAGATGGCTTCTATATGTGGAATTGATGTTATTGAACCATTGACTCAAAAAGTGTTTGAAATGAGTGGGACTGACAAGTTGCAGGTTGCTTTAAATGAGAATGTTCATAGGGACAGGTTTGATGCAGTGGAAGAAGAACTGAGTATTGGAGATGAGTTACAGGAAGTAGTGATGGAGTTAGAGGCATTGAAACCGATGGTACGTGATTCTAATCTTTTGGAGTTAACTAGCACTAATAAAATGCTTTTACCATCTGCGTTGCAGGCATCGGAATTGGAACTTAAGGTGTTGCCTGATCATTTGAAGTACGTTTATTTGGGTGAAGAGAAAACACTCCCAGTGATAATTTCTAATAAGCTGCAACCTAAGGAAGAAGAGCTACTGATCAAAGTTTTGAGAGAGCATAAGGAGACAAATGGATGGACTATTGCTGATATAAAAGGCATAAGTCCCTCTACTTGCATGCATAGGATCCATTTGGAAGAGGACATTAAGCCCACCAGGCAAGCACAAAGAAGATTGAATCCACCAATGATGGAAGTGGTGAAGAAGGAAATACAAAAGATGTTGGATGTAGGAGTGATCTACCAAATTTTAGATAGTAATTGGGTGAGTCTAGTCCAAGTTGTGCCTAAAAAGACAGGAATTACAGTTGTGGAGAATGAAAATGGAGAGATGGTGCCCACCCGCATCCAAAACGGGTGGAGGGTTTGTATAGACTACCGAAAGTTAAATGCCTCTACTAGAAAAGATCATTTTCCACTTCCTTTTATTGATCTAATGCTAGAAAGACTTGCTGGAAAATCTTTTTACTGTTGTCTTGATGGTTATACAGGTTTTTATCAAATACCGGTGGCACCCAAAGACCAGGAGAAAACCACATTCACCTGCCCCTTTGGCACGTTTGCCAACCGTAGGATGCCATTCGGACTTTGCAATGCTCTAGCGACTTTCCAACGATGTATGGTAAGTATCTTTCTAGATTATGTTGAGAAAATAATAGAAGTGTTTATGGATGATTTTACGGTTTATGGAAATTCATTTCATGAATGTCTGTCTAATTTAATCAAGATTTTGAAAAGATATTTAGAGTCTAATCTGGTCCTTAATTATGAGAAATGCCATTTTATAGTGGACCAAGGATTGATTTTGGGTCACATTGTATCTTCAAAAGGTATAGAGGTAGACAAGGCGAAAATAGATATTATACAATCTCTTCCTTACCCTGCAAGTGTGCGGGAGGTTTGTTTTTTTCTTGGACATGCAGGTTTTTATAGACATTTCATCAAAGATTTCTCTAAAATCACCCAACCGCTGTGTAAATTGTTGCAAAAAGATGTGACTTTCGAGTTCGATCAAGCCTGCAAGGATGCCTTTGATGCACTAAAAGAGAGACTGATCTCTGCGCCAATTATCTAGCCCCCAAACTGGGATTCCCCTTTGAAATAATGTGCGATGACAGTAATCATGCAGTAGGGGCTGTTCTTGGCCAAAGAATTGGGAAAAATCCACACGTGATCTATTATGCTTCAAGAACATTGGATAGTGTCCAAAGCAACTACTCAACAACAGAGAAAGAACTTTTACCTATTGTTTTTGCTTTAGAAAAATTTCGACAATATTTGTTGGGTACTAAAGTAATTGTTTTCTCTGATCATGCAGCCTTAAGATATTTGCTGAAAAAGAAGGAAGCTAAGCCTCGTTTAATCCGATGGATTCTCTTACTACAAGAATTTAATCTTAAAATTAGAGACAAAAAGGGGTCTGAAAATTTGGTGGCTGATCATCTTAGTAGACTGTTGTTGAATGATGATGCATTGCCTATAAATGATGATTTTCCGGATGAACATTTATTTACCATAGCAATTAACAGCCCCTGGTATGCTGATCTAGTGAATTTCTTGGTTATAGGTATTGTCCCTAAAGATTTTTCCAGATTTGAAAAGGATAAGTTGAAGAGAGATGCCAAATATTATGCTTGGGATGAACCTTATTTGTGGAAATATTGTTCTGACCAAATTATTAGACGATGTGTCCCTGACAGTGAAGTGCATTCTATCTTGAAATTCTGTCACTCTGAAGCATGTGGAGGTCATTTTGGTCCCAAAAGGACAGCCAGGAAGGTGTTAGAATGTGGTTTGTTTTGGCCTCATTTATTTAAAGATGCGTATTTATACTGTAAGTCTTGTGACAAATGCCAGAGAACAGGTAATCTTGGGCACCGAGATCAAATGCCACTCACACCTATATTAGTATGTGAAATATTTGATGTGTGGGGTATTGATTTCATGGGGCCTTTTCCATCTTCTTTTGGAAATACTTATATTTTACTTACAGTGGATTACGTTTCTAAATGGGTGGAAGCTAAGGCCATAAGAATTGATGATGCCAAAACTGTAGTGATTTTATCAAAAATAATATATTTTGCAGGTTTGGCACCCCAAGAGTGCTCATTAGTGATAGAGGGACACATTTTTATAATAAAATCATGGATGCATTGCTGAAAAAGTATGGAGTTACACATCGCTTATCGACTGCCTACCACCCCCAGACCAGTGGACAAGCTGAAATTTCAAATAGGGAAGTTAAATCTATACTAGAGAAGACGGTGAATCCAAATAGAAAGGACAGGAGTTTGAGGCTAGAAGACGCTCTATGGGCTCACAGGACTGCTTACAAGACACCTATCGGTATGTCCCCGTATCGATTGGTGTATGGAAAACCATGTCACTTACTTGTAGAGCTGGAGCACAAGGCATATTGGGCTATAAAGCAGTGCAACATGGAGCTACAAGCATCAGGCGAGAACCGTAAATTAGAGCTCCAGGAAATTGAAGAATTAAGGAATGAAGCTTATGAAATTTCCAAAATTTACAAGGAGAAAACAAAAAAGTTCCATGATAACATGATCTCTAGGAAATAATTTCAAATAGGATAGAAAATTTTATTATTTCATTCACGTTTGAAATTATTTCCAGGAAAATTAAGGTCCGGATGGATAGGACCTTTTATTGTTATTAACGTTTTTGCTCATGGTGCAGTTGAAATACAGAGTATGGAGAATGAAAAAATATTTAAAGTTAACGGTCATTGCCTCAAACCTTTCTATGATGGATTTGTAGCTGAAGGAGATGAAGAAACTCAGCTAGATTTGCCTATGGACAAGAATTGACTCAGGAACATCTAGCCAAAGACGTTAAAGAAAGGCGCTTTTGGGAGGCAACCCATTCCTTAGCCTTATTCAAGGCTAAATAGATACTATTTACATTTAATTGCAATTTGATTCATTTTATTTTAGTTTACTGCCTTCTTCTCCCTGATTACATTCTCATGATTAACTTCATTTATTTTTCTTCACATGAATTGTAACACCCCAGTACCCCCGTTGGAAAGACACCGGAACGTTACCCTACAAAACACGACGATAAACACATATATACATACATACATACATACATACATACATACATACATACATACATGCGCATAAGTGGAAGCATACTATGAGGCAAAAGATAATCTATATACATATACAAATACTTACAATAATTACAAAAGAGCTCTAAAATATTTACATATGCCATTTAATAGAATTACATAATACATAAATAAAAATTCAGGAATTTACAACAAAATAAAACTCTAACTCCTATGTGGCCAACCCTTGCAGATGCACGACACGACTCGAACAACAAACCTGTCACCTGCACGGGAAAACAGCCCGTGCTAAGCGATAACGCTTAGTGGGGAGGACAAAACAACCGGAAATATGCATATACAATACTTGCAATAATAACTTATAAATACAACCTAGCTATGAAACGTATAATCAATATCTTATTCAAAATCATAACAACCAATTATACATATGATAAGCATATTAATATTTTTTTTTTCACTTCATGCATATTCCTACAATATAAACAATTTTCTAATCTAATCATGTTCAATTTTAAGCTTTGTAGCATAATACATCATATTTCATATACAAAGTCAAGCAACGTATATTCACATTCGTATGTAAAAGAAAGACATGGCATCAACATTTATTACATATGTTCTAATATAACACTACCTATTCCAAGCATGTAGATTAAAGTACGTATCGCAATGCTAACTATGAACTCATATACATTTATCATGTAAATATACGCTTAATCATCATATTCATATGGAACACGTATTAACATATTAGCCTGATTAGCCCGAATATACACTTAAGAAGTGGATGCGGTCATTTGGAAACTGATAGGACACAGTATCCCAAGCATATGGAGACATGAGTCTCAAACATATCATATTCATATGGAGACCGAAGCCTCAATTCATGTGAAATGACCCAAACGGGGTCGAGACTAGGATCCAAGTAGGACCCACATATAGCAGCTGCACACACACTGACCTAGATAAGCGCTTACCTATCCACTACTATTGACTATTCAGGCTCACGAATAACTCCTATGCATTCTAGTATCTTTATCATATACTGAGAACTAGTTCAAGTATAATCATATCAATTTATGAATACTTGTGTATCTAATCAAGATGAAGACATATAAATCATGTACAAATCTAATTAAGAACTTATACTTTATCAAGTAATAGGCCATATAAGTCAAATCATGTGTCATGTAATGAAAACCCATGTAAAAGAAGCTTTTGAACTCTTTTTCAAAACAGGGCAGGAGAGGCCTCACTGTTGCGCTCGCGATAGTGAGAGGAAGAGAAGCTAGTCACGAGTTGGACATGCTATGGCGACTCGTGACGCTAGCGCCTCCCGCCTCGCAGGAAAGGGAGGGTAACGAGTCGTGATCCTCCCTCACAACTCATGACACCAAGGCACTGGAAGAGGAGGTCACGAGTCTTGATCCTCCCTCGTGACTCGTGACTTCCAAGGTAGAGGGCACGAGTCGTGATCCCCACTCATGACTCGTGACCTTCCCACAACAAGCCATCTTCACGACTACGGAGCGAAAATCCCGCGAGAAGGAGAAGAGCCGGATATGTCGCGCTCGCGACAGGATCGATTCTTCTTGATCTCCAGAAATGCAGAAATAGAATTTGAAGGAAATCACAACCCAAATTCACCCAAACCCATATGTCATGCAATTTCACAAAAACACGTACCTTTATCGCTTTCCAATCATGCTTATAACACTTAGAAGTCAAATTATATAACAATTACACAAATCAAAACAACATATAATAAGGTTATATAAACCCAGAAATTCATCTCATATTCATGTAGGTACACTTCTAAATCAGCATGCAAACCACTGTAACTATCTCATCAAAATCATGTACACAATCAATTCTATTCATGCATTTTCATACACCAAATCATACAAATAACAAATAATTGCATATCAACTTAAAATCCAAAGAGAAAAGAACAACCACTCTCAAGTATACACAGGCAAATACAAACTCCCAAACCTGATGAAGATCTCCTTCCATCTTCAAGACCCATTCTTTTCCAGCCTTGTTCTTCTTCTATACACCTAAATCTTGCACAAACAAACCCAAAATCCTTAATCCAAAACCCTAGATTCCCCAAAATCAAACAACTAGAAGAAGAAGAAGAAGAAGATCCAAGCACAAATAACCAAAACCTAACCACTTACCTCTTCAATCTTGCTCCCAAACACTTCCAAATCAGTTCCAAATCGCACAACTAAGAGAGGAAAAACAAGAAGCGGGAAAGGGAAAAAAACGAAAAGAGAGAACGGGAAGGAGAGGAGGGCAAAAACGTGAACATCCCCTTTCCCTCTCTCTTCTTTTCCTTTTCTTCTTTCTCATTTATTGCTCACACCTACCAAGCGACTTGTCACCATCCTACATACCCAAGTGTCACAATCTTGTCCATTCACTTCTTAAGCACCTTATACCCACACACACTAGGTAACTTCCATAATAACCATAACATCCTTAGTACACTACACATGTTCCACTAAATAATTCCTCACTTAACACTTAAATCCTTAATAATCAAATTCCAATATGCGCGAATTATCAAAACACCATTAATTTTTTTGACTTATCTTGCGAATTCCGATTAGGCCCTTATCAGGGTGTTACAAATCTCCCCCCTTAAGAAATTTCGTCCTCGAAATTTCTCCGCTAGTCACTTACACAGATAAGTCCAAGGCCTAATCTCCAATTCGCTATTACTCATACCATACAGCTATCAAATCATACACACTTCACAGCGAAATCAAACTACTCATAGCATCTTAATTTGCAATTTTAATACTTCAAATCCATCTGACAGATATATCACTATCCTCATACACAAAACACTCATGACATAATCAAAATCTCATCTCTTTCACTAGCACGTTATAACATAACACTCTTATCTTTTTAACTCTGACTACTAACACTTCACACTTTCCTTAATGCACTACACTCTAATCCATACACTTCTTCTTAACATCAATCACTCAATGCATATCCTGTTAGCTTTTCTCAATGAACCACGTACAATAATGCTTTTCACATACAAATGAGGGATGCGGATACAATGGTTATGTAATGATTGGTATATGCAAAGTGATGCAAAAATGCAATATAAACTACAAAAATGCACTTTTCCCATTCCCATGCTTCACTATGCTTATGTTTACTCGATTCAAAGGAAATAGCTGACAGGTATACAGAGTGACACTTCAAACTCACAGTATGCACGTAATCTCATATCACTCACTATAACCAACATCTCACTAATCCATCATCTATACACTACACAGATCGACATCTGCACTAGGCCACAACTCAAGACACACTCTCATGCAAAGACTCTATACTTAACCAATCATATAGGACCAGAACCAACTAAATCGGTGCTCTGATACCACTAAATTAACACCCCAGTACCCCCTTTGGAAAGACACTGGAGCGTTACCCGATAAAACACGACGATAAACACATATATACATACATACATACATATATACATACATGCGCATAAGCGAAAGCATACTATGAGGCAAAAGATAATCTTTATACATATACAAATACTTACAATAATTACAAAAGAGCTCTAAAATATTTACATATGCCATTTAATAGAATTACATAATACATAAACAAAAATTCAGGAATTTACAACAAAATAAAACTCTAACTCCTATGTGGCCAACCCTTACAGATGCATGACACGACCCGAACCACAAACCTGTCACCTGCACGGGAAAATAGCCCGTGGTAAGCGAGAACGCTTAGTGGGGAGGACAAAACAACCGGAAATATGCATATACAATACTTGTAATAATAACTTATAAATACAACCTAGCTATGAAACGTATAATCAATATCTTATTCAAAATCATAACAACCAATTATACATATAATAAGCATATTAATATATTGTTTTTCACTTCATGCATATTCCTACAATATAAACAATTTACTAATCTAATCATGTTCAATTTTAAGCTTTGTAGCATAATACATCATATTTCATATACAAAGTCATGCAACGTATATTCACATTCCTATGTAAAAAAAAGACATGGCATCAACATTTATTACATATGTTCTAATATAACACTACCTATTCCAAGCATGTAGATTAAAGTACGTATCGCAATGCTAACTATGAACTCATATACATTTATCATGTAAATATACGCTTAATCGCGTACCCATAGTCTCACCGAGCTCCAAATCCAATGACCCACTCACTAGCCACCGTCTCATCACCGATCTCCACC
This sequence comes from Excoecaria cochinchinensis, assembly GCA_947683425.1. Taxonomy (NCBI): domain Eukaryota; kingdom Viridiplantae; phylum Streptophyta; class Magnoliopsida; order Malpighiales; family Euphorbiaceae; genus Excoecaria; species Excoecaria cochinchinensis. The sequence goes on from CANTUQ010000063.1 coordinate 2,847,426, forward strand.
TCAGATCGTGAGCTAAGCCACACCAATGGTCCGGTTGAAGCACACAGCTCCCCCTAAGCTACGATGCGGTAGATCCGTGAGCATCACCGCTCCCGACGGCGACCCACCAGTCCCCTCCACCTCCCCTCGGTCACCGCCACCTAAGCCCACTCACCAGCCACCACGTGTAGATCCAACACAAACCGCAGCTCAAGTCGATGCCCACAACAACAATCTTCTTCAGCCGCTTCAAAGCGTAAAGGACTGGTCACCTATAAATCACGAAAAATAGAAATTTTGGAGATAAGCAATGGTGAAGATGATGACGATGCTATTCCCCAGACATCCGAACCAGCACCAGAACCAACGTCTAATGCAAGCGAAGGAGGATCCCCTATTCGTCGATAAAAATGAGCCCGAATGGCAGAAGGTAAAAGCCAGTTTCCACCGACAATGAATGATTTAGACGGTAATTTGGCTTTTGATAAAGAAATACATCGTACTCACTTTCATTTGCTTGAGCATACTGAGATTATTCCTAGTAGATGTATTGATGAACCAACCTTGCATGCTTTAAATATTCATGAAGAGGTCTTTGAATTAATAGATGGAATTGGTTGGCGAAAATTTTTCTTGTTGAATTACCCTTCTTATGATGCCTTAGTTCGTGAATTTTATAGCACTTTTGAGTTTGAGCATCAAGGGAATACATTTACTTTAAATAAGCCTTTCGCAATCTCTTATTATTTGATGGGTAAGTATAAATTTTGTTCTGTGACTGGATTTAACATCCAGTTAGGATTTATTGATGAAGAGTATTCCAAAACTTATGAATATCTTGACCTGCTATGTGATTACCCACCCGATTTTGACGATATTGAGGTTTATCGCACATTGACTGGCATATCTGACATTGCATTTTCACCAGGTAAGTCTAAGGCATATTTGATTCAGAGTCCTGCCTTGCGTTTCATTCATAGGTTTTTAGCGTTTAATTATTCTGCACGAAATAATGACACAACAGCGGTCACAAAGGCTGAATTATTTTTTATGTGGTGCATGATCCACCAGAAAAAGGTCAACTTGGGTTATTAGCTTGCCATTAAGTTTGAGAAGTTAACAAGGAAACCAAAAAAATTATTCCTAGGGTCTTTGATCACCTGACTAGCTGTTAACAATAATTTGGTTAACTTAGGCTCCACTAATATGCACAAATCCTGTGATATGCATCTATTGGACTTGATTTTTCTTGATAAATTATGCCTGCTTAAGTACGGGCAGGGTGGAGCCATTTTGTTTGTGGATGCAGGTCAGCTAGCTAATTTTGATGAGAGAGTTTTTAAGAAGCAGAGCAAGCCTACACCTAGTGCCTCCACATCTCGCGCACCTACAGCAGCACCGCCCTCCACAATGCCCTCGGATGATAGAGAACGATTGCAAAGATTGGAGACCAAAGTACAACACCTGTACGAGAACCTACTAGATTATTTCAGACACGTGGGGTTCACACCACCCCACCCCGCACCCCAATGATGTCGACGCTCCACGCCTCCTCAGGGCAGTATTCTTCCCTTTTCTTTTACTTTTTGTTGCCCTTCGCCCCATGATTGTGTGCAATTCCGCATTGGGGACAATGCGAGGAGAAAGTGTGGGGAAGGGGCTGAATTAGAAGTGTTGTGTGCTTTGTGCTGTGTGTCTATCTTGATTTTGGGATGCTGTGATTGTTGGTGTGGTGCTATGGGACCACTTTGTTGCCATTTTGTTGCTGCTTGAGTGAAAAATTTTATTGATCTTTGATTTGAAATGATGCAGATTAGATGTTAATGAATTTAGCTTATGTGGGTTGTTTCCTTTTTGTTACTGACATTGGGATTAATTAGCTAAATTTATGCAAGGATTTGATGAATTTTGAGCTAATTTTTGAAAAAAAAAATTCTGGTGGATGATTTGAATGAATTGCATTCTGGTTTCATGGTTCCAATGTTGAATTCTTTTGAAATTCTATTAATTTGGTTGAATTTTGTGAAAACTCTAGATGCCTCTGCTCCTACAAAGTATTATTTTTGTAGCCATTTTGAGGAAATTTGCACAAAAGTTTGGGTTGGCATTTGACCTTCGCTAGTTTGATGTTCTGGTTGTGATTTCTGTGAAAATGTGTGCATATAGAGGTTAGTTTGCCATTTTGATGGTAATTGGTTGCTGATTACTGTCAAAAATCTTGAGTTGTCATGCTACTTTAGTGCTTAATTGTTAAATTCTTGTGCCTAATCTTGTTTGTTTGTTTGGCTAATTCTGAGAAGAAAAAATTTTTTTTTTTAGTATTTTTAGGCCAATCTTAAAATAGAATTGTGCATAAGCTTTGGTTAAGAGTTTAATTTGGAGTAGTCTGATTCTTTCTGGAAATGTTTGGCTTAATTGGTGCATTAGGTTGTCATTTTCATAAGAATTTTAGCGCTTGCCCCCTTCTTCAATGTTGCATCCATCTTGTTCTTAAATATTTGTTAAGTTTCATTCACAATCCTAGAGAAAAGTGTTTGCCTAAATCAGTTCCAAAATCATTTAGTTTTTGATGCATCAATTTGTTGGGCAAAGTTTGAGTAGTGTTCATGATTATTTATCCATTTTCATACAATTTATGGTGATCTTAATTATCTTTTGAATTAGAAATATCAAGGTTCAATTTTTAAGGTGAAACATAAACTTTTGCATGTGTTTAAATTGGATTCTTTGTATTTTAGAAACTTGTTAAAACTATTTTGGACACTTATTTGGTATGTGTGCTTTTAGATTGAGGAACTTGGTTACCAGGAAAAAAAATAATAAAAAAAAATAAAATAAAAATAAAGTTTACTCCGCTGTCCGCTCAAAAAGCAGTTAAGAGTAGAGCCAGTAGCCGTTTGAAACTGTGTGATCTGAGTAACCGGGTGTATGCGGGTCAAAACTGGGTACCCTCGCGTAAAAAAGGATCTCTACACTTCTTGTAAGCATTTTTAATCTTTTCTTTGACTGGAAAGACCGGGTGTATGCAGGTCAAAACTGGGTGCCCTTGTGTCCACTACAGTTTAAGAAAATAAAATAAAAAAAAAAGAGAAAGAAAGAAATTGAAATGAATTTCCTGGTTTTCCTTGTTCCTTTTTCTATTGATAATTGTGAAAAATTAAAGTGTCTAATTTGGTTTGATAAGTTTTCTTTTATACATTGATTTAATCTTAAATTGGGATATAAATTTAGGTGTGTTTAATGATTATGAACCTTGTTGTATCTAATTTAAAAAGGTAGTTGAGATACCCATGTCTTGATATGATTTTGTGGTAAACTATTTTTGGATTTCTATCTCTATCTTGCCTTGCATTTTGATCTATTTGGAACTTATGGGATTGGAATTTGATTTTTGGGTGAATGAACTTTTAGAAGGATTGTGATTGAGGTTTAATTTATGCTTGAGGACAAGCATGTGATAAGTGTGGGGGAATTTGATGTGTGCCTAAAATTTCATGTTTGGTCTGTTTTTCATCTCTTTATGGCACTTTATTTTGGCTTAAATTAGTACTTTTCACTTGTTTTATGATTTTTGTTATTATAGGGTCAAAGTGATGGAAGCAATTGAAGCCAAATAGAGTGAATATGGAACAGCCAAGGAAATTCAAAGAATTTAGAAGCAGAGAACTGATTTTGGGCTTAGCCTTGCCCAAGGCTAAGGGGCAAGGGAAAGGAACTGCCTTGTCTAAGGCTAAAGGCCAAGACGCGACAGCAGATGCAGATTTAGGGTTTTTAACTTAAAAGTTGACCTAGCCGTCGACTTTATATCATCAGATATTTAGGGATAATTATGCTGTAATTAAGAGGATATTAGGCAGTATTTTTAGTAGGATAATATTACATTTAATATTTGTAATTAATTTTTAAAATTTGGATAGGATTTTATCTCCTTCCTAACTTATCTAGGTTTTTACTCCTATTTTAGCTAGGAAAAATGTGAATAGTGATATCTTTCAATTCCTTTTTCATCTGTGTTTTTCTCAAGATTGTAACAGGGAGTTTATTTTCTCAATTTAATTTTATTTTGATTTTATTTCAATTCTGTGTGGCTAAATACTCTTGTTTTAGTTAAAGATATATTCAAAGCCAGGTTTTTATCCACTGTGAGATTGTTGCAATGATTTATTGTTCTTAATTTCATATAATATTCATGTTATTTACTGAAATTTAGAGAAACCATATCTCGATTATTGTTTATTTTATGTTCAATGAGGCGCCGTTGTTTATCTAAATAGATAATATATTGCTAGTTAAATTTGCTAAATCCGTAATTATTTAGTAGAGTTAACAACAAGTGGCAATCAGCGTAGCTTCCTCACAAGGGCTGTTATGTTGAGTAGGTGCATGATTGAGTCTAAATCGATCTCGCATGAGGTTTGTTGGCTTAGGTCAGGTCTTTCTATTTCATTAATGCTGTCAATAAATTAAATCCTTGCGCGTGTTTTGGGTTATTTATTGATTAAGAATTAATTATAGTCTTAGTTGATTAATTCAATAATACAGAGAGATTAGGTCAAGAGCGCGAAGCCGACTGCTATAACTGGCCCATTATATCATTTTTAGATTTATTCTTTTGTTAATGATCAGTTGAATTAAACCTGTACTGCGAATATCTTTAACTGGAATTTATTGCATATTGAATTCTCTTTTAATCAATTTATTGTTTGTTTTTTTATTTCTTCAATTTCAGTATTTGATCGCTTTTGTTTCATGAAAATTCCCCCTTTTATATTTTTATTGTTAAAAATCTGGTTATTTAGAATTATTTCATGCTAGTTTCTGTGGATTCGACCCTTTCTTACCCTATTTGCAATTTATTTGGTAGGTTAATTGAGGTATTTATTTTTGGTGGCTTCGACACCCATCAAGGAATCAAACCTTTAACCAAATATGGCTTAAACACCTTAATACTTTGCGTTTTGAGGGATGCTAGGTGGTTGAACTTTTAGGATTCCATGATAGCTTTAGTAGAATCGAGTCTTTATCAAGGACCAATCTTCTTTGAATGTTATCTAGATATTCCATTATCTTTAAAAGATACAAATATTTTAAAATCTTTGATTTTGCAAATCAAGACTCATAATTAAAAAATGCTGGAAAGATTAATCCCAGTAGCAATTATTTTAGAGTTCATTATAAAGCCATGATTTCTGCTTTTACTGCAACTAAAAATGTTGATTTTGGAAAGGGTAAAATCCTCTTTTTACAAACAGATCTATCCAGATCTAATACTATTATTCCAAAATCTATCCTATGGAAAGATATCAGTCTTCCTGAAGAATGGATCTTGGAAGGTGTTTTAAAACCGAGGTCTCCTGATCAGACAAAATCGAATACGCATTTAAGGGAAATTACTCAGTAAAATGACGGAAAGGTAAAACAAAGCATTAGTCAATCTTCCATCCATCAATATTTAGATAATGGTTATTCCACTAGTACTGTAGACTTGGGCAGAGCCTCAAGACTTTCCTCATTTATTCATCTTCCTGATAGAACAGAGAGTTTTTAAAACCCAAGATTTTCTTGTTCAAGCACTCCAAGTGCTTGTTTTCAAAATGTGTATTATTCTTTAAATGTGCCCCATCAGGTCTACACTAGACTACAAATGGGTGAAGAAGAACAGAATAATTCACAACCAACGTCACCATCTTTTTCTGCAATAACTGAAAATGTTATTTATGAATTAAACATTCTTAAAAAGGAATTTAAAGTTGATAAAAAATATTTGCATGAAGATTTTTATGCATAAAAAAATTCAGAAAAAATAAATTAGTTTTTAAAAAATTTTCTGAATAAAAGACAAGAAATTCAAAAACAATTTTATGACTTTGTCATTATAAAAGAAACTCATCTTTTATTTTTTGATTGGTTTGAAATTTATGCTTCTCAAAATAAAATTTCATATCCTTTCAAAGCCAATACCAAATCTGTTAACCCTGTTACTGCTAGGAACAAGGTCACATAATGGGATTTAAAAGATGGTAGGAAAGCTCAGTTTGAACACCCATCATTAAGAAACCTTAAATTATCACATCTAGAAACCATAGTAGATGCTGCTCCTTATAAAACCCAGGCGAGGATTTAAATAAGAATATTAAAAATGTTCTTCAACAAAACAATTTCACAAACACTCATCTTAGTACAATTGCCAAATAGTTAACTAGGATGGAAGAAACCCAAAAATTCACTATTGTTTCCCAAGTTGAAACAACTGATTCAAAACTGAAAAGTCCCATTTTCAAACCTTTTTAGATTTGAAAAATGAGCCGAAAACAGTTCAGGGAAGGTAAATAAGATTTTACCGAAGCTCTTAAAACCCAACTCAGTAGAATATAATAAACTTTTACTTCTACTCTAGTACTGATCGAAATAAAACTGTTAGTACTTTAGATCAGGTATCTGACTCTGAAGACTTATGGCAGACACAAAACGAGGAGTTGTGCAGACTCCATTGGCAGATAAGCCAGCCATTAATAATGGTTACGGCTCCAGACATAAGTATAGAAAATAGACCGAACATTTTGTCTCAGTCTAAATTTAATGCCTCTATTGTCTATGAATGGAATATAAATTGTATGTTTGAATACAACATCCTTAGTCTTTTACAACAGATGACTATGGCCTCCAATGCTTATAAAACCCAAATGAATCACCTGATAGGGCGATAGTTAAACTTTTAATTGTAGGATTTTCAAGCCAACTGAAAGGATAGTGGGATTATCATCTCACTACTTAATAGCAATTAGAAATATTAGGTACCATTCAAACTATAGAGGAAGGAACTCCCATCCTCGATGAACTAGGAATTCCTATTCCAGATGCAGTTGCAATCCTAATCCATGCGATTAGTATGCATTTCATAAGTGACCTTTCCCATTTAAAAGATAAAAACGTAGAATTGGTTTCAAACCGTAGGTTTAAAAAGCTTTATGACTTTCAAAATTACAAAAACACTTTCTTAACCAGGGTAATTTTTAGGGAAGATTCCAATCAACCGTTTTGGAAAGAAAAATTCTTAGTAGTCCTTTCTACACTTTTAGGAGAAAGAGTTAGAAATAAAATAAAAGAAGCCTTCGGAATTAGTCAAATTCCCTATAGTCATTTAACCTATGGAAAATTGGTTAGTTTTACACAAAAAGAAAGTTTAAAAATTCGTCAAGATTTAAAACCTCAAAAACATTTAAAATGGGAAATAAAGAAAACTAGGTAAGAATTAGGATCTTTTTGTAAATAGTTCAAAATTTCCACAGAAAATCAAACAAAAACCTGTGGAGGTTCCTGCTCAAAATCCTAGCCTTACAAACGATTTTTCTCAAAAGCATACAAGGAAGAGTTTTATAAAAGATCTAAACCTCAAAAACCTTACAGAAAATGAGGATCTTTCAAAAAACCCTACAAACCACAAACAAAATAGGTCACTTGTTACAAGTATGGCAAGCTTGGCGATCTTTTTAAATATTGCAAACTCAACAAAAAACTTCATGAGTTACAGGTTGAGGAAGAAACAATTCAAAAAATTGAAACAATCCTCCTTGAAACTTCTGAAAGTGAATATTAAGCAGAATCAACTGAAAATAACGATTCTTTTCAAAATGATGAATTAGCTGCCCTTGATTCCTCAAACAGTGAGTCTAGAACTAGCTCAAAATCAATTAATGTTTTGACAAAAGATCAAGAATTAATTCTTGATATCATCAAACAAGTGGAAGATTCAAAACTTCAAAAGGAAATCATAGAAAGCCTCTTTGAGTCTTTTGAACCAAAACCTTCAAAGCCTTTCACTTCAGCTTCTCCAAACAGTACTTATGATCTAACTAAGATTTTAGGTACTAAGACAAAAACAAAAACTCATGTTGCAATTCAATCACTTTAAGAAGAAATTAAAATTGTAAAACAAGAGCTAAAAACTCTTAAAGAAAGAGAGGATAAATAACTTTTGTAAAAGAAGGCTAGTTTCCCTCTTTTTAAATAGCCATCATGAAGAAATAGGAACTCAGCATGTGAAGACTTATCTTTGCAGCTCATCCAGTGACTTCATGTCTTAAAAGGCTCTCGAGATTGACGGAAGACCTCCTATAAGAAGACCCCTTCTTCCTAGTTGAAGGCAGAGACTTATTTTGAAGAGGATTCCCAGTCTTCAAACTCTCCCACTCACTTGGCATAGAATTTAGGAAGCTTATGTGTTGGGCATAAAACCCATATAATCTAGAGCTAAATGTTTATCTCCAAAACTTTTGTAATTATTTTTCTTTCTTCAATAATCTATAAGTGTAGCTCATGTGTTGAGCATTCTTACAATGCAATTTCTTTACTTTGTATCATTTTATTATTTAAAATATATATATTTTCTTTATATCTGTGATTTTATTTTTGTATTTTAAGTATGCTCTGCACTTGCAGTTTAGGCTGATCTGGTGCATCGAAAACTCTATTTTATTTTCTTGCATTGCATTTGGATATTTGTTGCGTGCAAAGAAAAATAATTACAAAAGTTTTGGAGATAAACACTCAGCTCTAGGTAACAAGGGTTTTATGCTTAATAAATGAGCTTCCTAAATTCAATGCCAAGTGAGTGAGAGAGTTTGAAGACTAGGAATCGTCTCCAAAATAAGTCTCTGCCTTCAACTGGGAAGAAGGGGTCTTGTTATAGGAGGTCTTCGGTCAATCTTGGGAGCCTTTTAAGACATGAAGTGACTGGATGAGCTATAAAGGTAAGTCTTCACATGCTGAGTTCCTGTTTCTTCATGATATCTATTTGAAAAGAGGAAAAGTAGCCGACAGAAAAAATGTCTTCTACTATTTTCTTTTTTATTTTTTTTTTAAATATGTTGTGCCTTATACAATAATATGGGCCAAAACCTAAAATTACAAGTTATGGATTTTTTCCATATGTTTAAAATTAAGATGGGTTGAGCCCAGGTTTAAAGAGGGGCTTGTTATAGGCTTAGACAGGAATTTGGGAAAATCTCATAACAATCATCTCTATTATCGTCTCCTAAATCTTCTATGGGCTTAGAGCTTGAAGATGGTCCTGCCTTTGAAGGGCCTGAAGAAGTGGTCATGCTCTTGAGGTGTTAGGCCATAATCTGAAAGTATTCTTTTTCAGTTTTTGTAGCTGCTAGTTAAGTCTAGGCCAGAAACTGCGTTGTAGAGGCATCTAGTTTCAAAAGACCTTGACTTTGAAGCCACTGACTAACTGCTGGTTTTTTTATAGAGTCAGGGACGGAGAACTTTGTCCACCACTTGATATTGAATCTTCTGACGAGAATAGTTGGAGCCTCCTGCTGAAAATATTCTAAGTACCAAACCGTTACCCAAGGTAAAAAGAATTTTGAAGCAAAACGCATCAAAGATGAAATCATTTTTCCCTATCAGAAGGTTTGAAAGAGGTTTTAAAAAGGTGATGGCTTTCCTGAACTTTTAGTTTAAGGATCTCAGGAGAAGCTATAAATAATTTCAACCAATGAACAAACCCATAAAGGGATTTTGGAAGGTTCATGTTTAAGGTTAAAATAAATCAGCCAATTGTGGGTGAAATTTGTGTTTCGAAAAAGAAAGGTATTATACCAGGCTTGCTGGTAATCCCAATATGTATATGACCAGCAATGGTTATACATAGTTTTAAAATCAATAGGGAAATATTTTGGTTAGTGGAGGTTTTGTCCCCACTCGAGAAGAGAGAAAATTTTGTGGATTTTCGCTGTTGAATAGTTTTTTTGGCCTGTTTTGGGATTGTTTTTTTATGGATATAGAACCGGTGAATTCCAAAATTGCTCTATAATAAGGTTGGGATTTTGTTAAATCCCATGGCTTAAAAAGCAGCCTTTTGGAAAAAATTTTTAAATAGCCATTTAAGGGTTTTATAGGAAAAATCCTTCCTCCATGGTTCATATATATTGAAAATTTATTTTAACAAAATATTTTGAAATGATTTTAGACTGTGATAACACAATCTGAGAATCATTTTGAGTTAAAACAAATTTTGAAGATTCCCCTTATAAGGATTTTGAAGAAATTACTCCGAGATCTGAGGGTTGAATAAGAATATTTTCACAAGATGTTTCTTGTGAAGGTTTTGAAATTTTTTCAGAAGAGGGTTTTGAAGTTGAAGATTTCCCTTTTATTTTTAAAGCAGTTTGAAGAGCTTTACCTGATTGTTGCTCCGCCAATTATTTGAAAAGTAAATCGAGTTCTGGTTGTTTGGAAAGAGTCCCAATCCATTGTTGGACTTGAGACTGTTTAAGTAGGGCTTGTTCATCTTTTTCGATAATTTGAGCCCAAAATTTAATTTCTGTGGCAGACGAGGCTGCTACAGGTTTTGATTCTCTTTGGTCCTTGTCTTGGACCACTTTTTCTTTTCCTTTTGATTTTTTGGGCATTTTTCGGTCATGTTTTGAAGAAATTCTCAGTTCAAAAAATCCGAAATTGAATTTTTATCTCCTCTAATAAATTCAATTTCAAAATCAAAAATACTTAGAATGGCCTGCCATCTGGCAAAATTTTGTTTTAAAATGATGTTTTGAACATCTTTTTGTAAAACTTCCTTTGCAGATTTATAATCAAAACGAAGTAAAAACTTTTGACTGAGTAAATCACTTTGGAATTTTGAAATGCACATGACAATTGAAAAAATTTCATTTTTAATAGTAGAATAGTTCTTTTGGTAATCATTCCAATGTACAGATGTGAACTGGACAATACATTCTTTCCCGCCCATTTTTTGTTTTAAAATGCCTCCATAACCTAATTCAGATATATCTGCTTCTACTATCTTAGGTGCGAAAAGATCGGCTAATTGTAGGATTGGAATTTTCTTAACCTATTTTTTAATTTGCTGGACATTCTGAGTGTGTTCACCAGACCAAACCACAGGATTTTTCTTCAATCTATCATGCAAGGGTTTTGATAATTGGTTGATATTGGGGAAAAAATCTAAGACATAATTTAAACTACCCAAAAACCTTTGGAGTTGGGTTTTGTCTAAAAGTTTGTTTGGAAATTTGTCAGCAAAGGCCAAAGATCTCTTAATTGGAGTAATTGTTCCTTGGGAAATATAATGTCCTAAGAAATGAATTGTTGTTTGGAAAAGAGAGATTTTTGTTTTTTAAACAACAAGTCTATTTTCTTTTTCCACATAGAAAAAAGTGTTAAGGTGTTTAAATTGTTGTTCAATTGATTCTGAAAAAATAAGAACATCATCAATGTAAATAACATAGAATTTTGAAAAAGGATTAAAAATTTCATTTACAATTTTGTAACGATATTTCGGGTCAATCTGGATTTGCTAAAAACCTGATTTCATATTAAATTTTGAGAAAACAAATGCAGAGTGAAGCTTTTGTAAACAATCTTTTTTGTTTGGAATCGGATACCGAATCCATTTTACACCCTTGTTTAATGGTTTGTAGTTAATTACAAGAAAAGTCATGCCTCTCTCTATTTCAGAGTTTTTGTTAACATAAAAAAACTACATAGCTCCAAGGAGATATGGATTTTGTGATTAGACCCTTTTGTTCCAAATCATGAATTTCTTTTCTACAATGTAGTTCAAGTTCATGGTTCATTTGGATTAGTCTGGCTTTTGTTTGAATTTATCTTTTTGAAAAATAATTTTTATATGGTAGATCAACCATATGCTATTTTCTATTCCAAAAAGTATCTGGAAAATCTGAGCAAATTTAATTTTTAATTTTCTTTTGAAAGTCAGAAATTTTTTCTTTTACCAAATGATTTTCCATATGTAAAAATAATTTTCTCTTTGTTTGCTTTAAAAGAAATACCATCATACGTGTCAGAATAGGGAGTAATCATATTAATAAATGGAGTCCCTAGAATGACTGTATGACTGATATTTTCTACCAAAATAAAAGGTGTTTTTATGAAAACGTTACCATTTTGAATGAAAGCTTCCGTTTTAAGTTTAATTTTCATGTCGGAGTTATTAGCTACGATAAGTTTTTCAAAAGTTTTTTCAGAAAATCATTTTGGGACGAAATAGCTTTTTAAACAATTTAAATCGACCCCTGTGTCAAAAAGAGCAACTGTATCGATCTTAAAATCATCTGTAAAAATCAGAGAAATTTTGACTAAATATTTTCTTGAAGTCATTTCTCGTAAAATAAATAAGAAATCATTTGGCACTTGTTCTAGACTTTGGATTTCATTTTCTAAGTCAAGGTTTGCTATCTCATTTTCTTCCCTTTCTTCATTTTCATTGTCATTGGAACTGGAGTCCTTTGAAAAAAGAGCGTGAAGAAGTTTTGAATCATTCTCCTGTTTTTCTTTGAGAGTTTTTAGCTCTTGTTTTACAAATTTAATTTCTTCTTGAAGTGATTGAATTGTAATAGTAGTTTTTATTTTTGTCTTAGTACCTCAAATCTTAGTTAGATCATAAGTATTGTTTGGAGAAGTTGAAGCGAAAGGCTTTGAAGGTTTTGGTTCAAAAGACTTCAGGAGTTTTTTTATAATTTCCTTTGGAAGTTTTGAATCTTCCACTTATTTGATGATATCAAGAATTAATTCTTGATCTTTTGTCAAAACATTAATTGATTTTGAACTAGCTCCCAACTCACTGTTTGAGGAATCAAGGCAGCTAATTCATCATTTTGAAAAGAATCATTAGTTTTGAAGTTTTAAATCTTGACAGATTCTTAAACCTCTTTTTTGTGTAAAACTAACCAATTCTCCATAGGTTAAATGACTACAGGGGCTTTGACTAATTCCAAAGGCTTTTTTTATTTTATTTCTAACTCTTTCTCCAAAAAGGGTAGGAAGGCCTGCTATGAATTTTTCTTTCCAAAACGGTTGATTGGAATCTTCCCTAAGCATTACCCTAGTTAGGAAAGTGTTTTTGTAATTTTGAAAGCCAGAAAGCTTTCTACACCTAAGGTTTGAAAGCAATTCTACATTTTTATCTTTTAAATGAGAAGGGTCACCTATAAAATGCAGACTAATTGTACGAATTAGGATTGCAACTACATCTGGAATAGGATTTCCTAGTTCATTGAGGATGGGAGTTCCTTCCTCTGTAGTTTGAATGGCACCTAATATTTCTAATTGTTGTTGGGCAGTGAGATGATGATCCTACCATCCTTTTAGTTGGCCTGAAAATCTTGCAATTAAAAGTTCATTTATCGCCCTATCAGGTGTATTCGTTTGGGTTTTATAACCATTGGAGGCCATAGTCATCTGTTGTACAAGACTGAGGATATTATATTCAGACATACCATCTATGTTCCATTAATAGATAGTAGAGGCATTAAATTTAGACTGAGACAAAATATTCAGTCTATTTTCTATACCTAGAAGTCTGGAGCCGTAACTATTGTTAATGGTTGGCTTCTCTGCCAATGGAGTCTGTATAACTCCTCGTTTTGTGTCTGCTGTAAGTCCTTAGAGTCAGATACCTTATCTAAATTACTAACAGTTTTGTTTCGATAAACGATGTCTTGGACAACTAATGGAGTAGAAGTAGAAGTTTATTATATTCTACTGAGTTGGGTTTTAAGAGTTTTGGTAAAATCTGATTTACGTTCCTTGAACTGTTTTTGACAATTTTTTGAAATCTAAAAAGTTTGAAAACAGGACTTTTCAGTTTTGAATCTGTTGTTTCAACTTGGGAAACAACATTGACTTCCTAGGTTTCCTCTATCCTAGTTAACTGTTTGGCAATTGTACTAAGATGAGTGTTTGTAAAATTGTTTTGTTTAAGAACATTTTTAATATTCTTGTTTAAATCCTCGCTTGGGTTTTTATAAGGAGCAACATTTACTGTGGTTCCTAGATGTGCTAATTTAAGATTTCTTAATGGCTGGTGTTCAGATTGAGCTTTCCTATCATCTTCTAAATCCCATTATATGACCTTTTTCCTAGTAGTAACAGGGTTAATAGATTTGGTGTTGGCTTTAAAAGGATATGAAATTTTATTTTGAGAAGCGTAAATTTCAAACTAATAAATAAAATAAAACATGAGTTTTATCAAAGACATAAAACTCTTTTTGAATTTCTTGTCTTGTATTCAGAAAATTTTTGAAAAACCAATTTTTTTTTTTGAGTTTTTGTATATATAAAAATCTTCATGCAAGTATTTTCTATCAACTTCAAATTCTTTTTCAAGAATTTTTAATTCATTAATAACATTTTCAGTTATTACAGAAAAAAATGGTGAAGTTGGCCGTGAATTATTTTGTTCTTCTTCACCCATTTATGGTCTAGTGAAGACCTGATAGGGTACATTTGAAGAATAATCCACATTTTGAAAAGAAGCACTTGGAATACTTGAACAAAAAAATCTTGGGTTTTGAAAACTCTCTGTTCCATCAGGAATATGAATAACCGAGGGAAGTCTTGAGGCTCTACCCAAGTCTACAGTACTCGTGGAAGAACCAGTAGCTGAATATCGATGGCTGAAGCTCGATAAAGCTTAGTTTTACCTTTCCATTATCGTATTGAGTAATTTCCCTTAAATGCGTATTCGGTTTTGTCTAATCAGGATACCTTGGTTTTGAAACACCTTCCAAGATCCATTCTTCGGGAAGACTGATATCTTTCCAAAGGATACATTTTGGAATAATAGTATTAGATCTGGATAGATCTGTTTGTAAAAAGAGGGTTTCACCCTTTTTAAAATCAACATTTTTATCTGCAATAAAAGCTGAAACCATGGCTTTGTAATGCACTCTAAAAATAATTGCTACTGCAATTGATCCTTCCAGTATTTTGTAATTATGAGTCTTGATTTGCAAAATCAAAGATTTTTAAATATTTGTATCTTTTAAAGATAATGGAATATCTGGATAGCATTCAAAGAAGATTGGTCCTTGACAAAGACTCGATTCTACTGAAGCTATCATGGAATCCTAAAAGCTTAACGACCTAGCATCCCTCAAAATGCAAAATATTGAGGTGTTTAAGCCATCTTTTGTAACACCCCAGAAAACTGTAACACCCCCTTCCCATATGTAGGCGAACCCATCCGCATCGGAGTGAGATGTCGTATGAGCAGGGGTTCACCACACAGATCAATACAAAAACATACATTCAATACCATAATACATACTAGAAATTAGCGAAAATTAAAACTTTAGGAAACATCAGAATGATCATGCATTAATATAATAACATTCATTACAATAATGTTCTGATCACAACTGATATTACAAAAATAGATACAACTGTTAGAGATACATAGCGGAAGCTTACAAAAACTATATACAATAGAGAGTTCTATTACAAAAGAATCATACTACAAAAATTAAGCCCTAACACTAATCCCTCTGTGTTGCCTTGACTGGCGGTGACTCTCCCAAAAGTAAAATGCCTTTCGCACCTGCACGGGTGAAAACACCGTGCTAAGCGATAACGCTTAGTGGGGAACAAACAATAATATATGGAGTGCCATACACAATGGTCGTCAAGGCAAATCACATACGATATGGTATACTGAAAATCATAAGATATAATCACAATAAAATTCCATTCATAACCATTCAAAGGTTCAATAACATATTCAAATGCCAACAGCTCATATACTCATAATTAGAGTCATTCAGATTCAAATACTTATAATCATATCAGACAAATCATAACACCTATTGACTCACAGTAGTGGATAATGAGTAAACGCGTAGCAGTACCTTACGGGTACGAATCGACACGTAGCGGTACCTTATGGGTACGAATTGGGAAAATAGTATCATATTTTCTCTTTTCAAAACATTTTACAAAGGGATCTTAAAAAAGATCTGAACACGTAGAAGTTCGGGAGGAACTAAATAGGGACCTGATTAGTGTCCAAAACAGTACAGAGGCTGCAGCAAAAGGACTCTTTTAGGCATGCCTAACTATCCACTAGATTGACTCTTACAGGTCATGCATAAGCCATTAAATCACATTCAAGTATAACATATGGTTTATACAGGAGAATCATGAACTTAGATATGCATAACATGTAACATGCGATACAATTTACCATAAATATTATTTGACTAAATTGAAATGCCAAATAATGTCATTTACTAATTAATAATACACAAATAAAGGTTGAAAACCCAAATTAGAAGAAAAAGGAGCAAAAATAACTCAATTGGACATTTTACCAAAAATGGGGACAGTAGAGTTTTACACGGCGGTATGACATTGTCTTACCGCCGTGTAAATCGAAGGAGTACAAGTCGTGCATGAGGGACACGACTCGTGTCGCTTTCCTTCCCACAAGTGCCCAGAAAGCTCTTACATGGCAGTATGGAGTTTCTTACCGCCGTGTGGCCCGATGGACAGCATTCCAGGGGGCATTTACACAGCGGTATGGAACCCCCATACAGCCGTGTAAAAGGACCTGAACCCAGAAAATGCCAGAGAAAAACACACAACTCAAAATCCAATTTAACATACTTCAAAATCAAACTATATACTCATCAAAATCAACTTAAAACCCACCTTTTCAAGCTCATGAACTCAAAAGAACATGCATTAACATGAGTAAATCACCCAAACCAAAACCAACAACTCATAATCCAAAAACTTAATCAATTGCATATATAATTCAATAAAATCACAACATAAGTTTTATAATCCAACATACTCAAAATTCATGTCATATATACCATTATAACATCATTAAACAAGCAAATTTCCAGAAATAAATAAAGAACACCATAATCATCCAAAATGCACATAATTCCCAAACAAAATCCCAAACCTGAAATCCTTAGCTCCAAATTACTTGGTGCCACTTCCACCAGCCTTCTCCTTCACCTTGGGATCGCGAGGAGGCTCAACTAACAAACATACCCAAAATCATAAAATCAAAACTCCAAACCAGCAAATAAGAAGAAAAGATGAAGAAGAAGAAATGCAACAAAACTTACCAAATGAGGTTAAGGGATGATCAATCTCCCACCAACAATCTCTTGGATCCAAGCTAGGGCACTCAAGGAATGAGAAAAGGAAGAAGAGAAGTAGGGAGAAGAGAAAAACGGAAAAGGGAAACAAAATCTGCTTTCCTTATTCTCTTTCTTCTAATTACCTCTCTTTCCTTACCCTAGCCAAGTGTCATTTCCTCATTGGTGGAGACTGACCATTCATACCCAACAAGCATGCACTACACACATACAATGCCATCCTCACTAAAGCACACCCTGCCAACATGTGAACATGCACACACTATCACAACCCAACAGAGCACACCCTAACAACCTATATGTACACACACTCTAGTAAAATCCCCAAAACATGCATTTTACCCTAAATACCCTTATCACATGCCTTCACACACATAATGCACACATGCACAAATGGCTCCAACTTCTAGGGGGCAAACGGGGTGTTACAACTGTCCCCTACTAATAGGAATTTTGTTCTCGAAATTCTCACTTTAACTGAAAAGCTGTGGATACTGAGTCCTCATCGTTGCCTCTGGTTCCCAAGTCACTTCTTCAATACCATGATGATGCCATAATACCTTGACCAAAGGGATTTGCTTATTCCTCAACTGCCTTACTTCCTGAGCTAAAATGGCCTTTCGGTTCCTCATCATATGAATAATCTGGCTGCACTTGCACATCTTGAACCGACAACACATGCGAAGGATCTGATCTATACTGACAAAGCATGGAAACATGAAAAACATCATGCAACTTCGCCAACTCCATCGGTAAAGCCAACCTATAGGCTACCGGACCAACCTTTGCTAATACCTCATAAGGTCCAATAAACCAAGGACTGAGCTTACCTTTCTTACCAAATCGCAACACTTTCCTCCAAGGTAAAACCTTAAGGAAAACTTTATCCCTGACCTCAAACCGAATATCTTTTCTCTTCAGGTTAGCATAGGACTTCTGCCTATCCTTAGCCACTTTCAGATTCCGCTGCACAACTCTGATCTTCTCCTCAGTATCTCTAACCAACTCTGGCCCAACAACGGAACGCTCGGTCAACTCTGTCCAACAAATTGGAGTCCTATATGGCCGACCATACAAAGACTCATACGGTGACATACCGATGCTCAACTAATAACTATTGTTGTAGGAAAACTCCATAAGCTGCACATATCTGTCCCAACTTCCAGAGAAATCCAAAGGACAAGCCCGAAGTATATCCTCCAAAATCTGAATGACCCTCTCTGACTGCCCATCTGTCTGAGGATGAAATACCGTACTGAAATTCAACTTGGTACCCAAAGCTCTTTGCAATTCCTTCCAAAACTTCGATGTGAACCTTGGATCCCGATCTGACACTATAGATGATGACACTCCATGCAATCTAACTACCTCATCCACATAAATACCGGCTAGCTTATCCATCGAATAATCCACTCAAACTGGCAGAAAATGAGCTGACTTCGTAAGCTGATCCACAATCACCCAAACCGAGTCATGCTTCCTCTGAGTAAACAGCAAACCCGACACAAAATCCATAGCAACGTCATCCCATTTCCACTCAGGGACGGGCAAAGAAGTGAGCAATTCTGAAGGGACTTGATGCTCAGCCTTTACCTGCTGATAGGTCAAACACTTGGCCACATAATCCACAATGTCTCTCTTCATGCCAGACCACCAATAGAATTGCATCATGTCCCGATACATTTTCTCACCATCGGGATGCATAGTGAAAACCGTAGTGTGTGTCTCACTCAAAAGCTGTTTCCTTAACTCAACATTCTCGGGCACACACAAACGATTCCTATACATAAGCACCCCATCCAAAATCGAGAAGTCTGATTGCTTACCCTGCTGAACCTCTAGCAAAGTCTGTTGCAATCTCACATCATCCTTCTGAGCATCCACTATCAACTGTCTCAAGGTAGGTTTCACTCTCAATTGGGCAACCAAAGCCCCATCTGAATCAAATCTCCATCGGAACCGTCTCAAGAACAAATCCGAAACTGACTTCCTACTCAAAGCATCTGCAACCACATTGGCATTACCCGGATGGTAATCCAAGATGCAGTCGTAGTCCTTGAACAACTCTAACCATCGTCGCTGCCTCATATTCAACTCCTTTTGTGTGAGGAGGTACTTTAAACTCTTGTGATCCGTAAAGATCCTACACTTCTCCCCATACAGATAATAATGCCAAATCTTCAAAGCAAAGATCACAGCCGCCAATTCCAAATCGTGCATCGGATAATTCCTCTCATGTGGCTTTAACTGACGGGAAGCATAAACCACTACTTTTCCCTCTTGCATCAACACACAATCGAGCCCAACACCGGAAGCATCACTGTACATCACAAACTATGTACCCGAGATGGGTTGAGTAAGTACAAGAGCTTCGACTAACAACCTCTTCAACTTCTCAAAACAGGTTTGACACTTATCCG
This sequence comes from Excoecaria cochinchinensis, assembly GCA_947683425.1. Taxonomy (NCBI): domain Eukaryota; kingdom Viridiplantae; phylum Streptophyta; class Magnoliopsida; order Malpighiales; family Euphorbiaceae; genus Excoecaria; species Excoecaria cochinchinensis. The sequence goes on from CANTUQ010000063.1 coordinate 2,866,765, forward strand.
ACCATTCAAATCTAACTCCTTTCCTCAAGAACCTCGTCATAAGAGCAGCAATCTCTGAGAAACCTTTCACAAATTGACGATAGTAGCCTGCTAACCCAAGAAAGCTTCTCACTTCCGAAACATTCCAAGGCGCTTTCCAATCCACAATCGCCTCAATCTTAGACGGATCAACTTAGATACCCTGAGCCGATACAATATGCCCCAAGAAAGACACTTCCCGAAGCCAAAAGTCACAGTTGCTAAGCTTTGCAAACAACCGATGCTCCCTCAAAATTTGCAAAACCAACCGGAGATGCTCCTCATGCTCACTCTCATCTCTGGAGTAAACCAAGATGTCATCTATAAACACCACTACAAATCGGTTAAGATATGGCCTAAACACTTGGTTCATCAAATCTATGAAAGCCGCAGGTGCATTGGTCAAACCAAACGGCATCACTAAAAACTCATAATGGCCATACCGAGTCCGAAATGCAGTCTTAACCACATCCGCATCTTGAACTCACAACTGATAGTAAACCGACCGAAGGTCAATCTTGGAGAAAACACCTGCACCCCAGAGCTGATCAAACAAATTCTCGACTCTAGGCAAGGGATACTTATTCTTCACTATGACCTTGTTAATTTGCCTATAGTCGATACACATCCTCAAAGAACCATTTTTCTTCTCCATAAACAACACCAGAGCTCCCCATGGAGATATGCTGGGTCTAATAAACCCCTTATCCAATAACTCTTGTAGCTGAGTTTTAAGTTCTCTCAACTCTATAGGAGCCATCCGATAAGGTGCTTTCGAAATGGGCGAAGTACCCGGCAAAATCTCTATGGACAACTCCACTTCTCTCTCTAGAGGCAAACCAGGCAATTCACTCGAAAACACATCACTAAACTCCTTAACAATGGGGATATCCTCAATCTCAACCTGATCACGCTTCAAATCCAAAAAAATTGCTAAGAATTCCTCACGTCTTTTTCTCAAAAACCGCTTAGCTTGCATGGCAGATATCACATTACTTAAAGAACTCAAACCCAAACCTTTGACCACTATCGAAGACTGATCTCTATCCCGAAGCACAACTACCTTTCTATGACAATCCACAATCGCCCGATGCTTACTAAGCCAATCCATACCCAAAATCAGATCAAACTCTCGAAATGACAACTCTATCAAATCAGCAGGAAACTCAACACCCTGAACGAAAAGGGGACAATTCCTATGCACTCTACTCACATTGACACTATGCCCTAAAGGATTGGTCACACAAACCTCATAATCTAACTAGACAATATCATGCATCTTATCAAACAATATACTTGTGTACAAATATGAGTGTTTGGAGCCAGGATCAATTAGAGCATATAACTCAGTGTCAAAGAGTAGGAACTTACCAGCTATCACATCCGGGGCATCTTGCTCATCCCGAGCTCTCATGGCATAAGCTCTAGCAGGAGCCGTCAAAGGAAAATCAACAAACTCTAATGGAGCTCCCTCTCTATGCCGACTGCCTCGACCTCTACCTCGGCCTCTACCATGACTAGCTTGCGGAGCATTCAAACCAACTCTGCTAGCCTCACGCTGATCACCAAAAGCCTCATACCTCGGATAATTTGCCAGGTAGTGATCAGTGCTACCACATCTGAAACAGCCACCTACACTTACCCCAGTGGCGCTTACTACAGTGCGAACACTCAGGCAACACATCAGTCCTCAAACCAGAACCACCTCTGCCAGAACCAGAACCCCTAGCAGAACCTTGCCTCCTGCCTCTCGAAGTAGGGCCTGAAGAAGATTCATCATGCGGGTTCCTAGACCTCTTACCCGATGATGATGACGATCCTGATCCACCACGAGGGGGATTCCTCCTCTTAGAATCGACTCAGATCTCTCAGCCTGAACTGCTGCTTGTACAATTTGGTAGTACCCAATACCCGGAGTACTCATTAGAGAAATAATTATAGCTCTAAGTGACTCATTCAAACCGGCTTCAAAATGCCTACATCTGAACTCTTCCCTCAGGAGCATACTTAGCCAATCTGTTAAACTCCTTCTCAAACTCTGAAACTGTCATCGCTTTCTATTTCAAACTCAGAAACTGTGCCCACTTGGCATCCTTATACTCCCGAGTCACATACTTACTTGTAAATTCCCTATCGAAGAACTCCCATGTGACTAGGTCAGGCAACTGGGGATGTCTTCGAACCAACTTCCACCAGTCAAAGGCGGATCCTTGCAACAGGGCTATAACGCACTCTACCCGCCTCTCCTGAGGACACCGAATCTCATCCAAGGCAAGCTCTACCTTCTCTAACCACTTCTCAGCGTATTCTGATTCATCCAAACTGGTCCCATAAAAATCTTCTGCACCGACCTTCCTCAGATTCTTAGTAGGTACGGTCACACTCTTAATGACCTTAGCCATATCCTGCGAAATCTTCAACATAACCTCAAAGGGCATGGCCGCAGCCTCAGGTTGCGCCCTAGCAGGTTGAGCCGACACAGACATAGAAGGATCGACTGCTTGAGGGTTCACACTCTCGGCGGACTCCTCAAGTGATCCATGCCTCAAATTAGAAGCCATCTAAAACAAACAAGAGGACAATCGCATCAGCCAACACAATCCTAGACATATACACATAGATGCACATCAACACCCAGAAAACGCCTAACCGAAGCTCTAATACCAAAAACTATAACACCCTAGAAAACTGTAACACCCCCTTCCCATACGTAGGTGAACCCATCCGCATCGGAGTGAGATGCCGTATTAGCAGGGTTGTCACCACACAGATCCATACAAAAACATACATTCAATCACATAATACATACTAGAAAACAGTAAAAATTAAAACTTTAGGAAACATCAGAATGATCATGTATTAATATAATAACATTCATTACAATAATGTTCTGATCACAACTAATATTACAAAAATAGATACAACTGTCAAAGATACATAGCGGAAGCTTACAAAAACTATATACAATATAGAGTTCTATTACAAAATAATCATACTACAAAAATAAAGCCCTAACACTAATCCCTCTAGGTTTGCTTGACTGGCGGCGACTCTTCCAAAAGTAAAATGTCTTTCGCACTTGCATGGGTGAAAACACCGTGCTAAGCAATAACGCTTAGTGGGGAACAAACAATAATATATGGACGGCCATTCACAATGTCCGTCAAGGCAAATCACATACGATATGGCATACTGAAAATCATAAGATATAATCACAATAAAATTCCATTCATAACCATTCAAAGGTTCAATAACATATTCAAATGCCAATAGCTAATATACTCATAATTAGAGTCATTCAGATTCAAATACTTATAATCATATTAGACAAATCATAACACCTGCTAACTCACAGAAGTGGATAATGTGTAAATGCATAGCAGTACCTTACGAGTATGAATCGACACATAGCGGTACCTTACGGGTACGAATCGGAAAAACAGTATCATATTTTCTCTTTTCAAAACATTTTACGAAGGGATCTTAAATAAGATCCGAACACGTAGAAGTTCGCAAGGAACTAAATAGGGACCTAATCAGGGTCCAGAACAGTACAGAGGCTGTAGGAAAAGGACTCTTTTAGGCATGCCTAACTATCCACTAGACTGACTCTTGCAGGTCATACATAAGCCATTAAATCACATTCAAGTATAACATATGGTTTATATAGGAAAATCATGAACTTAGATATGCATAACATGTAACATGCGATACAATTTACCATAAATATTATTTAACTAAATTAAAATGCCAAATAATGTCATTTACTAATTAATAATACACAAATAAAGGTTGAAAACCCAAATTAGAAGAAAAAGGAGCAAAAATAACTCAATTGGACATTTTACCAAAAATGGGGACAGTAGCATTTTACACGTCGAAATGACATTGTCTTACCACCGTGTAAGACACTTTACATAGGGGTAAGGCAAAGCCTTACCGCCGTGTAAATCAAAGGAGCACGAGTCGTGCATGAGGGACACGACTCTTGTTGCTTCCCTTCCCACAAGTGCCTAGAAAGAACTTACACGGCGGTATGGAGTTCCTTACCGCCGCATGGCTCGATAGACAGCATTCCAGGGGGCGTTTACATGGCGGTATGGAACCCCCATACAGCCGTATAAAATGACCTGAACCCAGAAAATGCCAGAGAAAAACACACAACTCAAAATCCAATTTAACGTACTTCAAAATCAAACTATACACTCATCAAAATCAACTTAAAACCCACCTTTCCAAGCTCATGAACTCAAAAGAACATGCATTAACATGAGTAAATCATCCAAACCAAAACCAACAACTCATAATCCAAAAACTTAATCAATTGCATATATAATTCAATAAAATCACAACTTAAGTTTTATAATCCAACATACTCAAAATTCATGTCATATACACCATTATAACATCATCAAACAAGCAAATTTCCAGAAATAAATAAAGAACACCATAATCATCCAAAATGCACATAATTCCAAAACAAAATCCTAAACCTGAAATCCTTTGCTCCAAATTACTTGGTACCACTTCCACCAGCCTTCTCCTTCCCCTTGGGATCGCGAGGAGGCTCAACTAACAAACATACCCAAAATCATACAAACACAACAAACCCAAATCAAAACTCTAAACCAGCAAATAAGAAGAAAAGATGAAGAAGATGAAGAAATGCAATAAAACTTAACAAATGAGATTAAGGGATGAACAATCTCCCACCAACAATCTCTTGAATCCAAGCTAGGGCACTCAAGGAATGAGAAAAGGAAGAAGAGAAGTAGGGAGAAGAGAAAAAAGGGAAAGGGAAACAAAATCTGCTTTCCTTATTCTCTTTCTGCTAATTACCCCTCTTTCCTTACCCTAGTCAAGTGTCATTTCCTCATTGGTGAAGATTGACCATTCATACCTAATAAGCATGCACTACACACACACAATGCCATCCTCACTAAAGCACACCTTACCAACATGTGAACATGCACACACTATCACAACCCAACATAGCACACCCTAACAACCTATATGTACACACACTCTAGTAAAATCCCCAAAACATGCATTTCACCCTAAATGCCCTTATCACATGCCTTCACACACATAATGCACACATGCACAAATGGCTCCAACTTCTAGGGGGCAAACGGGGTGTTACATCTTTGGTTAAAGGTTTGATTCCTACATGGACAAGGCCTATGTGAATATAGTTGTATTTCCTATCTCGGTATTTTTGCAAAGTTTTCTGAGAAAGAAGTTGGATGGTTTCAAAAGGTTTTTAAATTTGAACATCTATTTCTTCCGTTTTAATGACACAATCAGTTTTAAAAAGATTTTGAAACATATCAGTTTTATAAACTTGATCTTTTTTAATCTTTGGAATTTTTTAATTATTTAAAGATTTTTGAAAATCCTTAATAGTGATTTCTTCACTATTTGTCGAATGTTTTAAAATTGATTTTGTGGAATCTAAAGTAAGAGAACTTGAAAGAGAAGTGGATCTACAAAATAAATTATTCATAATTTTGAAAATATAATTATTTTTGAAAAAATGTATTTTCTTACCCGGATAAACTTGCCCTGGAACCTTACTACCTTAGATGCCAACCAATGGCTCAAACGGGGACTTCCTGTCTCGCAACTATTATTACCCATAAAATAACTTAGTTTTTTCAATCACAATTAACTATTCCAAACTATAAATAATTAATCTTATCTAATCACTACCCCCAATAGCTCTGATACCAATATATATATATATATATATATATAATGCTTTAACAAAATCTTACTCTTATTCTTAAACATAATTCCATTTTTTATTCCGCTTACATTAACATACATACATTACTTTTCTGTTTCCTTATTATCTTTACATATCCATAATCATTTCTTAATAATAATCATTTCTTAATAACCATACCATATTCATATTTTATTTAATTATTACACTACCATTCATACACTTAATTTCTTTTCTATTAAATTCACTTTCGTTTTACTTATTATTTTATTCTAATCTTATTTATGTCATTACTAGGGCTGTGCGTCGGTCGGTTTTGGGTCAATCCGAACCAAACCCGAACAACCCGAGACCAAAAAAAAAGCCTAAATACCAACCCAAATCGACCCTAATTATTAGTAAGGCCCCGAATCGAATAACTCAACCTTTTTTGGGCCCCGAATCGAATAATTCAAATGACCCAAAATTCTATTTTCCTAGATCATCAAGAGTTTAACCATCCACACAAAAAATTATTTTTACAGCATCTTGCAATCCACTGGATTTGCCCTTCTTGGTCTTCAAATCTGCAGCATTTTAACCAAATTACAAACTACAAACTCTAAACACTTCACAAAAAAATCAAAAGTTTAACCAAAAAAATCAAATGAAAATGAAAATCATTTTTACAGCATCTTGCAATCCATCGGATTTACCTTTTAAATCTGCAGCATTTTAACGAAATTACAAACTACAAACTCCAAATACAATTTCACAAAAAAATCAAAAGTTTAACAAAAAAATTAAAAATCAAATGGAGACAGAGAGAGGAGAGTGATTTTGATTTATTTGATATGGGTATGAGAGAGAGAAACCATAGCTGCAGCTGAAGAACCACGCTGACAGCAAAAAAATTAAAAAAAAAATCAAAAGTTTAACAAAAAAAATCAAAATCAAAAGGAGGCAGAGAGAGGAGAGGGATTTTGATTTAATATGGGTATGAGAGAGAGAAAGAGCAGAGAGAGGAGAGGGAGGGACATTGAATTTTTAATATGGGCATGGGAGAAAGAAAGAACACAGATAGGAGATGGTTATGGAATAGGAAAGGGTGCTCAAATAGGAAAGTAAAAGAAAAAAGAGAAAATAATTAAAAAAAAATCACTAAACAAATTTTGCACAGCTTGGGATTTGAACTCAAGTAAACAGGTAGTGGAGATTAATGACTTCACCACTAGGTCAAATCTCATCAAGTTATATTAAATATTGTGCATAATATATGTAGGGTTTCAGTCAGGTTCGGGTTAGGCAGGGTTTTCACCCGACCTGACTCGAACCTGAACAAAGTAAAACCCCTTCACCCGACCCGACCCTAACTACCCAAACAACCCTAGCCGAATGCATATTTCAGGTCGGATTACTCGGGTTATTCGGGTCGGGTCGGGTTTTGCACACCCCTAGTCATTACTTTGCTTAACCATAACATATACCATAATTTTTATTTATTACATAATACAATTTCAACATAAATTATATTATTCATTAATCTAAAAATTCCAATTAAATTAGTCTACACTCCATTTTAACTAAACATTCATATTATAACATTAGTTTCATTAATTTAATCAAATACACATTAATTCTCTTTGATAAAGCATTTGGTCAACTTAAGATTCGTCATCCATAATTTGATTTCTTCCATTTATCATTTAACTCATTAAATTACATGTTAATTTACATAGATATATACTTAAATGTCATTAAACTTTAAAATAATCCATGTTAAACCTTAGTACACAATTCGACCATCATTAGATTTCTTCTTACAAATTTCTTCTTTCAATCTTAACCATTTAAATCATCATTTTTAATCTCCATTAACATGTCTATAACCATAATTTCATTTATTGATGGGTGTCAAAACCAATAAAAATAAAATTTCTACTATTAACTAAATTTAACTTATAAATAAGGTTGAGCAGGGCCGAATCCACAGGAATTGGACGAGTTTTAATTTTTTGAATAACCAAAAATAAATAACAAAAATAAAAAGGGGGCTTTTGTAAATAAAGAATCAAAAATACATAATTGAAATAATAATAAATAAAAAATAAAAAATAAATAAAAATAAAATAAAAGATGAAAAACTCCAGATAATGGTATTGGCAACACATGATTCAATTTACTGATTATGGATGAAAAGATAACTTTAAAATCATGCAATGGATTAGTTATAGTCATCGACTTTGTGCTCCCTACTAATCTTTTCGTATTAACATGCTAATCAAGTAAGACTATAATTAACCGTTAATCAATAAACAGTCCTCTCTCAGCGACATAATTTAATTTATTGACAGGTTTATGAATTAGAAAGACCTGACCTAAGTTAACCAATTTCTCAGCGAAATTGATTTAAACCAAAACATGCATTTACTTAATACAACGACCCTTCTCAGTGTTCCAATACTAATTGCCACTTATTATTGATTTTACCAAATAATTACGGATTTGATAATCTCAATTAGCTATATATTATTTAATTAAATGAACAATGGCCCTTATTGTGCAAATAATAAATAACAATCGAGATATAGTTTCTCTAAACCACAGTAAATAACATGAACAGCATATAAAAATAAAGAGAAAATTAAGCAAGAACAATCTCACAGTAATTTGGTTGAATCCTGCCCTTGAATTAACCTTTAATTAGAAATAAAAGGTTAGCCAATCATGGCCAAGAACAAAAATAAAATAAAAAAAAAGAAAGAAAATTCCTATCACATAGATGGAAGAACAGAGGTGGAGGCTGCCAAAGCTACTGTTCACGTTCTCCCCTTGCTTTTTTAAAAAATAAAACCTAAAAAATTTAGGAATGTAGTTGATTACTATCCAAACTTGGAAAATAAAATAAACATATTAAATGTAATTTAATCCTTCTAAAAATACTGCCTTTTATCTCCTAAATTATAAACTAAATGTCCCTAAAAATCAGATGGAGGATAGCTGGCGGCTAGGGCAACTTTGAATTTAAAACTATAAGGCTGGTACTCTGCTGTCGCGACTCCCTTGGGCAAGGTAAAAGCTTTCCCTTGCCCCTTAATTAGCCTTGGGCAAGGCAAACTCCAAATTCATCTCTTGCTTCCAAACTTCTCTGAATCTTCAAGGCTACTCTAATTCACTCCAATTAGTTTTAATTTGCTCATTTTTCACCACTTTGGTTTTACAATGATCAAAATCACAAAACAAGTAAAAAACACCAAAATATGCTAAAATTAAGTGCATGAAAGTGAGCAAAAATCAATGATTAATATGCTATTTTAGTGACTCATCAAATTCCACCACACTTAACCCATGTTTGTCCTCAAGCATGAATCAAACCTCAAATCAATCCTGTAAAAAATTCTCTTAGCCAAAAACAGATCCCAATTCCACAAGCTTTGACCACATCAAGACGCAAGGCAAATTAGAGAAAATATCCAAAACAACTTATTACAATTTCATTTCAAAACACGGATTCCTCAATTACCTTTTCAAGGTAGAAACAATAAGGTTTTGTGAATTAATCAAGCAACAATTTATTTCCCACTTCCAAATTAAATCACTGCACAAAAGTAACTTATCAAACCAAATCAGACACCACAATTACACACTTCATTGGATAAAGGAAAGAAGAAACCAAGAAAAATAAAATTCCTACTCTTAACTAAATTTGACTTGTAAATAGCAATGAGCAGGGTCGAATTCACATGGATTGGTTGAGTTTTAATTCTTTAAATAACCTGAAATAAATAATAAAAATAAAATAGGGGTTTTGTAAATAAAGAATCAAAAATACAGAATTAAAATAATAATAAATAAAATGAAGAAAATAAATAAAAGTAAAATAAAAGGTGAGAAATTCCAGTTAAAGAAGGAAGAATGCCGTAAACAAATAAAATAAAAATAAAAATAAAAATGCTGAAATTAAATCTAAATAGTGACTGCTTAGCCTTAGGCAAGGTTAAGAGTTGGGTTGCCTCCCAAAAGCGCATTTATTTAATGTCTTTGGCTAGACGTCTTTGGACTTTTAGGCCTCTCAATTCGGTCTCAAATTCTATTTTTGTGTCCTTCCATTCATCACTTCCTGAAAATTGGTATTAATTACCAAATCCTTCTCAAATTTGTTAGAATTTTTGAACATGGTGTCCACACAAAACGATGAATTCAAATTATTAGAATTACCACCCAATTCAAAAGATTTATTTTCTAAAGATTCAATAACATCCACCTTAAAAATACTAAACACATCACTAAAATTTTTCTTAGTATCACAAACATAAAATTTAATTATTTCTCCATCAAACTCCATAGTGAGTGTATCCTTATGCACATCAATTATTGCTTTGGTTGTACTAAGAAATGATCTCCCTAACAAGATATCTGAAGAATTTGAGAATTTATCATCCTCCATGTTAAGCACATGAAAATCAGTAGGAAAAATTAAACCATCAATGTTTACCAAAATATTCTCCAATACTCTTTCAGGGTAAAAAAAAAAAAGACTTATTAGCAAGTTGAAGCACTACATTTGTCTCTTTTAATGGACCAACATGCAAACAAGAACAAATAGACAATGGCATAATATTTATTGAAGCTCTTGAATCTCACATAGCTTTTTTAACCATAACATTGCCTATAGTACAAGTAATGGCAAACATACCTTGGTCTTTACATTTTGGAGGTAGTTTTTTTTGAATCATCGCGGAAACATTTTCTCCCAAACTCACCCTTTCATTACCAACTAGCTTTTTCTTATTAGTGTACAATTCTTTAAGAAATTTAGCATATTAAGGTATTCGCTTAATTGCATCAACTAAAGGAATATTTACCTCAACCTTGCAAAAAATCTCAAAAATATCATTCTCTTCTTTTTCCTTCTTGGATTTTACTAGTCTTTCCGAAAAAGGGAGTTGAATGACAAAAATGGGGAGCTGTTCTGAAATTTTCTCCTTAGGTTGTCCATCTTTCACAAGTTCCATCTCTTTTTTAGCTTCTTTCTCATTTTTTTTGGCCATTTTCATTTGGCAGGGGTTGTTCCAGCTCCTTTTCACTCCTCAAGGTGATTGCACTCACATTTTGTACTAGATTAATAATTTTTTTTGAATGTAATCTCTTTTGAGCCATTAGTATTTGCTTATTTCCTGCATCTGAATTATGAACCAAGAAGTCAAGAGAATACATTTATCCAGTCGTTTAAAAAAAATTAAAACTAGTAGACACCAATCCTCAGCAACGGCGCCAAAATTTCATGGGCGTCGAAACTAACAAAAATAAAATTCCTACTCTTACCTAAATTTAACTTGTAAATAACGATGAGTAGGGTCGAATCCATAGGGATTGGTCGAGTTTTAATTCTTTAAATAACTAGAAATAAACAATAAAAAAGGGGTTTTTTTTTGTAAATAAAGGATCAAACATACATAATTGAAATAATGATAAAAAAATACATAAAATAAATAAAAATAAAATAAAAGATGAAAAACTCTAGTTAAAGGTATTCACAGCACATGATTCAATTTACTGATCATGGATGAAAAGATAACTTCAAAATCATGCAATGGATCAGTTATAGTCATCGGCTTCACGCTCCCGACCAATCTTTTCGTATTAATAGGCTAATTAAGTAAGACTATAATTAACCCTAATCAATAAACAATCCTCTCTCGATGATATAATTTAATTTACTGACAGTTTTATGAATTAGAAAGACCTGACCTAAATTAACCAATTTCTCAGTGAGATTGATTTAAACCAAATTATGCATTTACATTCTCAGTGTTGCTATACTAATTGCCACTTATTATTAATTTTACCAAACAATTACGGATTTGATAATCTCAATTTGCTATATGTTATTTAATTAAATGAACAATGGGCCCTTATTGCGCAAATAATAAATAACAATCAAGATATAGTTTCTCTAAGACACAGTAAATAACATAAACACCACATAAAATTAAAGAGAAAAATAAGCATGAACAATCTCACAGTAATTTGGTTGAATCTTGCCCTATAATTAACCTTTAACTAGAATGAAGTTTAGCCAATCATGGTCAAGAACAAAAACAAAAACAAAATAAAATTGAAAACTAAGAAAATTCTTATCATAGAGATGGAAGAACAAAGGCAATGGCTGCCAAAGTTACTGTTCACATTCTCCCCTTAACTCTTTTAAAAGAGAAAACTTAAAAAATTTAGGAATGTAGTTTATTCCTATCCAAACTTGGAAAATAAAATAAAAATATTAAATGCAATTTAATCTTCCTAAAAATACTACCTTTTATCTCCTAAATATAGCCTAAATATCCCTAAAAGTATAGTTGGAGTATAGCTGGCAACTAGGGCAACTTCAAATTTAAAACTATAAGGCTGGTACTTTACTGTCTCGACTCCCTTGGGAAGGCAAAAGATTTCCCTTGACCCTTAGTCTTAGGCAAGACAAACTCCAGATTCAGCTCTCGCTTCCAAACTTCTCTTAATCTTCAAAGCTGCTCCAAATCTACTCCAATTAGTTGTAATTTGCTCATTTTTCACCACTTTGGTCCTACAGTGATCAAAATCACAAAACAAGTAAAAAGCACCAAAATAGGCTAAAATTAAGTGCATAAAAGTGAGCAAAAATCCATGATTAACATGCAGTTTTAGTCATTCATCAATTATATATGCATAGTTCACACAATTCTATAACATACATAAGTATAAACCTAAATAAAATTAGTGGAAAACAAAGGATATTGTATCCACTAACCTTATATACTTGATCTCCACACTTTAAGCTTCCTTTTCTTCACCTTCCACCTTAGAAGTTCATTCCTCCATCTTATTTCCCAAAGTGGCCAATTATACAACCATATGAAATCATCAATTTCTTGCTTCATTTCTTCAATAAAACAACATATTCATACTCTATAACCATAAATCTACCCATATGAATCTTTAAACCAAATTATAGAACTCAATTTCACTTACCTCAATTTGGTACATAACCTTTTTTACTTGATTTTCGTTGCTTCCTTTACCTCAAATAAGCTTTAGAGACCATTACCAATGAAAAGAGAGGCTAAAAATTATTTAGGAAGGTTGAATTTGGTGGAAACTTTGGAAGAGAGATAAAGAAAATTATGGAGAAATAAAGAACACCATTCGGCCAAGCTAGAAGGGAGGAGAGAAATGGAGAGTTTTCTGGAAAATAGAGGATGTTTCAACCATATATAGCCCCTCAAAATGGGCCAAACCATGGTCCAATCAATTGGGCCACCCAAAAGCCCATTTAGGTTTTAAGCCCATTATGCAATCCAAAATTATTTCTCTCACTTTCCAAGTTTAATTCCTCCTAAAAAGAATTTCATAATTGATAAAATATATTAATTAGCCTACACAAAAATTTACAGGCCAATCGAAGTCCATTTTTGGTCCGGTTCAGTTGAACCGATCCTATTCACCAATTTTTAATGTTATCGTAAAATTTCTTTCTCACTATCAAATCATTCCCCATACCATTTAGAGTCAATCTATGCCTTCAGATAATTTTTTAGATGTCATTTACTGTGTTTAAAGCCTTGGTCAAACCTCCGATCAAACTAGTTACTATTTGAACCAAACTAGAGGCTTTTTCTTATTTTAGACTTTTTGGGGCATCTTTGACCTCGTTTCACTCCAAATTTTATCCTTAGACTAGTCGCGACTAGTATTTTCCAATAATCAATTAACATATTTTTCTCTTCCGCGTGTACTTTTACCCTAAAAGGTTCCCAGGAGGTCACCTATCTCAATATTACTCTCACCTAAACACGTTTAACCTCGGAATTTTAATAGAATCCAGTCCATTAGTGCCAGTATAATCACATCTAGAAAACACTTTTCATGGAAATCACAATTATGAGCAATTACATGCCGGCTATTGCAATTTTGGGCCATTATACCCCTAATATTCTTGAAGCTCATGTTATTGATCTTAACTTTTGATGGAACCTGCCATTATTTTAAAACTATTAGAAAAATTCAATCTTAATTTAATACACATGTACCTATATCCAAATTAATAGCATTTATAAGCACTGAGAAAACTTTCTTCCCCTTTTATGTCAAATTACCTTTGTATTGCATTGATTCCATGGATAGTACATTTGGTCAATTAGGATTGGCTTCTTGACGTTGTTCTTAATAATATCATCAAAGTGCATATCAGATGCACTATTACCATATAATGCCGGCCAACTCTTGATTCTCACACCATTGTCTGTATCATAAAGAGTGCAATTTCTAACTAGACATGGCTTCTTCATTCGCGCATTTTCCTAAACTTCCTATGCTAATGCCATGTCCCAGACCACATGTTACTCTTGTGATATGCACTTTCTGGCTTCCATCGCCAAGGGAAATGCAATCGTCACCTGTGCGAAAGTTTGAATCAGTAATATTGGTTCCTATTGATCGTCCAATGTGAATTCCATCAGTATTGGCACTAGTTTTAAGTGCATTAGCCATGAAGCATTTGAAGGAAAGGTTTTTGCATCCAAGTACATTGACATGGAAATTATTGCTATTAAGAGAAGTTACATCTTGGACCAAGCTATTTGTGACGTACTCAAACCTAATGTTCTGGACAAGCAACAAGGAAGAATGTTTTATCATAAATGCTTATATAATCAATTGCATTTAAATGACAATGCTTGTGAGGTAACACCGAGATGAGCTTACAATTGGCAGTTGCTTGCACATTGCAATTGTCAAACAATCACTTTGCTCCCAAGCCATTTTTCCTTGCCCATCGAAAGTCCCACTGCCTGAAATATTAAGTCAATCGATTGATGTAAAAGAAATCCAATAATCCTCATGGAATGCACGTAGGTCAGTTGGAGCCTTTAAAGTTCCTTGTACTTGAAGTTCTATAGCATCTTTGCACGGACCTTTTATATCTCCGCTGCCTAATAAAAATGTTGGCTTCGGTATTTTAACTTTACTCGAACCCAAAGATGCATATGCTTTTCCCCAAGTGCTTGATAAAGCCTAAAATAGAGAAATGAAAAATAAAGATTTGAATAAAAAATATTTATGAAAGAGACTGCAGTGATTGTTAAAACCAAATGTGTATCCAGACCTTGGCAATGTCAGACTTTCCGTCAGGTTTGGCTCTATATTTTATTATATCGTCAACAATAGATTGAACTCCAGTAATTAAAGCTAATGATAGCAAAAGAGATGTTGTAAAAATATGCAATGAGAAGTACATCATTGCCATCAAAACTTTTCCTTCAGTGCTTCCTTTTTTCCTTACCTTAAAAGCTTCCTTCAATAGCAAGTGCATATCTCTTCATGTGTCTCTCTATTTTATAAGTGTAATTTATCATAGTTACGTACTGTCTATAGTAGTTTAATTTTGAGAATTATATGGCACCTTAAATTTCTCAAGGTGAAAGCGCATGTGATCATAAGTTTATAACTAAACGTTACTTTCTGCTTTGCAATTTGGAGCTAAAAAAGGAAGCGAAACATCTATCCCCACTACTTTAAACTATATTAATCTTTTCTTCCGTACATATTTTTTATCCTTTGAATACTATATAATATTTCGCTCCATTTTTTTTATTTACTTTTAATTTTAGTTGTAACCTTAACTAACTTATGCAACCTCCCCACCCAAATAAATGAATGAATAAACGGTGGTAGTAATAATTTTTTCTTTTTTGATGTGAAAATAATGAATTTTATTTTGTGGTAGTGTCGTAACATGTGCATATATGATATCGAAAGAAGTAATTAAAGAACCATATAATATCATTCTCAAAGGGCAGGAGCATTGGCAAAGAAGAAAACTTTCTTTTAATGGTGATGAATGTGTATATGGAGTGATAAAATTGTTGCCAACCTAATAAATTAATTCTTAGTAAAACATTTTTTATGTTGTTGCATTCTCTTAATGCTTATTCTCTAATATATTTTTACGACATCCATAAAAATAAAAGCTTGTTTTTCTATGACTTAGGTTATTGAATTGATATTCGAGCAACTTGATTATAGATATGTCTCCATAGAGAGACCCATCATTATAATAGATTTAGGAATATTTTTCCTCTATTTTTTTTTCTTTATAACAAATTGAAAAAAACATTTGAAACTAAAAAAAAGAAACCAAGTTGCAGTTAAATCTAAAATTGGAGACATAACGCTCTCTTCGAATTACCTTCTCTTAATTTGCCACACACCCTCTTCACCCTATGGAGATTACATGTTCCTCAGACCTATAATCATTAGTTATAAAAGGCTTTGTACTGGTAAATCCTTTTTAGATAATCACAGTCTTAAGGCCTTACCATGATAAAAAAAAAAAATCTAACTCCAAAGCTGTAATGGCTCGAACTATACCCTAGTAGCAAGTTGGACTTAAAAGTAATGAATGAGGACTTGATTACATAAGGTGTAGAAGTTTAAGTGATCAATTAGCAATTATGCATGATTAAGATTAAGAGGGGTTAATTAGTGTAAATGGAAACACAATTTGGTTAATCATGATTAAGGAATTTTGAAGTGGGTTGCACGTGTGCCCTTGTGGAGCTGCCAACCAACTCCTTTGCATGCACTATATAGTGCCTAGGAGAGAGAAAATCACATTTTTTTTACCTTTGATCTTCTTCTTCTTCTTCATCTATCTCTCTTCTATTTCTTCCTATTTCCATCTTCTTCATTAGTTAAAACTCACAAAATCCTGCTAAGTCGTCAAGTGATTCAGGAATTGCATGTTTATTGCTAGTATTAAGGGTAAGTAGTTAGTATTTGGTTCTTTATCTCCTTCTAATTTTACTTGTGGTTGATTTAAGATGAGTTGGTAATTGATCCTTGCTATCCAATTTTGGAATTTGGATATGTTGTAGTAGTAGAACCCAGCAAAGATAAGGAAAAAAGGAAAGGTGGTAGAGTCTAGCAGGAAGTGAGAATTTGGAGCTTAGGCGAAGAGGTTTACGAACAATCTGATTTATGTTTGTTAATTGGTTATGTATGTGTTGTGATTGTGTAATATGTGCCATAAGATGTGTTAAATTCAAGAATTGAACCTTGCTTTTAGGATAGGTAATGAAATGATTGAGTATTGTATGTAATGTATGGGTCACGGTTGAACTCTATCCTCGGGTATATTGGAATTGCTAGACAATTTGTAGAAAGTGAATGTGCTTTAGAGAAAGAGTATGTTGTATGACTACATGAACTTTGAGTGGTTAACGTCATTTCTTGAACTATGACAATGATGTCTAAGAAGGGACCTTTAGTTAAGATTAATCTTGCATTAAGGTTTGTGGAGCATAATGTGTACTTCAATCTATAACATTTTGACATTAGGTTGAATGGAATGAAAATTGTGTAAATTGCAAGCTTATAAGTTAATGACCATGTTGTGTAAGACAATTGGGTAAATATGACATTTGGAATAAGGATAAGAGGTTTTGAATTTGATTTGAGGAATTGAGCAGTTAGCACCGTTGTGTTTTGGTAAAACACAATTGTGTTTTGGAGTTTTTGCATAGGTCACGGTGACAACCAAAATGATTGCCACCATGAGGTATGAAAGGATTGCATTCTGCCGGATGGGTTTGGTATGTCACGGTGACAACCAAAATGGTTGTGACCGTGAGATACCATGGTTTATATTATGCCTGGTAGTGTTAGGTATGTCACGGTGACAACCACAATGGTTGTGACATTGAGATAACCTCAGTTACATTCTGTTTTGCAACTTTATATGTCACGGTGACAACCAAAATGGTTGTGACTGTAAGGTACCCTGTTTTGCATAATTAATCACTTATGTTGTGCACATGTGTGAACATTATTTCAATCAAGTTTAATATCATCCAATAAGGATCATTACATGTCTAATGTTATGGATTAGCATGATGAACTAATGTGATAGAATGATGTGTCTAATGAACATGGACTTGTTCTATATGCTATGAGTATGTGTAAGTGGATTTAATAGGAATTTTTGGGTATGATGGAAACTCTATGTGCATTTATGCATGATGGATTATACAATGTCAATTACTACGAAACTATATGTACATTCTATTATGTAAATGAATCAGTAAATGTTAACCGAAATTAACAATGTAAGCCTGCGAGTCAAGTAGTGGATAGATAAGCAAGCCTATAGGGTTTAAGTGTTGCAACCAAATGTGTTTGATTTCTCTAGAATCAATAATGAGAATTGAATCCGTATCGGATTTCCAAATGCGAATTTACTGATATCCTATTGATTATCTCGGTACCTACGGGTGCTAATGCGAGTGTATGGTATCTACGGATACTAATGCGATTACATTCTTTAAGTTGCATGCAAGAAAACTATAATAATTGTGTTAATAAATAAGAAATGATAATCTTGTGTATATATATACATATTGATAAGAATGCGATGTGCATGTGAAGAATAAGTAACAATGTGAATTCTAATGTGATTATCCAACATGTATGTCTATATATTAAGTACAAAGCATGATGGTTAACATGACCTTAACATGCTTTATATGTATACTTGGATATTATGTTATTATATATTATATTTTGTTTCCCACTAAGCGTTATCGCTTAGCACAGGTTTTCTAATCCATGTAGGTTCAGACGTAAAGCGAAAGTGAAGGACGATCCCGCATTGGCAACGGTCAACACTAAGGATTGCTAATAGTGTAGGTTTTGGGGTTTCAAATATTATATGTTGAGCATGTATATAACCTTTTGGGAATATCTAGTATGTATCATAGCAAGTGATTAAGTTTTGTAATAATGAACTTAGTGGTGTATGTATTTACATATATAAGTATATGTGTCCAGGCATGCGTTTAATATAAGTGATCCGTTGCATGTGAATGAATTTAATAAGAAATTAATTTGTATAGGTTTTTGCATGTGTATAATCAGAGTATTTGTATGTGTCTATTGTGTGACGACTATTCTCGACTACTTTAGCTAGGCTAGTTGGGTGGTTGGGAATGGGCGTTACAAAA
Source organism: Excoecaria cochinchinensis (assembly GCA_947683425.1). NCBI lineage: Eukaryota > Viridiplantae > Streptophyta > Magnoliopsida > Malpighiales > Euphorbiaceae > Excoecaria > Excoecaria cochinchinensis. The sequence goes on from CANTUQ010000063.1 coordinate 2,885,521, forward strand.
GCTACATCAAAATGGGACATCTTTTTATTTCATTATGTAATGCAATTTTATTGTTGCTGAAAAAATGCCTTTGCAAAAGCTATAAAATTTTCGTTTCATTCAGTCAATACGTAAAGTCGATATGAAACAAGAAAGTTTATGATTGATTAACAAAGAAAAAGATAAATACGTTAGTTGAAATTGATAGTGCTGATTTGCGATACATAAAAATAAAAAGAAAGAAATTGATAGTTTGATATGCTAAAAATGTAACAAACTACAAATTTAAGTTAGTAATGAAATGTTTTGAACCGCATCCTTAGCTAGTGTGGTGGCCTTAGATGTGATGCTCAATTATGGTCTAAGCTATCCTCATCTAGCGAGTTAATTCCATCATAGTTTTCAATCATAATTATTGGTTCCTAGAGACACAACCATTTGAAATTGAGCAACTAAATAGATAAAATGAAATTGATGAAATCAAATTTTAAGCAAATGTTTCACATTGTTTTGCTTTTGGGACGACCTCATCCAAAAACCTGCATATGACCAATGTTCTTGTCATATATAATCGATGGCATCCATGAGAAAAGTTACATGGCCTTTATGCTCGCTACAGAACTAAGTCTTTCTTCTTCGCAAAAGCTAGTAAATAAATATATCGATGTATTAAAATCTGTAATAGCCCTAATACCGGGTTAGCCATAAATAGTGATTTTTGATAGTAAATAGTAACACCGGGGTGAATAGTACTTCTCGAAATTGAAAAATATTTTATTAAACCATTAGATAGAGCATGTTAATGGGAGTCTGTAGGCAAAAATTTGAGGTAAAAAGGAGGTTAAATGGGTCCAAAAAGTGCAAAATAGTGGAAAAGGGAGGTTCAGGGCGTCTGTCAACACTAACGGCCGTCTGTGGTGACAGACAGGTCGGCCATCTGTGGGGCGACAGATGGCCATACCATCGGTCATGAGGGACGGCCGGGCCATCTGAAGATCTTCTTCAGTTCGATTTGACCGATTTTGACCCAAAATTGATCGGACCATATCTTGAGTTACGGACCTCAGAAAAATAATTTGAAAATATGACCGTACTTGTATTGATGAGTAGAATCATATTGTACTGAAATATTTAATTTTGGTGACATTGGAAAATTGGAGTATCGGACTGATAAATAATTACTGCACCAAAAAATGGTTTCTGATTGGTCCAAAAATATTACTGGAGTCTAATAAATATATGTTAAGCGTTATGGAATCATTTTTACCAGAAGTTACACTTGGAAAGTTATGATTTCTGTTTAAATAGTACTCAGGTTGACCAGAGGTTTGATCGAGGGTTTTAAAATAGTAAATGATTTCCAAAATTGATGAAAATTTCCAGATGGACTCTAAATGATATTTAGGAATTTTTGGTAGTGAAAAGGAAATTTTTAGAGAACACCAAAAATTTGCTGATTTAACCGGTTTGATTTAACCAGACTAGAAACAGACTTTGATTTAAGTGAAATTTTATATACATCATAGTTTTTACATAATATGAATTATGGAATTAAATGTGGGATGAATTGGAGTTGAGAAGTAAGAAAACCATAGAAAAATTACAAAATGGACTAAAATAGCTAATTGGGATTTGTAGAATGGGTTGAACCAATTCTGGTCCACTGTAAAAGCACTTAAATGGCAGATTGGTAGATGTATAAGCCTTATCTCCTCCAGCTCTTCTCTCCCTCTTAATGGCCGAAATCCTCTCTTTTATTCCCCTCTCAAATTTCTTCAATTTTTGCTTTAATTCTCCTTAAATTAAAACACCCTAAATGTAATTCAGCCCCTCTATGAGTGTATCGCAACCCCTAGCATCCATTTGGTGGATTAAAAATAAGGAAAAGCAAGGATTCAAGGTTATGTCTTCAAATAAGGGTAAGTGAAATAAGTTGAATTAATTTGATTTAGCGATTTTAAATGATAGATTAGGGTGAATTAAGCGTGTTTATGAAGTTATATTGCATAAAAGAAAAGAATTGATGAGTGTTTGTTTGCTATGTGTATTCGGCCATAGATGGAGAAATCATAGGGAAAAGGCTTTTCAAAAGTTAAGGATAAGGATTGAGAAGCTTATAAAGGCTAGAGTATGGACACGAGGTTTGTGATTACATTATCTAAGAATTTTCATATGAAAATTTAGGTTTTATATTATGTTTGAATATTAATTGTGTGTAAAATGTATTTGTAATTAAAATTAAAGCGATAATTGAGTTTAAGGAGGTTAAATAAGCTAACTAGAGTGGTTAGGGTGAAAGAAAACCAAGTGTAAGTCTTGGATCTAATGAAACATAATGGTATATTTAGGTGTATGTATGGTATACCTAGTAATTATATGAAATTAAAGAGTATATACATGTAAATTGAGGTTTAATCTAGTGAAATAAGTGATGATTGAGTGATAAATGATACGTTAGAGAAAAATTATAGTGTGGTCGAATGGTTCATGGAAGAAAGTGTGGTATATTAGGTTGTATATATACTAGATAAGATAGAAAAAAATTTGATATATGAATGTTTTAAAAGTGAAATGGAGAGTTAATGAAAAGAGATACATGAAAATCAAATGATTGATTTAATGAATTAAAAGTACATTTAATTCATTTAATGATAATATGATCATAAGATGAGTATTTATGAAATTTGAGGGTATATTGAATAAATTGAAATTTGTAATAAGTTAATTGAGTTTTTTTAAGAATATTTCCCATTATGTCCATGGTGGGAAATATTGAAAATCATTGAAATTATTGAAATGATATGAAAATAATGAAATTAGCTTTGAAATGAATTTATAGTCATTGCATGGCTTAAGTATACTTGTTATGAAAAATAAGTATGTAATAAGAATTGCACATAAATGATGAATTATGAGGAGATAATTCATTAAATATGCAACATTGATGAAGATGTTGTGTAACCAGTGAAATGAAATGATAATGGAATGTAAACTAAATTTGAAACTCATTTAAAAAAGTATTGCCCTTAGTAGTGTCTAGCAGTCTGAATCTAGTTCAAGATATGTGTGGCCAGCCATAGGAACTCCCATACTGATACCGCGGTGCAAGTCATGATGACTTACTTTACTATGGCAAATTCGCGATGGTCTCCCATAGTGCATAGAACATCTATTCCATGTTCAGTGTACTGTTCTGTGATACTGTTAGAATGGTCTTTTGGGGTCATTCCCTACTGTACTATAGTGGACTTTTGGGTCCACGTCCAGTATATTCAGTCTACAGATTTTTTATCGGGATTGTACTAGGAGCATAATTATAAAAGTGATATAAACTTATAAAAAGTAAAAATGGAAATGAGTGTTTAAATGAAAAAGGACTTAATTGAAAGAAATGTAAATTTTAGGGTGAAAAAGGTAATTTACCCCTAAAGATAAGCAAAATGATATGAAAATGTAAAAACTAAGGTGAAAATGATAAATTGAGTGAAAAAGGACTCATACGAAAGAAAATTAAAGTTTAAGGACCAAAACATAATTTAACTTGAAAATAATTAGTTGAGGGACTAATTGGTAAATTATAAATCAAGAAGTGAATAAAAGTGAAATATAGCTAATAAATGGCAAAATTGTAATTGAAAGTTAAAAGAAGGGCAAAATTGTAATTTTGATAAACGTTCAGGGGCAAAATGGTAATTGAGTGTAAAAGTAAGTTAATAAGTGACATATAAGTGAAAAGTGAGATTAGAATAACAAATATGCAAAAATTGCAAGTGTAAGGACTAAAATGTAATTTAGCGTGAACATGTTAAATTAAGGACCAATATGTAATTTGTAAGCCAAATAATGATTTAAGATGAAAAGAAAAATGAACTAGTGACAAAATCGTAATTATGTTGTAAGAACGGCAAATTTGTAATTAATTAAAAGGTTAGGGACTAAAGCAGAAATTTGTTTAATCTATACTAATGACCACCGCGGTAAAAATTTTTTCTTTTTTTTTCAACTTATTCTTTTAAACTATCATATCATACACTAATAATCTATAACATTCACTATAATCATAATACCTTTTACATGATTAATCCTAAATAGGTACATATGCATGCCAGCAATAAAATACATACTATTCTCATCTTCAATCTGGAGCTCCGATTTGATCTCGAAGCTGGTAGCACACCTACTCTTTAGATGTCTCACCCCATACCTACACATAGTCAAATAAACTACGTGCTGAGCATTAAATATGCTCAGTGGTGATTACAAATCTAAGGATTTCCAATTCTAACTTAGACATACATATACATACACACACACACACATTACTTCAGTCCTTATTTTTAGACTAAATAAAGTCGTATTACTATTTAATCCTTTATTTTCTTACATATCTGAATTTACTCTTCATTTTGCTTTAATTACGATATGACACTATTCTTTTATTTTTCACTCTTCACATCTTATCTTCCTCTTCAAATTTCTCTTCTTCTTATTGGCATTTTACTTCACTTCTTATAATTAACCCCTCTATTCTTTCACTTTTGAGTCCCTACGTTGATACCTTCCACTTCTATAGTACAATCACTTCATTCACTCAATTCCACTTCATATCCTTCTATAATGCATTTTACTTTAATAAATTCCTTAATTTCATTTCACATTTAAACCTCAGTTTTCCCTTCATTTCTTTCCATCCCTCATTGGATACAATCTTTATATCGATTACCATTTGGACGTTTTTCACTAATTTATCTTATTTACTTGACCTAACAAATTTCTAACTTATTTTCTTTTGAAAGCCTCACTTTCTATTACATTTACATTATTTACTTATTTAACCTGCAAATTACGGTTTAACCCTCACATTCTTACATTCATGTACGTTTTACTTGTCAGTCCATATTAAGTCATTTCTTTGCAATTAGATCACTCATTTGGTTAGATTCGTTCATTAAACCTATTATTTAACTTAATTACTCCTTTCTACATCTTATTTACGATTTCGCCCTTTCACTAATCACTCACTATCATGGTATTAATTCATTTATGTCACATACTTACACACTATTTTTATTTCATTTTCAATGTATTCCATTAAGTACCATCAGTATTAAGCAATCATGATAATAGTCTAAGCAATGTAATGCATGTAGTGTATGGAAGCGATAAGAGTGTTACAATTTATTGATATTAGAGTGGGTTTAGGCGATTCTAAAATCGGAGTGGGGTTACATGACTGGATTAAGTTCATACACATGACAAATAAGGAAAATGATTTGAATAGTTTATACTGAGAAATCCTGGAGGTCATAGTGTTATAGTGAACAAAGTGTATTGAGGTTATCTCGTTAGTGCCTAAGGATGTGGTTTCCTTAGCCAGTTTGATTGAGTTCCTTTTCTGTGGAGTTGATTTTAATTAAAATGATAGATTGAGAATGACATTAAGGTTATGATTGTGTTAGAATGCAAATGATCTGTAACACAAATTTTGGAGATTTTTGCTTCTAAAGAAAGATTTTTTTGATATATAATGACATTAGTAAGAATGATTGGGACTGTATGATGATGATGCAAGGTGACATATTGTGACAATGACAGTTGATGCTGATTTGAGTTAGACGACTTGCTATTTAAATAGCAATGTTATCGATTCCCAAAGTAGGCTACCGTTGTCTTGGGACAGTAGCAATTGGTAAGGCAAGATATGTGAGAAGTAAGGTAAATGAAAATGGAAAAGTATATGAAAAAAATAGGTATACTGAAACGAGTAAAGTGTATAGGTTATGAGTGTAGAATGTTAGTGTTATATGACTGTATTGAAGTAATAGGAATGAATGAGGACGTTAATGATATGGAGTATAGTAGATAGACTATTCAATGTAAGTAAATTTCGAGTACTAAATTTCTTTTAGTGGGGAAGATTTGTAATGGCCCCAATACCGGGTTAGCCGTGAATAGTGATTTCTAATAGTGAATAGTAACACCAAGGTGAATAGTACTTCCCAGAGTCGAAAAATATTTTGTTAGATCATTGGATAGAACATGTCGGTGGGAGTCCATAGGTGAAAATTTGAGGTCAAACAGATGTCAAATGGGTTAGGGGGGGGGGGTTTAGGGCATCTGTCACTAAAGATTCACATTTTGGCATGAATTGCTGCTACTGCAATTTAGCTGAACTGCTACAGGAGTTGCAGAAGTGCCCTTAATATTCTTGAAGCTCATGTTATTGATCTTAATTTTTGATGGAACCTACCATTGTTTTAAAACCATTAAAAAAATTCAAACTTAATTTAATGCACATGTACGCATAGCCAAATTATTAGCATTTATATGTACTGAGAAAACTTTTTTCCCTTTTCATGTCAAATTACCTTTGGATTGCATTGATTCCATGGGCAATACATTTGGTCAATTAGGATTGGACTCATGACATTGTTCATAATAATATCATCAAAGTGCATATTGAATGCACTATTACCATATAATGCCGGCCAACTCTTGATTCTCACACCATCGTGTGTATCAAAAAGATTGCAATTTCTAACAAAAATTCCAGACAAGACTTCTTCATTGGCGTATTTTCCTAAACTTCCTACACTAATGCCATGTCCCGGACCGCATGTTACTCTTGTGATATGCACTTGTCGGCTTCTATCGCCAAGGGAAATGCAATCGTCACCTGTGTGAAATTTTGAATTATAGTAATGTTGATTCCTATTGATCGTCCGGTGTGAATTCCATCAATATTGGCACTCATTTTAAGTGCATAGCTGTGAAGCGTTCAGAGGAAAGGTTTTTGCATCCAAGTATGTTGGCATGGAAATTCTTGCTATTAAGAGAAGTCACATCTTGGACCATCCTTAGTAATGAAACATTTTGAATTTAAAATATGAGAAACTTGTTTTGGCTACATCCTTAGCTAGTGTGGTGGCTTTAGATTTGATGCTCAACTATGGTCTAAGCTATCCTCATCTAGCGAGTTAATTCTATATATTATAGTTTTTAATCAGAATTGTTGGTTCTTAGAGACACATCCATTTGAACTTGAGTAACTAAATGGGGAAAATGAAATTGACGAAATCAAATTTTAAGCAGATGCTACACTTTGTTTTGTTTTAGGGACAACGTCATTCAAGATCCTGCATATGACCAAGGTTCTTATCATATATGATCGATGGCATTCATGAGAAAAGTTACAAGGCCTTTATGCTCGCTACAAAACTAAGTATTTCTTCTTAACAAAAGTAAGTAAATAAATATATCGATGTATCCAAATCATTATATAACCCATTTAACAATTGAAAAACTAGAACTTTCTCATATTTCGAGTGTTAATGAGAATACTTGGACGATTGAAGCTTAGGGTTATGTCTACATAAATTTGAGAAAAATATCTCTCTTTTTGTTATGCATCTTATGATTCAAGTTACTAATTCTTTTTTTTTTTCCAAAATGTAACCACTTTAGTAGTTCTCTGTTGCACCCATACATAATATAAATTGTTGTCAAATATATCTCGTTACTTTCTAAATTTCCAATCAATGTCTTCAAGCTCTACCCTAAAAAAAAAAGTTCAAACTCCAAAGCTACATCAAAATGGGACATCTTTTATTTCTATATATATATATATAATACAAACCAGTTATTATTGAAAAAATACCCATGCAAGCAGGGGCGTAGTTACCATATAACAAGTGGGGTCAATTGACCCCAGTCAAGTATAAAAAATTTAAAAATTACTCTTATAATTTTAATTTTTTTTTAAAATAATCCATTTAATTATAAAAAAAATTAAAAATTACTGTATAAGTTTAACTTTCTTAAATTGACTCCAGTAAAATATTTAAATGAATTTCTTATTCTTTAGTGATAAAATCTAAATTTGCCGTTAAATTATTAAAAATAGTGCATATTTACTTCCAAAATTTATTTTTTTTTTTAAAAAAGCCCCTCAAAATATTAAAATGGTACAAATTTGCTCTTATTTAATATTTTAAGCGGCAAATGTGGACCATTTCAATAATTTGAGATAAATGCGAAATATATTTTTATATTAGCCATCAATAAAAATGTTCATATTTCCCAAAAATAAATATGTACAATTTTTAATATTTTAACACATTTAAAAAAATAAATTTAAATAACAAATTTATACTAATTTCAATATTTTGAAGAAAAATTTCGTATTTATTCATATTTTTATATACATGAATTTTTTATAAGTTATTGTAATTTTTGACGCCACTGAACTGAATTTCTGGCTACGCCACTGCATGCAAGAGCTATACTATTTCCATTTCATTTGGTCGATTTTATGAATCGATCCCAAACATTAAATTTTTTGAAAGATTGAGAGAAAGATTGACAAATAGCTTATGCTTTGACAAAGCCATTGGGTATCCATTTAATCCAGCACCATAGACACATGTTTCGGCTCCCCTCCTCCCCTCTAATTTTCTCCCAGGTAGCTTTGTTACTATGAATCTCTTTCTATCCATTTAAATTAATTTGTATATAATTATGCTATCTTGTGTATCTTAGTTAACCATCAGCTTGCATAAATATCAGCTTATACTTCATTAATGAAATATACAAAAATTCCATCATTTTGTGTCTTGGGCTTTGCATTGTCAATGCCCTTTTCTAATATATATATATATAGCATTGAATAGTGGGACTTGGAGAAAATAGGGCAATAGACTTATTTCACAGATAATTTCATTCATTAATTTGTCATTTGAAACACACAAAAACTATATATCTATAAGATAAATTCCATACCTAACTTATTGGAAACAATTAAAAAAATTCAATGAATGGTAGTTGTGGTTGATTAGATAAAATTAAGTAATGAGAAATAACTAATGATAAGTACTTGTATATATTAAAAAAAATATATATCACGTGCACAAAAATTAGTAAAATAGAAATATCATGCTTATATATCAATAACTTGTCCTTGCGACAGCCTTTGGCTGTCGAATAAATATCTACGTCAATAACTTATTTATAAGTATATATATGAAGTATAATAAACAAATATTGAAATGTTATAAATTATACCTAAAAGCAGCCATAATGCTAATTAACATATTTGAGATTAGTGATACAGTTAAATTCATTTTTTTTAAATAATTCAAAATTTAGTTAAATCCGTTTTTTTTTTTTTTTTGAAGAAAAAAACAAACAATTATAGTGTTCAATTTTACATTTTAAAAGATGGGGCTAATTTCATCTTATGGCCACTAAAGTTATATCATAAAACGACTCGATAATAAAATAATTTTTTATTTTATAAAAATATCTTAATTTTTAAAATATTATCACTAAAATCACTTTAATTTAAAAATCATAAATTTAACGTTAAAATACTTATTTGACAAATCATATCAGCTTGAAATATTATAAAAATGCCATGTGAAACCGTTCAAAATGTGCTATGTGAATTTTTAAGCTAACATAACCACGTTAGCAGAGCGGATTCATGATTTTTCAATCAAAATTATTTTAATAATAATATTCCAAAAGATAAGATATTTTATAAATTAAAAATTTATTTTGTGATCAAATCGTTATTAAGAAATAAATTCAGTAATTATATATAAATGAATTAACCCTAAAAGATATGCACACAATAACTCATAATAATCCTAACAGTAGACAAAAAATTTACCAAGCAATTAAAATATTTTTTCTGTCAGCTATTTACTACTACCCATATTGCTATAGAAACTTGGGTTAATTTTCACCAAATTCACCTCGAACACTATTGCGCAGGATAATAAAGCATAAACGATTATACTGAAAAATTATATAAAGTAAAATTTCTAAGAAAGACTGGATGGATCACAAATGGTCCCACTTAAATAATTTTTTTAAATAGAATTTTCCTAAGTAATTTAACAGCATAATAATTTACTAATAATACACCTGACAATAACTATTAAATAGACAAATAAAAAACACCAGAATTTAACGAGGTTCGGCCAATTATGCTTACGTGCTCGGACACTATCAAATTATATTTCACTATTTCAAAAAAAATAAAACAAGTGAAATATTTACAAAATAGAGAAAGAATTTTGTCTTACGAAAGAATGCCAATTTTTGGAATGATATCAATTAGGAAAGGGAGGGGCTATATTTATAGTTTTAACAAATCCTCATTTCTTTACACTTTTCTGATGTGGGATAAGTAATTAAGCCACAATTGTTGACTTTTCCAACAAATCTCTACCTTGGCGCAATTCACATTTTCAAATCTCTCACAAAACTCAATCTTCGTAGTGTCACCAAATGCGGTTCAAAACTTCCCAACTTCAACTTTTAACAATATTGATCAAGTCTAAATATATAATGTTGCAACTTGACCTCAGTCACCACTTTTGTCAACATATCAGCAAGATTTTTAGTGGTCCTAATCTTCTGGATTGTTATTCCACCTTCTTCCAGAACCTCTCGTACAAAGTGATAACGAACATCGATGTGTTTCGTCCTTACATGGTAAACTTGGTTCTTTGCCAAAAGAATAGCACTCTGACTATCACAATACACTTTGATGTCCTTCTGTTGAACCCCTAATTCACCAAGCAACCCTTGAAGCCAAATTGCCTCCTTCACAACCTCTGTAACTGCCATATATTCTGCCTCCGTAGTGGACAAAGTAACTATTGACTGTAAAGTAGACTTTCGACTAACTGGTGCCTTCGCAAGAGTAAACACATAACTAGTAGTTGATCGCCGTTTGTCCAAATCACTAGCATAGTCGGAATCGCAATATCCAACTACACATTGACCATCTTGATCATCCCACTGAAATATCAAACCAACATCTACGGTGTTCAAAATATACTGCAGAATTCATTTCACAGTTTGCCAGTGCTCCTTTTTAGGATCATGCATATACCTGCTCACAACCCCAACTACCTGTAAAATATCGGGCCTTGTACACACCATACATACATCAAGCTACCAACAATATTTTAATATGGTACTTTTGCTCTCGCTCTGCTTTATTCTTTAGAGATAAAGATACACTAAGCTTGAAATGAGGAGCAAGAAGAGTACTAACAAGTTTTGACTTTTCATTCATGCCAAAACATTTTAGCACCTTTCTCAGATACTATTTCTAAGTCAAATAAAGTCTCCCTAATTCCCTATCCTTGCTTATCTCCATACCAAGAATCTTCTTGGCTTCACCTAGATCCTTCATTTCAAATTCCCTATTCAACTAAGCGTTTAACTTCTCAATCTCTATCAGACTCTTGGAAGCTATCAACATATCATCAACATAAAGAAGAAGATATATGTAGGATCCATCTCCTCCAAGTCTCTATGTAAAAATGCAGTTTTTACATCCAACTGAACTAGTTCCATATCCAATAGTGCTACCAAAGACAACAAAATTCGAATGGAGGAATGCTTTATAACTGGAGAAAAAACTTCATTATAGTCAATTCCCTCCGTCTGAGCGTAGGCTTTAGCCACCATCCTTACTTTGTAGTGAACATCATCCTTGTCAGGAAATCCATCTTTCTTTGCATATCCCCATTTGCTCCCAATTGTCTTCTTTCCCTTCGGGAGACTAGCTAGCTTCCACGTATGATTTTATAAAGGGACTGCATTTTATCATTCATGGTTTTCCTCTACTTCTCTACTTCTGAACTTTTGACTGCTTCATTGTAAGTGGTAGGAATGTCATCAGTTCCAATTTGAAATGCGTAAGCCACCATATCAACATAGCGAGCAGGCTTTTTAATTGTCCTCTTTGGCTTACTTAATGCAATTGATTCAGGTTGTTGTGGTGGTTCTTGGATTAAAATCTCTTCTTTATCTGACTCCTCATCTACTATACAAGTTTCTGCATTTGCTTCATCATTTGTTGAGCTAACAACAATTTTCCCTTCAAACTCCACCTGTTTTGGAGTACCATCTGTCTGCTCAACACTTTTATTTGTCACCTTTCTCAACATGGTAGATTCATCAAAGGTAGCATCCCTGCTGAAGATTTTTTTTTTGACTCTGGACACCAGAGTCGATATCCTTTCACACCAGAGATGAACCCCATGAAAATTGCTATCTTTGCACGTGGATCCAACTTTGATTCCTTAATATGATAGTATACAGTGAAACCAAACACATATAAGGAATTATAATCTGTAGCAGGTTTTCTAAACCATTTCTCCAATGGCATTTTACTACCAATATCACTAGATGGTAGGCAATTAATGAGATGGCAAGCATATGTAATAGCTTCAGCCCAAAATTCTCTACCCAACCCAGCATTGGACAACATACACCAAACTTTCTCCAGCAATGTTCGGTTCATGCATTCTGCCACTCCATTCTATTGTGGTATATTTCTGACTGTGAAGTGTCTGACAATGCCTTCATCTTCACACAACTTCATAAATGGATCACTCTTGTTTTTCCCGCCATTATCTGTACGGAGATGCTTGATCCTTCGGCCTGTTTGAGTTTTCATCATTTTTTTCCATTTGAGGAAACCTCCCAGCACTTCATCCTTAGTCTTCGTAGTATACACCTAAACTCTCCGAGAAAATCATCAACAAATGTCACATAGTAGTGTTTTCCTCCCAAATAAGCCGTTTTGGAAGGTTCCCTTACATCAGAATGAACATAGTCTAAAATACCCTTGGTATCGTGGATTTTTGTTCCAAATTTCACCCTTGTCTTTTTCCTTTTAACACAATGCTCGCAAAAATCCAATTTGCAAGTTTGAACTCCTTTCAACATTCCTTGTTTCACCAGGAGATTCAAGAATTTTTCACTTGCATGCCCCAAGCGCATATGCCATAACCTGGTTTCTTCTAACTCCTTTTTATCAGTAGAAGCCACTGCTGCTGTACCAATAACAGTAGTACCTTGGTAGTTGTACAATCTGTTATTCTTTCGAATTTCCTTTAACACCACAAGTGCACCAGAGATTATCTTCATTACTCCATATTTTGCTCGTACCTCGAAACCCTTTTCTTCTAGAGCCCCCACAGAAATGAGATTTTTTGACAAACTGTGCATATAACGAACATCCTTTAGGATTTTGATTGATCCATCATGGTTTTTCAAACGAATGGAACCAATCCTATGTGTGGTGAGAGGGACATCATTTACTGTATAAATAACTCCATCTTCTAGTTCTTTAAATTCATAAAACCAATCTTGATTGGGACACATATGATGACTGCAGCCTGAATCAAGCAGCCATACACTAGAAGAGCTAGTTGATGATGTAACAGCAAGTGAAAAATCTGAGTCTATATCATCAGACTTAGCTACATTTGAATCTGCAATAGCCTTTCCCTTATCAAGTTTGCATTTATTCTTCAGCTTAATACAATCTTTCTTTCATTGTCCTTTTTCTCGACAAAAGGCACATTCGTCTTTGCCCAATTTGAGTCTCGACTTCGATCTCCCTTTCTTTCCTTTAGTCTGGCTCTGCGACTAACCTCTCACTATTAGAGCTTCTATAGCTCCACTTGTGCTTTCTTTCTTGTCCTTCTTTCTTCGTTCATAACTATACAAGGCAGCACAAACTTCACTGAGAGACACAGCAGCCTTCCCATGAAATAGAGTCATTTCAAGAAACACAAACTCCTCATGAAGCACTACAAGATATTTGACTTTTTGTGACAAATTTTTTAATGACGTATAAAATTTCGTCACTAATTATAACTTACAACAACGAATTTTTTAAAATGTCACTGTAAGCACCGTGTCCCGAGGCAGTCTGGATTAGAGATTACCCGATGAGGAATCAACGTCCGAGTTCGTACAAACAGTTGAGATTCGGAGGTTTTGGTCCCCTGCTTCACGAGAAATGTGTTCTTTCAGTCTTCGTAGGAAAGAGGGAGGAAACGGGAATCTTTTTTTGGGTCAAAAGGTGTATTTTTCTCCACCGGCGGTCTGCCCGTCTGTCAAAAGCAAGACCGTCGCTCGCTACGGGTCACCGACGGTTTATGTGATTTTTTGACGCCCGTCGGAGGGACCTAATTTTTCGGAGCACGCAACCTTATTTCCCGGGACACGCGACCTTTCCGACGCCCATCGGTAAGAGTTGCAGGCCCGTCGGTTGAATCCTTGTGTCAGTAGGATTGAACCGACGCCCGTCTGTGGAACCGACGCCCGTCGGTCACCCCTGGCCTATAAAAGCTTTCATTTCCCACCTAGAAAGGGGTTGGAGAAATTTCTAAAGGGGGAAACTCTGTCCAAATTAACACTTGTTTTCTCTCTCTTCCAACAAACACAAATCTTAAGAAATCTCTTTTAGTTTAAGAATCAAACCATTAAAAAGGAGCTAAATCTAATTAGTTTTCCTAAGGCTTTGATTCCAAAATTCAGTCTTTTGAAGGATCAAGAAGGAAATAATCTATTTTCCTCATTCTTGACCTTTCATTTTGTCTTCTCGTGGAGCGTGCGGGACTTTAATCGATACCAAAAATCCAACCAAAATATTATCTGAGGGTAAATATTCCGGACTTCTTCTCCGTATTACTTCATCTTTATTTTTATTCTTATTTTTTCGACCTTTTGCTTTTATCTTTCTTTATTTTGATCCTTTTCATCTCGACTTTGTGGTAAAAATCTGTTTTTGCTTTGAGAAAAATAGTTTTACTGTCATTTTTTAGAGACAGTGGTGACCGACGGGTCATCCGTTTCACCGACGCCCGTCGGTCACCCCTCCCACAGACACCCTCTCTCGAGTGAGCGATGGGACACATTTGGTCACCTTGACTGACGCCCGTCGGTCACTCGGCAGTGGCCGTCCCTGGGTTCTGTCTCCATATTTTCAAACCCCCTTTTCTTTTCTTTTTTTTCTATCTCTCTCAAGTCTTAGAGCTTTCTTTATATTGTGCTTTTTGTATATTAGCACCCATTAACCTTTTGTGAGCATATATGATTTTCTTGGACTGTCTTGAGCCAGAGGGGCAATCTACCATGCTCAGAGGATTCCGTCCGGTTTAGTTTTCTAACATTTTTAGTTATTTCACTCATTTGTTTATTTATTAATTATTTTATGTACATGAATATACCTTTTGTATCTCGCTAAATATAAAAATTGATGAATGTTTTATATTTAATAAAAAGAGATTTTCATAAAATTAAGGACCCAATGTCCTATTTTTCATCCAATGAAAAATTTTCACAATAAAAACATCATTTTTATAATAAATGCATGCGAGGACCAAAGTCCTCAAAATAAATAATCTCCCGTCTTATGTATGTATTGCACATTTATAAATGGGAGTTGTATTCCGCTCCTAGTGTTATTGTAATTTTTTGATTTAATATTCCTTTATTTATCTATCGCTTTAACACGTGAAAAAAATGCGCTTTTAATTAAATTGCATTGTGTGGAGAGAGAGCGAACTAATGAGTTCAAAATTTAATCATAAAATGATCGAGGTAGAAATAGATGAGAAGTCCCGAACCTAGCTCTGGTCTTTGGGCTCAACGAGGCGAGAGGTCTTTCCGATCACTCATTAGAACCTCCAAGACACCTCTTGTGTCCTTTTCAAAGACTTAATCAATGAATCCTAGGCTCCAAGGTAGAGAGGTTCACCCTCCAAGACCCCTTTTGGTTGGCCCAACATGGATATATGCGCTGTCTTAGGCTCTTCGAGGCGAGAGAAACTTTCCCAATATTTTATTGGGTGGCAAATCCATAAAACCTCCTTGTTGCCCAAAATAGATGCACTTGTAAATATCTTTACAAGTTGCCAACGGATCCTCAATTGCCCGATCGCCCTTAAGCGGGCGGCCGCGGGGTCCGGCGTGCGTCACAGTGGCGACTCTGCTGGGGACTTGTTCGAGACTTCGATTTGAAAATACCTCGGTTAACATTTATGATTTAAGTTTAATTCATAAATTTGCTTTCTATCATTTCCATATACATCTTATTAGAGCCTTAGAATACGCTAGATTGGTCCCTTCTTAACCTCGGTGCATTCCCGAAGCACAACCCTACGTTCACTCAATGTGGGAAAGTGTTAAGGATAATCACCAGTCCAAGCTTTGTACCTTTTGGTATATAAAATGATGACCCGATCGGTCGTTATGCTTGTGATGAGCTAGACCCGTCGGCAGGGATCATGCTTGGATAGCCTTAAAGTAATATCTCCCTTGACCAAAGCTCATATAATGGCCGTAGATACTCTCCCTAGGTGATATGAACCGTAATATCATGCTTGCTGTATGGGTCATTATGTATTGGGTGAATCCAGATGTCTTGCTTTTTAACCTAGCTAAAGGCTTCCATACCCCGGTAGGGCCATATCGATATATTTGGAATGTCTAAATACATGATGATCATTATCCATGCACTTGTGCATTAGCATAGGAGTATTATGCTGCCGGTTTTTCGTCGCGCACTATCCGTGTCCATTGGGTTCCTCGCTGACCCGTGGATTAATCCCACCTAGGAAAGAGACCGCACGACCACGTGTGTGGGAACAATAAGGGTGGAAGGACCTATCTGCTTGCCTGTGATTTGTGGATGTTGTATATCACGGCCATGCATTTCATTTGCATTTCATGCATCATTCTAACACCTTATCTATGCAGCCATCATAGATCTGCCTAGATGGACGAGAGGACTGACCGGACGATTTATTAGAGTTTCTATATTTGAGCTGCAAGAAAGAGAGAGTCTTCTAGAAACCCATTCAGAAGCCAGTGGTATCGTATCAGAGATGGCAAACTCACCAAAGGAAAATGATGCTACCAGGGCTTTGATTGCTAAAAAAGTGGGTAGAAGGTTTGAGGAGTTCGAAGGCCGTATGATGAATATGTTAGCTGCAATGGCTCAGCAGGCTGCTCCGTAAAATCCTCCCCCTCCTCCCATGAGACAAAATGAGCGGGAAGAGGAAAGAGTAGAAAGACAGGAGGAACCGATTCGACCACCACCTATAGATCTGAGATCAGTGGCTTCCGGGGTCCAGAGAAGGAGACAAGCGCTGAGGTTAGAAGGTGATCGGGAGGACGAAGATGATAAAATGAGCGTTGTATCTGAGAGGGGGAAGGCACCCCAGACCAAAGAGTTCATCTGGAAGAAGATGGAAGAAAAGTTTGAGGCTATGGCTCGCATATTGCGTAGAGGCCAAGGGATGAACCCAGAAGGTAAGGAGCTGGAGGGAGATGACCCAATCCCGTACAATTTTAAAATGCCTGATGTTCCCAAGTTTGACAGCACTTCTGACCCGACCGCCCATGTGAAGCAGTATTCCTTAATCATGAAAGGGACTACCAGGCAGAAAGTGGAGTACTTTTGCTTGAGCCTAACTGGCCCCGCCATAGATTGGTACCACAGCCTCGATCGCTGAACCAAGGAGGATTGGGATATGCTCACAGAGGAGTTTTTAAGGCAGTACGACTGCAACACAAGGATGGAGGTGACCCTCAAGGATTTGGAGTTGCTTCAGCAAAAGGTCGGGGAATCCTTCCATGATTACCTAACCCGCTGGCGGAGTAGAGTAATGGAGATGAGGAGAAAGCCAGACACTCAAGACCAGATCCGTTTGTTCATCAAGAATGCGAGCCCGTACTTGAAAGAAGGTTTGAAGATGAAGGGTCTAAAGGACTGGGAGTCTTTGAAGGACATAGCCATAGAAGCGGAAGGGGAATACTTAGCTCGAAAGGCGAGCAATGACAATTATGCCAAGAGAGCTAATACCAGTCAAGGGACAAATAGGCCAGTCGATCCCAATGGTAGCACCAGAAGAACGGTTGAGGTGTCTGCTACTGACGCAACTACCCCGAGGAAGTTTTCAAACTTAGGAAGACCACTGTCTTGGGTTTTAAGAAGGTTGATGAAAGAAGGGAAGTTGAAGCCATTGCCTCCCAGGCCTGCTATGACGCAAGGGACGCCAGGGCATAAAGATAATGAGTACTGTGCCTTTCATCAGCATACGGGCCATTTAACGGATAATTGTAAAGCGCTGAGGCACTCAATCCAGGATTTGATTGACAGCAAACAAATCACTGACCCCGAGCGGAGAGAGAAAGAAAAGAAGCCTAGCTATAATGCTGTGCCGCCACCTATTTTCAAGATTGGATCAAGACTACCAGAATGGTACGTGCTGCAGGACTTTTATGGGAATGAGTATGTTGCTGTTACTCGCCCTGAGGCCAAGGGGGAAAGGATGTCTGTAGCGACAATTGATTGTTGGTCTAGTAGCGAAAGCGGTGAAGAAAATGAGGAGGAAGTTGAAATATTTTTGGATCTGTGGAAGTCAGATGAAGAGGGAAAAGAAGTAGGAGCTGTAACGAGAAGTGGAAGAGTAGTCCCAGAGATAGAAAGGTCACCGAAACCAGTGCAGGCATTAGCAGAGAAAGAGCTGGAAGAGAATCAGATAGTCAAACAGTTGAAGAAGACCACGGCTTAAATATCTATATGGGATCTTCTGAGGCAGTCCCCTTCTCATAGACAAAAGTTGGTAGAAGCTTTGACTGAGTCTACTGTGGCTACTACAATCTCTCCATCAGAATTGTTAGACCTTGTAAAAGGGGGATCAGGAGAGAGATTAGTGTATTCTGATGCCGACTTGCCAGTCGAAGGCCGTAATCATAACCGACCACTGTACATCAAGGCGCAAATCAATGGCAAGCACACTGCTTGAGTTATGGTAGACGACGGGTCATCTATAAATGTTTGACCTCTAGTGGCGCTTCAGGCTTTCGGTTTGGATGAGGGTATGCTTAGCGAGTCAGATTTGACTATTACAGCTTATGATAATTCTAGAAGGCAAGCTTCGGGGACGTTCAAGACTTTGGTCAAGGCTGGACCTATTGAGACGGAGACAGAATTTGTAGTTTTGCCCATTCCGGCCAACTTCTCGGCATTGCTTGGGAGGCCCTGGTTTCATAAACTAGGGGGAGTGCCGTCTACACTACACCAGATGATAAAATTCCCACATGAAGGCGAAGTGGTAACCATTAAGGCGGCCAGGGATAATCAGGTATCGGTCCTAGAGATTGCTAATCAACCATTCAGTGGTTTTCACGTATCGGTAATAGGGGAAGAGAAGAGGTCATTGGATAGCCCTCCAGTGGTTAATATGATGAAGAGGATGCACTATCTCCCTAGGGCTGGTCTTGGTAGAAATTCGTAAGGGCCGCAATCCGCAATCACTACTCGAGGTCAGAAAGATCGAAAGGGTTTGGGATACAAAGGCGGACTTGGCAAGAAGAAGATGACGGAAAAGATCCCTCACATTTCAGAAAGCGTTGTGCCCGCATCCTCGGTATGCGCTTACACTAGTGAAGATGAGCCACAGTGGGTGAATGAAAAGATTGTCCCTGGATTTGAGATCTTTAGTGATGTTTTTGACTGGGATGTGGGAGTTATTAAAATGGCTGAGGACTTCTGGGATGAGGAAGTTATGACCCAATGCATTGCCTGGGGTAGGGATGAGCCCGAAGAGGTTGTCACCGAGAAGATGTTAGCTGCCAGGCTGAAAGGGAAGAAAAAAATGTTAGAGTCAGAACTGAAGATTGGGGATTTGAAGATTTCCTCAGGGATAGCTGAAAGGCCTCTGCCAAGCCAAAAAGCCGAGGCACAAGCTGCTGCAGCATCGACCTCAACGGAAGCTAAAGAAGATGCTAGCTTAGATTATCTTTTTATTCCGGAACTTTTTTTTGATGTAAATGACAATAATAATATTATTAGTAAGATGAATGATTTTGCTTATTTGTGCGATGTTTCCAATAATTTCAACATGCATGAACCTGATCATATCCCATCTATTTTTGATATTGATTCCACTGACACCACGCCTTTTGATCTTGGAACCTCAGAAAATCCAAAGGAAATCTTAATAGCATCGAATATAACTCCTGATGAGAGAGAAAAATTCGAGAGAATAATAAAAAAATATGAAAAAGTTTTTGCCTTGACCTACGAGGACATGCCAGGAATTGATCGAAACATCGCAGAGCATGCTATTCCAACGTATCCAGACCATAAGCCTGTAAAACAGAAGTTGAGGAGGCTTAGGCCAAAATGGGCAGACAAGGTCAAAGAGGAGATTCGGCAGCAGATCGAAGCCAAATTCCTGGTTGAAGTGCAGTATCCCACATGGCTAGCAAATGTAGTCCCTGTAGCCAAGAAGAATGGAAAGGTAAGGGTATGTGTGGATTATCGAGATCTGAACAAGGCCTGCCCTAAAGACGATTTTTCGCTACCCCACATTGACGTGTTGATATATAATGCCACCAACTGCGTGATGTACAGTTTTGGGGATGGTTATGTAGGCTACAACCAGATCCTTAACAAGATAGTCGACCGGATTAAAACAGCTTTCATCACGGAATGGGGGACCTACGCCTACAGAGTAATGCCTTTCGGCCTAAAGAATGCGGGGGTTACATACCAGAGAATGGCAACGAGGATCCTGAGCGACTTGATCCACAAGGAAGTGGAGGTGTACGTAGATGACATGATGGTCAAGTCAGCCACCAGGGAGGGCCATTTCGAAGATTTAGAGAAGTTCTTCACTAGGATTGATAAGTACAGCCTGCGACTTAATCCCAAGAAGTGTATCTTCGGAGTAACTTCAGGAAAGCTACTGGGGCATGTCGTCAGCCAGAGGGGAATCAAAATTGACCCGAACAAGGTGAAGGCCATCAGAGAGATGCCCGTGCCACAAAAAGAGAAGGAGGTGAGAAGCTTCCTAGGCAAGCTACAATATGTCAGCCGATTCATTGCGAAGCTCACTTCGATATGCGAGCCAATCTTTAAGTTGCTCAGAAAGGATCAGCCTGTGGTTTGGAATGAAGACTGCCAGAGAGCTTTTGATAGCATCAGGGAATATCTATTGAATCCACCAGTGCTGAGGCCACCGCAACCGATCAAGCCACTTATCTTGTATCTGGCAGTGGAGGATGGCTCCGTGGGAGCCATGATGGCTCAGGAAGATGAGTTCAGGGTGGAATTCGTGGTTTACTATCTCAGCAAGAAGTTCCTAGCCTACGAGATAAAATATGCTGAAGTAGAGAAGATCTGCCTGGCAGTTATTTGGGCGTCAAAGAAGCTTAGGCACTACTTCCATTCGTACAGAGTTCAGGCAGTGGCAAAGCAGAATCCTTTGAGGTATTTGCAAGAAGCGTCGTCTTTGCTTGGTAAGATGGGAAGGTGGTTGCTATTGCTACAAGAGTTCGATGTCGAATACATCACTCGCAAAACTATCAAGGGGCGAGCAGTAGCAGAGTTTCTTGCTGATCATCCCATTCAGGGCGACGCACCTGAATTCAATTTTCCTGATGAGAGCATAGCCACAATTTCTGTCCAAGGATGGCAGTTATATTTTGATGGGCTATAAATAACAAGGGGGCAGGAGTTGGAATCATTTTGACGACCCCAGATGATGAGAAGCTCCCGTTGGCCAAGAAGTTGAGGTACAGGGTCACCAACAATGAAGCTGAATATAAAGCGTGCACCTTCGAGTTAGAAGCCTTAGCTGCCTTGGGGGCAAAGAACGTAGAGGTTTTTAGTGACTCATCCTTGGTAATCAGCCAAATCCGGGGTGAGTGGGCTGTAAAGGAAGAACGGCTGGTACCTTATGTTGAATATCTGAAGGAGCTATGTGGGCAGTTCGAGACCTATACGTTCCGATTTGTGCCGAGAGAGGAGAACCGTCTGACTGATGCACTGGCAACTCTGGTGTCGATATGGGATAATCCTAAAGGGATAGTTATAAAGCCTGTCCTGATTTCGAGTTCTGAGAGGCCCAGCTTCGAGGTCAAACCAATAATGGAAGTAGAAGTAGCAAATGGAAAGCCATGGTACTTTGACATCATGAATTATTTGGAAAATGCGAGATTTCCAGAGGAAGCTACCGAGAAAGATCAGAGGATGATCCAAAGGCTATCCACTCAGTTCATATCCTTAGACGGGGTGTTATACAAAAGGCAGGCAGATGGTATCCAACTCAGGTGCTTACATGAAAGGGAAGCCCGGAGGGTGATGGAGGAAACCCATGCAGGCGTTTGTGGGGCTCATATGAATGGGTTAACCCTGGCGAAGAAGATCATAAGGCAACGCTTCTATTGGCTTACGATGGACAATGATTGCACAAAACATGTCAAGCAGTGCCAGTTATGCCAGCAGTACGCAGATTTAAGGCACTTGCCAGTGTCAGAACTACACAGCCTAACATCACCTTGGCCATGCGCTGCTTGGGGAATAGACATTATTGGAGAGATTTGCCCTACGGCATCCAACGGGCATAGATACGTAATAGTCGCAATCGACTATTTTACAAAATGGGTAGAGGCGGAATCCTTCAAGAAGATCGACGCAAGAGACATGGCCAAGTTCATTGAAAGAAATCTGATCTGTAGATACGGCCTCCCACATAACATAGTGTCTGATAACGGGGTGCAGTTCATGGGGGAAACCAGGAAGCTTCTTGAGAAGTACGGAATCGAGCACCATAAATCCTCTCCCTATCGACCACAAGCTAACGGGGCAGTAGAGGCCGCTAATAAGAATGTGAAGAAGATCCTAGCAAAGATGGTCCAAACCTACAAAGACTGGGCAGAGAAGCTACCCTTTGCACTGTGGGGTTACAGAACGACGGTGAGGACATCTACGGGCGCTACACCGTATTCTCTAATTTATGGGATAGAGGCAGTGCTGCCAGTCGAGGTAGAGCTCAAATCGCTGAGAGTAGTCATGGAAGCTCAGATTTCGGAGGCTGAATGGGCACAACAGAGGTTACAGCATTTGAACTTATTGGATGAGAGTAGGCTGAAAGCTTACTATCATAATCAGATCTATCAGAAGAGGTTGGCCAGATCATTTGGGAAGAAGGTGAAAAGGCATCCGCTGAAGGAGGGGGACTTGGTGTTCAAACAGATGAGGCCAGGTGTACCAGATATCAGAGGAAAATTTAGACCAACCTGTGAAGGGCCGTTTGTCCTCAAGAGGCTATTGTCCAAAGGAGCTGCAATCTTATTGGATAGTGATGGTAATGAGTTCAAGGAACCGATCAATGTCGACAGACTCAAAAGGTTCCACGGCTAAAGACTAAAAATAAAAAGAAGAGAATAAAATGCCCCGTGGGTCAAAAACAGAAAAAAGGCGGCTTTGCCAAAATTGAACGCCTCGACAGTGTGAAAACCGAAAAAAGGCATCCTGTGCAAAAATAAGAGGCATGAGAGAAAATGTCCAATCGTGAAAACCCGAAAGGGCCGATTGGTAACAGGAGTCGATGCTGTTAAAATTTGGTTTCATGTATTCATAGGGCATGCACAGTCGAGTTAATGTCAAAACTGATCATGTATGCTGAAATTCTATGGAAATGTACACAATTTCGTGAAATAAAATAAGAATTATTCTTCTCATTTCCGTCATTTTCTAGTTCTGCATTAAAAAGAAATGTAATACTCAAAAAGTGTACCTATGTAAACTAAGCTAGGTCCTTCTGCTGCTCTAGCCAGTCTGATGCTTGAGCCCTCGCGTCCTATTGTCAGATATCGGGCTAAGGACCCATCTCTTGTACACGCTAGTGGAAGCCACAGAATGAGCTCCGAACCTAGGAATGACAGTCTTCACCGGTAGTCGGCTCCACAGTTCATGATACCGAGAAGCAAAGGCATCAAAAAGAACTCCTCCCCGAAAAGATAGTGGGACCCTCACCACATCCTGGATCATCCCAAGCTGGCGAGCACACCGAGCTGTGATATGGAAAGTAGCTTGACAGAGCCCACAGAGGGGAACACACCCCGATGGTCCATCAATGATCGCATGGGATAGAGGTAGCCAGGCAGACATGAAACTGGTATCGTCATCTGACAGCTTGCTAAATCTGGCAATGCCTTCATCAGCAGTGGTGCATGTATACAGCCGTCGACGCGGGAGGAAGTGTCTCGAGGAGTACTGCGCAATGACTCGGGGAGGTGGCTCTGACAACATTCTCAGCTTCTCTTGCAGCCAGACCTGATAAAAAAAAAGAAGAAAAGAAGCTGCTGGAGTAAGTAGGATTTACTTCAGGCAAAAATAAGGCATAGGGTTGTGTGAAAATCTGAAAGGACGCGCTTCCCGCCAAGAAAAGCTAGTGCGAAAATCCATAAGGGATGCACTACCTTTAAAATAATGACGTACCTGGAGCAATAAGGGGCTTCCCGTGAACGTGGGGGTGGATCCGGAGCATACAGCATCTAAGCCCAGAATGGTCTCAGCCAGAATAAGTGGAAAGGGAGATAGCCCGCGGTGGAAATCGTCCAAAACCCCAAACAGGCAAAGATCGCTGATCAAACCCCCTGGAGCCACAGTCAAGAAGCTCATCATACAAAATAAGAATACGATGCTTACCCGGTAGGTGGGGACGTCAGAGAATCTGTCTAGAGCCTCGACCAGCTGCTCTAAAGAGAAGGTAAAACCCGGGGGAACCAACTGCGCAGCCTCAGAAGGGGCTATACCTAAAGGCAGAGCAATATCTCGAGTCTGGAGTAAACCACAATGTGGGATACAAGGCAGAGCGTTAGGGGGATACCAGGCACCGACAATGGCAGCTAACTCCTCAGGTAAGGGGCATAACTCCTGGTACGTGAACTTGAAGACGTGAAACCGGGGATTCCAGAAATGGGTTGCAGCCAGAAGAAGGTTGTGGTCTACCTTAGCCCTGCGCAGGTGTTTCAGGCCAGAAAGAGGAGAAAGAGTATCGTTTTCCCAAGTGCGGTTGTCATCTAAGATGCGGTACATCTTCTGGAGGAGAGGAGATGACATCTTGTGAAAATCAGAGGATGAAAGCTAGAGAAATGTTGAGAAAATGAGAAGACATAAGAAATCAGAAAAGTTGACGAAATATATAGGGAAGCGCCACAGACGGCCTACCCGTGCCTTAAGAGAGACGGCCTGCCTGTCGGTAGTCGTCCACCTGGCAGTTTGCATACGTCAGCATCGCATCACATGCATTAATTTCGCATTTAATGGGGAATAGTGAGCGACAGACGCCGAGCCCTTCGGTCACCCCTAGCGTCGCCCAGACCGTCGGTCACGAAATCTATATAATGGCCTTGTGACCAACGGACAAACGGTTTTGCCATTTTCTCTTTTCCTCTCCCTCTAGTTTTTTGTAGTTTCTGCACTCTTTTTCTTCCTTTTTTTTCATTTTTTCTTGCGTTTTTGGGCCCTTTTCGCTCGACCGGTCATCCAAGGAAGTACTTTTCTTCATTTCCTACAATTTTCTGCAAATTACAGGTAAGTAACCAATCACTTCCTCTTTTAATTTTGGTTTATTTCCTTTTCTTCTTCTTCTTTTTGCTTTTAGAATGAGTAGATTTCTTTAGTTTGCCTTAGAAATTAAGGGTAGACGCTACTAGTTTTTATATAATTTTGGCATGATAATTAGTCAAACTTTTGTATGATACTGCCTATAAAACATGTTCCCTTAGGAATAGGAATTCCTATGCATGCTAGCACATGTATATAAGTATGGTATATATGTGCTGTTGTTGGGACCTGAAGCCTGGGGCACACCCTTGCCGGGGTGCTGCCCATTTCTTATGAATATATATATACAATTGTTTTGTTGGGGCCTGAGGCCCGTTTTGTGTTTTTTCCGTGCAGGAGGTTGGGCACATCCCTGCCGGGGTGCCGCCCGATTATTTTATTTTCATTTTCAATTCTTTATGTTTCTCTCCTCATACCTGGGCTGCTATCTCCCGGATGAGGTCCAATGTGCCTTTTGTTTTGGAAATTGGGCCTATTAATGCCTGCTCCGTTAAATTAATTTATATAATATTTTCTTTTGCAGGATGCCTCCGAGCCGGGCGTAGTGCAGTTTTGGTTTGACGGCCAGCATTTTAGTATCACGAGGCATCGGTTCGCGGAGGCAATGGGGTTCCCGATAGGTGATGGAGTTATAGCCCCGCAGAGAGCGGTGAGGCGCACCTATTGGGCGGCTATTGCTTTGCCAGGAGTGTTGTATGATCACGATACAGCGAAGAGTACCGTACTGGTCTCTCAGGCACTCCGCTACCTGCACAGAGTGCTTTCCAACTCGTACCTCGGTCGAGCTGGTAATCCAGGGTCACTTAACGCGGCCGAGATCTGGAGCCTCTGGGCTATGGTGGTAGGCCAGCGCCTCAATGTTAGCCACGAGATCCTGGCTAACATGGTTAGAGTCGGCAGGGGGTCAGCCCCAGTGGTGATAATCGAAGGGGTTGTCACCAGATTGCTTTTGGGCTTAGAAGTCGCCCCGGATAGGCTCAGAGGACCCTTGGACGAGGGGATCTATGTTGACGCGTCAGCTACAGTTCAGATGGGCATGGTCTTACCGCTGTCGAGGCAACCTGAGGCCTTCAGGCTGCTCACCATCCACGAGACTAGACGAGCTTTTGCTCTTCCGCCTTTGGGACCAGAGCCAGAGCAGGAGCAGCAGCAGCCACCTCCTTAGCCTCCACAGTCCCTGCAGCACCAGGCACCACCTCAGCCTCAGACCGCGCCACCACCACCATGGCAGGAGCAGCCCAGGACTCCGTCAGATTTCAACATGGAGTTCACCATGGACGAGCTTTTCGGCACCCCACCGGCGTCCAGGGCACCGACTCCTGTTCCCTAACCGAGCACCAGAGTACAGTGGTCCACCCTCAGGCCCTCCGAGAGGTTTCATCCTTACTTCAGGAGCGACCCGGGGGCATCCACTTCTGCAGCTCAGCCATCAGAGCTGACTCAGGAGCCATCGCAGCTGCAGCCAGACATCTCGCAGCTTCTGACCTCCATGTTCACAGCGTTTGAGCATCGATTAGAGGAGAGGGATAGGGCTACCCATGAGAGACTGGACAAACAGCAGGCTGCTATCCAGGAGTAGTCCAGAGTCATTGAGCGTCTGTCCCAGGAGCAGGTCGAGCTCATTGACCATATGGTGCAGGAGCAGGCCCGGCTTATGGAGAGCATCAGGGACGAGCAGGCTAGGCTTATGGAGCAGGTTGTACAGGGACAGAAAGAGCTCAGAGAGCAGCTTGGTCAGGATCTAAGGACATCTCAGGATCAGGCATCTCGGAGGATTGAAGTGACTTTGCAGATGATTGATGAGTCACTTGATTCTCTTAGATCTCGGGTCCAGGCGATAGAGGGGATCGTTCCTCCCCTGTCCCAGTCCATGAGAGAGTTCAGGGAGCACACTGAGCAGAGACTGGAGAGGATGAGGAAGGCTTCCAGTGAGCAGACCAGCCAGATGAGCCAGGCCTTCAAGCAGTTAGGGGGGACAGTTTCTGACACCATGAGCTTCATGAGGACGTGCGCCCAGCCCTTCCTGGACTGCTACGCTCAGGTTAGGTTCAGACAGACTTACGCTTCTGGCGCCGGACCATCTGCGCCTCAGCATCCACCTCCGACTCAGCCAGTTCCCCCTCCACCTCAGCCTGAGCCGATTCACCTCTCGGATGATGAGGACCCGGATGAGGAGCTCGCGGACTACCCGCCATTATAGTCATTCAGGGAGTTTGGATGACATTCTTTTTGTATTTTGTTCATTATTATCGCGATTGTATATACATTGTACAAAAGCTGATGTTAGTGGACAACTTTTATTTCCAGCTTTGTATATTTATTTCTATCTTTATTTATGCTTTATTCGCATTAAAGATGATTGTATGCTCTTATACCCATTCATATCAAAAGTCAAAATGATCATATGACGAGAAAAATGATAAAAAGCAATACAATGATACAAAACATGATGAAAATAATGATAATGAGATGACAAAAAGGATGATAAATAATAAAACCAAATCATTTATGAGCATATTGAAAGGGAATAACTCATACATGAATTAACAAAATCCTTTGCCATACAGGGACATTGCTTAACACCGGTCCAACTACGGACATCAATCACAATCTGAGGACAGACAGATCGAACTTCATGTCCTCTCGAATCACTCAGCCAGAGAACACTACACACCTTGCAGATCGGATGGGGGTTAGATTGTAGTCAGTGAGTACTGCATCTCACAGCTCATGTTGCAGCCAGAGAACACTACACACCTTGCAGATCGGATGGGGGTTAGCAAGGGAACTTCACAAATCGAAGTTGCAGTTAGAGAACACTGCTCTTCACCTCGAGATTGTAGCCAGAGAGTGCTACATCTCACAGTTCACGCGGCAGCCAGAGAGTGTTACGCACCTTACAGATCGGATGGGGGTTAGCAAGGGAACTTCACAAATCGGAGTTGCAGTTAGAGAACACTGCTCTTCACCGAGATTGTAGTCAGAGAGTGCTACATCTCACAGTTCACGCGGCAACTAGAGAGTGCTACACACCTTACAGATCGAATGGGGGTTAGCAAGAGAACTTTACCAATTGAAGTTGCAGTTAGAGAACACTGCTCTTCCCACCGAGGTCGTAGCTAGAGAACGCTGCATCTCACCAACGCCTTATAGGTCGAGATGAGACCGGTAGGGACGTTTCCATCCGTTGAGCAGACTGAGACGAAGTCTACCTGATGAGGGACACGAAAGGTAAGAATCGCTACAGGTACGCTTTTCTTCCTTTTTTTTGTTCCTTTCTCTGAATTTTGAATCATCTAGGCACTCGTGCGCTAGTTTTCCCCAAAATTGGGGGCAACTGTAAGCACCGTGTCCCGAGGCGGTCTAGATTAGAGATTACCCGATGAGGAATCAACGTCCGAGTCCGTACAAATGGTTGAGATTCGGAGGTTTTGGTCCCCAGCTTGACGAGAAATGTGTTCTTTCAGTCTTCGTAGGAAAGAGGGAGGAAACGGGAATCTTTTTTTGGGTCAAAAGGTGTATTTTTCTCCACCGGCGGTCTGCCCGTCTGTCAAAAGCAAGACCGTCGCTCGTTGCGGGTCACCGACAGCCTATGTGATTTTCCGACGCCCGTCGGAGGGACCTGATTTTTCGGAGCACGCAACCTTATTTCTCGGAACACACGAACTTTCCAACGCCTGTCGGTAAGAGTTGCAGGCCCGTCGGTTGAATCCTTGTGTCAGTAGGATTGAACTGACGCCCGTCGATAAGAGTTGCAGGCCCGTCGGTTGAATCCTTGTGTCAGTAGGATTGAACCGACGCCCGTCTGTGGAATCGACGCCCGTCGGTCACCCCTGGCCTATAAAAGCTTTCATTTCCCACCTAGAAAGGGGTTGGAGAAATTTCTAAAGGGGGAAACTCTGTCCAAATTAACACTTGTTTTCTCTCTCTTCCAACAAACACAAATCTTAAGAAATCTCTTTTAGTTTAAGAATCAAACCATTAAAAAGGAGCTAAATCTAATTAGTTTTCCTAAGGCTTTGATTCCAAAATTCAGTCTTTTGAAGGATCAAGAAGGAAATAATCTATTTTCCTCATTCTTGACCTTTCATTTTGTCTTCTCGTGGAGCGTGCGGGACTTTAATCGACACCAAAAACTATTCAGGCTTTTATTTATGCTTTATTCGCATTAAAGATGATTGTATGCTCTTATACCCATTCATATCAAAAGTCAAAATGATCATATGACGAGAAAAATGATAAAAAGCAATACAATGATACAAAACATGATGAAAATAATGATAATGAGATGACAAAAAGGATGATAAATAATAAAACCAAATCATTTATGAGCATATTGAAAGGGAATAACTCATACATGAATTAACAAAATCCTTTGCCATACAGGGACATTGCTTAACACCGGTCCAACTACGGACATCAATCACAATCTGAGGACAGACAGATCGAACTTCATGTCCTCTCGAATCACTCAGCCAGAGAACACTACACACCTTGCAGATCGGATGGGGGTTAGATTGTAGTCAGTGAGTACTGCATCTCACAGCTCATGTTGCAGCCAGAGAACACTACACACCTTGCAGATCGGATGGGGGTTAGCAAGGGAACTTCACAAATCGAAGTTGCAGTTAGAGAACACTGCTCTTCACCTCGAGATTGTAGCCAGAGAGTGCTACATCTCACAGTTCACGCGGCAGCCAGAGAGTGTTACGCACCTTACAGATCGGATGGGGGTTAGCAAGGGAACTTCACAAATCGGAGTTGCAGTTAGAGAACACTGCTCTTCACCGAGATTGTAGTCAGAGAGTGCTACATCTCACAGTTCACGCGGCAACTAGAGAGTGCTACACACCTTACAGATCGAATGGGGGTTAGCAAGAGAACTTTACCAATTGAAGTTGCAGTTAGAGAACACTGCTCTTCCCACCGAGGTCGTAGCTAGAGAACGCTGCATCTCACCAACGCCTTATAGGTCGAGATGAGACCGGTAGGGACGTTTCCATCCGTTGAGCAGACTGAGACGAAGTCTACCTGATGAGGGACACGAAAGGTAAGAATCGCTACAGGTACGCTTTTCTTCCTTTTTTTTGTTCCTTTCTCTGAATTTTGAATCATCTAGGCACTCATGCGCTAGTTTTCCCCAAAATTGGGGGCAACTGTAAGCACCGTGTCCCGAGGCGGTCTAGATTAGAGATTACCCGATGAGGAATCAACGTCCGAGTCCGTACAAATGGTTGAGATTCGGAGGTTTTGGTCCCCAGCTTGACGAGAAATGTGTTCTTTCAGTCTTCGTAGGAAAGAGGGAGGAAACGGGAATCTTTTTTTGGGTCAAAAGGTGTATTTTTCTCCACCGGCGGTCTGCCCGTCTGTCAAAAGCAAGACCGTCGCTCGTTGCGGGTCACCGACAGCCTATGTGATTTTCCGACGCCCGTCGGAGGGACCTGATTTTTCGGAGCACGCAACCTTATTTCTCGGAACACACGAACTTTCCAATGCCTGTCGGTAAGAGTTGCAGGCCCGTCGGTTGAATCCTTGTGTCAGTAGGATTGAACTGACGCCCGTCGATAAGAGTTGCAGGCCCGTCGGTTGAATCCTTGTGTCAGTAGGATTGAACCGACGCCCGTCTGTGGAATCGACGCCCGTCGGTCACCCCTGGCCTATAAAAGCTTTCATTTCCCACCTAGAAAGGGGTTGGAGAAATTTCTAAAGGGGGAAACTCTGTCCAAATTAACACTTGTTTTCTCTCTCTTCCAACAAACACAAATCTTAAGAAATCTCTTTTAGTTTAAGAATCAAACCATTAAAAAGGAGCTAAATCTAATTAGTTTTCCTAAGGCTTTGATTCCAAAATTCAGTCTTTTGAAGGATCAAGAAGGAAATAATCTATTTTCCTCATTCTTGACCTTTCATTTTGTCTTCTCGTGGAGCGTGCGGGACTTTAATCGACACCAAAAATCCAACCAAAATATTATCTGAGGGTAAATATTCCGGACTTCTTCTCCGTATTACTTCATCTTTATTTTTATTCTTGTTTTTTCGACCTTTTGCTTTTATCTTTCTTTATTTTGATCCTTTTCATCTCAACTTTGTAGTAAAAATATGTTTTTGCTTTGAGAAAAATAGTTTTGCCGTCGTTTTTTAGAGACAGCGGTGATCGACGGGTCATCCGTTTCACCGATGCCCGTCGGTCACCCCTCCCACAGACGCCCTCTCTCGAGTGAGCGATGGGACACGTTTGGTCACCTTGACTGACACCCGTCGGTCACTCGGCAGTGGCCGTCCCTGGGTTCTGTCTCCATATTTTCAAACCCCCTTTTCTTTTCTTTTTTTTTTCTATCTCTCTCAAGTCTTGAGCTTTCTTTATATTGTGCTTTTTGTCTATTAACACCCATTAACCTTTTGTGAGCATATATGATTTTCTTGGACTGTCCTGAGCCAGAAGGGCAATCTACCATGCTCGGAGGATTCCGTCCGATTTAGTTTTCTAACCTTTTTAATTATTTCACTCATTTGTTTATTTATTAATTATTTTATGTACATGAATATACCTTTTGTATCTTGCTAAATATAAAAATTGATGAATATTTTATATTTAATAAAGAGAGATTTTCATAAAATTAAGGACCCAATGTCCTATTTTTCATCCAATGAAAAATTTTCACAATAAAAACATCATTTTTATAATAAATGCATGCGAGGACCAAAGTCCTCAAAATAAATAATCTCCCATCTTATGTATGTATTGCACATTTATAAATGGGAGTTGTATTCTGCTCCTAGTGTTATTGTAATTTTTTGATTTAATATTCCTTTATTTATCTATCGCTTTAACACGTGAATAAAATGCGCTTTTAATTAAATTGCATCGTGTGGAGAGAGAGCGAACTAATGAGTTTAAAATTTAATCATAAAATGATTGAGGTAAAAATAGATGAGAAGTCCCGAACCCAGCTCTGGTCTTTGGGCTCAACGAGGCGAGAGGTCTTTCCGATCACTCATTGGAACCTCCAAGACACCTCTTGTGTCCTTTTCAAAGACTTAATCAATGAATCCTAGGCTCCAAGGGAGAGAGGTTCACCCTCCAAGACCCCTTTTGGTTGGCCCAACATGGATACATGCGCTGTCTTAGGCTCTTCGAGGCGAGAGAAACTTTCCCAATGTTTTATTGGGTGGCGACTCCATGAAACCTCCTTGTTGTCCAAAATAGAAGCACTTGTAAATATCTTTACAAGTTGCCAACGGATCCTCAATTGCCCGATCGCCCTCAAGCGGGCGGTCGAGGGGCGGCCGCGGGGTCCGGCGCGCGGCGCGCGTCACAGTCACCATACTATTTATTACTATGATGAAATTATCTTGCGTCATTTTATATTTTAATTATCGTCACTAAAAGATTAATTTTGTGACGAAAATATATATTTTGTCATGGTTTATTTAGGAGAGATAATTTCCCACCAAATTTTTAGAGGGAAAAAAATATAATGACAAAATAATAACTTATTGCAACATATAAAATCGTCACAAAAAATTTATTTTTCATGACGAATTATTTTTGTCATAATTAAATAAATTAGTGATAAAAAAATAATTTCGTCACAAATAACATATCGGCATAAAAAATTATTATATTTATGACAAATAAATATATCACAAAAAATGAATATACTGTGACGAGATACAATTTCGTCACCTTTGATATGAAGGAAAAATTCCAACCTTTTCCTTTTGGAGGAAAAAAATATAATGAAAAAATTTACTATTTGTGACATATAAATTCGTCATGAAATACTTATTATTTTTGTGACATTAATTATTTTTGTCACAATTTAATGAATTAGTGATGATAAAATTATTTCGTCACAATAATGTTATTTATGATAAATAAATATGTTACAAAAAAGGAATATATTATGACGAAATATAATTTCGTTACCAATACAATCAATTAATGATAATAATATTTTTTCGTAACAGTTGGTTGTAATGCTAATATATGACAAAAAAATTATGTGATGCAGCAAAAGTATAATGAAAAATATATTTTATTCAAAATTCCAAGTCCCCTTTCAAAAGTAGGGTAAACAACAATTTATATTAAAAAATTAATAAAATTATTAAAATACACCGTAAATTTTAAATTGAAAAACGAAAGCCTAAACGTTATTTTTAACGACCCAAATTGGCTATTACAGGGGGTTACGTGTAACGCCCTGAAAATTCTGACGTTGTGAACAGTATTTTGATAGGTCAAAATTTAATCGAAGGATAATTTTTGACGCATAAAAAGTGGAATTTTCTTTAAAACTACATAATTTAATTATTCAAATAAATTTTAGACAAGTATATATATATAAATATATATGTATATTTACACGTAAATGGACAAATAAAAGTAATTATAACATGTGATAATTTTTATGGGTCTAAAATTATCTAGACAAGTGAGATTTAGCTTGAATTATTGGGTATATTGAGAAACAAAAAGAAAACAAAGGGAGGGACACGAACAGGGGAGATCGGGGAAAGAGAGTGAGAAAGAGAGAGAGAGGGAGAGGGAGACGGCGAAGGGGGGTGAGGAGGCTAGCGGCGGTCGGCGGCGAGCAACCGGGCCCTCGCAACGTCGATCCCGACTTCTTTTCCCCGTCGCGATGTCTCCGTTCCTGGAGAGCGGGAGGAAAAACGCGAGCTTCTCCGGCATTTTTCGGCCATCTCCGGCGGCGAACGATGACACGAAAGGCACGATGGGACTCCTGGCGGGAAGACGAACCTCCCGGTGGCCGTGGATCCTCCTCACTCGCCGGCGACGAGTAGATCGGTGATGGGTTGAGCCGAAGCTCCCGATAGCGATTTCGGCTAGATGGCGCGACGGGTCGGTGCGTGACCACCGAAAAAAGAAACCCCAACGCTTTGAGCTCCCTCCTGGTGGTTTCGGTGCCTCCAGTGGAGCTCCGGCGAGGCTCCGGCGACCGTGAAGGGACCAAAATATGCAGAAATCTAGTATGTGGCTGCCAAATTTACTTTTCTAACATGATTTTTATTCAACTAAATTGTTTTAGAGAAAGTTTATGATCTGTGTTGTTTATGTTTAGTGATAATTCAGTTGGTTGGTTATTAATGCTTGATTATTGCTTGGATTATTAGTTTATGTGTAGAAGAGTAGGAATTCTTGAGTATGGAATCTGTACAGATAGTCGATCAGGAAATCTCCTTTATTGTGTTCTATGTTTTATTCAATTAGTGACTCTTAATTGTTAATAGGGTATAATATTAAAATCGTATTTAGGTATGTAAAAAAATTATAAGATGTAGAAGCTATGTAAGATTGTGATTTTAGTGAATTTATGCTTGAAATGAAAAATAAATAAAAATAGTCATTGATGATAGTTAGAGGACTTGGAGTGTTCAAATGGATATTAGATACTTAACTTGCTTACTTTATGTGGAATTCACATTATCCATATAAGTATACGTGAACTAAGCTAGGAAAAAAAATGAAATTAAGTGTATATATATATTAAACTAGGATGGAATTTATCATGAAGAAAATGATTTAAAGTAAGTGAATAAGATTTAATAAGGAAGTATACAGTGAAAGGGGACTAAATTGTAGAAGTTTTCTCTCAAATAGCTGTTAGCATGGTGTCTATTTTGGGTCCACAAGCTGGCAAATTCACCCTGCAGATCACCCACTTTTCTTGTGAAAATATCATGGCATAAAATAAGTTATATTAATTGTTTGAATTTTATAAAAATTCGACAAGTGTATTGAAATATTGAGAGGATGTTGTTACTTGTTATATTATTATTACCATCGGCATGATCATTTATTTATTCTACTTGACTATATGTGACCTTATAAATAGAATGCTAATTTCTATAATATTCGTAGATTTAATATTTATATTTTCATTTTTTTAATTACATTGAGCGGGGGCTGATCTTTGAATTTTAAATTGATTAGAAAAATAGTACATTTGAATTACATATGATTTTCTTTTAATAGATATTACAATAGTTTTAACAGTTATATTTTTTAAAAAAAAAGAACAGTATGCTAGTTTAGATTCGAATAGGAGTTTTTAGATTGGAATTTTTCCATCACTTATAAAAAAAAAATTTCTTAATAGTTTTATCATTTATGTAAACAGAATTTGCATTGTATTATAGAGCCAGAATGGAATTAGATGGTAAGTGAATGAATTAGAGAAATTAAGTGTAGTTAATAAATAATAAGTATAGTTAAGTATACCTAAAGATAATTATAATAATAAAATTAATTAAATTGTTAAGAAAATCAGAGTTTCTGGTCATAAACAAATTAATTGGGTTATACACCTTTAAAAGGGGAAATTTATAAACAGAATTGGACTAGTGAAATGTAGTGAATACTTGTATAAATAATAATATATATAATTGGTAAGATATGAAATAAACTTAGTTTGATGAAATAAAATGAAGGTGGTTCGGAATGGGAAGAAAAAAGTGGTGTCCAAATGTATACTTGTATATACGAGGTATATTATGATTGTTAAGGCATTTTAATTGTATATATATGTGATTAATGGCATGTTGTGAAGATAAATTAGTGAAATGTGGTAAGTAAATGGAGTGGCATGAGATGATGATAACTTGTGTTACTAGGATTATTTCTGACATTATGGATCGAAATGTACATCGATTTTAATAGTCTCAACATGAATTGAACGGAGAACCATGTGGTAGGATTGATCTTTATAAGCAAACCCATTATTCAATTCGAAAAGGTTGGTCATCTCAACAAGCAACCGAAAATTGGATAAGTAATCAATATACAAGTTTTGTAATGTAATTAGTTTGTTTTGAGACTTACATAAATTCTATTTTCTTTTAATTTCTTGTGATAGAATTTAATGATAGAAAAGCGAAACCAATATAATGAGCAAGATATTCAAAAGACTGAAGATGAAATTGTTCAAGAAGTCCTTGGCCTTGGTACTGGTTATATAAAAGGCCTTGGATATGGTCCAAAGCCTCCTTCAAGACGATTATCATCGGACTACATTGCTACACAAAAGCTTCAAAATGAACTTTCTAATACTCAAGAAAAGTTGAGTGAGTCTCAGTCAGAAGTGAACATACTTAAGAGTAAGGTGACTGATTGTGAGACAAAAGTAAGCGAGTTGAATTCCACTATCCATAAACTGCTTGACATTTTAAAATCAAACGGGATAAATGTCGATTGAATTCTCCAATGTAAGTTTTATATACTTGTGCATTTATTTTTGCAATGTTCAATGATATGAAAATAGTTGAAAATATTTGAAAATAGTTGCAGATTTTTACATTGGTTTTTATGTTTTTTTGTTTTATTATGAGGGACAAATTTAAATGGTAAAGATTATGTATGTTTTACTTGTATTTGATTTTGAAACTCTTTGACTTGCTTGGTATCTCATGTTTTAGTGGTTTTTAATTTTGCAGTTCTTTAATTTAGGTTCATTCCAAACTGTTCAATTGATAGCGACGTTTATGAATTTTCAGGTAACAAGTGTAACTTCTCTTTTATTTACATCAATGTGATACTTGTGCATTTATTTTTAGCTGATAGTTTTGATGTATTAATATTATACCTTTGTATTTTGTATAATTGAATTGAGTACTGAAATTGGATGATATAAGTATATTATAATATATGGTGTGAGAGATTGGATCTAAATTGGAGGATGGGCAAACTTGTGTTGGAGTTTGAATTGAAGTGGGGTGAATAAATATATGATTATTTGAAGTGTAAATATTTTATTGATTACAGGGGGATAGGCAATATTATAGAGGGATTCTGCCGAAATTTCGGTAGAATTAAGTGACATATTTGTATTTTGATTGAATGAATAGTAAAACTAAATAGCTATAGGGCAGACGGGTATAGTGAAAGGATAAAAAAAAATAATTACCTGAATTTTGCAATAATTTGAAGAGTAGTTTAAGAAAATGAAGTAATCAGTATCGTTGGAATCGTAATGTGTATAAATGAAGGGTGTTACATGATTGAGTTTTTTTATCTAATATAAGAATTTTTCTTTTGCAGGAACAAGATGCAAATTTTGAAGTTTCAACAGATTTTATTTCTTTATTAGGATGCAAATTTAATTTTTTGTATTAGACAGTATGATTTTTTTAATTAACCTTTTATTTGAATAAATACATTATATTAGATTTTTTTTTAGAAATTTAATTGATTGTATGACATTAAATTTAAAATGTGTCATTTTTAATACAATGCATATATGATAAGTATATTTGTCATAATTTGTCGACTTATTAGTTCATAAATAACGGTATAATGTTTACAATTACGATATTAATATTGTAATAAAAAAATATAATTTAATGACAATAAAAAATTGTCACTAAAACTATTTTTGTGACAATTATTTTTATCCCTATTTATGTCACTAAAATGTAACGTAATATGACGATTTATATTCATCGTTAATATACATTAATTTAATGACGAAATTATTTTTCGTCACTTAAAGTATTAGATTTAGTGACAAAATTAAATATTTTATGACGAAAATTATATTTATTTGTGATGATAATTACGTAACCAATGCTTAATGGTTTTAACATGAAGCAGAGTTTCGTCATTAAAAATATTTAATTTCGTGACGAATTTTAAATTGGTCATAAAAAATACCAATCTTTAGTGACGATAAATAATATAATGTGACGAAATATAATTTTATTTATAACATAATTTTTGTCATAAAAAGTAAGAACTAAAGATGACGATAATCATTTTCGTCACAAAAAATGATACTTACGGTGACAAAAAAGTAAATCGTCACGTAAACTTTTATGTTACGCGCCTACCGTTACGTTCTCTGTGACGATAAAAAATCGTCACCTTATCTTTTCAGCAACGAAAAATAAATTTTTCATGACAATTTTTTGCGTCATAAAAAGTGTAATTTCTTGTAGTGAAGGGATCCCAACAACATCAAAGCTAGATCTTCATCTTCAAACGTCATATCCATATTCAATAAATCAGCGACTAACTGATTAAAACTAGTGATGTGATCATTTATTGTGGTACCCGAAACATAATTGAAAAGAAACAGACTTTTCTTCATGTGGAGCTTGTTCTGACTGCTTTTTTCAAGAATTTTTCTCCAGTGTCTTCATCAATTTACTTGCAAAAATTTCTTTCTAGAAAGCATACTTTTGCTCCCTAGAAAGGCACAATCGAATTGTACCACATGCCAAATGATTAAGGCGCTTCTGTTCTTTCTCATCAACATCATTTAGTTTTTGTTCTTCAAGGGCAATGTCTAAATCTTGCTGAAAGAGAGCGTCTAGAACCTCACTTTGCCACATGCCAAAATGACCCGTACCATCAAAAATTTTCACCGCAACTCTTGCATTTACCATCGCATTTCTTGCCAAAATGGACGAGGAAGAAGAAGTGGATGGATTTGTCATTTTTGCTACAATTACTATTCAATAACTGTCGATGCAGAATGCCAATAGCCTAAGGAAAAATCTTTTCTTATGTGAAAAATCAGACTACGCTGCAACCACATAGCATACTAAGAAAAAACATAGGCTCTAATACCAATTGTTGTGGAAACTCGGGTTAATTTTCACCAAATTCATCTCGAATACTATTATGCAGGTGAATAAAACGTAAACGATTATACTGAAAAATCACACAAGATAAAATTCACAGGAAAGATTGGATGGGTCACAAATGGTCCCACTTAAAATTCAATCTCCTTAGACAGATTTTTTCTAAGTAATTTAACAACACAATAATTTATTAATAATATACCCGACAATAACTATAAAATAGATAAATAAAAAATAACAGAATTTAACGAGATTCGACCAATTATGCCTACATCCTCGTACACTACCAAATTATATTTTACTATTTCAAATACATAATACAAGTGAAATATTTACAAAAAAAGAGAAAAATTTTGGTTTTAGGAAAGAATGGCAATTTTTGGAATGATATCAATTAGGAAATGAAGGGCCTATATTTATAGGTTTAACAAATCCCCCTTTTTTTACATTTTTCCGATGTGTGATAAGTAATTAAGCCACAATTATTGACTTTTCTAAATCATATAAATACAATAAGAGAGTGTTTCATTTAGAGATTTAGGATAGTTGATAGCATTTTCGAAACCTATCATCTGCAAAAACGTTTCGTATTTCTTTGTAATTAGTTGTTGATAGCTGTTTTTTATCCCAATTAATTGTTGGTAAAAGTATCATCCTAAAATTTTTTTTTTCTCATTAATTGTGATCATAGCTAATTGAATTTTATTCTTTATTTAGATTATAATACCTTTTTTTTTAATTATAAATTTCTTAATTTCTTACGTAATATATATTTTTTTATAAAGATAAATAATAATAATAATAATAATAATAATAATAATAATAATAATAATATAAATAAAAAATAATTAAAGGAGCTAGATATAATATTGATTATTTTATATATTATATAGGCACACAGACTTTCATAGATTCATATCTCAGAAAAATCTTTTAAGTGTTATATATGTTATGTAATGTGTTACAAAAATATAGCTTAATTACTCATACAAACGAGTAAATACACACACATATATATATATATAACAATCGACAACAAAGAAATAATAGACAATAAATTTATTGTCTATTACTTATTAACTATAAGATATATATCAACTATTAGTTAAAATAAACTGCTGAACCAAATGTATTATAAATTATCATTGATTTTTGAATAAGTAAACCAAACAGGCACTCGACAATCAGTTCTAGCAAAACCAAAACTCACTATAACTCTAGAGAAAAATTCATGTCTACATTAGATTTAGACAAATTTCATAACTAAATTAACGGTGTATTGATATCTATATATATGATAATCATTATTCTCTTCTTTTTTTCAAATAACTTTAAATAGATGTCAATATACCATTACTTTAGCTAATGAAATTTGATTAGATATGGTCTAGGCAAAACTTTTCTTTGCTTACCATTGTAAAGTTCATTAATTTGTTATTCTATCATTTAATTTGGGTATTTAACTGTGTTTCTTTGTTTTTTTTCTTTTTAAATTTGTTTTCATGCACTCATACACCGAGTATTGCATACCGTCTAATATGTATGAGCGTTGCACACCATCTAATAATTATTAGACAGTGCGCAACGCTCCATGCTCCATACATGAATACAATGTACATGAATTTAAAATTCATTTATTTTGATGTTTTTTCACTTAGAAAAAAAAAATCCCGTATTCTCTACTTGAACAATAATGATTTATAGAGAAACATTTCACAATAATATATGCACGCATAGACTTGCAACAAGGCGTGCAAGTGCTTTGACATAATTCATATTGATTGAGAAAGCAAAAAGAGAGAGAAATTATATTAAAAAGCTTTGAAACGTCACGGTTTTATTCCCGGAAGAGAGTCGGCCAAACAAACTTTCCGGCAAATGGGACTTACTATTTAATATTATGCATTGTACGCAACTGATATTTATAATCATTATTCCACACACCATTATTATATATCCTTTAGTCAACAATATCCTAACAGCTTTTTCCTCTACATATGTATAATCATACCACTCTAATATTATAACAATATTAATAATATCCTACCCATTTCCTTTTCTTTCAACTCATATCATTACTATATATTATTATTAGTATCATAACCATTTTCAGCTATAATAATAAGTTTATAATAAGGTTAAATACATATCCAGCTTTCTGAACTTGATAATTTCGGTAATTTTATCTTTTTAACTTTTTAGATAATCACTTAATTTTTTAAACTATCAATTTCTGTTATATAATAGGTTTTTAAATGCTTGTATGAAATTTTCTTTTTAATGAAAAAGAGACGTGTCTCTTAATCATTAGAAGAAAAATTTTACATTAACATTTAAACATCTATTGCATATGGAAATTGATAATTTGGAAGTTAAATAGTTAACCTAAAGGTTATGATGGGCAAAATCACCAATGTTTACAAGTTGAGTGGCTGATAATGCATTAAGCCTTATTATAATAATGACCCCTTTAGCGACTAATTAATCTCTAATTACCTCTTCATTGAAGGGCATAGCTGCAGGGTTAGTTAATCACCTCCACTATTGTGGCCGGCGGCCAGTGACTCTAGGGGTAGCCAGTCTCCAGTGCAAGATTGGTTTTGATTATCATTAGATTGTAATAACCTAATCTGCCTTTTCAAGAACTTAACATAACGAATAGCTTCATCAAGCATAGAGGCAGTGTCCATTTTGGTGCCACCAGGAACAAGTCTTTGAAGAATTCTCATCTTTTCACTGATTCTTTCTCTTCTATGGCGAGCTGCAACGCTCTGAGGATCCTCACTTATTCTCACGTTTCGCCTTTTAGGCTTCCGAATGCTTGCTGGATCTATGTCTACTGGCTGCATCGCCGCGATCTTGTACATCATTTCTTTCATAGCTCCAAGCTCTTCTTCTGGTTCTGCTTCCTGTTCTTCCTTGTCCATTAAGTGGTCATGGCCAAGAAATGCAGGCATAGAAGAATTAGAGGATGATGGGTTTTGAAGAGAATTATAATAATATGTTGTTGAGTTGATGAAGGGGAATTGTTCATGGAAAATTTGGGTATCCATAGTTATTATTTCAAGATTGGGATTGAGGTTTTGGTTTATATCCATGACGACACAAGATTAGGTTTTTGTGGGAGTTTTGTTCTGAGTAAATTAAAAGGAAGAGAGAGCAATAGTTTCTGTGTATATTAATTGATAACTCATTCTATAAAAAGTACATAACATGGAGTTTCTTTTATTATTGATGAAAGAACACATGGGAGAGATTATTTTCTGTAACTAAGACAAGTTTTGGACGCATATAACTAAGGATTATATGTGTTTCTGTTAAAATTAATATATATATATATATATATATATATATATATATATATATATATATATATATATGATAACCGGACTCTTCGATCCATAGCTCGACAGGGGTTCAACCGGACACAGGGGTTTAACCGGACATGAGTCCGGCAATCGGACACGTCGACAATTGCTATAATAGTTGCCCGGTTTCGGTAACAGTTCGGCAATGAATTATGGGAAGTCATCAATAACGAATATTTTCTAGATATTGAAGAGATTCTAATCTTATAATGATGGAAAGTACCAAGAATTACTCAACAAATCTTTACAAATCGGGAATCAAGCATCAATCAAGAGATGAAGGTGATTTTTTCCTATTCAAGAGATTATCTCCTATTTTGCACAGCTCTATATAAAGAGAATCATCAAGGTACATTACTCTCTCTAGATTTAATACAAAAAAAGCCTTTACTATTTGGAAAACTGACTTGATCGTCGGAGCTTCCCCTGTCGGAACCACGACGGTCCTTTGATTTCTTTTCAGGTAACTCAAGTGAAGATTAACAGAAGATTTCTACCTTGTTATCATTTGGTGCGGTGAGCGTGGAACACTCCACAGGTTTCAGTTGATTCATCAATTTCAGTCGGTAATGGATCTTTTTCCCGATTTACCTATTTCCGACGCCCCAGCCTCTAGCCATCCCAGCAATGCAACCCAACCCTCAACCAACCTTCTTGGCCAACTCATTTAAAGCCTCCAACCAGCTCAACCAGAGCAAATCTCCCCACTTCCAGCACGACAATTATTTCCACCTACACAGATCCAAACACCAACTACACCGCAAGCGCCTATGGCTATCCCAACAATCCCGGGTCTGACTCCCCAAACTGCCCAAACCCTGCTTACAGC
This sequence comes from Excoecaria cochinchinensis, assembly GCA_947683425.1. Classification (NCBI taxonomy): domain Eukaryota; kingdom Viridiplantae; phylum Streptophyta; class Magnoliopsida; order Malpighiales; family Euphorbiaceae; genus Excoecaria; species Excoecaria cochinchinensis. The sequence continues at coordinate 2,928,551 of CANTUQ010000063.1, forward strand.
CTTGTCGGCTATGGCGGCTCAAGCACCACCCTCAGCCCAAACACCCCCTACTTTAGCGCCTATACAGCCTCCGGCCCAAACACCACCTCCATTGCTGCCGAGCACTTTGGCCCCGGGTACCATGGTCACATTGACAGCAGAGCAGTTTGAGAAACTATTTGAAGAGCGAATGCAGAAATATCAGAACCGAAGTACTTTACAGTACCAAGGTAGTTTTCGGTCTCCTCTATCCCGAGACAACTTAGCCACCCCGTTTCCCCAAATACGTTTACCAAATCTGCCGAAGTATGGCGGTAGCACGGACCCCCGCGCTCATCTGGACGAGTTCCACCACACTATGTTGGTACACACGACGGAGGAGGCGGCTTTATGCAAAATTTTCCCCCAAACACTCACTGACTCGGCTCAGATATGGTTTCGCAACCTCCCGGAAAATTCGATCTACAGCTTCGAGCAGTTCAGTGACATGTTCATTGCCAAATTTGTGGCAGCCATCCGGCCAGCTAAAGTGTCTGCCGACCTTACCGCGGTGTACCAGGAGAAAGGGGAGACACTCCGAGCTTACGTGGAGAAATTTAATGCTGTGGCCATGGACATTCAGAATCTTAATTTAGAGGTAGCCATCAATGCCCTTATTAGAAATACGAGATGCCAAGATTTTAGTGATTCCCTCAGCAAGAAGCCACCAGGTGATTTCACCGAGCTAATGTCCCGGGCACACAAGTACATACGCATGGACGAGGCTCGCAGGCTCCGATATAGTTCGCAGAACAGAGACTCGGATAGAGGGTTTCGCACAGGGCGAGATAGAGGCAATGGTAATAGAGACGAAGTTAGAGGAAGGGGGGCTTCCCATTCCAACAGAGCCTACTTGGTCTCAAAACCGAACACAAGGAGCAAACAAGAAGAACGGTTTACGCCGTTAACAGCACCGAGATCCCAAGTTCTGGCCTGGTTGAAGGAGAACGAGCGGGTTAACTGGCCACGCCCGATGATGGATGACCCTAGCAGGGATCAGAGCCAGTACTGCTCTTTTCACAGAGATAAAGGTCATCAGACGAATGATTGCAGACAGTTGAAGCGTGAAATCGAGTATTTGATCCGGCAGGGCAAACTCGGGCAGTTTGTGAAAAGTAATGAGAGGGGAAAGCGAGATAGATCCCCTTCACCTAGAAGACAAGATAACCGAGCTAGTTCGAGCAAAAAGGCCCCTGCCGGGGTGATTCATGTGATTGCAGGAGGCCCGCATTATGATGTTTTTGAGGAATCTAGAAAGAGGAAAGCTAAGGAGGTATTTTCCGTGGGAGCAGGCCAAAAAGTGGAAGGCTACAAAGTGACATTTTCTGAGGTAGATGAAGCCCATGTCCGGACTCCCCACACCGATTCACTTGTAGTGGAAGCAATGATGCAAGACTACCTGGTTCAGAGGATCCTGATTGATACGGGGAGCGCGGTGAACCTTATCACTCTGAAAGCCTACAAAGCTTTGGGTTTATCAGTCAATCGGTTGGAAACAGTTTCAGCGCCCATCATCGGTATATCGGGACAACCGGTCAAGGTAGAAGGCTCGGTGACATTAGAATTACAGCTCGGTGATGAGGATAAGGTGTGCAGTTGCAGGAGCTGTTTCATGGTGGTTGACATTCCTTTAGCCTACAACGTGATCATTGGGCGACCTCTTTTGGTTGGGGTGGATGCTTACATTTCGATGCGAAAGTTGCTTGTGAAAATACCTGTTGAAGGAGGTGTAGCCGTGCTGAGGGGCAGTCAGAAAGCGGCCCGGGAAACTTATATTAGCATGTTAAAGGGAGCAGATCAGGCATTACCCTTGGACGCACTGGATATTCCAACGGCTAGGAATGCAGAACCCATGGACTCACTCAAGGAAATTGAACTTTCACCAGGAAAGATAGTCAAGGTTGCTGCTAGCAAGGAGGGAAAAGAGAGAGAAACGTTGGTAGCAGTACTGTCAGAATTCAGCGATGTATTTGCCTGGCAACCCTCAGATATCAGAGGAATCTCCCCCGAGGTAACATGTCATGCTCTTAATATACAGCCAAGTTGTAAGCCTGTCAAGCAGAAGAAGAGGAACCATGCTCCCGAGCGGCAGTTGGCAATGTCGGAGGAAGTAGACGCACTGCTGAAGAGCGGGTTCATTAGAGAAGTGTTGTACCCGGACTGGCTATCAAACGTGGTTCTGGTGAAGAAGGCTAATGGAAAGTGGAGAATGTGTGTTGACTTCACTGATTTAAACAAGGCCTGCCCGAAAGATTGTTACCCCTTGCCGAATATAGACCTTCTGGTAGACTCGACTTCGGGGTTTGAGGAATATGCTTTCCTGGACGCCTCTGCTGGATACCACCAAATCCCTATGAAGAAGAGCGATGAGGAGAAAACTGCTTTTGTCACACACCGGGCTACCTATTGTTACCGGGTCATGCCATTCGGATTGAAAAACGCCGGGGCCACTTACCAGAGATTAATGAATAAGATGTTTGCGGGGCAGTTAGGAAGGAATGTGGAGGTTTACGTTGATGACATGATTGTCAAAGGCAAGACTGCTGCAGACTTACCTCGGGAACTAGCAGAAACGTTTGGAGTGCTCAGGGAGTTCGGTTTGAAGTTAAACCCGGAGAAATGTGCCTTTGGAGTTCAGTCTGGTAAATTCTTGGGGTACATGATTTCAAAGAAGGGAATAGAGGCTAACCCGGAAAAGATCCGAGCCATTCTGGAGATGGAGCCACCACGATCGGTAAGGGAGGTCCAGAAACTCAATGGAAGGGTGACGGCTCTAGGCAGATTTATTTCTTGTTCAGCTAAGAGATGCCTTCCTTTTTACAACACCCTTAAGAAAGTGAAGGGTTTTGCATGGACGCCAGAATGTCAGAAAGCATTTGACGAATTGAAGAAGTTCCTTAGCACCCCACCTCTTCTAAGTCGGCCATCACCGGGGGAAGTGTTGTATATGTACCTGGCAGTTTCATCAGGAGCCTTGGGGTCAGTCCTGATAAGAGAGGAGGGTAGTCAACAATTTCCTATCTACTATACAAGCAAGGTTTTGAGGGGTGCCGAGCTGCGGTATCCTATACTCGAGCAGCTTGCTTTCGCGTTGGTGATCTCGGTTGTAAAGTTACGACCCTATTTCCAGGCCCATACGGTGACAGTAAGGACAAACTCAAACCTCCGGAAAGTTTTGCAAAAGCCCGAGGCATCCGGGAGACTAACTGAGTGGGCGGCTCGGCTAGGAGAGTTTGACGTCCGATATGAGGCTCGGCCATCTATGAAGGGTCAAGTCTTGGCAGATTTTGTGGCAGAACTGCATGCACCCCCGCAAGAGCCTAGTCCCTGCTCATGGAAATTGTACATAGACGGTGCATCCTCGTCTGTGGGTGCTGGAGCCGGGGTGATATTGATCGGACCAGGGAAGATTGTGATTAGGGCGATGGCTCACATTGCATTCCAAGCAACCAACAATGTGGCTGAATATGAAGCTCTCAGTTTTGGCTTACAACTAGCTCTGGAGGTAAGACCGGATTCCTTGAATATCTTCTCTGACTCACAGCTTGTTGTTAGCCAGGTGCTTGGCAAGTTTGAAGCCAAAGACGGTACGATGATAAGATACCAGGAGTTAACAGCTGCACTCTTTGCCCAACTTGAAAGCCGGGGTTGTGCATGGTCCATCGATCAGGTTCCCAGGGAGGAGAATGTAGAGGCCGATGTGTTAGCCAAACAAGCTTGCCTCCAAAATCAACCAGCAGTATCAAACATCATCTGGTCTATCGTGTCCGCCCCAACACATGAGACGTACAAGGTACATTTGCATGAGCCGATGGATGGATGGAGACTTCCCATCTACACATATCTGAATAGCGGAGTTCTACCCGAAGATCACGTCCAAGCCCGTAAGACAGTTCGGAGATCCAGTCGGTATGCGATCCTGGATGATCAGTTATATAGGAGATCGTTTTCTGGTCCATGGGCAAAATGTTTGAGTACTGAGGAAGGTGAATATGTGCTAAGAGAAATTCACGAAGGAATTTGTGGGGCTCATGAAGGAGCACAGGCAATGGCCCGGAAAGCGTTATTACAAGGATACTATTGGCCTAGCATGGAGGGCGATGCGAGGGAACTGATTAAGAAATGTGATAAGTGCCAGCGGTTCGGGAATCTATGCCATCAGAAGGCTGCCCCCCAGACCTCGATACACAGTCCCTGGCCATTTGCCCAGTGGGGTCTTGATATAGTAGGCCCATTCCCACTAGCAACCGGGCAAAGGAAGTTCTTAGTGGTAGCGGTGGATCATTTCACCAAGTGGGTAGAGGCGGAGCCCCTGGCAACCATAACTCCGGCAAATGTTATCAAATTCATGCAAAAGTCCATCATCACGAGATTTGGTATTCCGCACTCCATCGTCACAGACAACGACAAACAGTTCGATTGTGCCGCTTTCAAAGCATACTGTTCGGAATTGCGGATCCAGCTTTGCTTCACCTCGGTATACCACCCGCAGGCGAACGGCATGACCGAGGTAACTAACCGTACTATTCTTGCAGGTTTGAAGAAACGACTTGACGCAGCAAAGGGTCTTTGGGTGGATGAGCTATACAACGTCCTCTGGGCCTACCGAACATCGCCAAGATCAGCAACGGGAGAAACTCCCTTCTCGCTTACGTACGGGACAGAGGCGGTTATTCCCTGTGAGATCGGTATGCCAAATGCCCGGACTTCTAGTTTTAATGAAGCTTCCAATGACGAGCACCTGTTGTGTCAACTGGATAGGTTGGAAGAGCAAAGAGAACAATCCCAGCTGCGATCTGCTGCTTACAAACAAAGGATGTCATCCTACCATGATCGGAACATCAAGCCGAGAACATTCAGGATCGGGCAGTTAGTCCTCAAAAGGGTAGTTGCTTCACAAACATCAGCCGGCGTGGGCAAGCTGAATCCCAACTGGGAAGGTCCTTACATAGTTCACGATGTCAAGGGGGGATCATATAGGTTGAAGGATCACTCAGGCAAAATACTTCCCCATTCATGGAATATTTCAAATCTGAAGGCGTATTATCAATAGCTCGGCTCGGTACTCTTATGGCTCTCTCGGCTAGCGAACTATCGGTCAATTCTCCGATACTTATCATTTTATTTTGTTCGATTTTTATCATATATCATTGTACTTGACAAAATTTCAATAAAAGAAGTAATTCATGAAAACACAATGTCTTTAATGATTATCTGCGCTCGAATCGCTATGACTCGATTAAATATCACCGCCGACAGGGCGTACATTCAAAACACCGCCGACAGGGCGTCCATCCAATATCACTGCCGACAGGGCATACATTTAAAACACCGCCGACAGGGCGTACACTCTCATATTCAACTATGAAATGCACTCTTGACGCCCACTCGGTTGTTACGCCACCAAACATTTTATGACTTACATGTCGAAAGATATTCAGCTCGGTTAAATCTACCAAGAAATTTTAATCTCATTGCTTATTGAAGAACTTGTTTAACCGAACAATCATAAGAACTTTGGTTCATTCAAGAGTTCATCACACTTTATCGATCAACTCGCGCATACGGAAAATATAAAAGGTTCGGCATACATAAACAGAAATAAAATCTTCATCTCATTAATGATCAAAGAGTACACAGTTTACTCATCCGGATACACTTCGTCCAACCAGGACCAATCCATATCTGGATGACGTTGTTTAACAGCATCAGAAAGCTTCTGACTAAATGCGAGGCATTTATCAACGGCCAGCTCCATAGACTTGTACTCGAGATCGGCGAACTTCTCCTCTAGTTCGGCTTGAGAGCGTTTCGCTTCATCAAGCTCTACCCGAACACTCGATAGCTCGGTTTCCATTTCCTCCTTCCTTCTATCACTTTCCGCTGCTTTCTCCAATGCCTCGGAAATATTATTCTTGGCCTCCTGCTCTCTAATCTCGGCATCCAGAGCTCTCTTTTCAGCATCTTTTAATTTGGCTTCTGCGGTATTAGCCCTAAAGCGCTGCCCGGCTATAGATCGGGCTTCCCGATTGTAGGCCATGAGCAGGTGGTTCATTTTCCCTATAACGGCACCGCTCAGCATTGAAGCCTACACCGAAATAGAAAACGGTGAAAAGAGTACGGAATTAATTAGAGGAAGGATATCAAAGAATGGCTAACCTCAATTTGGTGTCTCTTTATGGCAAGGCTCAAATCCTCGGCTCTCCAGCGTGACATAGGGCCAACCTTGTGAGGAATACAGGCAATCTGGTGAACAAAGTCACAAAAGCCCGGATTTGATTCGGAATACGCATCTCCATCCTCTTTCAATTGAGTGCATATTTCATTTGCAAAGGTTCTAAAATCTCTTCTCTGGGGAGGAAAATCCGAGGTGCCGATTGCGGCGTCTCCTTCAGAAGAAAAAGGCCCAGGTGAGGTCTGCGGATCAACCGATGGCATTCGAGCAGTTGGGATGGGGGGTGAAGTGTCTTCAAGCACGACAGTGGGTATAGTGCTAGAAGTTTGAGTAGGATCGGTGGGAACTGGACCTGCGGTGGCAGCAGCAGCTCCCATGCTGGACTCCCCTGGCGTCGACCCGGCAGTTTTCTTTTGTCGCTTTGCCTTCATCATCTCCACCATGCTCGGTTTCTCTGCTCGTTTCATTTCTGCAAAAAACCGAACAATGAGAAAGCATTAGAATTGAAGAATTGATAAGAGAAAGTACCTCTTCTGGGGCGGCGAGAAGAGGTTGTTCGGTCCAAACCGAACATAAGTTGATCTCTAATATCGATCTTGTCTGACGCTAAGGCTCTCCATCGGGCTAGAGTTCATTCTTCTTCCTCGGAAAGAAGGATGGGGTTATCATTCTTATTTACATATCGACCCCACGTTGTCCGGAAGGGAAAGTCATTGTCGCTCTCGACGACAAAGAATCGATTTTTCCAATTCTTCAGAGATTCGGGATTTCCCCTAAATACACCATAACCAGCTCGGGCTTGGACATAATTGTGATCTTCAGTAGTGATTCGAAGTCCCACCACGTGGGTAGCTTGAAAGAGCCGAACTGTTAGTTCGATGTCGTTGTCTGCTGCCCACATTTGCAAGGCGGATATGGTTCGCCAAGCATTGGGATGAATCTGACTCATGGTTAAACCATAGTGATTCATCAGCTCGACCTCAAATGTAGTAGGAGGAAGGCTCATCCCTGCTTCAAAATCGGCCTCATACACAGTTATGGTTTTCTTGCCCGAGAACTTTGCATTAGCTCGAAGGCTGGCTCCTGGCACACGGATCCTGTAGCTCTCAGGAATCCCTAATCTTGCATAAAGCTCAACCATTTCACTGGTTTTCACAATCGAACCAATACTACTTACTCGAGGATTCCTTTTCGGTTCTTTCCCTTTAGGCCGATTTGGCTGGCTGGTACTGGGAGACTCTAGGATATCTTCGTGTAGGAGTCCCTCTTCAACTCTTTGGCTCTCAGTTGAATCCTCAGAAGCACTCATGGTGAAAAGGATAAGGAAAAAGATGAGATACTAACCTGAGATAGGAAGGAGAGATCTAGAAAACGCAAAATGCCAAGGAATGCTTGAGATAGTAAACACTGAACAGGAAAGAACTAAAGTGAAAAAGGCTGAAATCCAATCTGAAATCCCTAAGAAAATCGAAAGTGGAAGAAAGGAGAAGAGGCCAATATTTATATGAGAACGGAACCACTCAGATGAGGACAGATGGCATGTGTTGATTGAGTGAACTGACAATAATAACTCCTTGCGCGGTTATTGAAGAGGCGCCATCAGCTCAGGGCCTGGCACCGCAGATGGATCACAGATCACGAAGCGACTGCGCACAGGGAACGATGTGTCTGCCCTTGCTTTTTGAAGTTCACGCGCACAGCTGTCAACAAGGCAGTTTGAGTGATCCCACGCGCGCTCTCTGGGAATGCTTGGTCAACGCACCTATAACATTAATGTTATCATCTGAGGGGGGGGACTTATGATAACCGGACTCTTCGATCCATAGCTCGACAGGGGTTCAACCGGACACAGGGGTTTAACCGGACATGAGTCCGGCAATCGGACACGTCGACAATTGCTATAATAGTTGCCCGGTTTCGGTAACAGTTCGGCAATGAATTATGGGAAGTCATCAATAACGAATATTTTCTAGATATTGAAGAGATCCTAATCTTATAATGATGGAAAGTACCAAGAATTACTCAACAAATCTTTACAAATCGGGAATCAAGCATCAATCAAGAGATGAAGGTGATTTTTTCCTATTCAAGAGATTATCTCCTATTTTGCACAGCTCTATATAAAGAGAATCATCAATGTACATTACTCTCTCTAGATTTAATACAAAAAAAGCCTTTACTATTTGGAAAACTGACTTGATCGTCGGAGCTTCCCCTGTCGGAACCACGACGGTCCTTTGATTTCTTTTCAGGTAACTCAAGTGAAGATTAACAGAAGATTTCTACCTTGTTATCAATATATATATAATTTATCATTGCTTTTTGAAAACATTAGATCATAATCTTCTGTTATAGAATGTCCTTTTATATTTTAATTTTCATAGATTTTAAAAAATGAGACAGAAAAAGCTCAAGAAAAAAAGAGATATGTAGCATAAAAAAAATGTTAATTTTGTTTTTTGTTTTTTTTTAAGAATATTTTGATATTATTATCATTTTATTGGCCATAGCTATTTAGAAAATTAAGAGATATCTATAAAAAAATAGAAAAAATATTAAGAGTTAGACAAATAGGAAAAAAATGACAATTGTGATTCTTTTTATTAGAGAAAAAAAAATCAGTAAATAAACAAGCACCATAAAACAAAAGAGTAAGTAATATTTTTTATATTAAGATTTAATTACAGGCATGGATTAGAAAGAAAAACATATATAAAATAAAACAAAATACCAAGAACAGGATTGATCAACGTCGGATCGATCATGATGAGCATTGGGAGATATGATGTAACATGTACTAAAGAAAATGAATTGCAAAATTGAATTAGACAACTGTAAGACAATAATTATAGAGATACAAGTCATGGACTCAATATTTAAACTATTTTCCATAAATTGAGTAAAAAGGATGCAAGGGTTAAGATTCTCTTTTTTTCATTTCTGGCAAGAACCCTAGGGCCAAGAATTTGCACCTAACAAATTCTACCTAGTCACCTAAGGATTTTCCTCTATATTATTTTTCAATTTTCGAGAAAGCCTACAATACTTCTCCATATTTATTTTATTTTTAAACCGTCAAATTAACTAAAAGTATCATTTAAAACACAATTTAACTCTCAAAAAGTGAAAAATTTCATATATTAGAGTGGCTCAATTTTCAATATGAGCACTGAAATCCTAGCTCTAGGCTCCCCTCAAGGCTTAAATTTTGAGATGATATTTTCTCTTTGTTTCAGTCATAATGGGCTGTGAAGTTTGGTTTGCTTTTTCAAAAGTAAATTCTTCGCCATTACATTATTGTCATTTTTTAGCAAATGAATGAATTAATTGCAAATCGGAAGTCCCTATATGCTCAATTCTTGAGCCATTGGATTATTCATTTTCATTATTTGCTCATCTAATTTTAACTAGGATGGTATATTCCTATGTTTAAATGCCAATTTTTTCTTTTCTTATCCTATAATATAAATTTTGATCTTGGAGTAATGCCATATATATATATATATATATATATATATATATATATATATATATATATATATATATGGTGGTATAACCGTTAAAATTTCACATATTTTATTAAATTCACCGTGAAACCAAACTATGTATGCGAAACTAATAAAATTAAATATTTACTATTTTAAGCTTTTTTATACTTGTCCTGAAAAATCGCCTACACCTACATTTTGCAAACAAAATTATCACCCTAGGTTTTGTTTAAAGTGAATTCCCATCCTCCTAAATGCTATGTGGCACAAGCAATGTTATTGAAACCGGACCGGATAAAGAACCGGAAAGGCTGAGAGTTCGTGTTTCGGCCGGATTCAACCGGATTTTTTTGTATTTTTTAAAATATTATTAATTAGTATAATTTTTATAAATACTACTACTCAAAAACAAAAAATCAATTAAAACATTTAACATATGCCTCAAATATACTAGTAATAATATTTTTTCACCTTTTATTTTTTTTAAAATTATTACTTGATTAGCTATTTTTTGTTAAAATATTTTATTTTATGAGTTTTAATTTAAAAATTAAATAATTCAATAACTGTAGGTGAAATTAAAAAAAATGATAGAAAATTATCTTTAAATTTACCAATTTTAATAATTTTTTCAATTTTTATTCTATTGTATTTTATTGAATTATTAAATTATTATATTATTTTCACTAAGTTCAAATGTGATTAAATAGTAAAAAAATCAATTATTTCTTAAATAAAATTTATTAGATTATTTATTTTTTATTTTTATGAAAAAATAATTATTTTATTAATTATTTTAAATTAGACCCAATTTTGGCCGGTTCAATCCGGTTCTACCCGGTTTTTTCCCAACCCGATTTTCTGAAGTTGAACCAACCGGTTAGGCTCGCGGTTGAACCGGCCGGTCCGGTCCGGTTTTAATAACCATGGGCACAAGTAAATGTTCTATGAATTTTAAGTTGGACTATAGTTAGTTGTGCTTTGCACGGGATATATACATTATTAAATGCTTTGTACGTGACACTATTTTTAGTAAATATTTTAATTATTTATTTTTATTCACAATTTTAAAAACATTAAACTATAACTAAAAATAAGGAATACATATAAAATAAATAATAAATCAAAATACTTGAGTTTTCGTTGCAGAAATTAAACTAATTGGATTTCTAACTTTATAAATATTTTCTTTTACATAGTTTGCAAATACTATAATAGCAGTATTTTATTTATTACAAAATTTAGTCCCAATATTAGAGCATTGTTGTATGCTTTTGGATTTATTTGATTTATATTATAAAGTTTAATTTTATTTTTTTGGTAAAATTATTTTTTGTCAAAACTACGGATATAAATAAAAAATTTTAAATGTAATTATGTAAAATGACTCATTTATACAAAATCAAAATTGTTAAGACTTTATTAATTTGCAATATAAATAAAAAAAGATAATAAAGATTAGGCAACTTAAGTCAGTAATTTTTTAGATAGAGCTTCTCTCACTACTTTCTCTCTTTAAAAAACTACTGATTTAAGATTCGAAGTGTTAACGTCCGATTAGACCGGGCAAACTTTTTTGCAGATACGGCAAATTCAATTGGCTCACGCAGAATTATCATCCGACCTTGCTCATACAATTTATGTCAACTCAGGAATTATCACTTCTTAAAAAAATTATTAATAATTAAATATATATTCCTTTTTTATATACGTTAGATTTTTATTATAACTGTGCTTTCTAATAAATAGTTTAATTTAATAATAAGATAACAAATGGTTAATTTAGTTAAAAAAAAAAATAGGTTCCATCTCATTTCATGTTGGATGACTTAAATTTAATTTGTTTATTTTTATGGTTATGTACCACGTTCCACTTGGTAAAGAATTCGCCGAATTCTACCCTATGGCCAAAATCAAAGTAATATAAGAAATTTTTATCACAAGGAGTTTTTAAGCCGAATAAAACCATTCAAGATTCCCAAAGTTTAACAATACAAGAAGTTAGGGTGCATTTACTTATAGAAATTATTTTTTTTCTGTGTTCTATTTTCTTAAAAAATTAGAATATTTATTTTCTATATAAAATTTGGAAAACGAGTTCATTTATCAGCAATTGAAAAATTAGAGTATTTATTATATATATATATATATATATATATATATATATATACAAACATATGTATACACACACACTTATGTATATGTTTGTATGTATAATATGTATATATGTATATACATATATATACAAGTGCATACATACATACATAAATACACAGATACATATACATATGTATGTATGCACATACAAACACATATATATACATGTACATATACATATAATTGTATATGTGTGTATGTGTGTGTGTATATATATATATATATATATACATGTATATGTATATGTATGTGTGTGTGTATATATACACATGTATGTATATATATGTATATATGTGTGTGTGTATTGAAATGAGTTAAAAAATTTAAAAAATATCTTTTATTAATTTTTCAATTTCTACTTTATTTTAAAAAACTGAAAAATTTATTTTTTATTTTATATTTTAGAAAATTGAGTAAAATAAAAATGATCTATATTTTCTATTTTCTGCTCAAATTTTTATGAAAAATTTGAGCAGTTTTCTGTAAGTGAACAAATGTCTCATTGGAAATATCTATTCTCATTCTTTCTTGAATAGGAATTTGCGTCCCACCCTCTTATTGTTAATTCGATACATTAGTAGATTAGATATATATGTTAGATAGGCACCTTTAGAGAAATTTAAATTTGACCGTTCAATAATATAATGAAATTAATGGAAACTGATAATACCAATAATATTTACAAAGAATACCTTAACTACGTACATTTGGTATAATTTGAATTAGATGCTGGAACAAATACCAATTTTTTCGAGTCAACACCTTCAAAATCAGTGTTTACATGTTTCATTGACTGAAAAGAAAAGAGCAAACCCACTATTAGAGTAAATAAATATTTCTTTACTCACAACCACCACCAAACAGAAAAAATCGTATGTTTCTACACTCAATATCAAGAAGCTAAAATTTTGTATTGCACACAGTGGAAAAATCAATCAACCATTTGCAGACACAATAATTGGACTGTATATGTTGAAGTTTCTAATGAATCAAAACAAATGTTAAATTGTTTTAAGTCATTATCAATTTGATAGAATGAGATTTTATTGGACTTATTTTAGAGAGAAATAAGTTAATTTCTTACCCAATAACCCGTTGCCTATCTATTCTAGCTAATCACTAACCTAATGAATCGGTACCCCACCTTCTCCAGAAAAAAAAATAATAAAAAAAAAAACTTGAGTCCCCACCTTGTCAACTAAATTTGGATTATGTGGCTTTCTTAACAAGACAATTACCGACTTATTGGTGTATATATAGGCTGATTTTTCTTACTTGATTAGTGTGTGCGGATTTTATTTTTAGGCTCACAATCCAATCCACTGCATAATTATATGAGATTATGATTGGATTAAGAGTTGTGAGAGATGTTATCTTTGTTTTTCTACCATTTAGTTAATTAGTGAATTTTGCACTTATTCACCCATGAAGCAGCCTTGCATCAAACCACATAAATTATGTTTATATTTTATTTTCTCAATTCTAATATTAATTAATTATTATTGTTAATTGCATTAATCTTATACATACAAATATTTTTTTTTTTTTATATAGAAGAAGAGAGAGCAAATACTCAAATTCAAAAACTTTCAGTAAATTGGAATAAGCATTTATAGCTGATGTGTATCCTGAAAAACTATATAAATATTTTTTACTTTAATTCTAACACTTCATATTTATATGTATATATAGTATATACATTATGAGTATATTTTTTTCTGATCGCTACGTGTAGTGTCTTGGGGATAGAAGGTTCGTGTAGTGTCTTGGGGATAGGAGGATCATTTTAATACAGCTTAATTAGATGAGACGTCTCGCAAAATTTAGATGTGCAACAGTATTTTTCTTTTTTAATTAGAATAATTAAGTTGAGTGGTTTTTATATGACATCCATTATGTTAACTAAAATCATACAGATGTTAAAGGATAACTATGTATTAATTTTTTTCCTTTGGGGCAAAATTAGAGGATACATATAATAGCTAGGCTTTTGCTGTATTTGCCATTACCCAGTTATCTCTCCATGAACTTCTCTTCCATGTATTAAATAATCTGTAAGCATATTTATATAAGGATGAATTTTCTTGACACACACCAACCCACCCCCCATCCCCTTTTTTATTCAGCTTTCAGGAACAAATGATTAGTCGTAGAGAAAGCTTTTGGTAAGCTCGAAATAATATAGCCAACAAATGGAATTTCAGAATTTCAGATCCATTATATCATAAAAATTAGGTTTAAAATATTGAAAATTGTATACAGTTGAACTTTAAGTATGTTTTTCACGAACACTACAAGAAAATTGAAAATTAGCGACGGAATTCCATCTCTATTTAGAAATAGCGACGGATTTTTGCGACGCACACAAACCGTCGCTATTTCGGCCGTTGCTAATTTTAGCGACCAAAAATATCCATCGCTAAAAAGAGCGACGGAAAAATAATTTCCGTCGCTATTTTAATGGGAAATTTTTTTTTTCAATATATATAATATTAAATAATATTAAAATTATAATTGTCAAAATTACTATAATGGAAAAAATATTAATTGAAATAACTAAATTTGATAAAAATGTAATTAATAATGTATTAATATATATAATTAGTAATAGTACAACTAAACGTATGTAGTAGAACAAATTAAAACGCTAAGCAGGGGTGAATGTGGATTATCAGTCGACGGTGGTGGCGCATCATCAGGTAATTTTCGGTTAATGAAATCCTGCAACCTATTAATACGGCTCATCAACATGTCGACTGTGCTGCGAAACTCAACGACATCATTACTAGTTGCTGCATGCCTACTGGTCGTAGCCGTAGAGGATGAAAAGGAATGCGAATAGCAAGTATTCGCATAAGAACCCAAACCGAAAACCAGTCCACGGCGGCCCCTACCGCCAGTTGCCTCATAAAATACCCGAGCATGGTCCACATTCTCAAGTTCAGCTTGCTGACTATGAAGACTCTCTACTACTCGCTCCTGTCATAAAAATAATTCGAATGTTAATTAGTAATAAAATAAAACTATGATGATATAAAAATAATAATAATAAATTGCAAAATTAACATACATGAACTTTTCTAGCTCGGTCGTTGGCGAACGTCACACCGTCATGATTTCGCATATGGGTGTGCACAAACAACTCATGAGGATAAGGTGTCCTGCCTATAGATGCATCTTGTAAACAACTTATAGATTAATAAAATTTGGACAGAATTTTCCTTAAATTTGTAACAAATCTACTGTATGAAATCTACAAAAATACTTATATATTACTATTTTCATGCCAACCAAATACAATTCTAACTCCTTACACAATAACACTTGTATATAGGTTAATAAAATACACACTTACAAAGAAAATTAAACATAATTCAAAATTAAACAATACTACATATAATAACAAATATACCACAAATTTAATAATATTTTAACTATAATAACAATATATACAATACAAAATATATATATAAAAAAAAAATACATACACATATATAACACAAAATTAAAACAATAATACATATAATTTTAACAAACATGCGACAAAATAAAAAAAATATATAAATATAATAACAATTAGATTACAAGATATATACGCAAAAAATAAATATATACACAAATTTAATACCAAAATAAAACATTAACAATATGCCACAAATTTTAAAAAAATATAAATATAATAAAAATTTTAATATAATATATATACAAAAAACAATAAATATATACATAAATAACATACCAAATTAAAACAAATACACATATAAAAATATAAATATAATAACAATTATAATTCAATATACATACACAAAAAATAACTACATACTTATAAAATACCACATTCAAACAATAATACACATGATATACCACAAATTTAAAACAATTATAAATATAATAACTATTATACAACATAAATAAAACAAAAATTATAAATATACACACATATATAATACTAAAATAAAACAATAAAAAAATTAATTTAATACACAAAATACAGAACATCTAGACGGCAATGGAGGACGCAGGGGGGTGGGGTGAGAGGGAGAGAACGCCAATCAGGAGGAGGGGGGAGGGGAAAGAAGAAGGAGAGAGAAGAAAAGGGGTATTTATACCCCTTAATTTAGCGACGGGATTGGGTTTCCGTCACTAAATAGAGACAATACTGATTTACCATCTCTATTTAGCGACGGAAATGAGTTTCCATCGCTAAATAGAGACGGTACTGATTTACCGTCTCTATTTAGCAACGGAAATGAGTTTCCATCGCTAAATAGAGACGGTAAATCAGTACCGTCTCTATTTAGCGACGGAAACCCAATTCCGTCACTAATTTTAAAGACGAAATTCACTTACCGTTGCTAAATACCGTATCTAAATATGGAGGGAAACCAATCCCATCATTTTTAGCGACGATTTTTTTATTTCGTCGCTATGTCAAATTATTTGCTACCACATTAGCGACGGCATTTATTTTCGTCGCTATTTAAAGACGGAAATTAATTTTCGCCGCTATTTAGAGACGAAAATTAATTTTCGTCTCTAAATAGAGACTCAAAAATTCGGTCGCAAAATTCATATTTTCCTGTAGTGGAATTTTATCTCCTGAAATATTGAAAATTGTAAAGATTTGTCCCTTAAGTATGTTTTTGGGTCAAAATTGCCCTCTCTACTACGTAATTGGTTCAAATTTACTACTGAAATTAACAAAACTATAGATAAGCAAATAAAAATACATATAATAAGCTGATTGAAGCCACCTTAACTTGGCACATGTACACTATACATTGATACCATATTTTAACTTTAAAAATATGGTTAAAATTTTTTATATTAAGCTTTTCAAAATAACCGAACTTCAGGTAAACAAACAAAAAGTGTCGATGGTAAGGAATTTTAACCATTTGTTGAGAGTTAAAACAGAGTATCAATTTACAATGTACATGATATAAGTTTAGATAAATTCAATCAGTTTATCATGTGTGTTTTTTATTTCTTAGCTTAGTTCTGATAAGTTCAGTGACAAATTTAAGCAGATATATAAGAACTAGAAAATATAATTAACGGTTAAAGGTTAATTAAAATTAAAATATTGATGGAGAGTATATTTCCTAAAATTTTTTTCTGTTAATTTAGAGGACTTCTATATGTCAAAGACTGCTGTAGATGTTATATATATTGTTATAAATAATTAATTCGTGGAGTTAGTGGAGTTAATGGATTAATAGAGTTAAAGGGATTATTTTCATTTTGGCGTAATATACATGTAGTTCCATAAATAATAATTCACTTAGCCTCTTTAAATTTTTCGAGCAATCATATGACCCCTTAAATTTGTAAATTCAAGCAAGTAGCATTAGATACTTTAACGTTGATATGGCATGTTGCATATTTTGAACACAAGTAGAGCACGTGTAATGGAGAAAATGCAGTTAAACTAATAAACATCAATTAAAAAAAAAAAAGTAGGAGGAATTAGCAGAATTGTATCATTTTGGAAAAATGTACTATTGTACTCTTTAAATTTATTTCAGAACTCTCTTTTTTCCTTTCAAGTTATTTTTAAAACAAAAATATTTCTATTGTTTTTTGAAACAATGCTAAAATGTCCTTATAATTATTTAAAAAAATGCTGCATAAATGTTCAAAAGTGGTGCTAAAATAGGCACATTTTGGCACATAATGGGACATTTTAGTTTTAAAAATAACTTTAAGGGGTAAAATATTATTCAAGGACAAACTTTGAGGGAAAAATAGGCACATTTTCGAACAATTTTTTTTAGCACACATTGGATAAAAAAGAAATTAATTCTTAAGTTTTTTAAACAAGTGTTCTTAATTAAAGGATCCGAAGATGTATTATTCTATATTTTTTATAATATTTTTTTTTCTCATGCATGGTAATGAAAGACATTTGACCTATTATATTAAAAAGAGAGAGAGAGCCTTGAGTTGAGACAATGAATCATAGACCAGGGGATCTCAATGAGGTGATATGTATCTTAAGTTATAGTAGTTGATTTTCAAGTGAGAGACAGGAGAAGTGACTTCCTTGTGCATATTTGCTATATATATGTAATAAAGGATATTCTATGGTTGCGCATGCAACATATGCAATCATTCTGCTGTCTTCTCTGCCAAAACGCATGATGTAACAATAGTGATCTCCATATATATTTAAACTACTTTTTTAATTTAAAAAAAAAATTGTTACTTCTATATTCGGTGACATGATAATGTGCGTGCGTATCTAAACCTTTCTACTATAATCTGTACACTATACTACCACTTATTAGATTCACACACACATATATATGTGTGTGTGTGTGGATGACTTGGACTTGCAAGCATTATACAAGCATATATGGGTAACTTGGACCTGAAGCTACCTTAATAATTCAGACCAAATGATATATCGTCTGCAGTAACTTAATTACTTGTCATAGAACATGATATACTAATTAAATATCAGTAGTCATTAGGAAAGAGAAATATATATATGTATGATGAATAACATTTTCACATTAAATATAACTAGCTATTCAAACTATAGTAAATAATTTATTAAATACTTGCATAAAATTTAAGTATAGTTTTACTTTTAGTAATAACATGTTTAATGGTATAAACATAATAAACAAGTAATTGGCTTTGGATTTTAAAATTATGATTAATGAATTAGAAAAAAAAATATATTAGTTCAGCTTAGTAAATTCTGAATTCATGATATATATCAGTTTTAGAGTTTTTTTTTTCAAAATTATTCAATTCTAAATTACGAAAGTAAATTGGTTTTTTTTTGCAAAACTTTTGAAATTTCAATGTTCGCTTTCATAGTACTGAAGTTGAAAACCAAATAGTAGCTTATGCAACTTGCTTCTTTCATTTGTTGTTTTGAGCTATCTTGTTGCCTTTAAAACATTTTAAAAAAGATATCATACAATTTACAATTTATATAGTTTTCTACAAAGTAAATAAATGACATAATAATTATGCTTAACAGGTTTCAAAGCTTTGAGTAATCCTTGTACAACTCAAATAGATATAAGATTGAATTCATTAGAAGTTACAATAGCAAAACGTATATGGAAGGACATGTCAATGCAAATTTGAATTAGTTCGCAATTCTATTGAAATTAGTTAGAGAATATATATACATGAGAGACAGAGTCCTACTAGAATACAACAATTGACCCCTGATACAAAGTACACTAAATGGGAAATAATATCAGACAAATAGAAACCTATTTATCGCATTTATGACTTCCCTTATACTCCCCCTCAAGTTGGACTGGATGAGGAACAACAGTCAACTTGTCTCTAAGCCACGAAAGTCGCTGTTTAAAAAGACCCTTGGTCAGTGCATCAGTAATTTGGTTAGTAGAACAGAGATAGACAACCCGCAAGATGCCTTGAGCAATACGATCTCGCACAAAGTGAAAATCCACCTCCAAATGCTTGCTCCTGTTATGAAAAATAGGATTTAAGGTAAGATAGGTTGCACCAAGATTATCACAAAATAACTGAGGCGATGGAACGTTGAGAAAACCAAGTTCCTTGAGAAAGATTTGAAGCCACTGAAGTTCAGAAGTTGTAGTTGCTAAGGCACGGTATTCAGCTTCAGTATACGATCTAGAAACTGCCCATTGCTTCCGAGAGGACCAAGAAATTAAATTATCACAGAGTAAAAATGGTAAATCCAGTAGTGGATTTTCTGTCATCAAGACAGCTAGCCCAATCGAAATCAGAGAAATCAGTCAGGACAACTTGAGATTTTCGAAGTAGAATGCCATGTGATTTAGTACCTTGAAGATACTGTAAAATCCTCTTAACTGTGCCCCAATGTGTGACTGTAGGAGCATGCATATATTGGGAGACTCTGTTAACCGCAAAGAACAAATCAAGTCTTGTGAATGTGAGATATTGTAAGCCACCCACTATGGACCGAAATAGGGTAGAATCTTTGAATGCTTCACCACTTGTGAGGGTTAACTTTTCACTGCTGTTAACCGGTGTAACAATGGGACTGCAGTTGGCCATTTGATCACGAATCAGTAAATCATTGACATACTTTCGTTGATGCAGGAAAAGACCATTGGACAAACAATCAGTTTCAATCCCCAAAAAATAATGAAGCCGACCCAAATTTTTCACAGCAAATTGAGATTGAAGATAGCCAATAACCTAAGCCATATAATCAGGAGCATCCCCTATTAAGAGAATATCATCAACATATATGAGACAAGAGATCTTCATTTGGGCATTGGACACAAAGTATAAAGAACTATCTAACTTGGATCCTTGAAACCCAAATTTTAGTAAGGCACCGGTTAAACAACGATGCCACTACTGAGGTGCCTATTTCAGACCATAAAGAGATTGGCGGAGTTAATAGACATAATCAGGGAACCGAGGATCCATAAATGCGTGGTTGTTGCATAAACACAGCCTCATCAAGAGTTCCATGTAGAAAAGCATTAGAGACATCTAACTGAGTCACCGACCACCCAAGAGAAATAGTCAAAGATAATAGTAATCGAATGGTAGTGTGTTTGACAACCGGACTATAGGTGTCCTTGAAATCAATGCTAGGATGCTGATGGAATCCTTTAGCAATAAAATGAGCCTTATAACGATTAATAGAGCCATATGATTTTTGTTTTATTCGAAAAAACCCATTTACAGCCAATGACATTCTGAGTTACAGTAGGTGGAACCAACTCCCATGTACCATTAGAGATAAGAGCCATGAATTCCTCAGCCATGGCCTGACGCCATTCAGATTTCTTGGCCACTTGGAAGAAGCATGTAGGTTTAAGTTCAGGAGAAAAATTAGCAAGTCAAGAGACAAATTTAGATGGCTTCAGAGTACCAGTTCTGCTTCTGGTGACCATGGTATGACGGGAAGGAGGCTGAGGATTATGGGCATATTTTTCAAGGTCAACTACAAATGATAGACCAGGGGAAAGTTGAGAGGGCTGATTGGCAGTGCCTAAAGCAAACCGAGAAAGAGATGAGGAGAGTGACGGTAGTGGATCATGAACAAGTTGGGAAGAAGATAGGTGACAAGAGGTAGGAGTATGGATGGAGTCAGGCATTATAAGAGGTGAAGTGGGGGAAGGGCTGGGTATGGTGGAACGTGGTGTCCCAGGTGGATTGACGTGAGGGGTAGTAATGGGTTTAATGGGTAGACTAACAGGGATGGCAGAGAGCAAGGGATTAGTTGGGACTGTTAAAGGCGGTGCCACAGAGGAAGCCATCCGAACAAACGGGAAAACCTGTTCATCAAACAGAACATGGCGTGAGATAAACAATTTACCAAAAGAAAAATCAAGACACTTATAACCCTTATGAAGTTTGCTATACCCCAGAAAAACACAAAGACGAGAGCGAGGTTCAAATTTGTGTTTAGAGTAGGGACGCAACCAAGGATAGCAGAGACATCCAAAAACTTTAAGAAGATTATAATCTAGAGAAAGGCCAAACAATTTATGAAATGGATTGTCATAAGCAATAGTGGCAGGAGGAAGACGGTTTATCCAGTAAACTGCACACTCAAAGGCAACAGTCCAATAAGAAAGAGGTAAATGACTGTGATTGAGCAATAACAAACCAGTTTCAACAATGTGATGATGTTTTCTGTCAGCCCTTCCATTCTGCTCAGGTGTATAGAGACAGGAAACTCGGTGTGTAATGCCATTTGTACGTAAATAAGTAGTAAGAGCCTGAAATTACCCTCCCCAATCTGATTGAAAAATTTTAAATGAGCGATTAAAATATTTGTCAACAAGTGCACGAAACTAAATAAAAATAGTAAGGAGTATTTCATTTTGCATAGTTATTATTGGATTTTTGCACAGGTTTTGAGTTTTCTTTATTTTGCATAGGTTACATGCAGGAATTTTGCATTGTTTTTAGTTTTGTGAAGTAATTGTTTGATATTTGCCATTTTTGAGATGATTGCAATAATTTTTAAATTGCAATGAGCTTTTCCCACAGCATAAGGGAAAATTTTTGAGAAATATTTTTGTATGCTTTATTTCCTTGCACTGAGGATAGTGCAATATTTTGAGTTTAGGGTGGAGCACCAATTCAATTTTCCAAACTAAAACCAGTTTTGTTTTTGTTTTGTGTCTTTTTGTGTTTTTAGAGTATTTTTAAAATTTTTTAGTAGTTTTAATTATATTTTTTTATGTTGTTTTTGGTGTGTTTATGACCAATTTGCATCTGAATACTTTTATAGTTATTTCTTATTGATTTACCTTTCATTTAATTTTTTATTTCGTCATAGTAGTTCTCAATTGTGAATGGTTTTGATTTCAGTTTTAGAAATTTTTGTTTCATTCAATTTTAAGTTGAGTGAAAAGTAGTCCTATTTGTATATTTGTTTGCTAGACTACACGCAGACCTTGATTATATTTTGCAATTTCTAAATTTTTAGCACTTTGTCCTATTTTAAAAAATTGAGAAAAATCTAGCTACAATTAGGGGATTAGATGAAAACTCACTAAGAGCACTAGAATCTTTCTGATTACCCATCGAAGCGACCCCCGGATGAGATAGAACTTAGAAAATGATTTAGGCAACCTTTCTTTGTATAACTCTTTAAATGACTTTTCCTACCTTAATCTCATTGTCTCTTGCTAGTCCAATGATCCTATTATTTTAGTATGCTAAATGCATGCTTATTTTATTGTTACACATATTAAAACTACCTTTAGCCTAAAATGAGTTTTGCCTCCCTTTAGAAGAGTGGTCACTCTAGTAAGGTTGGGTTCATATTTTGGGTAAAAGAGAGTTTAGTCCTTGATGTAAATTTTTGTTTGAGGGTTGATTGGTATGTGTAATGGAGAGTTGAGCCCATTTAAAGAAATGAGTTTGGGGTTGACAAAGGGAATGTAATTTAATTTGTTTATTGGTCTTTTGGAAATTAGAGCTTAATCTAGTTCTTGTTGAGAATTATGATTGTTTAAGTACTTCATTGATTTTGGTAGTTAGTTGGTTTTTGTGCATCTTTCTAAAAAAATAATAAAAAAAGAAGTTTTGCAAGTTTTTCCTAACTAACTAAGTCAAAAGTGAGTTTGGAGTACAAAATTTGGTAGAACTTAAACTATTACCTTGTAATGAGTCTGTTAAATATTCTATAGGCATTTATTATTTTGAGCTTAGTTTGATGAGCTAAGGTGTATTTGAGACCAAAATTTGTTTTGATAGTATGTAATTGGGTTGAAAATATTCTTTTGTTTAGTTGGGTGATTGTGGTTTTGTTTAGGTAGTGGTCATTGTTCTCTAATGACTTGATCTTTCTTTGTTAGCCAATTCAACTAAGCCTAACGTTACAACCAAAATGTAAGACCTCTTGATTCTTTTTTTTTTTGTCTTGTCCAACTTAGCGGAGATGACCTTCTATTAAGATTTGGTAAGGAGGAAGAGGCCTATGATTTTTCTTAAACTTTGAGTGGAAAGCCATGAGTGCATTCATGCATTCAAGTTGATTTTTGTCCCTAATGTTACATCTAGAAATTTTGTTTTTAAATGGTAAAAATTATGTTTTGGCTTTTTGAAAACACGCACAGAAATTGCTTGATATACTATTGTGTTTATTTGTTGTTTAGTGAATATTGGTATTTGTATGTCTATCTTCTTGCTCCTTAATTGAGAATGACTCCTTATTTTCTTTTATTGAGATTGAAATGATTGAGGATGTGGTTCATTCAGTTTACTCGAGGATGAGTAAAGGTTTGAGTTTGGTGTAGTTGATAAGTTGTAATTATATATATTTTGGGCTATTTCTTGGTGTAATTCTGTGTTTTATTTGTTAATTTTAATCTTTATTAGTTTAGTTTTTGTTATTTTATTAGTTTATTATGTTTTTATAATTTTCAATAAGTTCTAGGATGTTTCAGGCATTTTGTTTATTCCATAGATAATTTGGAGGTGCGGGGCTGATTTTAGGAGAAATTGGTGAAGAGGGCAAAATTTTGTCTAAAGCACAGCTGTGCTTTCAAAGAGCACAATTGTGTTATTCAGTTTCCAGCGCTGCCAAGAACAACCTAGAACATAGTTGTGTTTCTCACAAAAATACAGCTGTGTTATGCAGTGAGAAGCGAGCATGAAGAAGGCAGCGTTGTGCACTTCAGTAGTAAAAGCACATCTGTGTTTTCTCTAAAAGCGCAGCTGTGCCACCCAATTTCCACCAATTTACGCATGCGACGAGCAACCCTAAGCACACAATTTATTCAAAAACACAATTGTGCTTTACAAAGCACAACTGTGCTTTTCTACAAATTATAAATAGAATGCCGTTTCATCTTCCAAAAGAAGGGGGAGACTTAGATAGATTTAGGAGCAGACTTTTATTTTTCTTTTAGTTTTTATTTCTTCATATTAAATACTATTCTTAGGCTAGATTTAATTTTAATTTCAGTTTTGTTTTCAAATAATTTAGTTTAGATTTATATTTTGGGATTCAAGGAGATTTCAAGGTTAAAGCAGAAGGAGCCTCAAGATCTATTTTCTTTCTCATCAAGGGTGTATCTAAACTCTAAATTTCTTTATTTTTAGATTATATTCTCAATGTTAGAGTAGTTCTTCATGCTTAGGAATTCTTAAATCATATTTGTATTTTGGATATTTGGGTTTAATGAATATTTTCATGATTTCTTTTATTTCTCTTGTTATATATGCATTTATGATGATGATTGGAGCTAAATTCAAAAATTATTGTATGTGTAAATGTTATGTTCTTTTAAGATCTGCATTTATTTATCTAACTGAGTCTGGAATAGTAGGTTGGGTTTATGTCCGTTGATTTTATTAGGTTCAGAATAGTGAGGAATAGATGGGTTTGAGGTACCTGAGTCCAGATTTGGTAGGTTATCTCAGATTTAGGATTTAGTAACTTGAATTGATGCTAATCAATAATTAAGTCTAGATTTGGTAGGTTTATTGATTAGAATAGCTGAGTCCAGATTTGGTAGGCTTAGGTTTAGATGGGTTGTCTAGAATTACATGTTTATATTATTTTACCCATGTCCAATTGCAATTTATGAGGATAAAATCTCCTAAGCATCCAATTCACCCTTGTTTGATTTCTTGATGAATGTTTTTATTTTTAATTGTTATTTTATAATTTTAATTTCTTGCTTAGCTTAGAACTTCCCACAAAACTACTTGGGGCATCTCAGATTAATTCCGCTCAACAATAGATATTTAGCTTAACAATCCATTTTCCCTTGGGTTTGATATTTACGGGTCTTTAATTATACTTGCTATATTATTTGTTAATTCGGTACACTTGCCGAAAACTTATCAATACCATCATTTTTAGTCAAGCAGATGCAGAGTTGATAAAGATGTCAAGATGGTCCTTCTCCTTTTTGAGGTAATCTCGAGTCTGAAAATAAATTTCCAGAAGAGCTCTTTAATAGCCATAAATGTTGATAAGGAATGGTTAAAAATATGTGTGAGTTTGGTTAGATGCAGTGTTGAAAGCCTACCTTATAAGTATTTATGTTTACTTAACGGTGCTAATCCAAGGTAAAAAAAAATAAAACATTGTTGCTAGTTATTGAAAAATTCAAAAGTAAACTGGCGGGTTGGAAAAGAAATTACTTATCCATGGCAGGGAGGTGTACTCCCTTTTTATTTCCTCTCTCTTTTTAAGATGCCCTCTAGTGTCTCTCAAGCTCTTAATTCACTGATGAGAAGGTGTCTTTGGAGTAGTTCAGAAGAGAAACGAAAGCTCTACTTAGTTAATTGGGATATTATGTAAAAACCCAAATTCGCAGGTGGTCTTAGTGTAAGTTCTTTGGCTTTCAAAAAATTAGTGTTTGCTTTTTGAATGGTTGTGGAGGCTAGATCCATCAATCTCTTCTCCTTGGCAAAACATTATCAGAAGTAAATATGTGTAGGGCTCCAACCTCACTTTAGAATACCTGGTAAGCTCTTGTGCGTCAAAGGTATGGAAAGATATATCTAATGTCTTTCACTCTCATCCTTTCTCAACTGGAGTTAGAGTTCAAATGGGGATGGGTGATCACTGTAGGTTCTGATTGTGGAGGCTGGAGCCGTTGTAGGTTCCCCTTTGAAAAATCAATTTTCTTGGCTTTTCTTTTTAGTGTTGAATAAGGAATCAATAATTAAAGGTCTAGTGTAACACGCCTTACCTATACGTAGGAAGCTTCATCCTTAGAGGAGAATGAAGGGTCCTGATAGATGAGGGTTGTCACGCAAAACCTCAAACACAAACATACAATAATAAATCATACACTCAAAGCAGTAAAATAAAATTTTTTAAACAATGAACCAAGGCTGAAAACAAAAGGGTACTATATTATTAATGTACATAAAAGTCTTTACATATCAAAATACAAAAGTGTCGTAGCACGAAAGATCGCTTACAAATTGGTGTGACGCGCGCCAACGCCCGCTTTTTGGGCGATCAGGATGAGGTTCATTAAAACTTGCAACGAATTATAAGTGCATCTATATTGGGTTTGCACCTCCAAGATCCATTGTGGGTAAGCCAAGAGGATCTTGGAGGTGCCAACCCAATAGAACATTAGGATGACCCTCTAACCTTGTGGAACCTAGGATTACACAGCGTGTAAATATCCATTTTGGGCAAACCAGAGGGATCTTGGAGGTCTCAGCCCAATAGAACATTAGGATGATCCTCTAACCCCCTGGAGCCTAGGATTATGTAGATTAGGCCTTTTGGTGGGAAACAAGAGATATTTTGGAGGTTCCATCCCAATGAAACATTGAGATGGACCTCTAACCTCATTGAGCCCAAGATCAGAGCGGGTTCGGGACTTCTCATTTATTTGTACCTTGATTAATATTATGATTAAGTTTTAAATTCATTGTTTCATCAACTTTCCATATAATGCAGTTAATTAAAGTGCAATCCATACACGTAAATAAAGCAGTAAATTGACACAAAATAAAATACACGAAAATAAATTAAAATAAAACTAGCGACGGAATACAACCCCCATTATAAAACGATAGGTAAATCATACAGAAATTTGGATATTCATTGAAATGAGGACATTGGTCCTGCCATGCATATTTATTACAAATCGATTTTTGAGAAATGTCGGTTTTATAAGCTAGAAAAAGGACTTTGGTCCCCGGTTTTCAAAAAATCCCAAATTAATTACTATAAAACATTTGGCCATTTTTACTTTAATGAGATTAAAACAATTTTCATAATAAAATGAATAAAAATAAAAAAAACAAGGGTAAAGAAAGAACCCGGATAGAAATCCTCAGATTGGCGCAACCACCATCATTAATAACTCCAACTCATCTAAAATGGTCAGATAATAACTCACAAAAATAAACATGTCGCGTCAAAATCAAGAATAAAATAAAATAAAGAAAAGTAAAATAACATGAAATTTTAAAGGAAATGAGTTAAAAGATAAAAAGAAATAAAAAAGTAAAAGAAACAAATTAAAATCATGAGAAT
This sequence comes from Excoecaria cochinchinensis, assembly GCA_947683425.1. Classification (NCBI taxonomy): domain Eukaryota; kingdom Viridiplantae; phylum Streptophyta; class Magnoliopsida; order Malpighiales; family Euphorbiaceae; genus Excoecaria; species Excoecaria cochinchinensis. The sequence continues at coordinate 2,955,861 of CANTUQ010000063.1, forward strand.
TTGCCCAGGGACGGCCTTCTGCATAATACCGACAGGCGTCTCTGGTGTGATCTGCGGACAGAGTGGTGCGTCATCTACGTCCCGTCTCCCAAATTAGGGACGGGCGTCGGTAACCACTTTGCCCATCGGTCACCCCTAATTCCAGAAAATTGGTAAAAACTTCAAAACTTCAATTGAAATTCTTTGTTAAATAAAAAATCTTATTAAAATGAGAACAGTTCATATAAGTCAATTAGATTACACAAATGTTAATCCAGAATGTTTACCCTCGAATTTTACTTTTTGGGTGGATATTGAATGACTTCGATCCCGCAGGCTTCACAAGGATCGAATAAAAAATGGATCAAGAAAAGAAAATTTATATTTTTCTTTCTTGAGAATTTAACAGCGATTCAAATATTGGAATTAGCCAGATTGATGGAAATGAATGAATTTCGTTACCTCAAATTAACTCAGTTCGCGTATAAAAATTGAAAGAAGTAGAAAGGTTGAAAGAATTTTTATGAAATAAAAAAAAAAACGAAAGTAGAGATTTTTAGAAAAATTATTAAATTTGGATTTTGGTAAATTGCTTACAAAAAGATTTTTCCCTTAAAAATTTGCCAACCCCAAATAATGAAGGTTAATCCACTATTTATAGAGTTTATAAGATAATTGGGATAAATATCAATTTAAAGAATTTGAATTTGAAAAGGAAATTGAAATTCAATTTTAATCCCATTAACTATCCCAATCCAATTCAAATTTGAAAAGTTTTTAAACTTATAAGATAAAATTCACCAAATCTAGTGTTATCTGATCTGATCAACTACGGACGGCCATCCCAAGAACTATAGACAGGCGTCTGTAATAAGGGTACGCATGGTAATCTAAACGACAGACGGACCGAGGCACGGGGCTAGGGACGGTCGTCTCTATGCAGACACGTGTCCGTCACTCATACTACAAATGACCGTCTCTACAACACAAGCGACGGCCCGTCTATCCAAGCGACGGCCCGTCTCTCAATGCTAGAGACGGGGAACACCAAATAGAGACGGGCGTCCTAACTCCAACGGGCTTTCCGTTTGCGGAGCAAAATCTCAATTTTCAAGCTAAATTTCCCAAACTCTTTCAAAACCTCACGCTATAGAGAGAAAGACTTTAATCCTTGTGAAACCGAAAGACAAAAACCTCCGAATTCCATCCATTTATCCAAAAACAGACATTGATCTCTTCATCGGGTAACTCTGACCTGGATTGTCTCAAGGCACGGTGTTTACAGTTGCCCCCAATTTTGGGAAAACTAGTACAATAGTGCCTAGATGAGCCAAAATTTAGAGAAGAAGAAAAGAGATGCGTACCTGAGATAGCCCTTACCTTTTTGCCGTGTGGAATGTTACGACTTGTTGCCGTTGAGCTATAGTGCTATCCGACTGTGACTCGTTTGCAATCTTTTTTTTCACATTGTCCTGCTCGTCTCCGGTTGGCTTGCACGGCGTCTGTGAGATGCGGTGTCCTCTAACCACAATCCCGTTGTGATCTGTTCTATTGCATGTGCCCCACTGTCCTCGTCTCGGCATGCACGGTGGCTGGTCTGTTCCGCTGGCCTCATCTCGGCTTTCATGGTGTGAGGTGAAGTGTTGTCTAACTGCATCCTCTGTTGAGATCTATTCTATCGCTGGCGCCTCGTTAACCTCATCTCGGTCTGCACGGTGGCTGTACACCGCTAGCCTTATCTCGGCCTGCACGGAGTTTGTGAGATACAGTACTCTCTTACTACAACCTCTGTTTGCGATCTGTTCTATCGTCGGCGTTTATCTTGAACCTCTTCTTCTTTTTTTTCTGCAAAAAAAAGGGAAAAGCAAATGTGTAGGGCAAATGTGTAGGGTACATACCTGTGGCAGTACATGCCTGCTGGGGCCGATGTTAGATGGGTACCCCCTTGAAGGATGGTTGGCTGTTCCCCAGATACCGATTCCTCTATCTTCTCCATCAGGGTCTCCTTGTTGGGAAGACCTGTGTGTCTCTTAAGAGGGCTCTGGTCTCGCAAGGAGATTTTAAAAATCTGTGCTCACTGAGAGGCTTGAATGCTGATTGAGAGACTTTGACGCTCACTGAGAGACTTTGACGCTCACTGAGAGTCTTTGACGCTCACTGAGAGACTTTGACGCTCACTGAGAGACTTTGACGCTCACTGAGAGTCTTTGATGCTCACTGAGAGACTTTGATGCTCACTGAGAGTCTTTGATGCTCACTGGGAGACTTTGATTTTGAGCCTCCAAAGAGGAAAATTATATGTTTGACGTTTTGGTTGTTTGCCCGCAAGCAGATAGATTTCCCTGTCTTTGGAATGATCTTTGTTTTTTGTTTTTCTTTGTTATTCCTGTTATTTTTAGGATTTTTACACTTTGGATGTATTTGAATTTTTACAGTATATTGGATTTTCAGGGCCTTGAAAATATCTTCTTCTTTTTGTTTTGTGTTGTTTTTGTTGCTTCTGAAGAGTTATATTTTTTTTGTACATTTGAATTTGGATTTTGTACACTTATTGCGTGATGTGTGTGAACGTACATCTTATGTTAGAGAAACTTACCTGATTGCCCTCGGCATGGCATGCATGAATAGGCTTCATTTTTTGGATAATACCTGACAATGTTGAGCTAAACCCATCTCTTGGATCACTTTGGATTGAAGGGATTTGGGACTTTTTTTTTTAAAATAACTTAATGCTCCAAAGAGACTGAGAACGTCTTGGAAAAGATTTGAAATGCCTTAAGAAAAGGACTTAAAGATAATGTTCCGAAGAGGCTGACAATGCCTTAACAAAAGGACCTAAAGATAATGCTCTGAAGAGACTGAGAATGCCTCAAAAAAGGTCTTAAAGATAATGCTCCGAAGAGACTGATAATGCCTTAAAAAAAGGTCTTAAAAATAATGCTCCGAAGAGACTGATAATGCCTTAAAAAAGGTCTTAAAGATAATGCTCTAAAGAGACTGACAATTCCTTAAAAAGGTCTTAAAGATAATGCTCCGAAAAGACTGAGAATGCCTTAAAAAAGGTCTTAAATTTCGACTTGCGCGGGCTTTATCTTGAATTCATCTTGCTGAAGTTGTTCTTTGGTTTGGCCTTTTCCCTATAAAGTTATTGGCACAAAAGTATGTACAAAAGATTGTGTGTGCGTAATGTGTGTGAAATGTACACATAAAGCTATATACACAAGACACGAGCAAAGGATTAATGTACAAGAGTTGTGTGTGCATATCTATACGTGTAAAAGACTGAATGCACGTGACATGCATGTGATATGCAAAAATGAATAGACCACATTCCAGGTGGTTAAGGGATTCGTTGAGGGTACTGCTCAGCTGCTCACATTGTCTGAGGCTCGCAAGGATGTAGAAAAGCATTGTCTTGGCTTTATGGACTCTGGCCTATAATCTTTTCAAGGAGAACTGACCCGTACGTATCTTTGCCCCCCGGTCAGCGAGCATTTTGCCCCCATGACTCTGAATCAAGTTCTACATTATGCACCACCTGCCTAAAGGAAATTTATTTGGAGTAATGCTGCCTTATCGCTCTAGGCTTCAAAGGACATTTTTTTAAAGGTAGTGCGTCCCTTATGGATTTTCACACTAGCTTTTCTTAGCGGGAAATGCGTCCCTTTTGAGATTTTCACATAACCCTGTGCCTAACTTTTGCCTGAAATGGACCCAACCCACTCCAGCGGCTTTTATTCATCTTTTTTTTGAAAGACAGACTGCCTGTTCCCAAGTTTTTACCCTGCCCTTTGGCCTAACTTTTGCTTAGAGAGCCAGTCACAGTTTTCATCTCTAACGGCCCCTTTTTTTTTCTTTTTTCTTTTTATTTTTTTATTTTTTAGGGGTAGGAGGAGGATTTATCACATGAAAAATCATTATTATTGCTTTGATAATTGCTCCAGCGTATGTCCTTATGCCTGCAATAGGTTTCTCTTAACCGTTTAATTTCATGTTTACGCCTAGCTTATACATGCATTTCTATCTGTATGCACCATATAGCAATAAGAATGACCATGACTAGACATGTGATACAAAAACACTAGTTTTATTTAGTTTTAATGAGTAACAACTTAGGTGCACCCGACTCCTGTTATCAATCAGCCCTCTCTGATTTTCTTGATTGAACGTTTTCTCTCTAGCCTCTAATTTTTGCCTAGGGTGCATTTTTCTGGTTTTCACCCTGACGAGGTGCCCAATTTTAATAAAGCCGCCTTTTTTCGGTTTTCGACCCGCGGGGCTTTTATTCTCTTCTTTTGATTTTTAATCTTTAGCCCTGGATCCTCTTGAGTCTGTCAATATTGACTGGTTCTATGAAGTCATCTTCATTGTTGTCCGTTGCTGTTCTCGTGAATAACAATCTCTGGAAGACAAAGGGACCTTCTTATATTGGCCAAAATTTACCTCGTATGTCTGGAACACCTGGTCTCATTTGCTAGAAGACTGAATCTTATTCTTTCAATGGCTGCTTTCTGACCTCCTTCTTGGGTGACGAGCAAAGTGTTTGCTGATGGATCCGACTGTGGCAATAATCTCATGACCTGTCCCTAAAGATTTGAGCTTTACATCGATCGGTCGTACTGCTTCTGCTCCCTATGTCAAGGAATTATGGGCAACTATTGTAGAGGTTCCAATGGTGATTCCCTAGCCCTGAAGTGCGGAAGGGTTATTTCTCTGCCCAATTCTTTTTCATGATCTTTTCTGCCAGCATTAAACTATTCATATAGGCCGTGCAAATTTTGGCTTGGATTTCTTCCGTGATCCTCTTAGCTCCTTGCTCATTCATCAACTTGTTGCTTGTATAGTACACCCTTCATGCAGATAAAACGGGTAAATGGTTTGCAAATCAGCATTTTAGTCCTTTTTCTTTTGGCAACCGAGAAGAATGGCAGGATACAGACATGTACAAATCAACAGGATTTGGACAAAACTTGCCTCCAAGATGTTTTCCTTCTTTCTCTTTCTATATCCTTAGTCTTTTTTTCTCCTTTTTTTTTTTCTTTTTCATTTTTTTTTGTGCTTGCTTTTTATTTTATTTTTGTTCTTTTCCTTTTTGTCCTCTTTTTTTTTTCTTTATTCTTTTTTCGAGGATAAGCTTTATCCTAATCCTGATAGTTTACACATACACGTACCCCTCCTCTTCTTGACTTGGGCCAGCATTGACCAACTAAGTCCGGCGTTGAACTCCGATTAAAAATTTTAGCTTCATCTCTGCTTGTGGATTCCTCCTTTTGACCTTTTTTGCTCCCTCCGGCCTGGGTCTTCTGAGGTTCTACTTGACTGGTCAATTATCGGGGTATGTTGGAATGGCATGTTTGACGACTTTACGATTATCTCCTGGAATGTCTTCATGGGTCAAGGCAAAGACTTCTTCAGATTTTTTTTTTCATTCTCTTAAATTTTGTCTCACCTCAGGAGTCGAATTGGATGCAACCAAGATTACTATTTATTGAAACTGAATGAAACGATGTTTAAACCAATGCCTTAATTATGATTATTATTTATGCTTGATGTAATAAGATATAACAATACATAAATAAGAAAAGCCCATATTATTAAAACAGGAAAGAGACATAAGTGCATAGTTCAGGAATACACTCTAAAAAAGGAAAAGCATTATAACAACTCTAATTCTTCCTTTTTTCCTCCAAGGCAGGTATCAATTCTTGAATGCGATCTCTTAGAGGGCGACAATAGTCTGTCCTATGCCCTGTGTACTGGTGATATGCACAATACCAATCCGTTCTGTGCCTAGGCTTTCCTTGACTTGGGGCAGGCCTAGCTGACAAGGGTTGCAACTTCCCTTCCTTGATGAGATGAGCGAAGTGCCAAGATAGAGGCTTGCCTGAGATGGTGAGGTGTTTAGGAGTCATTCCGGTGGTTGAGACCTCTGCTGCCTTGGTATTGCCCCCATTGCCACTGCCGTTTCCTTTGCTTTTGCACTAGGCCACGTTTGTAGATTTAGCCATTTTATCCAGATGCTCAGCCTCAGCTTTAATGGCTATATCTTTTAAGAACTCCCAGTCCTTCAGCCCCTTCATCTTTAGCCCATCTTTCAAGTATGGGTTGGCATTCCTAATAAATAGCCTGATCTGGTCTGGAGTGTCTTGCCTCTTCTTCATCTCCATTATTCGGTTCCTCCATCGGGTTAAGTACTCATGGAATGACTCGTCCGGCTTTTGTTATAGTAACTCTAGATCTTTCAAAGTAACCTCTATCCTTGTACTATAGTCATATTGCTGGAGGAACTCCTCCGTCAGTAGATCCTAGTCTTCTTTTATTCTCCGATCTAGTACGTGATACCAGCCCACCGCAGGACCTATCAAACTTAAACAGAAGTATTCTACCTTCTGCCTCTTTGTTAGCGTGGTACATTTTATTATCAAAGAGTACTGCTTGATGTGTGCAGCGGGGTCCGATGTGCCATCAAATTTTGGGACATCAGGCATCTTGAAGTTCAAGGGGATTAGATCTTCTCCATCTAGCTCTTTGTCTTCGGGGTTTATCCCCTTTTCCATCATTAGCATTCAGGACATTGCCTCGAACTTCTCTTCCATCTTCCTCCAAATGGTATCTTCCGTCTGGGGTGCTTTCCTTCTAACTAACAAGGGTTCTCCATATTCATCCCCTTCTAGGTCCTCTTCCATTCTATGGGCTACTCCTCTCTTTTGCCCTCCTGACGTGGCAGCCCCTAGGTCCACTGGTGGTGGACATACATCCTCCGATCTCCTCCTATTCATTTTATCTCATAGGAGGAGGCGGCAGGTTCTGTGACGCGGCAGGATCTGTAGCGCGGCATGGCCATCATCCGGTTCTCGAATTCTTCGAACCTTTGACCCACTTCTTCAGCTATTAAGGTCCTGGTAGCATCTGCCTCCCTCGATGAATAGGCTATTTTTGGAGATTCTCTAAATGCCTGTTAATTGCACTTGACTTGATTCTGGTTGCTCAATCAAAACCCTCTAATAATGCGACTGTCAGGACCCCTAACCAGCTAGGAAAGTGGCCTTCTATGGCTGAAAGATCAAAGAGTTAGAATGATGCATGAATAATACGCAATGCATGGTCGTGCTATACAACAAAAATTGTATACAATGGCTAAAAGAGATTACAATGATACATGTGAGACATATGAAAAATTATACACAAGATGATATATACATAATAATTATACGCCAAGAATAAGATATATACATGAGGAGAAAAAAAAATTATTTGTGCATGAATGACATGAATGTGCAATGCATCATCCACAACCACATGCAAGCAGGTAGATCCTTCCAACCTTATTGCCCCTACACCAGAGGTCATGCGGTCTCTGTCCTAGGTGGGCTTGATCCATGGGTTAACAGGGAACCCTATGGATGCGCATGGTGCGCGGTAAAAAACCGACAGCATAACCTCTCTTAACTAATGCACAGGCACATGAATTATGATCATTGTGTATTTAGGCAGCCCGAATAAGTTAACATGGGCCTATCGGGACATGAAATCCTTTGATTAGGTGACCAATCGAATTATTTGGGTTTGTCCAATACAAAATGATTCATATAGCAAGCAAGGTATTATGGTTCATACCACCTAGAGGAAGTATCTATTTCCATTATATGAGCTTTAGTCAAGGTGATGATACTTTAGGGCTACCCAAGCATGGTCCCTGCCAACGGGTCTAGCTCATCACGAGCGTAATGACCGATCGGGTCTCCATTTAATATACCATGATGGTACGAGGCATGGGCTGGTGATTATCCTTAACACTTCCCTACATTGAGTGAACGTAGAGTCGTGCTTCGGGAACGCACTGGGGTTGAAAGAGGGACCAAACTAGCATAGATCTAAGGCTCTAATGAGATGCCTTGCAGTGTCGAAAAAGGATGAAATTTTTAAATTAAAACTCAATTGTAAATTTTAACCAAGACACTTTCGAAGCGAAGTCTCGAGTATTGTCCCCAGTGGAGTCGCCACTGTGACGCGCGCCGAACCCCGGGGCGCCCCGAACCGCCCACTTTTTGGGCGATCGGGATGAGGTTCATTAAAACTTGCAACGAATTACAAGTGCGTCTATATTGGGCAACAAGGAGGTTTCTTGGCGTCGCTACCTAATAGAATATTGAGAAGGGTCGTCTAGCCTCAGTGAGCCTAAGATGGCGCATACATATCCATTGTGGATAAGCCAAGAGAATCTTGGTGGTGCTAGCCCAATAGAACATTAGGATGACCCTCTAACCTCGTGGAACCTAGGATTATACAGCGTGTAGATATCCATTTTTGGCAAACCAAAGGGATCTTGGAGGTCTCAGCCCAATAGAACATTAGGATGATCCTCTGACCCCCTAGAGCCTAAGATTATGTAGATTAGGCTTTTTGGTGGGAAGCAAGAGATATTTTGGAGGTTCCATCCCAATGAAACATTGAGATGGACCTCTAACCTCATTGAGCCCAAGACCAGAGCGGGTTCGGGACTTCTCATTTATTTGTACCTTGATTAATATTATAATTAAGTTTTAAATTCATTGTTTTATCAACTTTCCATACAATGCAGTTAATTAAAGTGCAATCCATTCACATAGATAAAGCAGTAAATTGACATAAAATAAAATACACGAAAATAAATTACAATAAAACTAGGGGCGGTATACAACCCATTATAAAACGATAGGTAAATCATACAGAAATCGGAATATTCATTGAAATGAGGACATTGGTCCTGCCATGCATATTTATTACAAATCGATTTTTGAGAAATGTCGGTTTTATTATCTAAAAAAAAAAAGGACTTTGGTCCCCGATTTTCAAAAAATCCCAAATTAATTACTATAAAACATTTGGCCATTTTTACTTTAATGAGATTAAAACAATTTTCATAATAAAATGAATAAAAATAAAAACAAACAAGGGTAATGAAAGAACCCGGATAGAAATCCTCAGATTGGCGCAACCACCATCATTAACAACTCCAACGCATCCAAAATGGTCAGATAATAACTCACAAAAATAAACATGTCAGCGTCAAAATCAAGAATAAAATAAAATAAAGAAAAGTAAAATAAAATGAAATTTTAAAGGAAATGAGTTAAAAGATAAAAAGAAATAAAAAAGTAAAAGAAACAAATTAAAATCATGAGAATTTGTCCAGGGACGGCCTTCTGCATAATACCGACGGGCGTCTCTGGTGTGACCGGTGGACGGAGTGGTGCGTCATCTATGTCCCGTCTCCCAAATTAGGGACGGGCGTCCGTAACCACTCTGCCCGTTGGTCACCCTTGATTCCAGAAAATTGGTAAAAACTTCAAAACTTCAATTGAAATTCTTTGTTAAATAAAAAATCTTATTAAAATGAGAACAATTAATATAAGTCAATTAGATTACACAAATGTTAATCCAGAATGTTTACCCTCGGATTTTACCCTTTGGGTGGATATCGAATGACTTCGGTCCCGCACACTTCACAAGGATCGAATAAAAAATGGATCAAGAAAAAAAATTTATATTTTTCTTTCTTAAGAATTTAACAGCGATTCAAATATTGGAATTAGCCAGATTGATGGAAACAAATGAATTTCGTTACCTCAAATTAGCTCAGTTCGCGTATAAAAATTGAAAGAAGTAGAAAGGTTGAAAGAATTTTTATGAAATAAAAAAACAACTGAAAGTAGAGATTTTTAGAAAAATTATTAAATTTGGATTTTGGTAAATTGCTCACAAAAAGATTTTTCCCTTAAAAATTTGCCAACCCCAAATAATGAAGCTTAATATACTATTTATAGAGTTTATAAGCTAATTGGGATAAATATCAATTTAAAGAATTTGAATTTGAAAAGGAAATTGAAATTCAGTTTTAATCCCATTAACTATCCCAATCCAATTCAAATTTGAAGAGTTTTTAAACTTATGAGATAAAATTCACCAAATCCGGCATTATCTGATCTGATCCACTACAGACGACCGTCCCAAGAACTACAGGCAGGCGTCTGTAATAAAGGTACGCGTGGTAATCTGGACGATAGACGGACCGAGGCAGGGGACTAGGGACGGCCGTCTCTATGCGGACACGTGTCCGTCACTCATACTATAGACGGCCATCTCTACAACACAAGAGACGGCCCGTCTATCCAAGCGACAGCCCGTCTCTCAATGCTAGAGATGGGCATCCTAACTCCGATGGGCTTCCCGTCTGCGGAGCAAAATCTCAACTTTCAAGCTAAATTTCCCAAACTCTTTCAAAACCTCACACTATAGAGAGAAAGACTTTAATCCTTGTGAAACCGAAAGACGAAAACCTCTATATTCCATCCATTTATCCGAAAACAGACTTTGATCTCTTCATGGAGTAACTCTGACCTGGACTGCCTCAAGGCACGGTGTTTACAATTGGTATCAAACCAATATACATAGGAAGAACTTACATCAATAGTATCATTATAAAATCCTTAAACTATTACATATACAAAAAGAAGTATAATCCAGAACTAAAAAATCTCTCTCCTAGTTGTGTCGGCCCTTCTGAAATGGATCACCCTGCTCACAGACTCCCACATCTTCTACACCTGCACGGATGAAACACTCGTACTAAGCGAAAACGCTTAGTGGGGAAAAGCACAATGAAAAAGACCACTCACAGTGGACGTCGAATACAAATCACATACACATGGCACATGCTTAAATCCATACTTAAACAATTCATCATACTGAAGATAATAATAATTTCTTTTACTATTCAATCAAACATACAGTGCCAAGACAAAACTCATAATCACATAAGACATGCTTATTCAAAAATAGTGGATAGCGAGTAACGCATAATCATTCGAAACGCATGGATACCCGAGGGTATCAAAATCATTCTTTGCTTTTTATTTCAAAATATTTTCGCATGGAATCTTAAGCAAGATTCAAGTTAAATGGGGATCGTGTGGATCAAATTCAGGGACATGATCAGGGTCCAAAACACATACGCATGGCTGCAGTAAATTGAACTCTACAGGCATGCCTATCATCCACTTAATTTGACTTTCATAGGTTATGCATAATGAAATCACCTTTAAATATCTCGTACTATTTATATCAAGCACTAGAAAATAAGACATACATAATCCAATTATATTCAACATGCAACATGCGATACAATTTGCCATAAATATCATTTGGCTAAATTGAAATGCCAATTAATATCATTTACTAATTAATAATACACAAATAAAGATTAAAAACCCAAATTAAAAGAAAAAGGATCGAAAAAGACACAAGTGAACACTTAACAGAAATTGGAGGCAATAGTATTTTAAAGCCGTGTGAAACGGGGGAACACGAGTCGTACATGAGGGACACGACTTGTGTCCCTTCCAAAATTGTCTATCACAAGTCGTGTTCCAAAACACGACTTACGGCAAAGCTCCTCCCAATCAGCACGAGTCGTGCTGTGTGTGCACAAGTTATGCTGCACACGCACGAGTCGTGCTGCACTCCATTGCTCGCCCACTGTTCGCTGAACTGCACGATTTGTGCACGCCAAAGGCAGCACGAGTCGTGCTGTCTCGTACGAGTTGGACGAGCAGCCCATCTTCAAAAAGACACGAATAAAGAACTTGAATCCAGCAGGCGATCACACGGGGGTATGCCCAATCATACTGCCGTGTGAAACGCACCAAACCCAGAAAAATCACCCAACTCAAATATAAACTTAAAACCCAGAAATCAAACATTCAAATCATTAAAATCAACTTAAAAACTCACCTTTTTAAAGTTCATAACCCAAGGAAATCATGCCATGAACATAATTAAATCATCCAACCAAAATCAATAATTATGATCATCATCTCATTCAAAAACTAGCAAATCAAATAAGAACAAAATACATAAAAATGCACAAAATTCCAAAACACACACAAAAACATAAATGTTCCCAAAAGTCAAATTCTTTGACTCTAATCTTGGACTCCGCTTCCACTCGCAATTTCCTTGCCTTTGGGCTCTCTAGGAGGGTTTTCTGAGCAACAATCATCAAAGCAAACTTCAAAACTCAAACTCCCAAACCATACCTAAATACCCAAATTAGAGAGAACAAGAGAAAGAAGAAAAACAACATGCTAGCACTTACCTATAAGAACTCAAGATAACCCAAAACTCACCAAGATTGCAGCAAAAGAGGAAAGATTGCAAAAAGAGTAAGAAGAACACAAGAGGAAGAAGAGGAACGGGAAGAAGAAAGAAAACGGGAAAGGAGAAGGGAAATCTGACTTTTCTCACCTCTCTCCTCACTCACATACACCTTCTCAGGCCACATGGCAGCCCACTATTGGAAGACTACCCCAACATAAACACAAAACTCATCCTCTCACATACACACAAACCTAACCTCACTAAACATACCCTATTCCCATACACTTATTCACACCCAAGCACAACTCTACAACACCTAATACTTCAATTTAAATCTTACACATACACATAATAACACATGCCACACTTGAACACACACACAAAATCACACACACAAATGGCTCATACTACTAGGGTGACTACGGGGCATTACAACACTCCCCTCCTTTACACAATTTTATTCTAGAAATTCTCACCTGATCTAAATAACTGAGGATGCTGAGCTCTCATAAATGCTTCTGGTTTCCAAGTTGTCTCCTCAATTCCATGGTACTTCCAGAGTACCTTAACCAATGGAATTTGCTTATTGCGGAGTTGCCTGATCTCCCTAGCCAAAATTTCCTTCGATTCTTCATCAAATGAGAAATCTGACTGAACCCGAATATCTTGCACTTGCAACACATGAGACGGGTCGGATCGGTAAAGGCGGAGCATAGACACGTGAAAAAGATCATGTAACTTAGCTAACTCCACTAGAAACGCTAACCGATAAGCTACTGGGCCAACCTTATCCAGAATCTCATACGGTCCAATAAACCTAGGACTTAATTTCCCTTTCTTACAAAATCGAAGAACCTTCTGCCAAGGTGACACTTTTAAGAATACTTTGTCGCCAACCTCATAACGAATGTCCCTTCATTTCAAGTCAGCATAAGATCGTTGCCTATCTTTAGCTGCTTTCAAATTCCGTTGCACCACTAAAATCTTTTCTTTCGTGTCTCTAATCAATTCCAGACCCACAACTGATCTTTTCCATAACTCTGTCCAACACACTGGGGTTCTGCATTTTCGTCCATAGAGAGCTTCATAAGGAGCCATCCCAATACTCGCTTGATGACTATTATTGTATGCAAACTCCACTAAGGACACATATCTATCCCAACTACCAGAAAACTCTAAAGCACATTCCCGAAACATGTCTTCTAGAATCTGAATAACTCTTTTCGACTGATCATCCGTCTGAGGGTGAAATGTAGTGTTAAAATTTAACCGTGTACCCAAAGCCAACTGTAACTCCTTCCAAAACTTGGATGTAAACCTCGGATCCCGATCAAACACAATAGAGATTGGAACTCCGTGAAGCCTCACTATCTTATTCACATAAATCTCAACTAGCTTTTCCATGGAATACTCCATCCGAACTGACAAAAAGTGTGCTAATTTCATCAATCGGTCGACTATCACCCATACAGAATGATGCTTGCGTTGCGACAAAGGAAATCCAACCACAAAGTCAATCGTAATATCATCCCACTTCCATTGAGGAATGGGTAAGGGATGCAACAATCCAGTTGGGACTTGATGTTCCGCTTTCACTTATTGGCACACCAGACACTTTGAAATAAAATCTACTATATCCCTCTTTATATTTGGCCACCAATAGAATTGCTTCAGGTTTCTGTACATCTTATTTCCTCCTGGATGCATCATGAAAATCGACGAATGAGCTTCTTGCAAAAGCCTTCTTTTCACTTCATCCACATTGGGCACACATAACCGATTCCTAAATCTAAGCACTCCCTCACTGTCTATAGAAAATTCAGTCTACTTACCATCTCTAATCATGCGAGAAGCACGCTGCAACACCGGATCACTCAATTGTGCATCCACTATCACTTGCTTCAAGTTCGGTCTAGCCTTTAACCGAGCAATTAGCGCTCCTTCTGAATCAAACCTCCACCTCCCTCTACTCAAAGACAAAGCTGAAACTGATTTCCTACTTAGAGCATTTGCTACTATGTTAGCCTTGCCTGGACGATAATCAATGATACAATCGTAGTCTTTGAATAACTCTAGCCATCTTCGCTGCCTTAAGTTCAATTCCTTCTGAGTGAGCAGATACTTCAGACTTTTGTGATCTATAAAGATCCTGCAAGTCTCTCCATATAAATAATGCCTCCACACCTTAAGAGCAAACACTACCACTGCTAGTTCCAAGTCATGCATTGGATAGTGTTGCTCATGAGGTTTCAGCTGCCTGGAAGCATAGGCAATCACTTTGTCGTCTTGCATCAGAACATAGTCCAGTCCTATACCCGAGGCATCACTGTACATAGTATATTCTTTACCCGAGTAAGTACAGGAGTGTAGACACCGGGTCCCGAGTCAAAAAAATGGTAATTTTGGCTCTCCAGACCCCTTGATAATTCCTCCGAAAAAAATATATATATGTGTAGGTAAAATTAAAAAAAATTAAGATTAGGTTAATTTAATTAGTTAATGAATTAGTTAGTATTGTAGGATAATTAAAATTGAAAAAAAAAAAGAAAATATGGAGTATTTAATTAATGGAATGTTTAATTAATTAAATGTGTGTGATAATTTAAGTAAATTAAAATAGAATTAGAAAGTAAAAAATAATAAATATAATATGGAGAAAACCCTAATTAGGGGGTATAAAAGGAAGATGATGGAGCAAATCAAGAGGGGGGCTTGGTAAAATGAAATAACAAGAAAGAGAGATGAGAGCAAGATAGAAGGAAAAAGAAAATGGAAAGAGCAAGAACAGAGGGAGGAATCGTGGCCAAAAAAGAGAAAAGAAAATGAAAAGAAAAGGATAGTAAGAATAGGAGGACACAGAGAAAGGAACAAATAAAATGAAAACAAATAGAAAGAGGGACTAAGAAACCAAATAAAGAAAAGCAACTAAGAAAGAAAGAAAGAAATATGAGAAGAGGAGGACTAGCCAACGGGAAACGCAAGACGACGCCGAAAAAGAGGAAAAGGGAGAGGAAGGCGGGGGCGCCACTGGCCAGCCGCGTCGCCGGACCACCGTACGCGCCCCACCGGCAGGCCGGCGACGCCCAGACGATTCCAGCAGTGGCCGCCTCCCTCCGCCACTCGCCGGCAACAAGCAAATCGGTGGGAGAGAAGGAGGACCCGCCGACATCGATTCTGGCCAAACGGCGTCCCTCTCCGACGCGTGATCACCGGCAGCAGACTGCTGGCGTCCCAATCTTCCTTCCGACGATGGTGGTGTCGTCCACCTCCCGCTTCCGGCGGCTCCGGCAAGTGAATCCGGTGAGCCCCTTCCTTTTCTTCCTTTTTATTATTATTATTATTATTATTATTATTATTATTATTATTATTAATTAATTTATTATTATTATTATTATATTTATTATTGTTTTTATTATTATTATTTCATTCATTTATTATTAATATTGGTGTGTTATATAATTATTATTGTTATTAGTATTATTTAATTTATGTTTATCTTGCATTATTTGTTATTATTATGTTTATTGTTATTATTATTGTGTTTATTATTATTATTGTATATATTTAGTGATTATCATTTATTATTGTGTTTTGTTACTATCATTTTAATATCATTATTATTATTATTATTATCTTTATTATTATGGTAGTGTTAATATTATTGTTAGGACTATTATTGTTGATTATTATTATTATGTTATGTTTATTTATTTTATATTATTATTATTATTATTATTTGTTTATTATTGTTGTTATTCATCGTTATTGTTAATATTATTATTTTATGTTTATTTTATATTATAATTATTATTAGTATTAGTGTATTATTATTATTATTATTATCATTGTGTTTGTGTAATTATTATTATCATTATTATTATTTTGTTCATGTTGATATTATTACATTGCATTATTGCTATTATCATCATTAGTATTGCTATTTGTTTTATTATTATCATTATTATTATTAGTATTATTATTATTATTATTATTATTATTATTATGATATCATTATTATTTAGTGTTATTATTTTTATTTGACGTTGATCATTATAATTGTCATTTATGTCTTATATTCATTAATTGTATCAATTTATTTTACTTTCACTATACAAAATTAATTCTCAATTTAGTTAATTCAATTAATTATTTATTTATTTATCACTTAGTTTAATTTAACCCTTTACTGATCAATATCATTTTCTGTCATGACCGTAACCGCGAGTGGCATGTGGCTCGTCCATGGAGCTAGAAGGAGCACGGTCGAGATGAATAGTTTAAGGTTTATTTATTATTTTCAAATATGTATTATTATTTTATTTTCTTTCATTTGTTTAAGGATTGTAATAATAAAAGATTTTTGACCGCGCTTAAAAAGAATCACCACTCAAATATTTTCTACTAAATTGAAGATTTATTAATAAAACTGGACCAATGTCCTTGTTTTCATCCCAAAACAAAATGTTTACGTTTTTCATTAAAACAAGATCACTTTGTCCCTTTTTCATAAAATCGATTTGAGAATTCTATACTTTTTTGTAAAATAAGTAGTTGGGAACCAATGTTCTCGTTTAAATGAATATCCCGATTTATGTATGTATTCTCATTCCATCACTATTATGGATTTTTTATTTATTTTTGGATAATTGTAATTATATTTTATTTATCGCTTTATTTATTGCTTTTTATATATGCTTGTAATGCATTTTAAATTTACTTGCATAAATCGTGTGAGAAAAGAGATGAAATAATTGACCCTAAAAATCCATTCACATAACGTTAACCAAAAGTATGAATAAGAGTGAGGTCCCGAACTCTCTCTGGTTTTGGCCTCATAAGGTTAGAATTTATTTCCTAATATTTTATTAGGTGGCGACTCCGTGATACCTGCCTTATGATACCCAATAGATGCTCTCGTAAGTTGATTGCCAACAATGGAATGGGAGTGAATCCCTGTTTATTGCGAAGTGATCAGCTTTCACGAGTTTTAATAAACCTCCATCCGGTCTCGAGTCCTAAAAACGGACTCCCGAGAGCTATCCGGATGCAGAACGGGGGAGCGCATCACAGTGGCGACTCCGCTGGGGATATCATGAGATTTTGCTCCGAAAGTACTTTTGGTTAATCTAATGTAAATGGGTTTAGGATCAAGAAATTTTATCTCTTTTCGAAAGATTGCATTGCATTTCACTAGAGCCTTAGAATTATGCTAGGTTGGTCTCCTATATACCCCGGTGCGTTCCTAAAACACAACCTTACTTTCACTCATTGTAGGAAAGTGTTCGAAATAATCACCAGCCCAATCCTCGTACCATCAAATGGTATATCAAATGATGACCCGACCGGTCACTATGCTCATGACGAGTTAGACTTGTTAGCAGGAATCATGCTTGGGAGCCTTAAAATATCATTACCTTCGACCTAAACCCATGTAATGGACATAGATACTTCCATTAGGGGGCATGTGCCATAATACATCGCTTGTGAAGTGGGTTTTCATGTATTGAACAAATCCAAATGAATTTAGATGTTCGCTCATTAAAGGTTTCCATACCTCAAGGGGCGCATTTTAGTTTACTCGGATTGTTTAAAAACACGATAGCCAAAAATTCATCTGCATGCGCTTTTTAGTAGTGAGAGTTTGTGCTTCGCAGCACGCTTTACACGCCCATTGGGTTCCCCGTTGACCCATGGGTCAAGCATGCCTAGGAAAGAGCCCGCATGACCTCCTGTGTGATAGAAATACAGTTAGGAGGAGTTTTTTTCTTGTATGTGTGTATTTGTGCTTGTACATTTTTTATGAGTAATAATAGTGAATAAAGCATGTGCATATTGTCTCATGTACAATAATAAAACATACGCACTTTGTAAAATTGCTTGTATCATAATTCGTGAATATAAATATAACATGTATTTGTCATGCATGTACATAGCGACGCTTGTTGCGACACATACGTATTAACATTCATCATGACATCCATCGTGCACTATAGCCAGCACATACAACATACATTACCGAAGGTACGTATCAACATGCATCATAGCACGCACAAACATACTACCACCATAATATGTACAAAAATTAAAAATAATGTCAAATCAAAATAACACATTCATCATGTGTCATAGCATGTACATATCAGTATGCACACGTTACATATGTACATAAATATTGTGTGCTGGAGCATACACATACCGCTGCATATCATAGTGTGCACATATTAGCATACATCATTAGGTCGGGCATTATACACATCATTCACGGCAGACGCTTTGCACCTTCCATGTTGTGTACCATATGATGCACGTGCATTATCATGCAAGAGTTATGCCATTCACATATGAATCATGCATTGTGTAAGTTAGTCATTGTATATACCTGTGCATGTCTTGCATTTGCATACCATGTAAATACACATACCTTGTAAACATCATTCGTTTCTTGCAGCCACTTTCATCCCATCTCATATACATTATTTGTATATATCTTTTTGCACTTCTATATAAGTGAGTTTTACCATACCTCACGATTCATGTACACATTATCGTTCCCAAATCGTCCTCATCTTACATCACATACGTGTCTCTATCATGTCTAAATCATGCCATGTGCATATGCACCATGTATCATGAACATTCATCCCAATGTGAATTTATATGTGCACATCATTTGCCATGCAGTGTTTACACACTCATAATTCTTTTTGTAGGTGTTACACACACACACGTCCTTGCACATTTTTCATGTATGCATTTTAATACATGTTTTCACACATGTTTCGCACATAGAGTTCGTTACATGCATTACTAATCTGCATGACACTATTACATGCATGTACATGGTTTTTAACACAATTTGCACATATTTTACGAAAAAAAAATTTATATGCCTACATGATTTTTGTGTATATAAATTATTGATAGAGTAAAATTTTTGTGTTAAGTTGTATCCTAATACATTGATATGTTTTCACCTTATTAAGGTATCTTTTATTCAAAGTCTAACTCTGCCTAAGTAGTTCTTAACTATGAATGGCTTTGATCTCAGTTCTAGAAATCTGTGCTTCATTCCATTTTGAATTAAGTAAGGGGTAGATATGTTTGATCTTTGAGAGCTGGATCACGTGAAAATATTTGACTATACCATATAATCTCTAAGTTTAGAGCACTTTTGGCCTATTTTGGAAACAAACTGAAAAAACTAGTTGCTATTAGGGGATTGGATGAAAACTCACTAAGAGCACTAGAACCTTTCCGATTACCCGTCAAAGCGATCTCTGGATAACTCTGAATCTAGAAAATTATTTAGGCAACTGTTTTTTGTATAGCTCTCTAAATGACTATTTCCTACCCTTATTTTACAATCGCTTGCTAGCCCGTTGAGCTTTTATTTTGGTATGCTAAATGCGTACCAATTTTATTGTTACACACATTAAAACTACCCCTTTCGCCTAAAATGATTTTGGCTTCCTCTTAGAAGAATGGCCGCTCTAGTAAGGATGGATGTACATTACAATATTCTCTTGAGCTATTAAAAATTGCCCCGATGAAAATGGGTTTACACTTCGAGAAGACATTTTCAATCACTGATGATCCCTTAGGCTATCAAAAATCACCCTGATAAGGATGGGTCTATGCTTTGGAAAAAGAGTCTCAATCATTGACAATCCTTTAGGCTTAAAAAAAAATCGCTTTGAGGAGGGTGGATTACACTTCATCAAGAGGTTTAAATCATTATCTTTGTGTAGTTAAAGATGTAAGGTTGCGAAAAAAAGAAGAGAAGAAAAAAACAAAAACAAAAAATAACAAAAACAAAAAATAAAAAAAAACGAAAAAAGAAGAAGAAGCGAGAGAAAAAAAAAGAGAACAAAAAAAGAAGTAGAGCTCAGGATAATACCCCTTGATGAGTTTCGGTGGTTATCTTCTTGACTTAATTGTTATGTTGAGCTTGATGAGCTAAAGTATTACCAAATTAAAATTCAAAAATACCTAAGGACTTACCAAGTCCAAATCCAAGTATATCTGGACAGTATACAATTAGGGTTGAGAATAGTCCTTTCATCTGTCGAATTAATGTTGTAGCCATTTTTCTCTAGCGACCTGATCCTCCTTTGATAGCCAATTACCTAAGCCTAACGTTACAATCGAACTAAGACCTCTTGATTCTTGGTTCAGTCTTATCTAATTAGCGGAGATGACCTTCTAATATGGTTTGGTGCGTAGGAAGAGGCATATGGTGTTTCTTGAGCTTCAAACAGGAAGCCACGAGTGTATTTATGCATTCGAGTTTAGTCTCGTCCCCAATGTTGCATCTAGAATTTGCTTTCAAGTAATGAAAAATTCTATTTTGGCCTTTTGCACATACACACTGAGACTGCATGGTATGCCTTGTATTTACATGCTGGTTTGGTAAACCTTGATGTCTACACATTATCTTCTTGCACTTCATTGGGAATGACTCTCGAATTCTTTGGCTGAGATTGAATTAGTTGAGAGTGTGGTTCATTCAGTGCGTTCAAAGGCGGTTAGAAACTCCAGTTTGAGGTACCTAATAGGTCGCACTCATTTTACAATCTTGGGATACTTCTTATCGCTACTTATGAAAGTGATACTTTACATATACTTCCATCAATGTTTTTTGTACATATGCTTTCTGAAAATGTTTTTGCACATAACTGTAGTGAACATCCTTATAAATAGTTTTACATGTATAATTCTTGGTGCATGTCTTTTTGCATAAAATCTTTAGCGAGCATATTTCATAGGTACTTTCGCGTACATGGCTCCCTAAACTTCATTTTTATAATAACTTATTTTCACGCATTTCGTGGGTATATCTTTTGCATGCATCTCACGTGCACATCATTTGCATGCATTTTGTACACACATATATATGATTTTTCTGCATGTGTTACGTATGCATAGTTATCCATACACACATCACACGCACTCCATTCTTTACATAGCCTTCATGTACATAATGACTTTCCACCTGTCTTTGCATACGGTTCTTCACACCCGTCACATGCATGAGTATTTGCATGTAATTCGCATACATAAATCCCCTTGCATATATTTCTCATGCCTGATCCTTTGCATGTGTTTCCCATTCATGATCATTGGCAAATATTCCGCAGAATATGAATCTTCGCACACATTCCATGATCTTTTAAATATATACCAGCCATGCGTGTGACTGTGGCATATGCACAATTCTAGCATTCCATCTTCATGCATACCGTGTTCGTAGTCCATGCATAGTACGCGCACTACACACTTTACATACACAACTCCTTACAGTTGTCTCATGTCGTATTCTAAGCATCCCCATAACTTCGCATGTCATTTCATACATGCATAACTTTTCATAGGCATTCCCTGCATACGTGGTTTCACACACCGACAAGCTGGTGTTTCATCAATCACATTATTCAAAGTCTGACGGCTTCACACACCGACAAGCTGGTGTTTCTCAGTCGCTCAGCCGTGGTTTCATGCACCGATAAGCTGGTGTTTCATCAATCATATTATTCAAAGTCTGACGGCTTCACACACCGACAAGCTTGTGTTTATAAATCGTTCAGCCGTGGTTTCACACACCGATAAGCTGGTGTTTCATCAATCACGTTATTCAAAATCTGACAGCTTCACACACCGATAAGCTGGTGTTTCATCAATCACGTTATTCAAAGTCTGACGGCTTCACACACCGACAAGGTGGTGTTTATCAGTCGCTCAGCCGTGGTTTCACACACTAACAAGCTGGTGTTTCATCAATCACGTTATTTAAAGTCTGACGACTTCACACACCGATAAGCTGGTGTTTATCAGTCGCTCAGCCGTGGTTCCACACACCGACAAGCTGCTGTTTCATAATCACGTTATTCAAAGTTTGACGGCTTCACATACCGATAAGCTAGTGTTTATCAGTCGCTCAGCCGTGGTTTCACACATCAACAAGCTGGTGTTTCATTAATCACGTTATTCAAAGTCTGACGGCTTCACACACCGACAAACTGGTGTTTATCGGTCGCTCAGCCGTGGTTTCACACACCGGTAAGCTGGTGTTTCATCAATCACGTTATTCAAAGTCTGGCAGCTTCACACACCAACAAGCTGGTGTTTATCAGTTGCTCAGCCGTGGTTTCACACACCGATAAGCTGGTGCTTCATCAATCATGTTATTCAAAGTCTGACAGCTTTACACACCGACAAGCTGGTATTTATCAGTCGCTTAGCTGTGATTTCACACACCGATAAGCTGGTGTTTTATCAATCATATTATTCAAAATCTGGTGGCTTCACACACCAACAAGCTGGTGTTTATCAGTCGCTCAGCCGTGATTTCACACACCGACAAGCTAGTGTTTATCAATCACATTATTCAAAGTCTGACAGCTTCACACACCGACAAGCTGGTGTTTATTAGTCGCTCAGCCGTGGTTTCACACACCAACAAGCTGGTGTTTTATAATCACGTTATTCAAAGTCTGATGGCTTCACATACCGATAAGCTGGTGTTTATCAGTCGCTCATCCGTGTTTTCACACACCGACAAGCTGGTGTTTTATCAATCACGTTATTCAAAGTCTGACGGCTTCACACACCGACAAGCTGGTGTTTATCAGTCGGTCAGCCATGGTTTCATACACCGATAAGCTGGTGTTTCATCAATCATGTTATTCAATATCTGGCGGCTTCACACACCAACAAGCTGGTGTTTATCAGTCGCTCAGCCGTGGTTTCACATACCGACAAGCTGGTACTTCATCAATCATGTTATTCAAAGTCTGACGGCTTCACACACCAATAAGCTGGTGTTTATCAGTCGCTCAGCCTTGGTTTCGCACACCGATAAGCTGGTGTTTCATCAATCACATTATTCAAAGTCTTGCGGCTTCACACACCGACAAGCTGGTGTTTATCAGTCACTCAGCCGTGGTTTCACACACCGATAAGCTAGTGTTTTACAAATCACATTATTTAAAGTCTGACGGCTTCACACACCGACAAGCTGGTGTTTATCAGTCGCTCAGCCGTGGTTTCACACACTAACAAGCTGGTGTTTCCTCTCAGGGGACAGTTAAGCCAAAGACCTCTCAGGGGGCAGTCAACCAAAGACCTCTCAGGGGGCAGTTAACCAAAGATCTCTCAGGGGGTAATTAACCAAAGACCTCTCCGAGGGCAAATCAACCAAAGACCTCTCCGGGGGCAATCAACCCAAGACCTCTCCGGGGGCAATCAACCAAAGACTTCTCCGGGGGCAAATCAACCCAAGACCTCTCTGGGGGCAATCAACCAAAGACCTCTTCGGGGGCAAATCAACCCAAGACCTCTTCGGGGGCAAATCAATCCAAGACCTCTCTGAGGACAGTCAATCTCCAAGTCCTCTTAAGAGGTAACCCTTAAGGTTAGATACCGACCTTGCTGAGGCTAGACACCGCACAGGTTAGATGCCGAAACGAGGGAGGTTAGACACCACACCAATAGGTTAGATACCGACCCGGCTGAGGCTAGACACCGCACAGGTTAGATACCAAAATCAGGAAGGTTAGACACCACACCAAAAGGTTAGATACCGAAATGACTGAGGCTACACACCGCACAGGTTAAATGCTGAATCGACAGAGGTTAGACACCGAACAAAAAGGCTATACACCGCACAGGTTATATGTCCAAAAACGACAAGCGTTAACACGTCGACAAACAGACGGTAACTACCCTAATAACTTTATTCGGTTCAGAGCGTCGCTTCCTCAGGTAGGCATCTCTGCATCTTCTTTTTCCTTTTTCTCTAAATTTTGGCTTTTTTCTTTGAATTTTGGCTCACCTAGGTGTCTAGGCACTAGCTTCTCCAAAATTGGGGGCACCTGTAGACACCGGGTCCTGAGTAAAAAAAATGGTAATTTTGGCTCTCCAGACCCCTTAATAATTCCTCCGAAAAAAATATATATGTGTAGGTAAAATTAAAAAAGTTAAGATTAGGTTAATTTAATTAGTTAATGTATTAGTTAGTATTGTAGGATAATTAAAATTGAAAAAAAAAAAGGGAAAATATGGAGTATTTAATTAATGGAGTGTTTAATTAATTAAATATGTGTGATAATTTAAGTAAATTAAAATAGAATTAGAAAGTAAAAAATAATAAATAAAATATGGAGAAAACCCTAATTAGGGGGTATAAAAGGAAGATGATGGAGCAAATCAAGAGGGGGGGTCGGCAAAATGAAATAACAAGAAAGAGAGATGAGAGCAAGATAGAAGGAAAAAGAAAATGGAAAGAGCAAGAACAGAGGGAGGAGCTGTGGCCAAAAAAGAGAAAAGAAAATGAAAAGTAAAGGAGAGTAAGAATAGGAGGACACATAGAAAGGAACAAATAAAATGAAAACAAATAGAAAGAGGGACCAAGAAACCAAATAAAGAAAAGCAAATAAGAAAGAAAGAAAGAAATAAGAGAAGAGGAGGACCAGCCAACGGGAAACGCAAGACGACGCCGGAAAAGAGGAAAAGGGAGAGGAAGGCAGGGGCGCCGCCGGCCAGCTATATCGCCGGACCACCGCACGCGCCCCACTGGCAGGCCGGTGACGCCCAGGCGATTCTAGCGGTGGCCGCCTCCATCCGCCACTCACCAGCAACAAGCAAATCGGCGGGAGAGAAGGAGGACCCGCTGATGCCGATTCCGGCCAAACGGTGTCCCTCTCCGGCGCGTGACCACCGGCGGCAGACTGCTGGCGTCCCGATCTTCCTTCTGGCGATGGTGGTGTCGTCCACCTCCCGCTTCCGGCGGCTCCGGCGAGAGAACCCGGTGAGCCCCTTCCTTTTCTTCCTTTTTATTATTATTATTATTATTATTATTATTATTATTATTATTATTATTTTATTATTATTATTATTTCATTCATTTATTATTAATGTTGGTGTGTTATATAATTATTATTGTTACTAGTATTATTTAATTTATGTTTATCTTGCATTATTTGTTATTATTATGTTTATTGTTATTATTATTGTGTTTATTATTATTATTGTATATATTTAGTTATTATTACTTATTATTGTGTTTTGTTACTATCATTTTAATATCATTATTATCTTTATTATTATGGTTGTGTTAATATTATTGTTAAGACTATTATTGTTGATTATTATTATTATGTTATGTTTATTTATTTTATATTATTATTATTATTATTATTATTATTATTTGTTTATTATTGTTGTTATTCATCGTTATTATTAATATTATTATTTTATATTTATTTTATATTATAATTATTATTAGTATTAGTGTATTATTATTATTATCATCATTGTGTTTGTGTAATTATTATTATCATTATTATTATTTTTTTCATGTTGTTATTATTACATTGCATTATTGCTATTATCATCATTAGTATTGCTATTTGTTTTATTATTATTATCATTATCTTTATTATTATTATTATTATTATTATTATTATTATTATTATTATTATTATATCATTATTATTTAGCGTTATTATTTTTATTTGACATTGATCATTATAATTGTCATTTATGTCTTATATTCATTAATTGTATCAATTTATTTTACTTTCACTATACCAAATTAATTCTCAATTTAGTTAATTCAATTAATTAATTATTTATTTATTTATTGATCACTTAGTTTAATTTAACCCTTTACTGATCAATATCATTTTCTGTCATGACCGTAACCGCAAGTGGCATGTGGCTCGTCCATGGAGCTAGAAGGAGCATGGTCGAGACGAATAGTTTAGGGTTTATTTATTATTTTGAAATATGTATTATTATTTTATTTTCTTTCATTTGTTTGAGGATTGTAATAATAAAAGTTTTTTGATCGTGCTTAAAAAGAATCACCACTCAAATGTTTTTTACTAAATTGAAGATTTGTTAATAAAACCAGACCAATGTCCTCGTTTTCATCCCAAAACAAAATGTTTACATTTTTTATTAAAACAAGATCACTTTGTCCCTTTTTCATAAAATCGATTTGAGAATTCTATACTTTTTTGTAAAATAAGTAGTTTGGATAATTGTAATTATATTTTATTTATCGCTTTATTTATTGCTTTTTATATATGCTTGTAATGCGTTTTAAATTTACTTGTATAAATCGTGTGAGAAAAGAGATAAAATAATTAACCCTAAAAATCCATTCACATAACGTTAACCAAAAGTATGAATAAGAGTGAGGTCCCGAGCTCTCTCTGGTTTTGGCCTCATAAGGTTAGAATTTATTTCCCAATGTTTTATTGGGTGGTGATTCTATGATACCTGTCTTATGATACCCAATAGACGCTCTCGTAAGTTGATTGCCAACAATGGAATGGGGGTGAATCCCTGTCTATTGCGAAGCGATCTGCTTTCACGAGTTTTAATGAACCTCCATCCGGTCTCGGGTCCTAAAAAGGGACTCCCGAGAGCTATCCGGATGCCGAGCGGGGTTCGAACGCGTCACAAGGAGCCTTAGTCAACATATCCTTCAACTGCTCAAAACTTGCTTGGCACCTATCAGACTAATGGAACTTGACCTCTTTTCGGAGAAGCCGAGTCAGAGGCGAAGCTATCACTGAAAAACCCTTCACAAACCTTCTATAATATCCAGCTAACTCCAAAAAACTCCTCACTTCTGGTACAGACTTCGGTGGCAACCAGTTCATAATTGCTTCAACCTTGGACGGATCTACTCGGATACCTTCTGCCGAAACCACATGTCCAAGGAATGTCACCTCTTTTAACCAAAACTCACACTTATTAAGCTTGGCGTACAACTGATGGTCTCTCAACACTTGCAATACCAATCTCAGATGTTCCTCATGTTCCTTTTCATCCTTGGAATAAACCAAGATGTCGTCGATGAACACTACGACAAAATGATCCAAATACTATCTGAATATCCTATTCATCAAATCCATAAAAGCTGCGGGTGCATTAGTTAGACCAAATGGCATCACTAAAAATTCATAATGACCATAACGCGTCCGAAAAGCCGTCTTTGCCACTTCCGCATCCTTGACTCTCAACTGATAATATCCCGATCTCAAGTCTATCTTCGAAAACACTCCAAATCCTCGTAGCTGATCAAAAAGATCCTCAATCCGTGGCAAAGGATACTTATTCTTCACCGTAACCTTGTTGATCTGCCGGTAATCAATACACATTCTCAAAGTGCCATCCTTTTTCTTGACAAACAGAACCGGAGAACCCCACGGCGACACACTCGGTCAAATGAAGCCCTTATCCAGAAGCTCTTGCAACTGACTTTTCAACTGCTTCAATTCCATTGGAACCATCCTATACGGAACCCTAAAAATCGAAGCAACACCCGGCACAATATCCACAGACAATTTTACTTCTCTTTCTGGTGGCAAACCCGGTAATTCCTCTAGAAACACATCCACAAAATCTCTTACTACTGGAATATCTTGTACCTTTACTTGCCCTCTTCGAGAATCCAAAATCAAAGCCAAATATGCTTCACATCCCTTCCTCATAAACCGTTTCGCTTTCATAGCCGAAATCACATTATGAAGCGAGTCACTTCCTATACCTCTTACAACCACAAGCGTCTGATCTTTATCCTTGAGCACAACTATTTTCCTCTGACAATCCACTATAGCTCGATGCTTGGACAGCCAATCCATACCCAAAATAAGGTCAAACTCACGAAATGGTAGACTAATCAGATCAATCAAAAATTCCTTACCTTGCACCATCAATGGACAATTCCGACATACCCGATTTACTTTCACACTCTGCCCTAACGAACTAGTGACACAAATCTCATAATCCCTCATTAGACATTCATCACACAACTTATCAGAACACATATATGAATGGGTAGAACCCGGATCTATCAAAGCATACATTTCAGTACTGAAAAGTAAGAACTTACCGACTATCACCTCCGGAGCATCTTGGTCATCACGGGCTCTCACCGCATGGGCTCTTGCAACCGCAGGCACTGGACGATCAACTGTCTCGGAAGAATCTCTTTCCCGAGGCCGTCCACCACAACCCTGTCCTCTGCCTCTAGCACGACTGCCTTGAGGAACATTTGACCCAGCTTGACTTGCCTCTTACTGACCCTGAGTGTTCTCATACAAATTCGGGCAATTGGCAAGAAAATGGTCGGTACTACCACATCTGAAACATCCCCCAGTCAACCACCGACACTCGCCCCAATATCGCTTATTATAATGAGAACATTGAGGCACTCTATCACCTCAACCACCTGAAACTCCTCTACCCGCACTAGACCCTTTGAAAGAATCCTGCCTCCTCCCTCTAGTAGCCGAACTAGGTTGCGACTCACTGGAGGGATTCCCTAGAGACTCACGTGACCTCTTTCCCGAAAAAGAACCTCCTCTGGAAGCCTTCTTCCTCTGAGCCTTCTCTCTTAAAACATTCTCAAAGCGTTCCGCTCTCAAAGCTGCCTGCACAATCTGATAGTAACTGACATCCGGTGCCGACATCAACGACACCAACATTACCTTCAGAGACTCATTCAAACCCGCCTCAAAATGTTGACATTGAAACTCCTCAGTGAGAACTCCTGGCGGTGCATACTTGCTGAGTCGATTGAATTCTTTCTCATAATCAGCTACAGACAACACTTTCTGACGGAGACTCCAAAACTATGCCTACCTAGCCTCCTTAAACACCTTAGTCACATATTTATTCCGAAACGCCCCTTCAAAGAACTCCCACGTCACTGGCTCGGGAAGCTGTGGATGTCTGAGCACTAGCGTCCACCAATCATAAGCTAAGCCCTGTAATAGGAAGACTACACACTCCACCTCTCTCTCCGGAGGGCAACGAATCTCCCTTAGCACCCGCTTAACTTTCTTAATCCAGGTTTCCTCTTTATTCGATTCATCCAAACTAGTTCCAAAGAAATCCTCCGCTCCAAACGTTCGTATATTCTCTATCGGAGCTCTAGGGGTCGTAACTCTTTCCAAAACCCTGGTCATGTCCTGAGATATCTTAAGCATAGCCTCGAAAGGGACCGTAGGGGCCTTAGGTTGCACCCTAGGTGGCTGAGCCGGACCCGAAACAGATGGATCTTGCTCTCGGGGATTCACACTCTTGGCTGACCCCTCAAGTGATCCACGAGCAGACTCCATCAAACTACAAAACATACACAATGATCCGCATCAGGCCAACACAACACTAGACATACACTCTATCTTACACTAGCCCAGAAACGTCTAAACCTATTTCTCTGATACCACAAAATGTAACACCCCTTACCTATACGTAGGAAGCTTCATCCTTGGAGGAGGATGAAGGGTCCCGATAGATGAGGGTTGTCATGCAAAACCTCAAACACAAACATACAATAATAAATCATACACTCAAAGCAGTAAAATAAAATTTCTTAAACAATGAACCAAGACTGAAAACAAAAGGGTACAATATTATTAATGTACATAAAAGTCTTTACATATAAAAATACAAAAGTGTCGTAGCACAAAAGATTGCTTACAAATTGGTATTAAACCAATATACATAGGAAGAACTTACATCAATAGTATCATTATAAAATCCTTAAACTATTACATATACAAAAAGAAGTACAATCTAGAACTACAAAATCTCTCCCCTAGTTGTGTCGGCCCTTCTAAAACGGATCACCCTGCTCACGGACTGCCACATCTTCCACACCTGCACGGATGAAACACCCGTGCTAAGTGAAAACACTTAGTGGGGAAAAGCACAATGAAAAACGACCACTCACAGTGGACGTCAAATACAAATCACTTACACATGGCACATGCTTAAATCCATACTTAAACAATTCATCATACTGAAGATAATAATAATTTCTCTTACCATTCAATCAAACATACAGTGCCAAGTCAAAACTCATAATCACATAAGACCTGCTTATTCAAAAATAGTGGATAGCGAGTAACACATAATCATTTGAAACGCATGGATACCCGAGGGTATCAAAATCATTCTTTTCTTTTTATTTCAAAACATTTTCTCATGGAATCTTAAGCAAGATTCAAGTTAAATGAGGATCGCGTGGATCCAATTCAGGGACCTGATCAGGGTCCAAAATGCATACGCATGGCTGCAGCAAACTGAACTCTATAGGCATGCCTATCATCCACTTAATTTGACTTTCGCGGGTTATGCATAATGAAATCACCTTTAAATATCTCATACTGTTTATATCAAGCACTAGAAAATAAGACATACATAATCCAATTATATTCAATATGCAACATGCGATACAATTTACCATAACTATCATTTGGCTAAATTGAAATGCCAATTAATATCATTTACTAATTAATAATACACAAATAAAGATTAAAAACCCAAATTAAAAGAAAAAGGATCGAAAAAGACACAAGTGAACACTTTATAGAAATCGGAGGCAGAAGCATTTTACACGGCGGTATGGTTTACCCATACTGCCGTATGAAACGGGGGAACACGAGTCGTGCATGAGGGACACGACTCGTGTCGCTTCCCAAATTATCTGTCGCAAGCTCCTCCAAGTCAGCACGAGTCGTGCTGTGCGTGCACGAGTCATGCTGCACAAGCACGAGTTATGCTGCGCTCCACTGCTCGCCCACTCTTCGCTGAACTGTACGATTCGTGCATGCCAAAGGCAGCATGAGTCATGCTATCTCGCACGAGTCGGACGAGCGGCCCATCTTCAGAAAGACACGAATAAAGAACTTGAATCCAGCATGCGGTCACACGGGGGTATGCCCAATCATACCGCCGTGTGAAACGTACCAAACCTAAAAAAATCACCCAACTCAAATATAAACTTAAAACCCAGAAATCAAACATTCAAATCATTAAAATCAACTTAAAAACTCACCTTTTTGAAGTTCATAACCCAAGGAAATCATGCCATGAAAATAATTAAATCATCCAACCAAAATCAATAATTATGATCATCATCTCATTCAAAAACCAGCAAATCAAATAAGAACAAAATACATAAAAATGCACAAAATTCTCAAACACACACAAAACCATAAATGTTTCCAAACCTCAAATTCTTCGACTTTAATCTCAGGCTCCACTTCCACTCGCAATTTTCTTGCCTTTGGGCTCTCTAGGAGGGTTTTCTGAGCAACAATCATCAAAGCAAACTTCAAAACTCAAACTCCCAAACCATACCCAAATACCCAAATTAGAGAGAACAAGAGAAAGAATAACAATAAGCTAACACTTACCTAGAACAACTCAAGATAACCTAAAACTTACCAAGATTGCAGCAAAAGAGGAAAGATTGTAAAAAGAGTAAGAAGAAGACAAGAGGAAGAAGAGGAACGGGAAGAAGAAAGAAAATGGGAAAGGAGAAGGGAAATCTGACTTTTCTCACCTCTCTCCTCACTCACATACACCTTCTCAGGCCACATGGCAACCCCCTATTGGAAGACTACCCCAACATAAACACAAAACTCATCCTCTCACATACACATAAACCTAACCTCACTAAATATGCCCTACTCTCATACACTTATTCACACCCAAGCACAACTCTATAACACCTAATACTTCAATTTAAATCTTACACATACACATAATAACACATGCCACACTTGAACACACACACTAAATCACACACCTCATACTACTAGGGTGACTTCGGGGTGTTACATCTAGATTGTTGGCAAAATGATAGTTGGGTTTGGAATCTCAGCTGGAAAATACCTTTGAGAGAATGGGAAAGCCTACTTGAAAAGGATCTCTTAAAGGACATATCCTCTTTATCTCCTTCAAAATGGCGCAAGGATAAAAAAGTTTGAATCTTTGAACCTAAGGTTATATGGTCAAATCCATAACCAATAAAGCTCATGATTTCTTTCCTTTTCCTCTCTTAACATCCCTCTACCTCATTCCTTATGGAAAAACCTTTTACCGCTAAAGGTGGATGTTTCATTATGGATGGTTCTATAAGAAAAATTTGCACAAAAGTTTTTCTAGCAAGAAGGGGCATTATCAATTTTGATTCAATCTTGTGCATTTTTTGTGGTCTACAGGAAGAGTCTTTGAATCATCTCATACTTCTTTGTTCATTCTCCTAAAAAATCTAGTATAAGATTGTCAATTGGTGAGATATCTCTTTTTGTGTGCTAAACTCTATTAAAGATTTATGTGGGTAGTTGATTAAACTGGTTAAAGGAAAGTTCCAAAGTAAATTATTGTATATTCTCTTTGTAGCTTCGATCTGGTCCATTTGGTTGGAATGTAATGCAAAGGTTTTTAAAGAAAAATGCATGGACTTTGAATGAACTTTTCATCTCATTTTGGCACGGAATGATAAGTTAATTAGTTGCAGTATAATTGTTTTGTTAGAATAAAATCCTTATTTGTTAGGATGCTAGTTACAAAAGTTTGAAAATGTCTTTACTACTTATACCATAATATTTAGAGGGTTGTTATTTCTCTTTTCTATTACTTTAGGCTATTTAAGACATTTCACATATTGAATAAGACAAGTCATTCATCCAAAATGTTTACATATCTTGATTCATATTATCTCTTAAGTAATCAATATTTCCTTACAATTTGGTATCAGAGCTCTCCACCAGGGCTTGAGAAAGAAAAAGGCAGCAGCTTTTTAAGTGATTTCCAAACACAAAAATAGAAAATAGAAAATGAGTGAAGATAAGAATTTTATGCAACCTGCCATTCCAAGTTTCGATGGTCACTACGACCATCGAAGCATAGTCATGGAAAATTACTTGAGATCTAAAGGGCACTGGGATCTGATTGAAACTAGTTATAAAGAACCAGAAGAAGGGGTAGCATTGTATGAAGTGCAATAGAAGAAACTGAATGATTTGATACGGAAGGATCTCAAAGCCAAGAATTATCTGTTTCCGGCTATTAACAAAATAATTCTTGAGCAAATTCTATAGAAATACACTGCAAAATAGATATGGGATTCAATGAAAAAAGAAGTTCGAGGGAAATGCTAAAGTAACGCGCTCGACTCTTCAAGCATTAAGGAGGTATTTTGAAATTCTGGAGATAAAATCGAGTGAAACCATTACAGAATATTTTTCTCGTGTCATGAGTATAGCAAATGAAATGAGAAGCAATTGGGAGCATATGAAGGATGTTAATATTGTAGAAAAGATCCTTAAAACTTTAACTGAGAAATTCAACTATTTTGTTGTCTCAATTAAAGAATCAAAGGACATTGATGCACTCACAATTGATGAACTCCAAAGTTTACTCATTATGCATGAATAGAAGTTTCGTAGGAGTAATGGCGAGGAGCAAGCCTTGAAGGTGACTATGGATGATAGAAATAGAGGTAGGAGTCGAGGCAGAGGTAGCTACAGAGGCATGGGCAGAGGCAGAGGTCAACAAGCTTTCAACAAAGCTACGGTTGAATGCTACAACTGCCATAATCTTAGCCATTTTCAATATGAATGTCTAACGAGGGAGAAGGAGGCTAACTATGTAGAATTAAATGTGCATAAAGAGATGCTTTTGATGTTATATGTCGAGATGAATCAAGCATTACAAGAGGACCTTTGGTTCCTTGATTCAGGCTATTCAAATCATTTGAGTGGGAAAAAGGTTGCATTTTGTGAGATGGAGAAGACATTTTAGGAAATGGTAAAATTAGGAAACAATACCAAAATGAGCATTCTTGGAAAAGGAAGGGTGACACTACATATGATGGTGGTAATCATGTGATCACTAATGTTTTTTATGTTCCAGAGCTGAAGAATAATGTCTTGAGCATTGGATAGTTTCAGAAGCGTAGTCTTGCAATTTTAATTCAATTAGGAAAGTGCAGCATATATCATCTGGAGAGAGGGCTTATTATTCAATCTAAGATAACAACTAATAGAATTTTCATATTATTGGCCAATTCTCATTTTGAAAAAGAGAAAGATACCTTCTTCTACACGACTACCTTAGATCTAGCTCATCTTTAGCACTGCAGGTACAAGCGTTTAAGCCATAAAGGCTTAAGAACTTTACAGACTAAAAATATGGCTCATGGCCTTCCAGAACTTCTTGCATCAAATATGACTTATGCTGATTGCATGGTGGGGAAACAATATAAAGATCCTATTTTCAAAAAGAACAAATGGAGAGCCATACCGAAGTTACAGTTGGTGTAAGCAGACATTTGCGGTTCAATCTCTCCGACGTCTAACAGTAAGAAAAGGTACTCATTATGCTTCACAGATGATTTTATTAAGAAGACATTGATATATTTTTTGAGTGAGAAGTCTGAAGCATTCAACATGTTCAAATGTTTTAAGAAACTTGTTGAAAACAAAGCCGGCTTATCTATTAAATGCTTACGTATTAATAGAGGCGATGAATTTAATTCTGAAGAATTTAATAAGTTTTGCAAGCAGCATCGTGTTAAAAGACAATTAATAGCAACATACACCCTCAATAAAATGGCATGGCAGAACAGAAAAATCGAATGGTGATGAATTTGGTAGAAGCATGCTGTCTGAAAAGAAGATGCCAAAGAATTTTTGGCCCAAAGCTATTAATTGGGCAATTTATGTACTGAATAGAAGCCCCATGTTAATAGTAAAAGATGTCACACCATAAGAAGTATAGAGCGGGGTAGCACATTTCAGAGTTTTTGGCTGCACCTCACATATTCATATCGCTTATGAAAGAAGGACAAAGTTGGCTAGTAAGAGTTTCCCTTGTGTTCTCTTATATGTCAATGAAGAATCAAAGGCATATTGATTATACGATCCTATCTCAAAAAGGATTGTAGTAAGTCAAGATGTCATTTTTAAAAAAGAGAAACAATGGGACTGTGACAAAAGTTTTGATGAATAAATCTTAGTGGATTTGGAATGGGCAAATGATGAGAGTTGTGTTAATTTGATCAAAGATGATATTTTTAGTTATGAAAGAGGCAACAATTAAAATGTAAGGACAGAGAATGGTGAGCCAAATTCTTCTTCTTCAAATGCATCATCAAAAGATGATTTAATTGAAAGAGAAGGAGGAAATCGACAAACTCCAATTTACTTGCAAGATTATGTCATTGGCGCAGGGCTTTCAGATGAGGACATTGAGGTTAACATGGCTCAAATTATGTCTGCAAATCCAATTAGCTTTGAAAAGGCCGGAAAAAGTCCTAAATGGAGGCTTGCAATGGATGCTGAGATAGAGGCAATTGAGCAAAATGAAATATGGAAACTAATGGAGTTACCTGCAAGTGCCAAGAAGATCGGGGTGAAGTGGATTTATAAGACAAAATTCCATGAACTTAGAGAGGTGGACAAATACAAAGCGAGGTTGGTGGCTAAAGACTATTCATAACACAAAGAGGGGATTACATCGAAGTTTATGCACTAGTAGCAAGGATGGATACAATTCACATGGTCATTGCTTTAACGGCTCAAAGAAGTTGGAAGATTTTTTAACTTGATGTGAAGTCAGCTTTCATTCATAGAAAACTAAGTGACGATGTATATGTAGAGCAGCTAATGGGGTATGTGCAGAAAGGGAATGAGCGTAAAGTGTATAAATTGTAGAAAGCTTTATACGAATTAAAATAAGCTCCGCGAGCTTGGTTTGGTAGACTTGAAGCATACTTTGTAAGTGAAGGATTTCAGAGGTGTCACAGTGAACAAACCTTATTCATTAAAACCAACAGTACAGGTAAGATTCTTGTTGTGAGTGTTTATGTAGATGACTTAATTTACACTGGTGATGATAAAGTTAAGATGAGTGAATTTAAAGAGTCTATGTTAAGGGAATTTGGCATGTCTGATTTGGGGGTCTGAGGTTTTTTCTTGGCATAAAAGTCTTGCAAACTACCAATGGTGTATATATCTATCAAAGAAAATATGCACTAGATGTTCTAAAATATTTTGGTATGGAGGATAGCAATGTTGTTTGTAGTCCCATTGTACCAGGTTCTATGTTACATAATGATGAAGGAGGAATCAAAATTGATGAGACATATTT
Organism: Excoecaria cochinchinensis; assembly: GCA_947683425.1. Taxonomy (NCBI): domain Eukaryota; kingdom Viridiplantae; phylum Streptophyta; class Magnoliopsida; order Malpighiales; family Euphorbiaceae; genus Excoecaria; species Excoecaria cochinchinensis. Next base: position 2,991,939 of record CANTUQ010000063.1, read on the forward strand.
TAAGCAAATAGTAGGCACTCTTATGTACCTCATAACTACCAGACCTAATATGATGTTCATTATGAGTTTAATTAGTCGTTACATGTCTAAGCCTACATAGTTACATTTTTAAGCAGCTAAAAGAGCTCTCAGATACTTAAAAGGGACGGTGAACTACGGGATATTTTACAAAAAGGGTGAAACTGAAAAGCTTCTTGCATTCACTGATAGTGATTATGCCGAAGATGTTGATGACAGGAAAAACACCTCTGGATATGTTTTCTTAATGAATTCAAGAGCTTTTTATGGTCTTCAAGGAAGCAACCATTAGTCACATTATCAAGCATTGAGGTTGAATTTGTGGCAGCCATCACCTGTGATTGTCAAGCTGTATGGATGAGGAGAATACTAGAGAAGTTGGGGCATAAGCAAACGGAAGCATTATTGTCATGTGTGATAGCAGTTCAACAATAAACTCTCCAAAAATCCTATCATGCATGGCAGAAGCAAGCACATAGATGTGCGATTCCATTTTCTTCAAGATTTGGTTAAAGATGGAGTTATTAAGTTGGAATTTTGTGGCACATATGACTAAGCCTCTAAAGTTGGAAGATTTTCTGAGATTGCGACAGATGCTAAGAGTATGCGAGGTATTAGATAAAATAAATACTTGAAAGTGTTTAGTTTAAGGGAGGGAATGATAAGTTAATCCGTTGCAGTAGAATTGTTTTGTTAGAATAAAATCCCTATTTGTTAGGATGTTAGTTGCATAAGTTTGAAAATGTCTTTACTGATATTTAGTGGGCTACTATTTTTCTTTTTTAGTACTTTAAGCTACTTAAGCAAATTTCACATATTGAATAAGACAAGTCATTCATCCAAATTGTTTAAATATCTTGGTTCACATTATATCTTGTGTAATCAATATTTCCTTACATGGGTTGCTTTCTGGATTAATGCTACCAAAGTCTTTGGCTGTTTAATTAGACAAGAGCTTCTTCTTACGGTTAACGGTATCAAAACTAAAAGATTGAAACCATCTCCTCGACCATGTTTGTTTTGGCAACCTTTGACTATAGATGGTTTGGTCTAGAACATTGATTGATCGTCTTTTGGTAAGTGGGGTATGTTAGTTATCAAAAGAGTCTTAAGAAATCATAAAAGAGAGTTTATATTTGCATTTTCTTATGTCTTGTAGGCACTATGGAATCAAATAATGCAGAACTTGGTGCTGTAGAAAAGGCTTTTCTTATTCCTTCTAGGTTTTTGAAAGCCTAAAATTTAGAAGTCAATTTTGTAATGGCCAAAGGTGCATTTTTACCCTTAATATTTCCCCAAATGGGCAATTTTGCCCCTAACATTTCTTTTGGGATAAAATTGCCCATAACGTTTGTAAAATAAGAGATTTTTACCCCATCATTACTCCCACTATGTTTGACCATTCTATCGTTAGTTGACCGCTGACATGGATGAAGTGGGACACGTGTCACACATGCATTAGACACGTCACTCAACACATGGCTCTTCTCTTTCTCTCCCTCACTCAAATCTCCTTTTCTTCATTACTACCTTCATCCATTTCTCTTTATTGCACCCATCCACAAAGATAAATTCCTTTAAGGAGTAATAGAGGAGCCACCTCTATGGAACTTTCTTAACGTTGGCGGATACGTAGCCTTATTAGAAATCGAATTTGTTGGTCGGCCATGGAAAGGAGAAGAAAAAGAAAGAAAAACAAATTTGAAGAATAAGATGATATGAAGGGCTGCATTAGCCGGTGCCGGAGTTAGAGCCACGGTTTTAGGAGCTAGTGCGGCAGTTGGTCAGCACCGCTTCTAGTGCCCGATCACCCAGCCATTGTAGATAAAGAGTATGGCTTTTTTTCATTCCAAAAGAGACAGTAAAGTGTAAAATAGAGAAATCGTGAGAGAGAAGAAGAAAACAAATTGTAGGCTAAAATAGAGAAAGAGAAAAAGGAAAAGGTGAAAGGGATTGATTTTCCTATTACTTTGGTTGTTTCTTCTTCCTAATTTTTTTTTTCTATGTTTCTTTCCCTAACCCAAAGTATCTCTTTCTAGAAACGAAAATTCAATCGAGTTTTTGTGAAAATGGCTTGTATGGCTTTCTCCAATAATTATCCAAATTCTTGTCCATTCGTTTCTTCTGCTTTCTCCCACACTACAGTGTATAGATATTGAGAAATTTATCACAAGTCATTGTATTCTAGCTTCTTTCTTCCCCCTATGCAATTAAGCTCGTCTTTTGCAATTAAGGTATAAAATTATATTTTTAATTAGACTTAGGCAATAATTTGGAGATTAGGCATGGTAAAATGAATCAAAAGCCACAACTTATTGGATTGTATAAAGATCGATCTCTGTGGGTAGGTGCAAAAGAGAGAAATAGATAAATGCAGTAATGAAGAAAAGGAGATATGACTGAGGGAGAGAAAGAGAACAGCCACGTGTTTCCAATGTATGCGTGATACATATCCTACTTTATCTACGTCAGCGATCAACTAATAACGTAATGGTCAAACATAATGGGAAGTAATGGTGGCGCAAAAACCTCCCATTTTACAAATATTATGGACAAATTTATCCAAAAAAAAGATTGAGGACAAAATTGCCCATTTGAAAAAACGTTAGGTACAAAAATACACATTTAACCTTTTGTAATTGTTCGCTTAATGTGGTGAGATGGTCTATTAACAAAGTGAGTTCCAGGCCATAGAGGTTTCCAAGCATCTTCAATAAGATCGAAAATATGGTTGGCTCAATTGGTAAAGTCTCCTTTCATCACAAGCCCAAAGAATGCAACACAGCTGCAAATTGTTTAGCTAAGTAGGGAGTACATAGATCAGCAAATTTTATAGCATGGTTATTATAGACTGCTGTCTAGTTTTTTATTATTATTTTTTTGACTTGTATGTCCTATTTTATGCTTTAATAAAATTTTTTGGATTTAGCAAACAAAAAATTAGATGATATGAAATAATATTATTTAAATACTATTTAATTATGAAATATGCCCGTTAAATTTTCAACCAGATTATTGGCAATTGAACAGTGCATACCGCACTGAGAGGCATACCGAAAAAAGGCCCTGCTTTATGTTCCTTTTTTGAATTTTTTTTTTCTTGATAATCTTATGGTAAATACTAAATAGCTCTGCATCTGCACTAATAATTTTTTTTTTTTTGAATTATATATACTCATGAATACTGGTCTGTCAGAAATCGGTTTCCCATTTAAATTCAAAATATTTTATATAAATAAAAATAAAAATAAAAAATTTAAGCATATCAATCAATAAGGATGATAATGCGTCAATTTTCTGTGGTTGAAGAGTGAAGTATCGCTAAAACAAGCTAAGCCTGCAAAATGCTCTAATGTAGACATAAAAAGGTAGGTAATGGCAATTTTACTTTATCTATGGTTTAGGATTCAAGGAACAACATTTTATTATTTGTACAAGACTCCACCTCCATTTTTAAGTATTTACAATTGGGCTTAGTTTTTAAGTAGAATATTGGCCTAAACTTAAGAATTATTAAAAGAGCCCTAATGTGTCATGTTCTAAATAAATTTTGCAGGGAGGAGAGCAACTTCACATATATTTTTTAAAATAAAATTACATAACTTGGGAAATTTTGAAAAATTAAAAATTTAGGGGGAGGGGGACACTCACTTGCAAGGGTCTGCCCCTCTACTTTTCTATTTAATTATTTCAACAAATCAATAGCTAATAGCTAATTTTATAAAGAGAATTTAATATTTATTAAAAATTAACATGCTTAATTTTAGGTTAAAAAATTAAACAAAATTAACTAATTATATACAGGAGTTAGCAAAAAAATCGAAAAATTTGGTTAATTGCAAAACTAGATTTCAGCTAACTGGTTCGATAGATTCGATTTTCGATTTTTATTTTTATATTTTTTATTTTTATTTTTGGATACCGATGATTCGTTAGTTCATGGTTAACCGGTTATATTTTTATTTTCGTATCTTAAAAAGTTTTCTTTTTTCTTTTTTATTTATCTTTAAAATTTACATAGAGTAATACTTTAAAATGCATTTAAATTATATTTTTATTTTTATACCTTAATTTTTTTATTTTTTTATAAAATTTATATAATACTTTAAACTATATTTAAGTTATGTCATTTTCTTTAATTATATAAAGTAACATTTATATCATTATATGGAGTAATCGATTAACTTTTATATATGTTTTTTTTTATCACATATATTGATGTGCATATTTTACTTAATAGTATTTAATTACATTTTTTATGTTTTAGAGTTTATATTTTAACATTTAATATTGTCCAAAATTTTTTTTGACTTAAAATTAAGCATGCTAATTTCTAACAAATATATATTAAATCCATTTTATAATATTAACTATTAATTTGTTGAATATAAATTTTGGATTATGTTTGTTTTGTAATTTTTATTTTGAATTACTTTATAGATTTGAATTAAATTGAACTTTACCTAATATTTTTTATAAATTTTAATGATTAACCGAAAAATATTGATTAAACAAACCGAAAAAATCGAAATCGATAGAGTAATTAACCGAATATATCAGATTGATGGTTAATGATTTTGAAAAACTGATATTAATGAATTGGTTAATTTTGATTACTAATAGGCCAGTTAACAGGTTTATACTCACATCTCATTATATAAACTCTGAAACGTAAGAAAACAACATTAAAAGCTATTAAAACTTAGGCGCGGATATATATATAATAAAAAACACCATAAAAATTAGCCAATCACTTTATATAAGTAAAATGCTATATAATTAAAATATATTTTAAAATATTATTCTATATAAATTTTAGAGAAGAATAAAAAAAATAGAATATAAAATTTAAAATATAATATAAATATGAATCACGTAATTATAGGTTAATGATTAATTATTACTAAAAAATAAATATTAAAAATATTAAAAACAAAAATTGAAATCAAATAGAGTTAATCAAAAAAATTTAGTTTGGTTTAAAAACCGATTTGATGATTTTCCATTTTTTGAAATAGGCTCATCAGGTGGGACCATAAAGTACTGTTGGGACCTAACAATTGCTTCTTTTCTAGGATGGAGGTGTGGATGGTCTGAATGGGGGAACAACTGCCTCCAGCTGGGGCCCAATTATCTCTACAAATAAGGTTTAAGACCTAGTTCTAATAAGATCTTAGCGTTCTAGTGGGGCATGTCAGGTGTGTTTGATCTATCATGCTCATCCCTAACTCGTCAACATGATTTCCAGCTAGTTGTATCTTGTGAGATTGCCTATCCTAGAGTGTTCATGAAACGTCCACTATTTCAATTCTAAACCTATATATAGGCTATTCTTCTCCTCTCTTCAACATTAGAAATTCATAAAGAGAAATAAGAGTTAGAAATCGGTATGTCAGAGTTCCCTTGATGAGTTCATACTCTGTTATTCAAGTAGAAATTGAGAATTTTCTAGAGAAATATCGAGAGTTCGAAAGTTTTAGAGCTACTGAGAGGATGTTTTTGGTAATTCTAGAATTATATTCTTCATAAATCTTTTTTTTTTTTTTGATTTTATTTTATTTTTTAATCTATAAATACGTTTGACAAGCTTCTGAGGGTAAAATCCAAACCTTAAACTCATTATTTGTTTTTTTTTTTTTCATAAACCCTTCTTGCATAAAATAATGATTTTGTGAGTTATCATTCCATAATTTAATCTACTTCTTCAGGCATTGTTTTGAAGTACATAAATCCGTTTTCCTAAGAGATTAATGTCAATTTAATGTTTTCTTTCCTTTATATTACCAAAAGGATGTGATTTTTAATATTGAAAGAAGTTCAAATTCATTGTTAAACATGTTTTATTCATTTGACAATATCATATGATTATTTTCAGTACGCTTCATTAACATGTTTGTATGATTATTTTCAGTACGCTTCATTAACATGTTTGTTTTAAGGTATAGGGAATTTATTACGAATTCTGATTGATTTCTTCTAATTTTGTTTGCTATGTTTAGAATTAATTGACTGTACATTTACATTGCGTTACAAAACTGGGATTAATGTATAATACTAAAAAAATACATATAGATTATTCGACATATAATAACAAGTGCTACAACAAAGTCTTTGAAAATCAATGAATTTGGTCCTTTCACAAGGGTTAAAATACTTATGCCAGTTTATTTGGTTCTCAATCGTACCGAATGATTGGTTCTCTATCGTTCCGAATGACAGCTCCCAATTTCAGTTGCAAGCTTCTTGCTCACACAGGGCAAATGAAATATCACACCCAACAATTTGCTCAGGCAGTTACACGAATAGCATAAGCTGCTTCTAGCTAACAGCCATATGGGTTCTGAACTTTCAGCTAATTGGAAATACTCCAAGGGTAAGAATCATACTAATATGGTATGTATCTGTGCTCAGGCAGTTACACAACTTTGACCAGGCTCAGTCAAATAATGAAATTCCTGGATAGCTTTATTCAGTAATGCCAGCATGCCATTTCAACATTACCAAATATACATATATGTATCATTATATGATTCCCATGACTGAAAGGTAAATGCTACTATTGTCAAGGATATTGTCCATAATATTGAGCATAATATAACAAAAACGTAACTTTTATATACTATAAAACACAAAAATACTTTACACTTGCCAAGCACACGGCAACCTACAGGATGTTGCATGCTAAATCACATGAATACAGTTTAACACAAGGACATGTTGATCACTTCTATGAACAACAAAAGATAATAGCCTGACTCAAGATCATCCCCCGAGGGGGACACGTAAAAAGCAAAACTTATATGCTTGCAAGTAAATTCCACATATCATACGTCTCATATTAGGGGCAACAAGGAATGAAAAAGGGAAAAGAAACATTGAAATTACTAACAGAGAAAGAGCATTATACTATTGCAGTATTGCTATAAAAAAAAAAAAAAAAAAAAAATAGAACACGGACTTACTTAAACCACTGATGATTATTTTGGATCAATTGCCATCGGTGTAATTCGCCTCTTGGCTGGCTTATTTGAGATGGGTGTACTAACTGAGCTAAGTGATGCCTGCTTCCCTTCATTCTTCTCTACCTCTGTCTTTTTGCTTTCTAGCAACAATACAGAAACATCTGTAGGATTTTCAGCAAGTTCGTCATCTGGTATCTCAACAATAGGACTTTTATTCTCATGAAATATATCATTCTTGTGTTCTGCAACAAATTGAAACAGCATCAGAAATGGTTCGAAAAGAGCAAAAATAATGAACACCAAGACAAACAAATGCACAGCGAACCTGCAAAGGAGACTGGAGATCCCAGTTCATCAGCTTCAAATTCTACTAAAGTACAGTAACCATCTTGAGAACACACAGCCAAATAATGTGCGCCGGGTGACCTTGAAGCAAAAAAAAAAAAAAAACCGGCAATTCAAAAGGAGAAAAAGACTATTATGGGGCATAATAATCATCCCAGAGAAGTGAACATTTTGTATGAGCGTAGCACCTCAGGATCAAGCATTTCCAGATCTTATTAGACTTGGGGGAAAGAATGGGACAAGTGCAGATCTTACTGCAATACTTTCAAGCCTCTACAGTAAAATGAGAGGTAACTCTCAAACTAATGGTTTCCTACAACTTTTATTTTGAGATTTTATTGTTGCCTGTGTCTAAAACAAGACACAAACTTACCAGGCAATGTCAGTTATGGCTGCATAATGAAGACCAGCCAATATTGCAATTGGAGAAGCACTCTCGGTATCATAGATATACAATGAGTTTAAAGTTGCCACTGCAAAAATTAGGCGATAAGGAAGCTTGAAGAGCCCAGCTGCACAAGTCAACAAAGACAGTTAATTACCAATTATCCTCACACTTATGTCTGCTATACCTTCCACAAAAACAGAAGAACAAATACCTGAATGTGATCCCCTAAGGCTGTAAGTCACAGGACAGAAACGAACAGCTACAATAGGTTTACTGGCACCAGGCAGCAGCAATGCAGGTCTGCATATAGTAATAAACAGAAAAATCTCAATGCAAGATAAAGGATACATTTTATTAAAATTTAGTTTGTTATAAGAGCTATTTTGGCTTATCATGCACTGACAGACTTTAGACTTTGTGTCCTGATAGATGAAAGAAAGCAGAGCTTAATCTTGTGGGGTACCAATACAGAGAAGTAATAAGTTCAAGTGCATGTCTTGCCTTGAAAAATCCTTTCTAGAAAATACATAAGCAGTATTAACTGTTTCTGATGTAGCTGAAACTTTGTAAGAACCTGAAATGGCAAATTTAATCACAACAAATTCATTTGGAAAAGTGCCCAAAAAATTAAAAAAAAAATTAAAAAAAAAAAAAGAGAAAGAAGAAGCCAGAGACTGATAGCATAATCAGATAACAATTTGATGATTTTAGAGGGGAGACAAAAAAACTAGATACTTGCGCCTTGAATCCAAGGTCTGAAAAAAAAAATTTAAAACAAAAAGAGTAATGACTAATAACAAAAATTTAGTTTGCCTAGAATATAGCCAACTAGTTTAAGTTGCAAGGAACCAGGCCTTGCCATAAGATTTTTCTCGAGTTCTCATTTTTTTCTATCTTTGCAACCAGAATAAAGATACAGAAAAAAGAACAAAGTTGAAATTCTTTGGATAAGGTCTGGAACCATCCCCCCAAGCAAGGTAAGGAATTGAAGCCTAAGATGATGTTTTGATAAAAAAAAGGCAAGTGATAAGACAGTGAAGTGAAGTATCATCAGTAACATTAGATAATAAACATATATAGTTGATACCTGCTGGAACAAGTAAAAATGATCCATCAGGCGACCATGCTAGTCTTCTGAAGAAAGAACACAATGTTTCATCATGAAACAGATGAGTTTTTGCAGACTGCATCTCAAAACATGGATGAGGCTTATAACATGTGACAAATAAATATATAGTCTGCAGCAAACAGTGATAATCATGCCATTCTCTGACCTTAGAATCATCTATGAGCTGTTTCTCTGCCTTTGTGATGACATGCTGACAAACAAAATTCATCTTCTCAACACCTTTTGTTTTTGCAAGAGGTTTCTGAACATACACACGGCAAGTTCTATCTGAACTAATAGATGTGACGTACTTAGACAATGGATCCCAGGCAACTCCTTGCACATAATGGAAATGACCATCCAATAACTGATGAACAGACCCTGACATTAAGAGACAAAGGAATCAGAAAAGCAACAACCAACACATCCTAACCCAAGGGGAACTGTGGATTTTGTTTTTCGCCTTTCTTGCCTTTATTAACATCCCATATGATGCACAAATTATCAACTGATCCCGAGATCAGAAATGCACAATCAGGCGACCACTGCAGGTCCAGAACATCTTTGCGGTGAAATCTGGTTAAAGGAAAAAAAAAAGGAAAAAGAAAAAAAAAGGCAAATAAATGCAAGAACATATACTGACCCTGATGAAGAAAAAAATACTCAAGGTTCACCTCTCAATACTACCTTCTATGGTTTTAATCTTCATTGGATGAAGATTTTTTTTTTTTTCATTTTATATATGATATTCTTCATTGGATGAAGATTTTATATATGATATTCTTCTCTAATTGAGTGGATGGATATGTCAACTCAACTCAGGCCTCACATGAAAACTATAAATGATAAATTGCAGCATGATCCAGATTTGATACCATACAGCAAAAAGAGGCTCAATTCTAAACAGCAAAAGGTTGGCCGCCATATAGCCTATGGAATTATCAAAGCACATCACTTACGATAAATTCTTGAGAACTTTCCACGTTTGACCAGTTTCTGTTATATTTAACTTCCATATGATCAACTCTCCACCTACATATAAATCAAATTTGAGAAGACATAGTCTGGCTAAATCTAGATAAATATATGGCCATATTTTATACTAAACAACAAACAGTTTATGACAACAAACAGTTTATGACAAAGACATACCATCAGCACCAGAGGCAAGTTGCTCTCCTGCATAATTCAAAAGATAATATTACTTCAAATGAACAAATAAAAAAGAAAAATTGAAAAAAAAATGAAGATAACATGACCACAATATCATTCGATGACAAAGCAGTGAAACCAGCATAAAAATGCAGAATACATAACAATGGGAATGGTACCAAATTAAGCACTATTGGAGGTGAAACAAAGGAATATGAAATATGTGAAACTAAAAAAAAAAAAATCTAGAGATGGAATTATGTCAAATACCCCCACTTATAATCGAAAGAAAATAAAAGTGCAGTACTAAAATTATCAAAAATCCTAGTTATAGTTGTAGTACCTAGATTTGGAATATTCCACATTTTTAACAACACAACAGCGAGTTAAGCAGCTCACCATAGGTCCACTATCTGAAAACACGGTTAAAAAGAGTCCTCTTCATTTGTTCACAAAAATGACTTGCTTATCATTCACATTGTCGGATTAATTTAAAGGGTAAAATAGGGAAGAAAAACAGGACATTATAAGAGTTTCAACGAAAGACATTATAGTATGCATAATATTGCCTAACAAGAGAAGACACCTCGTTTCACTAATGCATAAAGATGGTTAATCAAAGGTTAACAACAACATCATTGACCATTGACTGAATCTCTCAACTGGCTTTTATCCCTCATGCTTTCCTAAAATATAGAGCACCCTTATATACATTTTTCTATCACAAGATAAATGCTAAAAGAAAACATTGATGAGGATATAAAAAAATATAGACTCCAGAGCTACACTAATTTCATGATCTCCTCAAAATATAATGTCATGCCCCAAGGCGAAAAAGAAGATTAGATGAAAAATCCAGTTTTCACAGTATTCAATACGCGCTGAGGACCGAGCAGTAAAGAATATAGCAGGTTCTGGTAAGAATCAGCATGGCAAAAGTTAATTTTGTATTTTCCAAAACAAGAAAAAAACATCTCTGAAGAGCTGATCCAGTCTGTGGTATGTGGACATATTTGTTTTCAGATCTGTCTTACCCTGGAAGATCAAAACAAACAATAAAAGAACTGGGCAGCCCAATAAACAAGAAGACATCATGAGACACATATATCAATTTCACATCCATTGCATAATCCAGCTGCACCAAACTTTGACGAAACAAAACTATTGACAATCAATAGTATATGGATATCGATTTGCAACACTTCCAAACTATATAATGATTTAATGAAAAGTATAGTAAGAGCTAAAGTACAGAAAAGTGGTATTATATATTCATCCATTTCGAACATATCAATTATCGCATAAATAACAAACATGAGTAAATAACAGTAAAACTAAAAAAGAACGGGAAGCTTAATGAGAATCAGCAGTTTTTACCGGAAGGGGAGAAACGAAGGGCATTCACAGCAGAACTGTGATACGAAAGGCTACTTTGATAGGAAGCTGTAGGGATTTTCTTCTGATCTTCACCTGAATTTATTAACCAAAGCTGAAAGTTCCAGCATACAAAGAATTGGGGTTCCATTAAATCCATGTACAGCAGAAAAAATCACAAATAAGCGATAAATACCTAAATTCGAATCCAAAACCGTACATCCAGAAGCGAAGTCAGGGAAAAACTCACGAAAGAAATTGTGAATTGAAAGTACCTTGATGTCGAAATCAGCGCCGCCGGTGGCGAGAAGACCGGATATGCGGTGAAAGTCTAGGGTTAGAACAGGTTTTGTACCGTGCCAGTTGATTTGCACAGTTCCACCCTTCATTTTTTTTTCCACCTTTTGATCAAATATTTTCTAGCTTGTATGGTCTCTGAGAAAATGCAGGAAATTTTCTACAGGACCAGGAGTAGGAGAAGAAGAGCGTTGGCGGGCTACGGCTTTGCTTTGGCGGGAAACAACCACATGAAGCTGATGGCAGTGAAATCCCACTAGCAACGCAAATATTGGGCAAGTAAGTTGGGCTGCTTTTAGGCCAATCTTTTCTCTGGGCCCAAACCTCAACTCGCCTCTTCTCCTTTCTTTCTTTCTTTCCTAAGTTTCCTTTTTCTAAGAAAATTATCAAGAAAATATGCAAAGCAAGAACAAAGATAAACAGTGAGATCCAAAATAAGGTCAATAGACTTCCTATCCTACAAACATCCATGCATCCGAATGCAAAATAGAAAACTTATGTTAGGGGATGAAAAACATAAGAACTTTTGAAAAATTCATTAAAGTTAATAATGTCAATTTTTCAACAGCATAAAGATACGGTAGTAGAAAAGAAAAAGTTCCAGTCAATACTATAAAAAAATAAAAAATAAAGAGAATATTATTTTTTTGTTACTAATTATAGCATTTAGAAACGAATTAGAACATTGTTGCAAATATCATTTGCTGGCTGGATCGTGGGAAAAAAGTGTTACAAGACTATAGCAAGAATAGAGTAAAAATCTCACCAAATCTGCAAGATAATAATGAGAATGGGGTCATGTCATTGCCAAATCTGTGTGCCAAACTTATGCCACCAATAACAATGAGATTATTCATACATTTTTATTGAAGACAAATGCGTCGTTACTAAATTTTACCACATTAGCTATCACATATTACAAAAGCCATACATTATTGAGACTCTATTAGCACGAACAAATGCATCATTGCTAATTTTTACATGCTTAGCGAGGAAAATTATCCGCGCTAATTATAAAAATAGAAATTATTCATACATTTTTAGAGAGAAAATATTTGTCATTGTAAGTTTTACCACTCTATTGAGGACATATGTCCTCGCCAATTATAAAAGCTATAAATTATTCATACACTATTAGCAAGGAGAAGTGCATTGTTGCTAATTTTTACATATTTTGCGAGCTAATGTAGACATTAGGTCTTAGGCCCTCTTAGTTCGGGAGAAATCCAGTGATGAAATTACCTGACATGATTAGAACAAGAGACCATCTTGTAAAAACTACTCAAAGAATCCAAGTAAAAAATTAAGGAATGACACAACACTGCATAGTATCTCTGCTTGAGGCATTTTTGTCCATATAGACCTAACTCTTTGGTTTGCACGGACTTAATAAACCTTTTGTCCGTACGATAAGTATTTTGTCTGTATGGACATGGCCTCTTCATCCACACGGACTAAGTGTTTGGTCTGTACAGACCAAACTTACTGGCACCCATAAGACTGCTTCATCTCCTTGAGTACATGTCTTGGGAGTAGAATTGTTATTTTGTCCCTTTAGGAGCTTATAAATAGGCTAGATTTTGAAGAGAAATGGGGTTCTCTCCTCTTGGTTCCTCTCTTCTTCTCTTCCCCATATATACACTCATCTTTGCAAAAAAAAAAAAAACCAATACACTATAAATCCCCAACAAGCTTGGATTCTTGGGTTCTCTAATCAAAGATAATTTCCTACTTTACATCAAAAGCCTCAAAGGTATTCATCTGAAGATTTGTCTATTTAGGAGCTCTTGAGTTCCTCCCCTCTCATTTCTAGATATGTACATATGTATATTATGATGTTGTGATATTTTGTTTTATGTGTTTGTGATTTGGAAAATATCTTTTATATATTCCTTCATACATTCCTAGTAGTTATATAGCCCATGAATAGACCATGAGGAATGGGTTTTAAATAAAATGCTTGTTTTCCAAACTTCGTGGACTATTCTTTGCTAAATCTTAATTATTTTATTTGTACAAAACATGTTTTTAAAGGTCCTTAGGCTATGTTTGGTAAGAAGGATTGGATTGTATTGTAATGGATTAAAAAATGTATTGTATTGTAATCTAATTATGATTACATTACTATGTTTGTTTACATTAGTAATGTAATGTAAATATTAATATATTCCTATGTTTGTTAAATTATATACATGTATTGAAATATAATTATATTTATAATTATCAACTTATTTTTTATATAATTATTTATTTTTTATTATTATTTTATATATTTATTATATTATGATCTCATATAAAAAATGAAATTATATTTAATTGTACTAATTCATATTAAATTTTAAACTTAATATTTAAAGTAAAATTAACATTATAATTGTAACTATAAACTATAAAATAAATTGTTTCATAAGGCTCAAACTATCAATACTCAAATATCCCCACTAAGTAAACTTTTCACCCAAATCTCTTTCTCATCATCAGGTATAGTGAAAAATATATCAGTTGTTTCACGGTCACAACCAATTTTTTTTGTTGCCTGGTGTCCCTCACGCATACTCAAACCACTCAATTTGGTCAACTCACTGTTGATCATCAATCTCTTCTCATGTGCATCGCCATCCTCTAATGCTCGACTAAATCTATCACTAGCCTTTCCAATTTCCATGCTAATAATAGAAGTTGAATCTTTAATAACTCTAGCCAAACTTGAAATACTTTCAATTCTACTCCTTTTTACCTTAGAGCCCTCTTCATTTGTTTAAAAAAATGAAGCAGAATTAATTGGAATATAGCTTACTTCATTTTCATTGGCTTCATTCATTGTTTGTTTTTCCAACTCTTCCATAATATCTGCAGCTGTTTTAGCATCTTTTCCAATAGCACGATCTTTTCCAAAAACAATACAGAGCTCCTCATAAATTGGAAAGGATTTGAACCTAAATGGTTCAGCATCCGAATGACTCTACAAGCACATACAACCATTCTTAGATTAAAAATTTTTAGATGTAAAAAAATATTTTTCACAAAAACTATAATGAAAAGTTTATAACCATACCTTCAAATATTCATCCCAAACTGCATTTTCTGCTGTAATACATTTTCGATCTGAGTTCTAACCAAATCCACTGCAATTACAACCAGCCAACATACAATGCACAACACCAAATTGGCTTTTAAATTTCTCACTTTTGACTCGATGTGGGGTTTCGCTTTAATTCCACTATTTGGTAATTTTCCCTTAAGACTGTCTTCCACAGCATTAAAATGTCCAGGTTTGAAACCTCTTTCAGCTTTAAATCTTTCAGTATTATGTAACTCGAGAAGAGTTTCAACTAGTTTCGTCTCTTCATCAAATGTCCATATTTTTTTATTTGTTCCTGGTCTTTTTGGCTTAATCGAACCTGAAGATGTACCAATGTTTGACATTTCTGCAAACAATAAGATTAACAAAGACTAACATGCCAAATGCAGATTCAACAGACTGAAGTTGAAAATAATCATCCCAATTAAGATAGAAAAGCGGCAAACAAGTCAAGCAATTTCTTTGTACAATAACAAACTAAGAAGCAAAGACATATACCCAACAGATATTGAAGCTATATTAAGGAAAAATTGAATCTCGGGACACAAGTGATCATACATACACACAAGTTTAAAATTAAACCAGAGAAAAAAACAATAACAAAGCCTGCACAGTGAAGAATTTAGATCGCTAAACTTTTGTGAAAGATGCAATAAATTGAGTATAATGTGATTGAGGTTTACTTTTATTTTGATTAAAGAACAGGGGCCTGCTTATTAATTAAGAAAAACATATTACTGGTTCTACCATGTAATATGATATCAATTTGAAACACATCAACTATGCAAAACGCAAGTCAGTCACGCCCCTAGAACTGCATGTGTATGGAGAGGGAGCAAGATTGCAATCAGCTGCATAATCTGCATATGGACAAACTTGACATCATTTAAGTTTTATAATTAAGAATTATTAGACTCAAATACAATCAACTGCATAATCTGCATATGGACAAACTTGATATCATTGGCTATGCATAAGAGCACTAGCAAAGTGATGCATAATATTATCAAAGGGACAGAAAAATGTGTGCATTTTTTTTTATTTAAAAAGATAAAAAAATTAATCACTCTTGGGAATTTAGTTCATGTCATATTTGATTTGATGTAGCAAGTTCTATAATCAGATGAAGTTATACTAAATGTTTATGTAATCAATGCAAAACCTTCCCAATTACTTTAATTAGCAGACACCGAAATTAAGAAAGCTATATTTATTAGAGAAGCAATTAACCAGTAAACCATGATTGCTCAACTACAAAACCTTTCATTATGTAAATGTACAATCCTAAGAAATATTATAAAAGGAAATTTTATCCATACCTGCAAATCTTTTTTTAGTCATGAGAGATGCATAATGTCAAATTATAATTATAAATGTCATTAAAAATAAATAAATAAATATTATATGTCATGCATTTTTAATCAAGTGCTGACTACAATTCTTGATTTCTAAACCAATAACAGAACTAATGTGAATAAATTATTAATTAGGATTGCAGCTTATTTGTCATTAATTTTACATTGCCTGCTTAAGCTGAGGATGTATGCATAACCTCGGCTGCTATAAGTATTGAGCTTGGCTTTTGATTTTCAAATATCCTTATTTCAGTTAAGCTGATGTAGAGGTAGGGTTGCATATTCTCTAATTATGAGATAACAAGTCATCTAATTTCAACACTTTATAATAATAATAATAATAATAATAATAATAATAATAATAATAATAATAATAATAATAATAATAATAATAATAATAATAATAATAATAATAATAATAATAATAATAATAATAATAATAATAATAAAAAAACTATAATGACAATAATTTAGCAGCACAGAGCAATATATCACACATCATACGGGAAGAACCGGCAGCTTCAAGCTGTTTTTGAAAGAGAAAATCACTACAATAGTGTACAGCTGCTAAACCTGCTATGTTCTGTTACGGTTTGATTGCTTAACTTGACAAAACAGACACTACTTAAATGAATTGACAAAAAAAAATCAGTATAAAAATATTGTTCCCAAAACAATATTTGAAGAAGGAGCAGCTTCAAGCTATTTTTGAAAGAGAAAATGACTAAAATTATTATGGGATAAGGAAAAGTCCACTATAGCTAATTATATGGATTTTTTTGCTCCCTGCCTTAGCTCAAGAACAATTTTACATTCTATTAAAATATATGGTGCAAGCATCAGATAAATGACAGTTTACAATTACATGTTTGCTTCACTATATGTTATTTTCTAAGCATGATCAATCTTCCAATTTATTAATTTATATATAATAGAACTTAAAATTAAATTATTGTTTAACTTAAAAATAAAAGTCAGAGATTGACAGTGCAATGAGTAATGGACTTAATAACAAAAAAGGAAGAGGATAAAATAAAGAGGTAGAGAGACATATATAATATACCTTCTCCCGCAACTTTGTATTTTATTGCAGTAGACGTGTCTCCTGATCAATTACATCACAAGAGTTCAAAGATTACCTCTTAATTTCCTTCTTATAAATTAGCAATTTATAAACAGAAAGGCTCATATAAGTAAATCAAAAGTTAATTCCTTACCTCTTGCCTTAGCTTCTCAATTTGCCATCAAACGGGAAGAACCAGCAGCTTCAAGCTATTTTTGAAAGAGAAAATGTATTTTTTTAATGGTTATTGGTATGAATAAGAAAGAGACATATACCCTACTCCATGGTGTCAAATGGCAGAATTAACAATTTAGAGGTAACACCCAAAAGCAGAATTAGCAAGAAAACTGAAAACCCTGTTCACTCCAAAAATATACACAATATATGCATACAAGAAAAGAAAAGAATCCCTTCAATCTGACTTCCCCAAATTCCTAAGTAGCAGATTATTATCCAAAGAACAATCAACAATGAAAAAATTCAGAGCAACCATCACTAGAAATTCAAGTATAGCAAGTTCAAATTAATAAAGTAACTAAAATTCATCTCAACAATGCAGAAATAAGATTACCTATAAGAGAAAACAGAGAGAAGATCAGCAAATCCACCGACAGAGTAAACCAATTAGGGCACCGCCAATGGGTCTCTTTCTCTTAGGATTGCGATGGCAACTGCGACGGTGCGAGGTGAGAATGAAAGAGACGGCAGCAGCGACGGCGCGAGGTGAGAATGAAAGAGATGGTAGCAGCGACGGAGAGAGTGAGATAGAGGAGAGACAGGCTGAGAGAGAGAGAGAATGAGAATTAGCTG
The DNA here is from genome assembly GCA_947683425.1 of Excoecaria cochinchinensis. Taxonomy (NCBI): domain Eukaryota; kingdom Viridiplantae; phylum Streptophyta; class Magnoliopsida; order Malpighiales; family Euphorbiaceae; genus Excoecaria; species Excoecaria cochinchinensis. The sequence goes on from CANTUQ010000063.1 coordinate 3,009,893, forward strand.
TGTAATGCTAAATACAACCCAATATTAACGTATTCAAAAATGCATTAGTAAGCGTATTGAAGAAAACCTTTGTATTTAACATTACATTACACTTAATTTTATTAAGGTTAATAAACAAAGGAATAATTACATAATAGATTACATTACAATCCAATGCAGCCTACCAAGAGTTTTTTAGAATCTAGAAATGGATTAAACAAAACTTAATTTCTAAGAATGGGGCCTAGTTTTGTCCGTATGGATGAAATACATGAATTTCTTCAAAACCCTAAGATTTGATGAACTTCTATTCACACAAACTAAACCTTTAAATCCATACGGATAAAAGTTCTCTCTCCTGCTATTACTGGACCTTTGGTTTGTGCCGACGAGAGTTGTATCCATACGGGCAAAATTGTTTGTTCTGCATGGACCAAATTTTCAAATCCCAGGACAAGCTTGAGTCCAAGTTGATCTTTTTTCTCCATTTTGCTTTAGTTTTGTGTTTATTCCATGATGCCATATATATAAGGTTGATTGTATGCATTACATAACTTAAATCTTAGTACTAAATAGATTGAGTTAGACCTCTTTGATATCGGTGAAGTTGAAGCAATTCTAACAATTGCTTCCTTGTAAGATTCCCTATTTAATGATAAGGTCTTGCAAAAAATAAAATTAATGTTTTTACATCCTTATTTGAATAAAGGCTAATATTATTTAATAAGTATTTAATTTTGCATGCAAATCCCATGACATAATATCCCATATTTCCATATTAGATATTGTTTAGAATAAAAATATAGTACATTTATATTATGCATTCATATAAATTACAATATATATATATTTTATACAAAAAATAAATAAGATATCCTAATAAATAACAGGTGTTTCCAAAAAGGGATTTTGATTTTTCTTAATAAAATCACCAACTAATAAAATATGAGCGGTGTCCTAATATTTTATTGTAACACCCATGGTACCCTAGGAGAATATAGGGGTACCACATGTTCTAAACATAATTTGATTAAATAACAGTAAAACCCTTGTAGCCCTAAGAGAATATAGATGCTACATGCTCTAAATATAATTATGTTAAATAATCTATTATTAATCCATCTAAATATAACATTTACAAATTCATGATGTGACGGTCATAAATACACATATTCATTATATATATTCATAGTTTACTATAATAAACTATCATATTACATATTTACCAAAAGATTACATGTTCTATACATAACAATTACTTACAAAACATAACATTAACTATACATCTCAAAAATACTATAGCAAAATTAGACTTGAATCTTTCCTATAGTGGCCTATAGATGTGGACTCCAAAACCTTCACGCTTCTACACTGATATACCTACACGACAATAAACACCAATGCTGAGAAATGGTTTAATGGGAATAAATAAAGCAAATTGACTTCAAAATGAAGTCATAAAGAAGAACAAGTAATTTACAAGACAAATTAATTAATTAATCATGTTACTTCATCTTGTTATGAAACATAAATAAGATGATTATTCATACATTGGTATTCCACTCTTCCATAAATATTTCATAGCGATATTTTAACAATTCAAATACAATTCTAAACTCTTATGCCGCTTGAATTATGTTTAGAATTGGATAACGAGCAGGGGATACCCAATAACAGAATCGAACAGGGGATACTGAATAAATAGTATCAAATAGGGGGATACCAAAAATGGTATCAAATCACTAGACATCAATGTGATGTCAACACTAGCAGCTGCAATCACTATCCCTTATAAGCTGATAGGTGTCTAATTGATGTAATATTTAGTGTATGTTTTATGTGAGTTTAAGTAGTTAAGTATGCAAATATATGTATATTTCATGATTATTTGTCTATTTTATGTATTTATATGTTTTGTAGTGTGAATTGAGTGTTTAAGATGAAAAGAGGCATGAATCATGAAGAAGTGAAGAGAAGCTAGCCGTTCACGAGTCATAAAGATGATGCACGACTTGTGAAGATCAAATGGAGATGCAAGACTCGTGAATAATAGCCTGACTCGTGAAGGAAGAAACATATGTGCATGAATTGAGCAACATGAAGGAAAGCAGAGAAGCAAGAGTCATGAAAGAAGGACACGACTCGTGAAGGTGTGCAAACAGAAGGAAGAATAGCAGAAAAGAAGGAAGAGATGACCGAGATGTGAGCCAAAGCACGACTCACGCAAGTGGGTCATGAATCGTGAAAAGGGATCATGACTCGTGAAGATGCAGAGAGAGATCAGAGAGAAGGCAAGAAGAGAAGAAGAAAAAAAAAGGCAATCCGTGTTCTGTCGCGAGCGCGACAGAAGTGGGCATTGGGCAGTTTTCCTTAAAAAGTCACCTAAAAGGGCATAAATTTCCACCAACCTTTGCAACCTTTTGAAGGGACAACTCAAGGGATGTAACAACCCAAAACAGGCTTGGTCGGAATTTGCATGCTAAGTCGGGAATTTAAGGGTATTTCAGTAATTTATGCTTGAGAAAAATTGGATAATAAGGATTTAATTGCAAAGTAATTAATTAAGTATGTTAAGAAGAGAAATGTTAGAGTGTGGTTGTAGTGTATGGAAGTAGGATATAAGTGGGTTAAGAGGTTTTATAGTGTGGGTTGGGAGGTATGGTGCCTTGGAAGATGAGTGGTTTATAAGGAAATTTTAGGGTGTGACTTATGTTTGGTGTCTTGAAGATATTATTGTAAGAGGTGTTAGTGTGTGTATTGAGTATGGTGCAAGGAGGAATAAGTCAAAAGTGGGATTATTGGTCCAATAGGAAGTTGCCAAGTGGAATGAGTAGGTGGAGCAATTAATGAAAATGGAAAAGAAAGAGAAAAGAGGGAAAGGAAAATCTGCCTCACGTCCCTCTCTCCTCTCTTTCTCGGTTTTCTTCTCTCTTTTCCTTGTTCATCCTCTACTCCATCTCCTTTCTTATTGGCTGGTGTCTTGCAAGATCCTTGGTTTGTTTTGGTTGGATTGTAGAGCAAGATTGAAGAGGTAAGTTGGGGTTTTAGGGTTCTCATGTTTGGATTTTGTTTCCTCTCCTTCTCCTTCTTCTTTGGTTTTATTAAAGTTGGGGTTTTTGGAAAAGTAATTGTGGGTTTTGGTTTTGTGCAAGCTTTGGGTTTCTAGAGCAAGCTTAAAGGAAAAGAGAAAGTGGGCTCTTGAAGGTTGAAGAGTGAAGCTTCATTCCAGATTTGGGAGTGTGTTTGAGTGCATGCAAGTGTTTGGGAGCTTTGATTTCTACATTTGAATTTGAGTTGTCTTTGCCTAATTCTCCTTGGATCATGAATGTGTACTTGTGTTTGTTTTCTAGAAATTTGAGTGCTTTGATATGAGTTTATGCATGAATTAATTTGGGTAAATTTGTTAGTAATCCATGTTATTGATTGAGATAAATGTATATGAGAGTTGTTATTGAAATGCATGAGTTTTGGCAGTTCTGTTCCATTTCTATTTGACCTCCATGTATTATTTTTGTCATAAGTAGAGTTTTAGACCTCCACGTCATGTGATTCTTAAGCCATTAGAACCATTACTTCCATGCCTTTAAAAGTCTTAGAAATGACCTTGGGCTAATTCTTGCTCTAAGACCCTGAAATTTGGATAAAACCGTAGTGTCTCTGTTTGTGTCGGGTTATTTGAGCAGTATAGGTTGTGTAGGTCATATCTGGAGTTATAGATGTCCTTTTGATCTGACATTTGTTGTATTTGAACTTTAACATCCTAGGAAACATTTGTTAAGAAGGAAGTTTTGGCTAAAAATGAGGTTTAGAGGTTGATTTAGGCAACACAAGTCAGGGGCGTTAAGCAGTCTTTTAAGGTATCTGAGGTGAGCCTCTGTCGCGAGCGCGACAGGGTCGCGACCTCATGACAGAAAAACTTGTTTAAGCCTTTTCTTCTTTATTTTTGAGCCCATGGTTGACCCGGATCAATCCCCTACCTTTCCCATCAGCTTATTATGCATGTTTAGGGTAATTATATGACTATATAAGTAGTTGTCTTTGGGAAAACTTATGAGTATGATTAAGATTGTTGATCTAACTAGTAAATAATGATAGATATAACTCTATGAAGGATGGCTTATGGATGAGTATTAATATGTGTTGATCTCATGAGTAACCTAAGCATGATGTACCATATGTATGAATGCATATAAACATGGGTGCGATTGAGATGAATGGCAAATAGTGTTGACATTATAGATTGTGTAAATGGATATTGTTAGTGGCATGATTTATTTGGAATTCTTGGTATGGATGTTGTGTTTTATGTTGTTAATGATGTGTGGCTTGCTGGAGATGAGGTAAGTGGATGTTTTGATGTTTTGTTTGAGATTTGGGTATTGTGATAGTTGGGTTTTTCTGAAGATTTCTTGTGTAAGGGTTGGAATTCATGACTCTGTCGCGAGCGCGACATTGTCGCGAGGTCGCGAAAGAGCCCGGCGAAAGCAGCCCTCGCACGCGTCCGAGCTCGCTGCCGAGCCTCTATTGCGAGCATGATGGAGTGCTTGACTGCAGTTTTGAATTGGGAGATCCTCTATTGCGAGCGCGCTGTCGAGCGCAAGCGCGACAGATCGGACTAGCAGCTCACTGTTGCGAGCGCGACAGTGAGATGTGTATAGTTCCTTCGCGAGATTGCGAAGGTTGCCGTGATCGCGACCTAGGCCAAGTCGCCTCTATCGCGAGCGCGACATCCGTCACGACCTCGACACTCCCGGGTTTCCAAAATTGAGTTTTCTTTTGTGATTCGAATATTTGAACTCCGAACTCGTGATGCCTTTAGGTTTATACTTGGACTATTTTATGAAGTATATTAATATAATTGGATGTATTATGCATGGACAATGTTATGAATTATACGAATGTATATGTTAAAATATGTGCCATGATGTGAGACATGATTTGTATTACGCATGACCTGCGAGAGTCAGTCTAGTGGATAGTTAGGCATGCCTAATAGAGTTTCTTTAGTTGTAGCCCTTTGAACGTTTGGACCTTGATCAGGTCCCTGTTTGGTTCCTCGCGAACCCTTTAGTGTGAATGGATCTTGTTTAAGATCCCATTTCGTTAAAATGTTTTAGAATGTGGAAAATGATGTTGTTTTTCTATTCGTACCCGTAAGGTACCCTTTGGCCGGTTGGTACCCATAAAGTACTGTTCGTACACTCGTTATCCACTATTGTGAGTCAGCAGGTGCTTTGTTGTTTTGTTTCGTTTTGCTTGAATAACTATAAGAATGTGATATCCGAATGAGCACGATAATGATTTGAGGAATCAGTTTATATGTCTATGAACGTGACTAGGGGCTTTGGAATGTATGTTTGTATTATGTAAGCATGATTTTATATCTAACATGATTATCCGCACTTGTCATGTGATGTGTTATAAGTTTCAGAATGCTTTGAATGTGATTCGACTAATGTATTTATGTATGTGACTCAAGCATGGTTTTATTGTATATGAGCATGTGAATCGTATCAGTTGTGGCTGTAAGTATGTAAGATTTAACTGCATTTTTCTGCATGGTGATGCTACGAATGTGATGTTATGTGATTACGTCTTCGGTCTCTACTATTGGGGTGTTTTCGGCATGATATTTTATGTATTAGAGTTGAGCAACGGAAGTGTGGTGCTTTGGATGTTGTCCCTTAGATTTTGGCTAGTGTGTGTGTATGGCATGTCAAAGCATGTTAGATAGCTAGTATTCTTAGCATGATAGTTGGGTATGTTATTATATGGTAATTGTGTCGCATTTGAATGGGTTTTCAGTTAATGCATGGGTACTTGGATATGACAATTGCATGTGTAAATCTCATGTGACTTTGCACGGTAAGGTACTGATATTTGATACCTTGGTAGTTATATGCATGTGATATTGTATGTAGTTCTGCATGATGATACTTGTATCGTGTATTGTATTATGTCTGTTTTGACCTATTCTCAACGTAAGTATATGGTTATGGTTGTGAGTTTTCGAATTAATGCCTTTGCTATGCAAGCCTAATTATATATGTGTTATGAATGTTCGCATTAGCCATTGTGAGTGTGTTATGTCTTGGCGACCATTGTGAATGGCCATTCATACTCTTGTGTGTTCTCCCCACTAAGCATTTATCGCTTAGCACGGATTCCTTCCCGTGCAGGTGGCAGGTTTGGTTCTGTTCGAGTCGCGCATCTGCAAGGTCGGCCACGTAGAAGTTAGAAGTTTTATTTTGTGATCAACTTCTGCATTTTGGATTTTTGTTATTCCTGTAGTCTTATGTATCTGTAAGGTTTGGATATTATTATGGGTTATGTAAACGTTATTATATTTATATATTAAGTTATTCCTTCGTCTTATCTTTCGCCTTATGCTTCCGCTGAATGATTATATGTATGTATGTGAGTTATTGTATGTTCAGCTATTGTTTCTTTAAAGTTTTAATTTCCTCTGTATTTCCGTATGCATGTCATGTATGAATGTATGCTTCCGCTTAGTGTATGTGTGTATGTGTGTGAGTGAGCGTCGGGTAGCGCGCCCGCCGGTGCCCTTCCAACGGGGGCGACGGTAGGGGTGTTACAGTTAGTGGTATCAGAGCGCGGTTTAGCTGTTCTGGTTGCCTTTGTTTGTTTGAGTGTCAAGTCTTGGTATGCTAGTTAGTTTGTGTCGTGTTTTTGCATGCGAGTCGGTTGTGTCGTGGCCTAATGCAGATGTGTCTTGTCTTGTGTCGTGTCTAGATGGAGTCTGATCCGAGTAAGAATGTGGGCGAGACAACAGAAAGTGTGAACCCAGTTTGTGCTGATCAGAGTGTTTCCGAACGCCCTCCAGTTGAAGACTCTGGTCCTATTTCTGATGATAGGACATTAGTCCAAGGGTTGATTCGGATATTGGATAGGTTGACTGCTCCTCAGGTTTCTCAAGATTTGATTTGAAAGGTACCTCAGAAGAGAAAGGTGTATAGTAGAGAAGTGTTAGCGGGTAAGAGAATTCGAGAATCTCCAATGTGTCAACAATGTCAGAAGCAATATGGGGACAAGTGTAAGAAGAAGTGGGTACTGGCTATATGTCATCACTGCCAAAAGCGACATCTGGGCCCATATCGGAAGCTCACGGGTGCTTGTTTTGGATGTGGCAACATGGGACACTGGATTGCCAATTGTCCTAAGAAGATGAGTGAGAATCTAGCTCGGAAAGCTAGAAAGGATGTGGAGGAGTTGCTTCGACCTACACGAGCATCATTGAGATCAGTCGGGAAGTTAGATGCCTCCAAGGATTCAGCTAGAGTATCTGTCTCTAGCCGCATAGAAGTGATTGAGTCTGCAGAGCCTTCCGGTAAGTTTGTGTTGTAAGCTTTTGTTTAAGTCGATTTTGTTTGTTTAGGTTGTTTGGATGCAAGTGTTTAGCGGGAAAATTTCGAGGACGAAATTTCTTAAGGGGGAGAGATTTGTAACAACCCAAAACAGGCCTGATCAGAATTTGCATGCTAAGTCGGGAATTTAAGGGTATTTCAGTAATTTATGCTTGAGGAAAATTGGATAATAAGGATTTAATTGCAAAGTAATTAATTAAGTATATTAAGAAGAGAAATGTTAGAGTGTGCTTGTAGTGTATGGAAGTAGGATATAAGTGGGTTAAGAGGTTTTATAGTGTGGGTTGGGAGGTATGGTGCCTTGGAAGATGAGTGGTTTATAAGGAAATGTTAGGGTGTGACTTATGTTTGGTGCCCTGAAGATATTATTGTAAGAGGTGTTAGTGTGTGTATTGTGTATGGTGCAAGGAGGAATAAGTCAAAAGTGGGATTATTGGTCCAATAGGAAGTTGCCAAGTGGAATGAGTAGGTGGAGCAATTAATGAAAAGGGAAAAGAAAGAGAAAAGAGGGATAGGAAAATCTGCCTCACGTCCCTCTCTCCTCTCTTTCTCGGTTTTCTTCTCTCTTTTCCTTGTTCATCCTCTACTCCATCTCCTTTCTTATTGGCTGGTGTCTTGCAAGATCCTTGGTCTGTTTTGGTTGGATTGTAGAGCAAGATTGAAGAGGTAAGTTGGGGTTTTAGGGTTCTCATGTTTGGATTTTGTTTCCTCTCCTTCTCCTTCTTCTTTGGTTTTATTTAAGTTGGGGTTTTTGGAAAAGTAATTGTGGGTTTTGGAAAAGTAATTGTGGGTTTTGGTTTTGTGCAAGCTTTGGGTTTCTAGAGAAAGCTTAAAGGAAAAGAGAAAGTGGGCTCTTGAAGGTTGAAGAGTGAAGCTTCATTCTAGGTTTGGGAGTGTGTTTGAGTGCATGCAAGTGTTTGGGAGCTTTGATTTCTACATTTGAGCTTGAGTTGTCTTTGCCTAATTCTCCTTGGATCATGAATGTGTACTTGTGTTTGTTTTCAGAAATTTGAGTGCTTTGATATGAGTTTATGCATGAATTAAATTGGGTAAATGTGTTAGTAATCCATGTTATTGATTGAGATAAATGTATATGAGGGTTGTTATTGAAATGCATGAGTTTTGGCAATTCTGTTCCGTTTCTATTTGACCTCCGTATATTGTTTTTGTCATAAGTAGAGTTTTAGACCTCCAAGTTGTGTGATTCTTGAGCCATTCGAACCACTACTTTCGTTCCTTTAAAAGTCTTAAAAATGACCTTGGGATAAATTCTTGCTCTAAGACCGTGAAATTTGGATAAAACCGTAGTGTCTCTGTTTGTGTCGGGTTATTTGAGCAGTATAGGTTGTGTAGGTTATATCTGGAGTTATAGATGTCCTTTTGATCTGAAATTTGTTGCATTTGAACTTTAGCATCCTAGGGAACATTTGTTAAGAAGGCAGTTTTGGCTAAAAATGAGGTTTAGGGGTTGATTTAGGCAACACAAGTCAGGGGTGTTAAGCAGTCTTTTAAGGTATCTGAGGTGAGCCTCTGTCGCGAGCGCGACAGGGTCGCGACCTCGCGACAGAAAAACTTGTTTAAGCCTTTTCTTCTTTATTTTTGAGCCCATGGTTGACCCGGATCAATCCCCTACCTTTCCCATCAGCTTATTATGCATGTTTAGGGTAATTATATGACTATATAAGTAGTTGTCTTTGGGAAAACTTATGAGTATGATTAAGATTGTTGATCTAACTAGTAAATAATGATAGATATAACGCTGTGAAGGATGGCTTATGGATGAGTATTAATATGTGTTGATCTCATGAGTAACCTAAGCATGATGTACCATATGTATGAATGCATATAAACATGGGTGCGATTGAGATGAATGGCAAATAGTGTTGACATTATAGATTGTGTAAATGGATATTGTTAGTGGCATGATTTATTTGGAATTCTTGGTATGGATGTTGTGTTTTATGTTGTTAATGATGTGTGGCTTGCTGGAGATGAGGTAAGTGGATGTTTTGATGTTTTGTTTGAGATTTGGGTATTGTGATAGTTGGGTTTTTCTGAAGATTTCTTGTGTAAGGGTTGGAATTCATGACTCTGTCGCGAGCGCGACATTGTCGCGAGGTCGCGAAAGAGCCCGGTGAAAGCAGCCCTCGCACGCGTTCGAGCTCGCTGCTGAGCCGTGCAGCAGAGCCTCTATTGCGAGCGTGACGGAGTGCTTGATTGCAGTTTTGAATTGGGAGATCCTCTATTGTGAGCGCGCTGTCGAGCGCAAGCGCGACAGATCGGACTAGCAGCTCACTGTTGCGAGCGCGACAGTGAAATGTGTATAGTTCCTTCGCGAGATTGCGAAGGTTGCCGTGATCGCGACCTAGGCCAATTTGCCTCTATCGCGAGCGCGACATCCGTCGCGACCTCGACACTCCCGGGTTTCCAAAATTGAGTTTTCTTGTGATTCCAATGTTTGAACTCCGAACTCGTGATGCCTTTAGGTTTATACTTGGACTATTTTATGAAGTATATTAATATAATTGGATGTATTATGCATGGACAATGTTATGAATTATACGAATGTATATGTTAAAATATATGCCATGATGTGAGACATTATTTGTATTACGCATGACCTGCGAGAGTCAGTCTAGTGGATAGTTATGCATGCCTAATAGAGTTTCTTTAGCTGTAACCCTTTGAACGTTTGGACCCTGATCAGGTCCCTGTTTGGTTCCTCGTGAACCCTTTATTTTGAATGGATCTTGTTTAAGATCCCCTTTCGTTAAAATGTTTTCGAATGTGGAAAATGATGTTGTTTTTTGATTCGTACCCGTAAGGTACCCTTTGGCCAGTTGGTACCCGTAAAGTACTGTTCGTACACTCGTTATCCACTATTGTGAGTCAGCAGGTGCTTTGTTGTTTTGTTTCGTTTTGCTTGAATAACTATAAGAATGTGATATCCGAATGAGCACGATAATGATTTGAGGAATCAGTTTATATGTATATGAACATGACTATGGGCTTTGGAATGTATGTCTGTATTATGTAAGCATGATTTTATATCTAACACGATTATCCGCACATGTCATGTGATGTGTTATAAGTTTCAGAATGCTTTAAATGTGATTCGACTAATGTATTTATGTATGTGACTCAAGCATGGTTTTATTGTATATAAGCATGTGAATCGGATCAGTTGTGGCTATAAGTATGTAAGATTTAACTGCATTTTTCCGCATGGTGATGTTACGAATGTGATGTTATGTGATTATGTCTTCGGTCTCTACTATTGGGGTGTTTTCGGCATGATATTTTATGTATTAGAGTTGAGCAACGGAAGTGTGGTGCTTTGGATGTTGTCCCTTGGATTTTGGCTAGTGTGTGTGTATGGCATGTCAAAGCATGTTAGATAGCTAGTATTCTTAGCATGATAGTTGGGTACGTTATTATATGGTAATTGTGTCGCATTTGAATGGGTTTTCAGTTAATGTATGGGTACTTGGATATGATAATTGCATGTGTAAATCTCATGTGACTTCGCACGGTAAGGTACTGATATTTGATACCTTGGTAGGTATATGTGTCACACCCCAACCTATACCATGGAGACTTCTAACCCGAAGGAGGGAGAAGGGTCCTGATAGATAGGAGTGTCACATTCCAAAACGAAGATCACAGTAACAATACAGAGAAACACATAATAACGAGACAAAATAAAGCTTCTTAGAAGAGACACACAGTGATGTTGAACAGGATAAAATTTTTTTCTTTCCATTAATATACATAAACAAAATCTGTACATATTACAAAAGATTACATATACAAAGGCCCAAAAGAATACTGTTCCAGTTGGGCACACAAAATATTATATCTAATACAAAAAGACAGGAAAGCCTATACTACAAAACTTTGATCCCTAGTTGCGATGGCCTTCCCGATGCGGTGCGCCCTGACTTAGCTTACCAAAACCTTCCACACCTGCACGGATAAAACACCCATGCTAAGCGAAATCGCTTAGTGGGGAACACAAAATGCATAACTGCCACTCAAAGTGGCGTTAACAGGCAAAGCACATGCTGATGGCACATTCATAAGTTAGCATCACATAAATTAAATCTGAATAATCAACATCATTCATATACCATAAGAAGTTTATATCAACATATCATCATTCAAACTTCATACATGTAAAACACAAAATAACCTGCTCGAGCAAAACCGTTTACACCGAGTACACATGGATACTCGGAGGCATCAATATCAAATCATATCACATAGACGCCCGAAGGCATCAAGGTATTCTTTTCATTCTTGTTCCACAATATTTTCACATATAATCTTTGGTAAGATTCAATAGGAAGATCACTAGGATCCATTCGGGGGACCTGATCAGGGTCCAAATCATACACATGGCTGCAACTACACATAACTCTATTAGGCATGCCTAACTATCCACTTATTTGGTTTGCAGGCTACGATCATCCAAATCTTTATCTATCATCGAATTTAACAGAAATTATCCACTATTCAGAAACACTGTAAACTTTATCAAAACGAGTGTTAATTCAATGTCACAGAATATGAATCATCATTAATTTCACACTTAGATCTTACATTAACAAATAAACATTCATTACAAAAGCAGGATAGGTCACGGTGGTAACCAAATTCATTGCCACCGTGACATATCAAGACCCAAAAACAGAATGCAAAACTGGGGTAGGTCACGGTGGTAACCACATTCATTGCCACCGTGACATACCAAGGTCTTGGACAGAATGCAATGTTGAGGGAGGTCACGGTGGTAACCAAGTTCATTACCACCGTGACATACCAAGCCCTCAAAACAGAATGCAAAACTGGGGTAGGTCACGGCGGTAACCACATTCATTGCCACCGTGACATACCCAAAATTCTGGACATAATACAAATCTGAGGTAGGTCACGGTGGTAACCACACTCATTGCCACCGTGACATACCAAAAATTCTGGACAGAATACAAATCTGAGGTAGGTCACGGTGGTAACCACACTCATTGCCACCGTGACATACCAAAAATTCTGGACAGAATGCAACCTTGACAGATCTCACGGTGGTAACCAAATCGGTTGCCACTGTGACCCATGCCCTGTTGCGATAATTTCCAGCAAAACTATTCTAAACCACATCAAAAAAACACAACCCAGCACTTCATCCATTCTTTTTCACTTACATCCTAATATACAAGTCAATTAACATGCTCAAATCACCTAATTACAAGATCAAACTTAAAAATTCTTAAATTCTCTTAAAATAATTTCATACAACAATCTTAAACTCAATACTTCACACTTCCAATCAACATTATTCAAATCATAAACATACAAATCCACTTAATATTGTTCATTAATTCCACAATAACACCAACAAACATCAATACCCAACAAAATGCATAAATTATACAAACGTTCCCAAACCTGATCTCCTTTGCTCCTAGTCGTGAGCTCCGCTTCCACTAGCTTTTTCTTTCCCCTTAGACGTTCTAAGAAGCTCCTCTGAACCACAAATCAAACACAACCAGGTTTAATTCTAAGATACCACATTATTGAAAATTAAACCTAGAGAAGAGGGAGAGAAGAATCTAAGACACAACTCTCAAATACACACCTATGAATGTAAGAGACACAAACCCAGCTATAACAATCACCCAAGGAAGGAGGGAAGAGCAGAAATATGCAAGGAAGGAGAAGGAAAGAAGAGGAAAAAGGAAAAAAAAGATGAAAATGGCGTGAGGGAGAGGAAGGCAACGGGAAGAGGAAGAAGAAGCAAAATGGTTTATAACTGTCCTCTCTCTCATTCACCCAATAAAATCATCCTAATCTTTAAGCCAAGTGTCACTCTCCCATAGGAAAGTCATCCCACAAGCATACCCTACTCCCATACTCTCACTTACACACAACTATCCTTACTTATTCACATCCTACTTCCCTATCCTTAAGCACACACTAGCACAATTCCTCTCCTCAAAGATCGCTAACATAACTACATACTCACATAAATTAATATACCTTCACCATCACGATTCACACAGGTACGAACACACATATACATATAAACAGGCACAAACAGACTCAAACAGGCTCAAACTACTAGGGCAGTTTTGGGGTGTTACAATACTCCCCCACTTAACAGAATTTCGTCCTCGAAATTCTCACCTGCTCCGAACAACTGCGGATACTGTAATCTCATAATTTCTTCCGGTTCCCACATAGCTTCCTCCACACCGTGATACTGCCACAAGACTTTAACCAACGGTATCTGCTTATTCCGAAGTTGCCTGATTTCTCTATCCAAGATCCTTTTTGGCTCTTCATCATACGAAAGATCTGACTGAACCCGGATATCTTGTACTGATAACACATGAGAAGGGTCTGCTCGATAACGACGAAGCATAGACACATGGAAGACATCATGCAATCTGGCTAAATCTATGGGTAAAGCTAACCGATACGCCACTGGACCCACTTTTCCTAAAATCTCATATGGTCCAATAAAACGCGGGCTTAGCTTGCCTTTCTTTCCAAAACGAAGAACCTTCCGCCATGGTGACACTTTCAAGAATACCTTATCACCAACCTCATACTGAATGTCTCTGCGCTTTAGATTAACATAAGAACGCTGTTTATCTTTAGCTGCTTTCAGATTTTGCTGAACAACCCTTACTTTCTCTTCAGTATCTCTTACTATATCCGGACCTATCAAAGCTTTTTCTGATAATTCAGTCCAACACATTGGTGTTCTGCATTTCCGCCCATACAACACCTCATAAGGAGCCATACCAATACTCACCTGGTAACTGTTATTATATGCAAATTCCATCAAAGGCACATATCGGTCCCAGCTTCCCGTGAACTCTAAAGCACAACCTCGAAGCATATCTTCTAAAACCTGGATAACTCTTTCCGATTGACCATCGGTCTGCGGATGAAACGCAGTACTGAAGCTTACCCGAGTTCCTAAAGCTTCCTAGAGTTCCTTCCAAAACTTGGATGTAAAACGGGGATCTCGATCGGATACAATGGATACCGGAATCCCGTGTAATCTGACTATCTCATTTACATAAAGTTCCGCCAACTTGTCCATGGAGTAGTCCAACCGAACTGGCAGAAAGTACGCTGACTTTGATAACCAATCCACTACAACCCACACAGAATCATGCTTACGCTGCGTCATTGGTAAACCGGACAAAAAATCCATCGTGATATCATCCCACTTCCATCGTGGAATGGGTAAGGGATAAAGTAATCCCGATGGTACTTGATGCTCGGTTTTCACTTATTGACACGTAAGACACCTTGAACCAAACTCTGTTATGTCCCTTTTCATACCTGGCCGCCAATAAAACTGTTTCAGGTCATGGTACATCTTGCCATCTCCCGGATGCATAGTGAAGACCGATGAATGAGCTTCTTATAGTAGCTTTTTCCTTAACTCGCCCACATCGGGTACACATAAACGGTCTCCAAGCTTAAGTACTCCATCACCATCAACTTGGTACTCAGACTGCTTGCCATCTTTCACTGCTTGACATACTCGCTGTAACACATGGTCATCTAACTGTGCCTTCACCATCTCTTGCCTCAAACTTGGCTTAGCGCTAAGTCGAGCAACTAAAGCACCTTTAGAGTCAAACCTCCATTTAACACGGCTAAGAAGTAGTGCAGGCATAGATTTCCTGCTGAGGGCATCTGCCACTACATTAGCCTTGCCTGGATGATAGTCGATGATGCAATCATAATCTTTAAACAGTTCTAACCATCTTCGCTGTCTCAAGTTCAGCTCTTTTTGTGTTAACAAATACTTGAGACTCTTGTGGTCAGTAAAAATCTGGCATGTTTCCCCATACAAATAATGTCGCCACACCTTAAGCGCAAATACTACCGCCGCTAACTCCAGATCATGGGTCGGATAGTTCTGCTCATGAGGCTTCAACTGTCTCGACGCATAGGCCACAACTCTACCTTCTTGCATTAAGACACAACCCAAACCAATCCCGGAAGCATCACTATACATAATGTATTCCTTACCCGAAACCGGCTGTGTAAGCACAGGAGCCTTAACTAACATATCTTTCAACTGATCAAAATTGGCTTGACACTTTTCAGACCACACAAACTTAACTTCCTTCCGAAGTAGCCTGGTCAAAGGAGAGGCTAACACTGAAAATCCCTTAACAAAACGTCGATAGTAACCTGCCAAACCCAAAAAACTTCTTACCTCTGGCACACTCTTCGGGGGCGTCGAATTAACAATTGCCTCAACCTTACTCGGATCAACTCGAATACCTTCTTCTGAAACTACGTGTCCAAGAAAAGCCACTTCTTTTAACCAAAACTCACATTTACTGAGCTTCGCATAAAGCTGATGATCTCTAAGCATTTGCAATACTAACCGAAGATGCTCCTCATGTTCCTTTCTATTTCTTGAATGCACCAAAATATCATCGATGAACACCACAACAAACTTATCCAAATATGGTCGAAAAACTCTGTTCATTAAATCCATAAAGGCTGCAGGCGCATTGGTCAACCCAAAAGGCATCACTAAGGATTCATAATGGCCATAACACGTCCGAAAAGCCGTATTCGCCACATCCATCTCTTTTACCCTCAACTGATAATAACCCAATCTCAAATCTATCTTGGAAAACACTCCAGCTCCTTGCAACTGATCAAAGAGATCCTCAATCATCGGTAAGGGATACTTATTCTTTACAGTCACCTTATTAATCTGTCTATAGTCAATACACATCCGTAACGTTCCATCTTTTTTCTTAACAAACAACACTGGTGCACCCCACGGCGACACACTAGGCCGAATAAACCCTTTGTCTAACAACTCCTGTAGCTGACTTTTCAACTTTTTCAATCCCACCGGAGCCATCCGGTAAGGAGCCTTAGAAACTAGAGCTGTCCTCGGTACAATCTCTACTGACAGTTCAACTTCTCTTTCGGGAGGTAATCCCGGTAGTTCTTCCGAGAAAACATCCACAAAGTCTCTGACCACAGGAATGTCCTGAATTTTCACTTGTCCTCTCCGAGAATCCAATACCAACGCTAAAAATGCTTCACATTCCTTTTTAATGAACCTTCTTGCTTTTATTGCTGAAATCACATTATGCAAAGAACTGCTCCCAATACCCTTCACAATCACAGGCGATTGACTCTTACCATTCAGAACCATCACTTTTCTATGACAATCCACAATAGCCCGATGTTTATCCAACCAATCCATACCCAAGATGACATCAAACTCATGGAACGACAGACAAATTAAATCCACAGCGAACTCTATACCCTGAATCTTTAAAGGACACGCCCGACATACCTGATCTACCATGACACTTTGTCCCAACTGACTGGATACACAAATATCATACCCTAACTTCTCCTTACTTCCCAAACCGTCCCATATCTTACCAGAGCATACATAAGAATGGGTAGAACCCGGGTCGATCAAAACATAAACTTCAGAGTCTAACAAAGAGAACTTACCGGCAATCACTTCTGGAGCATTCTGTTCCTCTCGGGCCTTCATGGCATAAGCCCTCCCAGTTACCGGCACAGGACGATCCACTGTTTCTGAGGGCTCTCTATCACGAGGCCGTCCACCACGACCCCTTCCTCTACCTCTATTATGGCTGCCTTGGGGTATGTTGGACCCAGCCCGACTAACTTCTTGTTGTCCTGAAGAATTTTCATACCGACTTGGACAATTTACAAGGAAGTGGTCCGTGGAGCCACATCTGAAGCAACTTCCTGTTAACCACCGACACTCGCCCCAATGTAGCTTGATATAATGGGCACATCGAGGAATACTGTCACCTCTACCAGCGCCCGATCCCCTAGAAGAACCCTGTCTTCTCCCTCTTGAGGTCGGACTAGCAACAGACTCATCATTAGGGTTTCCTTGCGACTCCCTTGGTCTCTTACCAGAAGAAGATCCACCCCTAGCAGACTTCTTCCTCTGAGCTTTCTCTCTCATGATATTCTCTGAACGCTCTGCCCTCAAGGCTGCTTGAACCAACTGATAGTACCTAACATTTGGGGCTGACATCAGAGAAACTAACATCACCTTCAAAGACTCATTCAAGCCTCACTTGAAGTGCTGACATTTGAACTCATCAGTAAGAACCCTTGGTGTTGCATACTTATTAAGCTTATTAAACTCATTCTCATACTCAGCCACTGACATCGTCCTTTGCTTAAGACTTAGAAACTGCGCCCACTTGGCGTCCGTGTATGCCTTAGTCACAAATCGATTCTGGAACTCGTTCTCAAAGAACTCCCAGGTTATAAGTTCAGGAATCTGAGGTTGACTGGTCACTAACCTCCACCAATCATAAGCAGAGCCATGTAACAAGGACACCGCACACCCCACTTCTTGATCAGGTGGGCACTTAATTTCCCTTAACACCCTTTTCATCCTTTCAATCCACATTTCCGCTTTATCGGACTCGTCCATGCCCGTACCAAAGAAATCTTCTGCTCCATGCTTCCTCAATTTCTCCATAGGTGCTACCGGTGCCGTAACTCTTTCAAACATTCTAGCCATGTCTTGTGAGGCCTTAAGCATCGCCTCCAACGGAACCATAGGCACCTCAGGTTGCCCTCTAGGAGGTTGAGCCTGACACCCAACTGATGGATCTCGCTTGGGAGGATTCACACTCCCAGCTGAACCCTCCGGCGTCTCATGCGAGGACTCCATCACGCTACAAAACATAAACATAGGGCGTATCAGGCCAACGCAACTCTAATAGACTCACTAGCATGCTTAGACCTAGAAACATCTAAACCAATGGCTATGATACCACCAAATGTCACACCCCAACCTATACCATGGAGACTTCTAACCCGAAGGAGGGAGAAGGGTCCTGATAGATAGGAGTGTTACATTCCAAAACGAAGATCATAGTAACAAAACAGAGAAAAACATAATAACGAGACAAAATAAAGCTTCTTAGAAGAGACACACAGTGATGTTGAACAGGATAAATTTTTTTTTCTTTCCATTAATATACATAAATAAAATCTGTACATATTAAAAAAGATTACATATACAAAGGCCCAAAAGAATACTGTTCCAGTTGGGCACACAAAATATTATATCTAATATAAAAAGACAGGAAAGCCTATACTACAAAACTTCGATCCCTAGTTGCGATGGCCTTCCCGATGCGGTGCACCCTGACTTAGCTTACCAAAACCTTCCACACCTGGACGGATAAAATACCCGAGCTAAGCGAAATCGCTTAGTGGGGAACACAAAATGCATAACTGCCACTCACAGTGGCGTTAACAGGCAAAGCATATGCTGACGGCACATTCATAAGTTACCATCACATAAATTAAATCTGAATAATCAACATCATTCATATACCATAAGAAGTTTATATCAACATATCATCATTCAGACTTCATACATGTAAAACACAAAATAACCTGCTCGAGCAAAACCGTGGATAACGAGTACACATGGATACTCGGAGGCATCAATATCAAATCGTATCACATAGACGCCCGAAGGCATCAAGGTATTCTTTTCATTCTTGTTCCACAATATTTTCACATAGAATCTTTGGTAAGATTCAATAGGAAGATCACTAGGATCCATTCGGGGGACCTGATCAGGGTCCAAATCGTACACATGGTTGCAGCTACACATAACTCTATTAGGCATGCCTAACTATCCACTTATTTGGTTTGCAGGCTACGATCATCCAAATCTTTATCTATCATCGAATTTAAAAGAAATTGTCCACTATTCAGAAACACTGTAAACTTTATCAAAATGAGGCGTTAATTCAATGTCACAGAATATGCATCATCATTAATTTCACACTTGGATCTTACATTAACAAATAAACATTCATTACAAAAGCAGGATAGGTCACGGTGGTAACCAAATTCATTGCCACCGTGACATATCAAGACCCCAAAACAGAATGCAAAACTGGGGTAGGTCACGGTGATAACCACATTCATTGCCACCGTGGCATACCAAGGTCCTGGACAGAATGCAATGTTGAGGGAGGTCACGTTGGTAACCAAGTTCATTACCACCGTGACATACTAAGCCCTCAAAACAGAATGCAAAACTGGGGTAGGTCACGGTGGTAACCACATTCATTGCCAACGTGACATACCAAAAATTCTGGACAGAATACAAATCTGAAGTAGGTCACGGTGGTAACCACACTCATTGCCACCGTGACATATCAAAAATTTTGGACAGAATACAAATCTGAGGTAGGTCACGGTGGTAGCCACACTCATTGCCATCCTGACATACCAAAAATTCTGGACAGAATGCAACCTTGACAGACCTCACGGTGGTAACCAAATCGGTTGCCACCGTGACCCATGCCCTGTTGCGACAATTTCCAGCAAAACTATTCTAAACCACATAAAAAAAACACAGCCCAGCACTTCATCCATTCTTGTTCACTTACATCCTAATTTACAAGTCAATTAACATGCTCAAATCACCTAATTACAAGATCAAACTTAAAAGTTCTTAAAACCAATATCTTCTTTTAAAATAATTTCATACAACAATCTTAAACTCAATACTTCACACTTCCAATCAACATTATTCACATCATACACATACAAATCCACTTAATATTGTTCATCAATTCCACAATAACACCAGCAAACATCAATACCCAACAAAATGCATAAATCATACAAACGTTCCTAAACCTGATCTCCATTGCTCCTAGTCGTGAGCTCTGCTTCCACTAGCTTTTTCTTTCCCCTTAGACGTTCTAGGAAGCTCCTCTGAACCACAAATCAAACACAACCAGGTTTAATTCTAAGATACCACATAATTGAAAATTAAACCTAGAGAAGAGGGAGAGAAGAATCTAAGACACAACTCTCAAATACACACCTATGAATGTAAGAGACACAAACCCAGCTATAACAATCACCCAAGGAAGGAGGGAAGAGCAGAAATATGCAAGGAAGGAGAAGGAAAGAAGAGGAAAAAGGAAAAAGAAGATGAAAATGGCGGAGGGAGAGAAAGGCAACGGGAAGAGGAAGAAGAAGCAAAATGGTTTACAGCTGTCCTCTCTCTCATTCACCCAATAAAATCATCCTAATCTTTAAGCCAAGTGTCACTCTCCCATAGGAAAGTCATCCCACAAGCATACCTTACTCCCATACTCTCACTTACACACAACTATCCTCACTTATTCACATCCTACTTCCCTATCCTTAAGCACACACTAGCACAATTCCTCTCCTCAAACATCACTAACATAACTATATACTCACATAAATTAATATGCATTCACCATCACGATTCACATAGGTACGCACACATATATACACATAAACAGGCACAAACAGACTCAAACAGGCTTAAACTACTAGGGTTGTTTTGGGGTGTTACAATATGCATGTGATATTGTATGTAGTTCTGCATGATGATACTTGTATCGTGTATTGTATTATGTCTATTTTGACCTATTCTCGACGTAAGTATATGGTTATGGTTGTGAGTTTTCGAATTAATGCCTTTGCTATGCAAGCCTAATTATATATGTGTTATAAATGTTCGCATTAGCCATTGTGAGTGTGTTATGCCTTGGCGACCATTGTGAATGGCCGTTCATACTCTTGTGTGTTCTCCCCACTAAGCGTTTATCGCTTAGCACGGATTCCTTCCCGTGCAGGTGGCAGGTTTTGTTCTATTCGAGTCGCGCATCTGCAAGGTCGTCCACGTAGAAGTTAGAAGTTTTATTTTGTGATCAGCTTCTGTATTTTGGATTTTTGTTATTCCTGTAGTCTTATGTATCTGTAAGGTTTGGATATTATTATGGGTTATGTAAACGTTATTATATTTATATATTAAGTTATTCCTTTGTCTTATCTTTCGCCTTATGCTTCCGCTGAATGATTATATGTATGTATGTGAGTTATTGTATGTTCAGCTATTATTTCTTTAAAGTTTTAATTTCCTCTGTATTTTCGTATGCATGTCATATATGAATGTATGCTTCCGCTTAGTGTATGTGTGTGAGTGAGCGTCGGGTAGCGCGCCCGCCGGCGCCCTTCCAACGGGGGCGACGGTGGGGGTGTTACAAGGGGCATATCTTTAGAACATTATAAATATTCATTTCAGTTGTAATTTTGAGTATGAATTTTTACTGAATTGTTTTCTATAAGTTTTGAGAGCAGAGTTTTTAGAGTTAAAGTTCTAAGTTAGATTTATGTTTTGAAATGAAGGCAATTGCAAGGAAGAAGACTATAATTGGTGAAGGGAAAAAGGGTTGAAAAATCCCCTTCTTCTATTTCTAATCTCTACTTCTTCTTTGTAATTATTCAATGAATGTTTTTTAGGAACTTGAATGATATTAACTTTACTTCTATTTCCATCTATATTATTGGTCTTTGAATGCAGAATTCTCTATTAGTATATTTGCATGATCTTTATAAGTTAAAGTAAGATTCGAGAGGCTGCTTTAACTGAAATCTAATAGAAATTCATTATCAATGCATGCTAGAGAAATCAGTATGTTGAGATAGTTGCTATAGGTTGGTGATTATTCGTAGAATATGTAATTGGAACCCTCTAATTCATTAATGAGAATT
Organism: Excoecaria cochinchinensis; assembly: GCA_947683425.1. Classification (NCBI taxonomy): domain Eukaryota; kingdom Viridiplantae; phylum Streptophyta; class Magnoliopsida; order Malpighiales; family Euphorbiaceae; genus Excoecaria; species Excoecaria cochinchinensis. The sequence goes on from CANTUQ010000063.1 coordinate 3,031,885, forward strand.
GTGAGTTAGAATTTTAATTACATGTTATAGGCATTCTAATTCATGTCGAGAGAGTGGATTAGAACTATATTCCAACTTGGCTTGCTTAAGAGATTAAATTTATATTATAATGATGGAATCAAGTTCATAACCATTAGTTCTTCATTACATATATTGTCTTCTTTGATTATCATTCACTAGGTTTAATTAAGTTGCATGATAATAATAGTTTAGAGTTAACTCACAATTTAATGATCATTGTAAACAAGATTAAAATTGAGTAGTAATAGTGTGTAATATTTATCACATTCCTCGTGGGATTGACATCTTTTGTATTATAATTGGTACACCGTATACTTGCGGAATTAGCACTTAGAAATAAGCTAACAAGTTTTTGGCACCGTTGCCGGGGAATGAATGATTATTTATTGCCATTATGTATCTTGATTTATGATTTTGGATTATAATATGTAATTAGTTTTATTTTGTGTTGTTTTTACTGGATTTGGTAGTTCAAGTCTATGCCTAGTACAAGGAGTTCTCAAGAAGAGCTTGAACCTTTGAATCCTGAAATAGAGAGATTTTTGTCAAGTAATCCAAAATCCAATAAAAAAAAAGAATAAGAATAAGAGACTTATCATGGCTGAAGAGGAAAATCCACCAAGGTTGATGGATTTTGCTACACATGCATTGAGTGGTGCTCAACAAGGTGCGGTAAGGCTTATGGTAAACGCTAACCAATTTGAAATAAAACCATCTCTTTTGAAAATGACTCAAAATAGCATTCAATATTATGGTTTGGAAAATGAGGATCCCAATGCTCATTTGGCAAATTTCTTGAAAGTTTGTGATACTTTTAAAATAAATGGATTTTCGGTGAATGCAATTAAGCTTAGGCTTTTTATTTTCACTTTGAAAGATAAGGCTAAAGCTTGGTTGAACTCCCTAACTAGAGGATCTATTACCACTTGGGACCAATTGGCCCAAGCATTTTTATCTAAATACTTTCCTCTAACCAAAATTGCAAAAATTATAAAAGATATCACAACCTTTGTGCAAGATGATAATGAATCTTTGTATGAAGCTTGGGAGAGGTTTAAGGAATTGCAGAGAATGTGTCCTCACCACAACCTTCCAAGAGAGCAACTTATGCATACTTTCTATAATGGAGTGAATCATACCACTAGAGGGACTATAGATGCTGTAGCCGGAGGTTCCCTTATGAGGAAAACTATGGAGGCTGCGTTTAAGTTGCTAAAAGAGATGTCTATGAATAATTGTATGTGGCCCACCAAAGGAGTAAGAGAGTCTAATAATTCTAATGCTAGGGGGTACATTCAATAAATTTTATAGTAGCTTTGCAAGCCCAAGTTGAGGCATTGACACATAAGGTTAATAGCCTAGGAATGGGTGGGGGGAGAGTCCACCAAATGGATGCACTATGTGTGGTCAATAAGGTCATATTAGTGAGAATTGCAATTTAGGACTGACTAATAAGGTGGAACAAGTGAGCTTTATCTAAGGCCAAGGGCGTGGTAACCCGTATTCAAACACTTATAACCCTGGTTGGCGTAATCATCCAAATTTTTCATGGGGAAATAGTAGCAATAACCAAAATAGAGGTGTAGATTTCCAACAATCACAAGATAGGTTTGGAGCATTTTAAGGGAAAATTGATAAATTTATTGAGGAGATTAATTTCAAAATTAGCTATTAAGATGAGAACCAAAAGAAGCTTGAGGCAAAAATTGATCAAATTACTAAAAATCATTCTTCATCCATTCATAATCTTGAGGTTCAATTGGGTCAACTTGCAAGTTCATTACCATCAAGAAGTATGGGGTGTCTTCCAAGCAATACGGAGAATAATCCTAGAGAGCACATAAAATCCTAGTATTTTATAGTCTTATTTCGATTGCTTCATTAAGTTTTTGTTTTATATGTATGTTATTTTGTTTTAAGTTTCTTTTATGTTATCATGTTATTTTATTCTTATATTTTGATTTTAATATTACTAATATAGTTTGTTTATGTTTTACAGGTTAAACTAACTAGTAAGTAAGTCATTATATGCAGTCTAAATATTTAGTGTCTTATTTAATAAAAAAATATAAATAAAAAAAAAGGTCATGTTAGAATTAGATATTTATTTTATGTGTTGTTTTAGGTGTTTTGTGGAAACAGATGAAAGTGGAGAAAATATAGAATGGAAAAGAATTATTTCAGAACACATGTTTCTGTCACGAGCGCGACAACCATCGCGATCGCGATAGAATGAGCAGAGGATTGACGCTTTAAATTTTGAGGCTTCTGTCGCGAGCGCGACAATCATCTCGATCGTGACAGAAGGCGATGCTGCAAAATTCTGGTACGACTCGTGTTGAAAGATCATGAGTAGGAGCTCACCTTCACGTGTCGTGCATATTTGTCCGACTTGTGCAGTATGCCCAAATGCTATTCGAGTCGTGCATCGTGTCTGTTGAATTGCTGTAAGTTTCTCTCTTCTCATTTGTTTTATTTTCTTTTTATATTTCTACTAATCTGATTATTTTCTTATTAGCATGTGTCTTAATTTCAATTAACTTAAGTTGGATTAACCCTAAAGCCTAAAAACACAAAAATAAGAAATTAGAATAGGGAAGTATTGTTCAACAACCTTGAAGTCAATCCGAGTAGTGCTGGCGTTCACGAGTCGGCGCAGGTAAGTGACCTCTACATGATTCGTGCAGGTGCCTCTGACTCGTGCAGCGTGATGGCAGACAACGAATTACAGTAATTATTTTTTCTGATTTCTTATATTTTATTTTATTTTCTTTTTTCTATTTCTACTAATTTGTTTATTTCCCTTCGTAGTGTGTATTAATTTCATTTAATTTAAGTTGAGAAAAGGATAAAAGAAAGGAAAAACACCAAAAGGAAAAATCAAACAAGGAAATTTATTTCAAAACCCTAACTCAGTAAAGTCGTGACCTTTCGTTTCACTTAACGTTTCATTTTTCCTCTTCTTTTTATTCTTCCCTTATCGTGTTACATTTCACGAGTCGCACACATCTTTCGGCTCTTCATCTTCTTTCTTTCTTCTTCTTTCCCAAGTTTTTCTTCATGCGTTAGCATTTTGTATTTCCTTACATTGTTCCTTTCTTTTCGGTTTTGCCTTACTCTTTCTCTTCGTTATTTTTCTTTTGCGCGATTAGACTTGTTTATTTCTCTTCATAGTATCATTCTGTTTCTCTTCAATATCTTTCTTTAACACAAAATGGTAAGAACAAAGAATCCCTCCTCTTCAAGAATAGATTAAGCGAGAATGGAGGCTGAAGAGGGAGATATATCTTCCACCTTTGGTGCCAGTTTTCCTATCTTCTTTGTGGATGAAGGTACTAGATTTCTTACTCTTCATGATAGAACCTTTTTGCAATGTAAGTATTTTCCTGTCTCTCTTCTTGAACAAGTAGAAATGTCAGATTCTATTAATGAGATGTTGTCTAATTGTGGCTTCCTGAGGTTTGCAAACATGCATGAACATATTTATCCTGACTTAATGTTAGAATTTTACACTACTTTGCATAAGAATGAGGAGAATGAACACTGGTTAGATTTTAGATTAGATGGAAAGGCACATACTTTGACCTATTTTATGATGAATAGAATGTTTGGGTTTTCACAGACTGGCTTATTTGACCCACCTAAATCCTTTAAACCTAATGAATTTGGTCATTTTTAATTGGTTTGCAAACACCCTATAGATCTAGAGATGCTAAATCTATGTTCATAAAAGATTTACATTACTGGATTTTGCATAAGATTTTTGCTTCTTTGGTTTTTAATCGATCTGAGTTTAATAGAGTTTCTGCTCATGAATTGTTTTTGATGTGGTGTGTGCATAAGGGTAAGGATGTATGTTGGTCTTATTGGGCTTTTAATCAGTTGTTGAATTGTGCTAATAGACATGATTCACCTCTAACACATGGGCACATCATTTCTATTATTGCAAGAAATTTAGATATTGATCTTAATGCATATCATAGAGACCGTCCTTGTGTTTATTTCACTAAACATTTATTTGTGCGTGGAGAGGTTGTCAATAATTCATTTCAAGAAATCCCACCACACTCAAGGTCTTGTTGGAGGGATCTTGCAGGGTCCTCTGCTTAACAAGAGGAAGCCAGTGATGATGAGAATAGTGGGGATGCAGCTATGCAAGATGTGGCTGAACCTCCTACTGTTGGGTCCTCTAGCCACAACATACCAGCTGTTCTTGAATAAATCTTAAAAAATCAGTCAACCATGCAAGATCAGTTAACTTCCTTGTCTAGACGTCATCGTCGACTTAAGCATAAGGTGGACACATTCATTGCTCAAGCTAGTTATGTGGTATTATCTCCTCCACCTTCACTATGATCAGGGAGTTTTTCTTACCTTTGTTTTATTTCTTTCTTTTACTTTTTCATTTTATTTCATTTCTCCACATTGAGGACAATGTTGGTTCTAAGTGTAGGGGAGTGTGCTTGTTGGCATTTTATGAATTTTTGTATGTGTGTTTTACATGTTAGTTGCATGTGTGTTTTTGTCTTTATTTTTCAATTAGGCTTTTTAGTAAGTTTTATTATAAGGCATTGTTCAATTTATATAGATTGTTAAGTCATTTATCTTTTATGCTCATTTTACTAGTTTTCCAAAATTTTTAATATGTGTTTTAAGTTTTTCAAGTTATCTTCTTTTACTTCTTGCAACATTGTAGATTATTTAGTCTTTTTACTAACCATGTTTTTAAAGTTAGAAATTGCTCATTTGCTTTAAGCTTTTAGGGTTCTAGTTGCCTATGAAAACTATAGCCATAATACTTACCCAAATGTCTTTTCGATAATGGATGAGGACTTAGAAAATTTTTAGTAAAGGAAAGAATAAGTGGGATGGAGCATACAATGCACCCACAATGTTCATAAAAAAAAAAAAGAAAAATAAGATGTACATCCAAAATTAAAAAGTATGGGATGGAGCGTAAAACGCACCCATACCACATTCTCTTGCTATTCATAGGATAAAAATTAAAAGTATACCCATGTTCAAAACAAAAAGAATAGTCAAAAGAAAAGAAAAGAACAGTCTAAAAATTCCATGAGATTGGATTAAGGGTATGTGTGCTTATGAATTGTCCTAAAAAGGCAACTAAAAACCTTAGGATTTTAAAGTTTATGATCAATATTCTCGCTTTAAAGCATGTTTAGTTTTTTGGGACTTTATGTTCTTGATGTTAGAATTAGTAAATTTAGGCGACTTGTTAAATTTTCAATACATGCTTTAAAATTTGATTTACTAATATTTTTGAGTTTTTAAGATATTCGATATTTTCAATTCTATCATACATGCCTAATGAACAATGTTGTATAGTAAAGTTTACGATTATTAAATTTTCTCATTCTTTTATTTTGTTTGAGGACAAGTAAGATTTAAGTGTGGGGGAATTTGATAGGTATCTAATTGATGTAATATTTAGTGTATATTTTGTGTGAGTTTAAGTAGTTAAGTATGCAAATATATGTATCTTTCATGATTATTTGTCTATTTTATGTATTTATATGTTTTGTAGGGTGAATTGAGTGTTTAAGGTGAAAAGAGGCTTGAATCATAAAGAAGTGAAGAGAAGCTAGCCGTTTACGAGTCGTGAAGATAATGCACGACTCGTGAAGATCAAATAGAGGTGCAAGACTTGTGAATGATAGCCTGACTCGTGAAGGAAGAAACATATGTGCACGAATTAAACAGCATGAAGGAAAGCAGAAAAGCACAAGTCGTGAAAGAAGGACACGACTCGTGAAGGTGTGCAAACAGAAGGAAGAACAGCAGAAAAGAAGGAAGAGATGACCGAGACGTGAGCCAAAGCACGACTCACGCAAGTGGGTCATGACTCGTGAAAAGGGATCACAAGTCGTGAAGATGCAGAGAGAAGGCAAGAAGAGAAGAAGAAAGAAAAGGCAATTCGTGTTCTATTGCGAGCGCGAAAGAAGTGACCGTTGGGCAGTTTTCCTCGAAAAGTCACCTAAAAGGGCATAACTTTCCACCAACCTTTGCAACCTTTTGAAGGGACAACTCAAGGGACATATCTTTAGAACATTATAAATATTCATTTCAGTTGTAATTTTGAATATGAATTTTTACTGAATTATTTTCTGTAAGTTTTGAGAGAACAGTTTTTAGAGTTAAAGTTCTAAGTTAGATTTATGCTTTGAAAGGAATGCAATTGAAAGGAAGAAGACTACAATTGGTGAAGGGAAAAAGGGTTGAGAGATCCCCTTCTTCTATTTCTAATCTCTAATTCTTCTTTGTAATTATTCAATGAATGTTTTTTAGGAACTTGAATGATATTAACTTTACTTTTATTTCCATCTATATTATTGGTCTTTGAATGCAGAATTCTCTATTAGAATATTTGCATGATCTTTATAAGTTAAAGTAAGATTTGAGAGGCCGCTTTAACTGAAATCTAATAGAAATTCATTATCAATGCATGCTAGAGAAATCAGTATGTTGAGATAGTTGCTATAGGTTGGTGATTTATTCTTAGAATATATAATTGGAACCCTCTAATTCATTAATGAGAATTGTGTGTTAGAATTTTAATTGCATGTTTTAGGCATTCTAATTCATGTCGAGAGAGTGGATTAGAACTATATTCCAACTTGGCTTGCTTAAGAGATTAAATTTATATTATAATGATGGAATCAAGTTCATAACCATTAGTTTTTCATTACATATATTGTCTTCTTTGATTATCATTAACTAGGTTTAATTAAGTTGCATGATAATAATAGTTTAGAGTTAACTCACAATTTAATGATCATTGTAAAAAAGATTAAAATTGAGTAGTAATAGTGTGTAATATTTATCACATTCCCCATGGGATCGACATCTTTTGTACTATAATCGGTACACCGTATACTTGCGGAATTAGCACTTAGAAATAAGCTAACATAAGCATGCCTATCTATCCATGACTCTATATGATTTAGGCTAAGAGTAAAAATTTCATTCATTAATTTACTTTTTATAACATTTATTCTTATATCCAATCAAGTCAATGCTCATACATAGCCAAAACGTTATGCCAAGTCATTATTAGTTATATTTGGTAAGTGCAAGTTAATTTTATCTTTAATATTTTCTTAATTTGTTATTGTTTATAATCCTATTATTATGTTTTTATAGTTTCTAATAAATTTTAGGATGTTATCTACTATTTTTTAGCACTTCGAAGCAAATTAGAGGTGCAAGATTGATTCTAGAATGAATTGGTGAAAATGGCAGAATTTACTCTAAAATAGAACTATGATTTATTAAAACCATAGTTGTGTTTTCCAACCAGATCAGCAGACTTATTTGCCAAAAACACAGCTATGTTTTCTAGCCAGTCACCAAAATGAACGCATAAAAAAATCTCAAGACTACTGTAATTAAGAAATTTCACTAGGTAAACGATATTTTTAGGCATAGATGTCTTCTGGACAATTGTTCTACTATGTCTTATGGTACTTTTGATATAAAAGCATCCAATTTACACAATGGACCGAAGATGTATGCTTACAAGAACACAGTCTGCTCCATTAAAAGGGACAAAATTTAGTTCAAATATTCAATAGCTTTTTCACACATCTTAGAGGCAGAATTAGATTTCCATTTCTTATAGACAATTAAAGATACATGTCTATATATATATATATATATATATAAGGATTTATAGCCACTAGAATTAAGTCATTTGGATAATTATAGGCTACATTATGGCTAAAATACCAAAACTGCTCAAAAGAACCCAAAAATATTATACAATTCTAATCAATTCCCAAACTAAAATAAATTCTCAATCTGTCCAATTTATCTCTAATCCAATATTTTCTCACCATTTTCATACTTATTATAAACTACAAATCAATTCAAAACCAACATGCCAACATTCTAGCACATGTGATTAAAATCCCAAACCTATTGAAGTTAAATTCTCAAGCTTGCTCTAATGGTGTTTTTCCTTTTCATTTCTTTGTTCTTTGATTTTTTTCAGCTACTGTATACATGCAAATCTCTTGTTAACTTCCATCATTCATGCATTTCCAGCAACTTCCAACACTATAAAAAAAATCGGAATTAGCGATGGAATTTAGCGACTGCATTTTTTCCATCATTAATTAGCGATGGATTAGCGACTATTTTTCAAATCCATCGTGAAAATGTAGATTTTCAATTTGGTGTCAAGTTTAGCGACGAAATAGTGACGGATTCAAAAAACAGTCGCTAAATATTGGTGGTAAATAATAGCGCTATTTTTTGTGACGAATTATTTTGTTACTAAAAAATTTCAAATTTTAGCGACGGAATAGCGACAAAGTATACGTCGCTGTTTCTTTTTAGTCATTAAAAAGTTTTTATATTATATAAATTGTTTATATTGAATTTAATTTTTTTAAAAATTTATAATTATGATTATTGATTTTACTAGCCATTATAATATTAATAAAAAATATACATACATATTATAATGCCCTAAAAATTCTGATGTTGTGAATAGTGACTCGGTAGGTTAAAAAAATAAATCGAAGGTAAATTTTAACCCATGAGAGTTGGAATTTTTTTTAAAAAAATTATAATTAAATATTTGGACAATTTTAGTACAAATAAATGAATGAATATTTAAATAGACAAGTGAATTGTACATATATAAAATAAGTGTGTGCGAATAAACAAGTAAATAATAAGAATAGATAAATATATGTATATGTATTAGGTAAGTAAATATATGTATGTGTATGTGAATTATCAAGAAAAATTAAGAAAGATAAAGAAGGGTGAAAAAGAAAGGGAAGACACGAAATGGGGAGAACAGGGGAGAGCAGAAATCGAAGAAAGAGAGACAGGGAAAGAGAGGGCACAGCGGAGCAGCGGAAGGGCAGCATTGGTGATGATGGACGGTGACAAACTGACACCTTTCGCTGTGCCAGTCAGTCGCTGCATTCATCCTGCCGTTTCTGATGTCGTTGCCCCTTCTTTGTGAGAGAGGAAGCCGAAGCTTCTTTTGTGATTTTCGGCCACCTCCGATGACTAGTGGAGACCAGCGTGGTGACAGAGGACTCCTAATGGTCAGGCGAAGCTCTCGGTGTCCATGTATTGTCCTCACTCACCAGTGATAAAGGGATCGACGTTGAAGTGAACCGAGGATTCCAACGGTGATTTCGATCAAATGGTACGACAGACTGACGCGTGACCAATGGTAATGGAATGGTGGTGCCTCCGGTGGAGTTTCAGGGAGTCTCCGATGATCGACAAATAAGACTAAAATGGCAGAAAATTAGTAAGTGACTACTAGAATTACCTTTCCATATGATTTTTGCAAAAATTAAATTTGTTAGGGATTGTTTTTATGAAAATTGCATTTTGTGAAATTATACTGTTAGTTAAATTTATTTGATTATTATGTTGGTTGATTATTTGGCATGGATAAATTGAAATTAAATTGGTATATGCAAACTTCTGGGTGTATGTAAGGATTAATGTTATATTTGTCATTATATGAGGTACTGGTGGATATTGGATGCTAAATTGGAAATTTAATTATTATTACTTAAAGTTTAAATCAATGACATTTAACTAAATTTGGTTGAATGTATGTGTTGTTCTTATATTAGGATTCATGGAAATGAGATGTTTATATATTAGAAATGAGTATTCATGGAAAAGAGATGTTTCTATATTTGAAAACTTGAGAAGTTATTGCAAAAATTTTGTTACTTGAAGTAAATGTTCTATTTATTAGAGACCATGTTAGGGAAAAGCAAATTTCCTGAGCAGGTGCCAAGATTTATTTTACCAATTTTATATAAACCATGAATAAATGAAAAAAAAACTATTAATTATGAATATTAGCACTATTTTTCTTTATAAATATTACTGGTTTGAAGATATATATGTGGTCTTGTAAAAGACAAACGAGCAATTGGAAATAGATCAAATTTGCATAAAATGAATCAACATTATATGCCAGCTGGAAAAAGGAAACTAAATTTCATAAATCTCGCTATAATGAAAAACACTTAATTTAAACAAAGTAATAAGGTTCAGTGAATAATAATGCATTGAAAGATGGATAAAAAAAACTATACTTTCAATAGATAGACTTCAATGGGCAAAAGTTTCAAATTTTTTAGAATATATGGATTATTTTAAATTGATTACGATTTTAAATATTATTTAATTTAAACTATATTAGTTGTGAGGCAATGGTGTTGAGTAAAAAGTAAAATTTAGTAATATCTGATAGTTTAATCCTTTAGAAACTCAGTGACTTGTATGCAATTGGAATTAAACCAATTTCATTAGGAGGATTTATACATTTTTTTTTCTTAATATCTAAAATTTGTGATTATTTGAAAAAATTGGTAATTAGAAATAATGGTGATTAATAATAATATCAATGAATAAATGACTATATGAAGTTCTACTTAATGCAAGCAAGCATTTATCAATCGCATGCATTTTGTTTTCTTTTACTGTCCTTAGTTGCATATGATTTTTTTGTATTGGTTACAGGCAGATGGGTTTGAGGCAGTTGAGAGAGTAGGAATTCCAGCAAGTCATAGAATACTACTTTGCAATGAGACCGTATTTTTACATATCTAGAAATGGTGGGGAGTAATGTGTGTGTATGTATATATATATATATATATATATATATATATATATATATATATATATATATATATATATGTATATATATACATACATACATACACACACACACACACACACACACACACACACACATACATACATACATACATATGTATATACATATGTATATGTATATATATGTAAAGGATTTTGATGAGAAAAAGATACCCACTAGATCTAAAGCAATACACATGTTAGAAGAATTATAAAAACTTTGTAGGAAAGAGATTCAAGATTTAAAAAATAAAGGATTAATTAGGGACTCTAAATCACCATGGTCTTGTTCAGCCTTCTATGTGATGAATGCGGCAGAATTAGAAACAGGAGCGCCCAAATTAGTTATAAACTATAAACCTTTAAATAAAGTCCTACAGTGGATAAGATACCTTGTCCCTAATAAAAGAGATCTATTAAAAAGGTTATATAATGCAAAAATATTTTCGAAATTTGATATGAAATTAGGATTTTGGCAAATTCAAATTCAGGAAATGGATAGGTATAAAACAGGATTCAATACTCCTTTCGGCCATTATGAGTGGAACGTAATGCCTTTTGGACTAAAAAATGCCCCATCAGAATTTCAAAATATAATGAATGATATTATTAGACCAATTAATGAATTTTCTATAGTATATATTGATGATATTTTAATATTTTCGGATAATATTACTTAGCATTTTAATCATTTAAGAAAATTTTATAATATTATACATAACAGCGGATTAGTAATTTCTCCTACTAAGATGAAATTATTTCAGGTCAAGGTCAGATTTTTAGGACATGACATAGATCAAGGAGGTATTAGGCCTACAAGTAGGAGCTTAGAATTTACAGAAAAATTTTTAGATGAAATTAAAGATAAAAAATGTTATAAAGATTTTTAGGATGTTTAAATTATGTTCATGACTTTTTTCAAGATCTAGGAAAAATCTGTCAGCCTCTTTATAATAGGTTAAAGAAAAATCCAGAACTATGGACAGATAAACACACTCAAATAATTAAAATGATAAAGGCAAAAGTAAAGAATCTCTCATATCTTAGTATCCCTCATCTAGAAGCATTTTTTATAGTAGAAACAGATGCAAGTGACATCGGGTTTGGAGGAATACTTAAACAGAAAAAGAATGATAAAGAAGAGCTGGTACGATTTTATTCAGGTAATCGGAATAAAACACAGAAAAACTACTCTACTATTAAAAAGGAGATATTAAGCATTGTTTCATGCATCATGAAATTTGAAGATGATCTTTACATGAAAAGATTTTTACTAAGAATAGACTGTCTTTCTGCAAAACATATTTTAGAAAAGGATGTTAAAAATCTAATTTCTAAACAAATTTTTGCCAGATGGCAAGCCCTTCTCAGCAATTTTGACTTTGAAATAGAATTTATCAAAGGACAAAATAATTGCTTACCAAATTTTCTTTCCCGTGAGTTTTTACAGGGAAAATGAGTAAAGATAATAAGAAGGTGCTTAGTAAAGCCAGTATTTCTAATCAAGTCAATAATAATCAGATGGTAAATACTAATCAGATGATCCCTTTATCACCCAACAGATTTGCAGCCCTATCACCTAGACCTAGACCTAGACCTAGACCTAGACCTAACACCCCTTTGTTCTCTCGATCAATTTCTTCAGCCCTAATCAGACCTAATCCTCCACCTACACCTCTTAAACCTTCAACTTTAGGAACACCTCTTACCCTTTTCAGACCTCCTACTTACTCCACAGTGGTTTCCACTCCCTCTTTTGCTTCATCATCCTAAACTCCGAGAAAGTCATCTTCAGTTTATATGCTAAATCCTCATAGAAAATTTATTAAAGTTTTAGAACCAGAAGAACAAAGCCTGATAGAAAATCAGAGTTTTATAAGTTAATTGATTTCATATTTTCAAAAGGATTTCATTTCCTAGAAGAATGCCCAGATAAAACCAGAGAATTTTATGAAATGATCTTAGTTGACACTGATTCCGTGGTAATCGAGCACGATTATAATCAAGATTCTACCAAGATCAACTACAGCAAAGTAAAAATTTTCAAGATTATGACATTGGCAGAATGGGGATTAAAACCTTATTCCTTTAAGGTCCTAACAGGATATTCAGTACAAAACCAGTACAACTACTACGATTATTAAGACACCTGGTTCAAGGCCTTTTTTCTCAGAAATTATAATCATTCATGGTTTTTCTACTTTTCTCACAAGTTTTCAGGTTTTTATCCAAATTGTTTTCTAAGGTGGTTTGATTTCCTTGGACCTATAGAAGCCATCTTTCCTCCACAGGTTCATCTGGGTTATATAAAATATAAAGAGCAATATCAGAACAATATCAATGATTCTTTACTTCAGTTCTATAATGAATTTAAAATTCCTTGGATCATTACTTGTAATTATCATGTTTCTACTGACTCAGTTATCCCAATACTTTATCGAGAATATCGAGTAAAGTGGTGGGACTCTTTTCAAGAAAACAGGGCAAACAAGGAAGCAGTCAGAGAAAAATTCTACAACGATAAATTTTCTTATCAGACTCCACCTTATCAAGATAAGAGGCAGGTCCAGTCAGAATCAAGTCCAGAATTCACAGCTAGCAAGCATCATCTTATCGGCCTCCTTTCTTCAGCCACGTCAGAACAAGAAGTAGCGGCTATCCTTAGCCATACGACTTCTAAAAAAGGAAATTCGTCAGCAGAAGAAGTAGCCCCAGCTCCACATCATTTTGTCGATTCTTAAGATTCGTATGATGACATTATAATAATGTAAAAAAAAAGTTTTTCCACTAACCTTTTTTGCAGGTATCAACAGTAAAGATTCCCCAGCTTAGCGATATTTATGCAAGGACACTTTCCAGATCATTAAAGCAATAAATCTTCAGGTTTTTTTTTATGGCCAACAAAAAACAAAACTCTTCAGACACATCTTTAGGCGCACTATCAGAAATATGCTAATCAGGCTAAGGACCACATTTCAATAGCAGACAAGATTATAACAGCTCATCAGTTTCAATAATACAAGACTCTCGAATCATCTTCTTCAGCCTATATATTCAGATCACTTCATCAAAATAAGGCAGAGCCTTTTCTTCAACAAAAAAAATTAGAGAAAGCAAAAATAAGAAACCTTTAGTTATATCTACCTCCCACTGTAATAAAACCTTAGATCTTCAACTTATATTTACAAAAGCCTGTTCATGTACTTCATATCCCTCATCGTGTAACAATTCTTCAGAATATAATATATCAGGTATATTTTAAATATGGATCATTTTGTTCATCATTTTATTGATGCTTTATCAGCTTTAGATTTTTCAGAAAATTGAGAAAGGGCTTTACTCAGGCAAGAGCTTTTAAGTTTAAGAGAAGTTTTAAATCAGCAACATGAAGAATTTCATTTAGATAGATTTTGTGATTGTCAGGATTTTACTTTTAAATAAATTTTAATTAATATTCTTTTATCATTTATGCAACGTATTTCTTGAAAAACTATTTTAAAAATATCTTCACCATCAGAAGATGTAAGCATGCATTCAGAATCTTCAGCATCACATACACCTGCATCTTCACCATCAACAGCACCTGTGTATGAAAGTTATATCGATCATTTTATAGATTCTTTAGGAATGGTAAACTTAGCAAATAGAGAGGCAATGTTATATCTCAAAATAGAACTTGAAAATCATTTAAGGTTTATAAAAGATGAAACAGATATATTGCATGATCAAGACTATTGTGATTGTAAAAGCTATGATATTAAAAGGAGATATGTAGAAAGTATTGTCACACACCAAACTGGGCCTAGTCGGAATATGGATGCTCAGTCGGAGTGAGTGAGGGTAATTCGGTAATTTATACATGAGTAATATAGATAATAAGGATTTATTTGCTAAGAAATTAATTAAAGAAGTTAAGTGAAGGAATTATTATGGTGTGCTTGTAGTGTAGGGAAGTAGGATATAAGTGGGTTAAGAGATTTTATTTTGTGTGGTTTATGAGCATGGTGCATTGAAGGAAAGTGGGTTATAAGGAAATGTTAGGGTGTGACTTAAGTTTGGTACCATGAAGATATTATTGTAAGAGGTGCTAGTGTGTGTGTATAAGATAGGGAAGTAGGGTATGAGTAAGGGAAAGGAATTGTGTGTAGGTGAGAGTATGGGAGTTGAGGTGAGCTTAGGTTGAATTATCTATGGGAAAGTGACATGTGGCTTAAGGGATAAGTGGGAATTAAATGGGTAAAGAGAGAGAAACCAGCTGTAAGTCACTTCCTCTTCCCATTCTCCTCTTCCTCCTCACGCCATTCATCTTCTTTTTTCCTCTTCTTCTTCCTTTCCTCATTCTTTTCTCTTCCTCCTTGCTTCTCTTTTTGGCTGGAAGGGGTGCTTGTTTAGAGGTGGTTTTGGGTGAGTATTAGAGCAAGATTGGGGAGGTAAGAGTTAGTTTGGCTTGTGTGTGTGTGTGGTTCTTCTCTTTCTTTATTTGCTTTTGATTGGGTTATGTTAGAGTTTGGATTGAGTGATTTTCTGGGTTTTGGTTTGTGCAAGTTGGTGGTAACAAGAGGAAGCTCAAGGGAAAGGAAAAGATTGTAGATAGAAGCTAGAAAGTGACTTTGGATCTTTGATTTCCAGGTTTGAGAAACTTTCTTTATATATATGAATCTTGGTATATTCATGTATGATATAAGCTTTGTTGTTGATGATTTAGGATGATGGTAGTGAGTGTTGGTTAAATTGTTAATTTGTGCATGTGAATAGGTTTTTGGGTGAAAACTGGGTTAGAATGCACTTGACCTTTCTTCGGTTATTAGGCCGTATTGTGAGTTTTAGAACTCCAATAGATATGAAAACAGTGCCGTTTGAAAGCTAAGACATATTCCTACAAATGCTTAGAATAGGTTTGAGCTAATTTTACCTGTAAGGATCTCAAAAATGGTCATGAAGTAGAGCTATCTTCTCTGGCAGGGTTCAGGGGAGCATTATAGGTTGTTTAGATTCTATCTAAACCTGTATATGTCCAATTGATCTAACATTTATTGCATTTTAAAGTTAACATCTTAGGGAATAAGTGTTAAGAAGGAAGGTTTGCCTAAAAATGTCGTTTCGATGTCCGTATGGTCTGAACAAAATTGATCTTGTTGGGTTTTTGTCTGAAATTCCATGGCTCTGTCACTAGTAGTGACGACTGTCACGAGTCGTGACTGTAAGCCCCTGTCACTAGTAGTGACGACTGTCACGAGTCGTGACAGTAAGCCAAGCCTCTGTCACTAGTAGTGATGACTGTCACGAGTCGTGACAGTAGGTCCCTGTCACTAGTAGTGACGACTGTCACGAGTCGTAACAGTAAGCCAAGCCCCTGTCACTAGTAGTGACATCTGTCACTAGTAGTGACAACCTTCTTTCCTGTAGCATATTTCTAAATGTCTTCTGTCTTGAATTTTGATGTTTTAATTCTTGTCCTTTGTTCATTTTAACTTATGTTCTGGTTTTAATAGTTATTTAATGTCACCTCAGTTTTTAAGTTATATTTAACTGTAATTATCTTTTGTACCTTTGGGTTGATCAAACAGTAATGTAATGATTTCCGTTGTATTAATGCATGATCAGCTTATTTCATGAATGGCTTGTAAAGTTTAAATTACCCTGTATTTCTGTATGTATGTTTATGTATGTATATTCTGTATCTGTGTGGCGGCACCTCTACTCATACGGCATCTCACTCCTTATCGGATGGGATCACCTAAGTACGGGTAAGGGGTGTTACACTATGAACGTGAATCCAAAACATGAATATGCACATGTATGGTTATGATTTTGGAATATTATGGAATACTACAATTGTCTTTGGTATGAGTCAAATATGCTTAAGTTATGAACTCTATGGGTGATCAGAAATTTCGCTATGACGAATTAGCGGAATATTATGGTTAATGTCTGATTGTAGTAATATGCTTAGCCTATGAGCTCAATATGCCTTGTTTATATAATTGGTTTATTCATATTAAATATTATGGCTGTTTATATTGAGCATGTGGTATTAGAAGGTGAATGTTTTATGATTCTGCATGTCGATGTATGAATTAGTATTTACGATCATTGGTGGTATAATATGGTTCCTTACATGTGATATTGATATGCCTTGAATAATGAACAATGTTAAAGTGTGTGATTGGGTTGCTATATAAATTGTTCAATGCATGACCGACATTATGAATTTATTTATGAGTCTATCATACTATGGGTTATGTATGATGATATATATATACATATATATATATATGATGTTATTCTAAACATGATCTGTTTTATGCATGACCTACGAGAGCCAGTCTAGTGGATAGTTAGGCATGCCTAATAGAGTCTATATAAGTGTAGCTGCAGCGCCCTTTGAACGAACGGACCCTGATCAGGTCCCTGGCTGGTTCCTCGCGAACCCTTTTATGTGAAATGTTTTTGGAATGTGGAAAAAGATAATGTTGCTTTTCGAATTGTGCCTGTAAGGTACATTAAATTATGTGTTCGATTGGTACCCGTAATGTACCTTATGTGTTCGATTCGTACCCGTAAGGTACAACTCAGTTACTCGATATCCACTATTGTGAGTCAGCAGGTGTATGATTTGTTATGTTGTGTTTATAAGCATGCGATTCTGATCAGTTATGATTATAGATATGTGAGTTTATTAGTGCATACTTATTGGCTCTCTGGAATACTGTGATTTGAATGCAATATTGTATAGTTTCTTATGTTAAAGATTAATGTTGTGCAGCGGAAGTGTGATGGTATTGTGATTATGTATCTATGCTCTCAGTTAGTGTATATGTATTGTAGTATGATTGCAGTATGAGTAAACTCTAGTGATTTTTGCTCGGGAATTTGTGGGCATTATGGTGTGAACAGTTAGGGTACTAGTTCTCAGGACTGGCATATGGTTATTTTTGACAAGATAATTGCATGATTAAGTTGTTATGTATCTATGCATGATGTACTTTCCAAAAGCCCGACTCCCCAATGTGCTCGATAAATGTATGCATATGAGGACCTGTATTGGTATAACGATACGAATATTAGCATATAAATGTAATGATACTGACATGTAATGTATAGGTAATTGAACGCATGTGAAGCATATATGTAGTTATGCATGAACATACCTACATCTTGTATGGTGATGTATATATATATATATATATATATATATATATATATATATATATATATATATATCCTAGGTGTATATGATATTCGTGTGTGTTATGCCTTGACGACCATTGTGGTTGGTCGTCCATATTATTATGTTTGTTTTCCCCACTAAGCGTTATCGCTTAGGACGGGTTCTTTTTTCTCGTGCAAGTGGCAGGTCTGGTCCGGTTCGAGTCACACATCTGCAAGGGTTGGCCACATAAGAGCTAGGAGTTTTGGAATTTTGTTCAGCTTCTTTATTTTGGATTTTGTAATTCTGTATAAAATGTATATGTAACAACATGTAAAGATATTTATGTAATATTCTGGACCATGTAAATATTTGTTGCTAAGAATTTCCTCTATTGTATCGTCTGTCTGTAACTTCTGTTGTATGGTAGTAAACTTACACATCTATATGTTTCTGCTTGGTGTACGTGCATTTGTGAAGTCTGTATGTTCTGTTGTACTCCTCAAGTTTTAAATTCTTGGGTATTTTTATACGCTTTGTATCACTTCTATCCGGTAACACACCTACTCGTACGGTTTCCTACTCCCTCATGGATGGATTTGCCTACGTATGGGTTGGGGTGTTACAATTAGTGGTATCAGAGTGCGGTTTGACGATTCTGGTTGTCTTACTTGTTTGAGTATCGAGTCTTTATATGTTACTTATTATGTGTCAAGTTTTTGTTTGAGAGTCGATTTTGTGTCGTGGCCTAATGCAGATGTGTCTTGTCCTGTGTGTGTTGTGTTAGATGGAGTCTGACCCTAGTGAGAAGGTGGGCGAGACGACAGAAAGTGTGAATCCAGTTAGTATTGATCAAAGTGTTACCGAACGTCCTCTGGCTAGGGATTCTGGTTCAGTTTTCGATGATAGGGCCCTAGTGCGAGGGTTGATTCGGATTTTGGATAGGTTAACTACCCCTTGCGTCTCTCAGGATTTTGTGCGGGAGATACCTCAGAAAAGAAAAGTTTCGGGCAGTGAAGTGTCAGCAGGGAAAAGGATTCGAGAAGCTCCAGTATGCCAATTCTGTCAGAAGTAACATTGGGGTCTTTATCGGAAGCTCACTGGAGCTTGTTTCCAATGTGGCAGCAAAGCCCATCAGCTTGCCAAGTGTCCGAAGTCAAGGGAGAATCTAGCTCGGCAAGCTAGGAAGGATATGGAGGATTTGGTTAGAGCCACTCGTGGGCCAACAAGGCTTGTTGAGCACCGTAGTGTAGTGACAGAGCCTGCAGAACCTTCTGGTATGTTTTGTTTTGATGTGTTCGAGTAAAGTTGTTTTAGTAATTTGAGGTGAAAAAGTATTTGGATTCTATAAGGTTTTGGTAGTACTCTATATACCTGTCAGCTATCTCTAGAAAAGTATTTGAATGAAAGCATATTGAATCATGGGGATGGGATAAAGTGCATCATTTTAGCATCAACTGCTTTTATTCCACATTATTCTGCATACATGAATCATCACATACTCATTGCATCATTATCTCTTTGACCATACATGATAAGCATTTGCATACGTGTTTTGATGGAGAGGAAGCTGACAGGGTATACGTGTACTATTTGTTACTAAGGATTAAGAGTGAAAAGAGCAAGTATAGCATTGGTTAAAGAAAGTATTTTATGTTTGGTGTAAGTTGAGTAGGAAGTGATTAAGAGCACTGCAATGGTAATAAGTGTAAGCAAGTGAATAGTTTGGGAATGTAGTGTATGAGTCTGAGGGTGATTCGAAGTGTAGTTTTGGGGTTTCTTACGGTGTAAGAGAATTTCGAGGACGAAATTATTTTAGGAGGGAAGATTTGTCACACCCCAAACTGGGCCTAGTCGGAATATGCTTGCTCAGTCGGAGTGAGTGAGGGTAATTCGGTAATTTATACATGAGTAATATAGATAATAAGGATTTATTTGCTAAGAAATTAATTAAAGAAGTTAAGTGAAGGAATTATTATGGTGTGCTTGTAGTGTAGGGAAGTAGGATATAAGTGGGTTAAGAGATTTTATTTTGTGTGGTTTATGACCATGGTGCATTGAAGGAAAGTGGGTTATAAGGAAATGTTAGGGTGTGACTTAAGTTTGGTATCATGAAGATATTATTGTAAGAGGTGCTAGTGTGTGTGTATAAGATAGGGAAGTAGGGTATGAGTAAGGGAAAGGAATTGTGTGTAGGTGAGAGTATGGGAGTTGAGGTGAGCTTAGGTTGACTTATCTATGGGAAAGTGACATGTGGCTTAAGGGATAAGTGGGAATTAAATGGGTAAAGAGAGAGAAACCAGCTGTAAGTCACTTCCTCTTCCCATTCTCCTCTTCCTCCTCACGCCATTCATCTTCTTTTTTCCTCTTCTTCTTCCTTTCCTCATTCTTTGCTCTTCCTCCTTGCTTCTCTTTTTGGCTGGAAGGGGTGCTTGTTTAGAGGTGGTTTTGGGTGAGTATTAGAGCAAGATTGGGGAGGTAAGAGTTAGTTTGTCTTGTGTGTGTGTGTGGTTCTTCTCTTTCTTTATTTGCTTTTGATTGGGTTATGTTATAGTTTGGATTGAGTGATTTTCTAGGTTTTGGTTTGTGCAAGTTGGTGGTAACAAGAGGAAGCTCAAGGGAAAGGAAAAGATTGTGGATAGAAGCTACAAAGTGACTTTGGATATTTGATTTCCAGGTTTGGGAAACTTTCTTTATATATATGAATCTTGGTATATTCATGTATGATATAAGCTTTGTTGTTGATGATTTAGGATGATGGTAGTGAGTGTTGGTTAAATTGTTCATTTGTGCATGTGAAAAGGTTTTTGGGTGAGAACTGGGTTAGAATGCACTTGACCTTTCTTCGGTTATTAGGCCTTATTGTGAGTTTTAGACCTCCAATAGATATGACAACAGTGCCGTTTGAAAGCTAAGACATATTCCTACAAATATCTTAGAAATAGGTTTGAGCTAATTTTACCTGTAAGGATCTCAAAAATGGTCATGAAGTAGAGCTATCTTCTCTGGCCGGATTCAGGGGAGCATTATAGGTTGTTTAGATTCTATCTGAATCTGTAGATGTCCAATTGATCTGAAATTTATTGCATTTGAAAGTTAACATCTTAGGGAATAAGTGTTAAGAAGGAAGGTTTGCCTAAAAATGTCGTTTTAATGTCCGTATAGTCTGAACAAAATTGATATTGTTGGGTTTTTGTCTGGAATTCCGTGGCTCTGTCACTAGTAGTGATGACTGTCACGAGTCGTGACAGTAAGCCAAGCCCCTGTCACTAGTAGTGACGACTGTCACGAGTCGTGACAGTAAGCCCCTGTCACTAGTAGTGACGACTGTCACGAGTCGTGACAGTAAGCCAAGCCTCTGTCACTAGTAGTGACGACTGTCACGAGTTGTGACAGTAGGCCCCTGTCACTAGTAGTGATGACTGTCACGAGTCGTAACAGTAAGCCAAGCCCCTGTAACTAGTAGTGACATCTTTCACTAGTAGTGATAACCTCCTTTCCTGCAGCATGTTTCTAAATGTCTTCTGTCTTGAATTTTGATGTTTTAATTCTTGTCCTTTGTTCATTTTAACTTATGTTCTGGTTTTAATAGTTATTTAACGTCACCTCAGTTTTTAAGTTATATTTAACTGTAATTATCTTTTGTACCTTTGGGTTGATCAAACAGTAATGTAATGATTTTCGTTGTATTAATGCATGATCAGTTTATTTCATGAATGGCTTGTAAAGTTTAAATTACCCTGTATTTCTGTATGTATGTTTATGTATGTATATTCTGTATCTGTGTGGCGGCACCGCTACTCATACGGCATCTCACTCCTTATCGGATGGGATTACCTAAGTACGGGTAAGGGGTGTTACACTATGAATGTGAATCCAAAACATGAATATGCACATGTATGGTTATGATTTTGGAATATTATGGAATACTACAATTGTCTTTGGTATGAGTCAAATATGCTTAAGTTATGAACTCTATGGGTGATCGGAAATTTCGCTATGACGAATTAGCGGAATATTATGGTTAATGTCTGATTGCAGTAATATGCCTAGCCTATGAGCTCAATATGCCTTGTTTATATAATTGGTTTATGCATATTAAATATTATGGCTGTTTATATTGAGCATGTGGTATTAGAAGGTGAATGTTTTGTGATTCTGCATGTCGATGTATGAATTAGTATTTACGATCATTGGTGGTATAATATGGTTCCTTACATGTGATATTGATATGCCTTGAATAATGAACAATGTTAAAGTGTGTGATTGGGTTGCTATATAAATTGTTCAATGCATGACCGACATTATGAATTTATTTATGAGTCTATCATACTATGGGTTATGTATGATGATATATATATATATATATGATGTTATTCGAAACATGATATGTTTTATGCATGACCTGCGAGAGTCAGTCTAGTGGATAGTTAGGCATGCCTAATAGAGTCTATATAAGTGTAGCTGCAGCGCCCTTTGAACAAACGGACCCTGATTAGGTCCCTGGCTGGTTCCTCACGAACCCTTTTATGTGAAATGTTTTTGGAATGTGGAAAAAGATAATGTTGCTTTTCGAATTGTGCCTGTAAGGTACATTAAATTATGTGTTCTATTGGTACCCGTAAGGTACCTTATGTGTTCGATTCGTACCCGTAAGGTACAACTCAGTTACTCGATATCCACTATTGTGAGTCAGCAGGTGTATGATTTGTTATGTTGTGTTTATAAGCATGCGATTCTGATCAGTTATGATTATAGATATGTGAGTTAATAAGTGCAGACTTATTGGCTTTCTGGAATACTGTGATTTGAATGCAATATTATATAGTTGCTTATGTTAAAGATTAATATTGTGCAGTGGAAGTGTGATTGTATTGTGATTATGTATCTATGCTCTCAGTTAGTGTATATGTATTGTAGTATGATTGTAGTATGAGTAAACTCTAGTGATTTTTGCTCGGGAATTTGTGGGCATTATGGTGTGAACAGTTAGGGTACTAGTTCTCAGGACTGGCATATGGTTATTTTTGACAAGATAATTGCATGATTAAGTTGTTATGTATCTATGCATGATGTACTTTCCAAAAGCCCGACTCCCCAATGTGCTCGATAAATGTATGCATATGAGGACCTATATTGGTATAACGATACGAATATTAGCATATAAATGTAATGATACTGACATGTAATGTATAGGTAATTGTACGCATGTGAAGCATATATGTAGTTATGCATGAACATACCTACATCTTGTATGGTGATGTATATATATATATATATATATATATATATATATGTGACACCCCCATCGCCGTCCCCGTTGGAAGGACGCCGACGGGTGCGCTACCCGACGCTCACTCATACAGACAAGCACATGCACAATGCGGAAGCACACAATCATACATAACATACATACGAAAGTACGGGTAATTAAAAACTTGACTTAACTTGTGGGCACTGACTGATCATACAATAACTCACACACACGCAGGCACTAAGCGGAAGCATAAAGCAAAAGATAAAACAAAGGAATAACTTAACATGAAAACGTACTGACGAATACATTACTCAAAAGTAATCTCAAGATTCTTACATATAATTACATAAATAAAATAATACAGAAATGCAAAAACTGAAGTACAGAAGCTTAACAAAATATAAAACTTCTAACTTCAACGTGGCCGACATTGCAAATGCGCGACTCGAACAGAACTAAACCTGCCACCTGCACGGAAAGGAAATCCGTGCTAAGCGATAAACGCTTAGTGGGGAGAACACACAAAAGTATGGACGGCCATTCACAATGGTCGCCAAGGCATAACACATTCACAATGGCAAATGCAGCATTCAGAATACATATATAGTCAAGCTTGCTTAGCAAGGGCATTAATTCGAAAATCACAACCATAACCAAATACTTATGTCAAGAATAGGCCAAAACAGACATAACACAATACACAATACAAGTATCATCATGCAGAGCCACATACAATAACACATGCATATTCCTACCATGGTATCAAATATCAGTACCTTACCGTGCGAAGTCACATGAGATTACACATGCCATAGTCATAACCAAGGACCCATGCATGAACTGACAATCCAATCAAATGCGACACAATTACCATAGGATAACGCACCCAATTATCATGCCGAGGACACTAGTTAATTAAACATACTTTTACATGTCATACACACACTAGCCAAATCCAAGGGACAACCTCCAAAGCATTACATTAATGCTGCGCAACTCTAATATATAAATATCATGCTGAAAACACTCTAATAGCGAAGACCGAAGACAGAATCACATAACATCACATTCATAGCATCACCATATAGAAAATACAGTTAAATCTTACATACTTACAGCCACACTGTTTCGGTTCACATGCTTATATAATAAAACCATGCTTGAGTCACATACAATAAATACATTAATCGAATCACATTCAAAGCATTCTGAAACTTATAACACATCATAAGACTAGTACGAATAAAGGTGTCAGGTATCCAATCATGCTTACCAATTAAAGACATACATTCCGAAGCTCAAATCTGTGTTCATATACATATAAACTGATTCCTCAAATCATTACTATGCTCATTCGGATGTTACACTCTTATAGTTATTTAAAGCAAAACAAAAGAGAACATCAAAGCACCTGCTGACTCACAATAGTGGATAACGAGTGTACTATCGCTACCTTACGGGTGCGAATCGAACTATCACCACCTTACGGGTGCAAATCGAAAACCATTTTATTTTTAAAACATTTCACAGAAAGGGGATCTTAAACAAGATCCAAAACACATTAAAAAGGATCGCGAGGATCCGAGCACAAAAAGGGTTCTCGAGGAACCAAACGGGGACCTGATCAGGGTCCAAATCATTCAAAGGGCGCTGCAGCTACATAAGACTCTATTAGGCAGGCATAACTATCCACTAGACTGACTCTCGCAGGTCATGCATAAAACAATTCACGTTTCGAATCGCACAACGCATAAATAGATATATACATCATGAACAAACCAGAGTATGACAGACATATAAATATGCTCATAAAGTCGGTCTTATATCATACAATTCCCATTGTAAAACATAATACAGTCAATACACTTTAATATTAAACAATATTCTAAAGCATGTCAAAATCAGGTATAAAAGCACTACTATGCCAATGATTATCAATACAAAATCCTAATCATGCATAAGGTGAGGATAACTAAGTATAAATCATGCATAAACCAAATTACATTTAAACATAACACTTTGAGTTTAAAAGCTAAAGCATATAATGCATTCAGACATCAACCATATTATTCAAATAAAATTAGCATAACATAATATCAATCATTCTTCATACAAGTCATTCAGGAGCATGCAATAATTCAATCAATCACATTTTAGCACTAATCATAATACTAAAGCATGTCAGGAACACATGGGGAATCATATTATGCCAATGACTAAAAACGCATCATCTAAATCATGGAATGATACAATATACTCTAAAACATGGCAGAATTATTCTTAGAGAAGAATCCGGTCAAGGATAAGCATAACATATTGCTATTCACGACTAAATTAGGCTAACCCTTCATATAAGCAAGGTAATCTATCACACAGTAGGGGGAAAAAGTCATAAAAGCATTTGAAAGTCATTTTATAAGAAAACTAGTCACTTGAGAAACAAGACAAAACAGAATAGGCCATACAAGAGCATATAAAATATGACATACATCATACAGTAGTAAAAACCCATACAGAAGAGATAAGAAATTCATTTTGGTTGAAACTGGGCTAAATCAGACAATGGGGCTGAACAGGGGTCGGTCACGAGCCATGTCAGTCTCGTGACTGACCTCAAAGGAGGGTCACGAGTCGTGACTCTATGTCACGTCTCGTGACATGCCTCAAAGGAGTCACGGGACGTGACTTTAAGTCACGCCTCCCTCAAGGGAGTCACGAGTCGTGACTCTAAGTCACGTCTCGTGACTTGCCTCTCAGGCAGTCACGCATCGTGACTGGTCACGCCTCGCGACGAGCAAGGGAGTCACGAGCCGTGACTCTAAGTCACGAGTCGTGACTTGCCTCTCACAGCGCAGTCACGCTTCGCGACTGGGAGTCACGCCTCGCGACTGCTTCCAGCCCTCCGAGAAATCACGCGTCGTGACTGGGAGGCAGAGTCACGTGGCGTGACTGGGGGTCACATCTCGTGACTTGTCTCTCTTAGGGAAGTCACGACACACACGCACACTGGAAACGGGAATTCCACCAGAATCGCGATTTCCCATTCCCAGCAAGCCCAGAATTCAAATAACTCGATAAAATCATTTTCAATCTGATTCAAAACACTACCAATCACTTCTTACCTTCCGATCGATCTTCCATACATCATAATGACATAAAAATAGCTTAATTCAACAATCAAAATAATCAAAATCATGCATAAACACATTTAAGAACATAAACCCTAAAAATTACAGTAAGTTCAAAACCTAAAATCAGTAACTTCAATTCAATCATAACATGCATTACTAACACATCTACTTACATAAATCATGCATAAATACATTCCAAAATATACTAAATTCCAAAAATCAAACAATGCAACATAATCACGACCTAAGTGAGAAGTAGGGCAGAGACATTCAAAATTCACAAACTGAAATTGAAGAACACAGAGCTCCCAAACCTCAAAATGACGATCCAAATCAGGCTTCAAGATCAATCCTCAATCCTTTCCTTGCCTTTACTTTGCTTCTTCTTATCACCAAACACTTGCACAAACAAAACCCACAATTACTCTTCAAAACCCTTACTCAACCAAAAACCAGGAGAAGAAGAAGAACATGCAGGAAACCCTAACCCAACTTACCTCTTCAAAGCAGCCTCAAAGACTTCCCAAAGGACTCCAGCTCACATACACACATCAAGGGATAAAGAGCAATAAACGTGAAAGAGAAAGAAGAGAAAAATAGGAAGACGAGAAGAAGAGAGAGCAGGGAAACACGATCTGCCTTCCCTCTCTTTATTTTTCCTCTTTTCTTCTTTTCACATTAATTGCACACACCCACCAAGACACATGGCAGCCTCCTATTGGCTCAAACCAAAATATCTTGTCTTAATGTTCTTTAGTCCTTAGGCAAATTACACTTCACTCACTAGCACAATAATTCTTACCAAAATAACTTAAATATCTTTTCAATTAGGTCCTTAGCACTCCAATTCCACCCACACACATTACCAAAATACCCTCACTTAACCCGACTTAGCATGCACATTCCGACCAGGGCTATTTTGGGGTGTGACAATATATATATATATATATATATATATATATATATATATATATATATATATATATATGTATGTATGTATATATATATACTAGGTGTATATGATATTCGTGTGTGTTATGCCTTGACGACCATTGTGGTTGGTCATCCATATTATTATGTTTGTTTTCCCCACTAAGCGTTATCGCTTAGCACAGGTTCTTTTTTCCCGTGCAGGTGGCAGGTCTGGTCCGGTTCGAGTCACACATCTGCAAGGGTTGGCCACATAGGAGCTAGGAGTTTTAGGATTTTGTTCAGCTTCTTTATTTTGGATTTTATAATTCTGTATAAAATGTATATGTAACAACATGTAAAGATACTTATGTAATATTCTGGACCATGTAAATATTTGTTGCTAAGAATTTCCTCTATTGTATCGTCTGTCTGTAACTTCTGTTGTATGGTAGTAAACTTACACATCTATATGTTTCTGCTTGGTGTACGTGCATTTGTGAAGTCTGTATGTTCTGTTGTACTCCTCAAGTTTTAAATTCTTCGGTATTTTTATACGCTTTGTATCGCTTCTGTCCGGTAACACACCTACTCGTACGGCTTCCTACTCCCTCATGGATGGGTTTGCCTACGTATGGGTTGGGGTGTTACAAGTATGGTAGAATTCTTACATATCAACACATGAATAATAGTAATAATCTAATTGATATTTTTATATCTAATATAATTCAGATAGATTTATCTATAACAGAACAAAGATTTTATTTAAAATCAAAATTACGAAAATTATTAGGTTGGATAGAAGATGATTCAGTTAATATTCATATCCATGGATTTTGTGATTTCAAATATTATAATAATAAGAAAAAAATTATATTAAATATGTTATATTTTCTTGAATTTAACTATTTATAAAATTATTATGTCCGATCCTATTCATTTTGGTATCAGAGCCTGCGGGGGAGAGGAGATAGTTTTATTTAAACTATTCAAACTGATTATTTTACCTAAGGTTGCCTTAGAAATAGTTGCAAAAAAGATAAAACTGTTGAGTAGGAAACGTTGGTTAGCCCCAAAGGCATGCATTGGTCAGCCAGTAGCCCAGGAGAGGCATAAGGTGGTCCCGCAGCTAGGTGGTCCCGTGAATACTCTCAAGTCCAATCTTCACTGTTAATTATTTTTAAACAAATTTGGTTAAGATAGTCATTATGAATAGGTTATCTAGAATTCTCTCTGATAGAGAACCAAGATCTAGTTCTAAAATGAACACTAATAATTCCTATCCCTTAGATATGAATTCTTTAGAAATTAATATAGATAAAGTTGAACAAGATTTACATAACTGGACTATTCCTAAACAGAATATTAAAACCATATATTCCATATGAACTTTTGATTTTATGTCTAATTATTCAATTAAAACTACTGAATAGACTTTGCCCATTAATAAAGAACATTCTAGCATTCAATTATTTTAAGAAGAAGCTACTAATGGTCATAGAAGAAATAAATATAGATTCTTACATATTGGTGCAGTTCAAATAGCAATTGAACCTTTATTCAGATTAGGATTAGATGTCCCTATCTTAATGTGTTTAAGAGATGCTAGATATTTAGACTTTTCAAATTCCTTACTTGCTATGGCAGAAACTAATTTAGGTAATGGACCGGTATATTTTAATTGTTATCCAGGTCTTACACTTAGTTTATTTGACAAACACTTAATGGATACTGTAGACACCGGGTCCCGAGACATCCTAGATCAGGATTACCCAATAATAAAATTAAGTGTGCCTGTTTATAGTCAAAAATGAAAGTTGGAAGTGATGGTTTCCTTGTCAAATTGATTTATTAAAAATAAATAAAAATGTGTTTTAAAAATATTTTAAAAATGTTTTAAAAATTATTTTAAGATAAAAAAAAAGTGAGTTTTGAAGTTATAGTATTTTAACAAAAATTTTTAAAAAAAATCGCGAGCATTGGCATGCGAGGCGCGCGCTGGGCGACTCCTGTAGCACACACGCGGGGCATCGCTCGCAGCGCGAGCAACTCGTTGGGCGTGCCGACGGGCGTCGCTCGCCCTTGTGCCCGCCCGAGCGTGCCCGACAGCCCCCCAATCCGTTTTTTTGCTCAATTTTGTGTTTTTCTTTGATTTTTTTTTTTGTAGAATTTACTTTTTAAAACCTTTTATTTTCCAACCCTTCAAATTCTTCAGTTCTTTTATGTTATTATGGGAATTAAACTGATCTAATTTAATTCATTAAAAATCTGATTTATTGGGTTTTATTTGGAGGTATAAAATGGATCTTTTGGGTAAAATTTAAGGGGATTTTTCTTAAGAAAAATTGGTTTTCTCTTCCTCTTCTTCTTCTTCTTCTTCTTCTTCTTCTTCTTCTTCTTTCTTCTTCTTCTTCAAGAACAAGTTCACCAAGTAGTTTTAATTTTTTAAGTTAATTCTTCAGACAAATAAATTAATTATTTATTCTTGTGAATTTTCTTACTTTTTTTTTTATAATTTTTCCTTAAGACAAATAAATTAATTATTTATTTTTGGGATAAAATTTTGTTATATATCCTATTTTTCTAAATCAAGACAAGGAGATTAATCACCTACCTTTATTCATCATATCAAAATTTGAGGGTAAATATTTTAGCCTCAATTTTTAATTTAATTTTTATTTCTAATTAATTAGTAACCATGTAGATTTTGATCTATTATATTATTTTATTTATGTTCATGTGATTTAGCCATAGATTTAATATTTTAGCATATTTCCTTTTATTCTTGTATATTTATTTGATTATTCATCTTTTGTTATTAATTTTTTTATTATTACTATTATCATCACTTTTATTCATATGTTGTTATTATTATTATTAGTATTATTATTTAACATGCTTTAACATGTTTTGTTTTTTATTTCTTTTATTTTTGTTTGTTTGATTGTTTATCTTCCTTATTGTTGATTTGTTTTATTATTATCATTATTGTGATTATTATCATCATTAATATTATTATTATCATTATTATATATTATTACTATTATTATTACCATTATTATTTTTATTTTTGTTAGTATTATTTATTATTGTTATCATTTTTATTATTATTTATGTTTTCATGCATGGTGAGTTTATTCTTGTTATCATTTGTGTTTTTTATGCATGTTGAATTATTATGTTGAGTTATTTATTTTTATTTTGTCATTTGATTGATTTGTCATACATGAGACATTTTTATTTTATTTATTTTAATTCATTTCTACATGTTACATGTTTAAATTCATTTTTTATTACTAACATTACTTTTATTTATCTTTTTTATTTCAATACTTATTTTTTATGTGTGAGTTTTTCAATGGCAAGTGGGAGCCCATGGAGGTGTGAAGATACTATTTTGGTGGAATTTATGTTTTTAGCATTTTTAGAATTTTTAGTATTATTATTATTATTATTATTATTTTTTATTTGTTTTTTTATTATGTAATTAGTAATAAATTTATTTTTTATTGCACGTTAATTAAAAAATACAAAAAAGTTTATATTAATAAATTGGGATTTTGTTAATAAAATGGGACCAATATCCTAATTTCAACCAATAAAAATTCACTTCAAAAAGGAAGAGTTAAATTTCCTCAAAATGGGACCACTCATCCCGATTTTTTCAAGTATGCCAAAAATGACTCTTCGATTTTCTAAAGTAAACATGTAGGAACCGATGTTCCTACCTTAAATAATATCCCGATTTATGAATATTTATTTATTTATTTGTGTTTATTATTTATTGCTGACTTTTATTTTGGGGGATTGTATTTTTTTGTCGCAAATCTTAAGTGCCCTTTTTTTATTTTGGGGGATTGTATTTTGTCCCTTTTTTTAGCTTGCTTTGCTATTTTACCGCTTTCTTTACTATTTTCTTCGTGCTTGTTTTGCGCTTTATTTTTTTATGCATGACCCCGTGAAAGAGAGAGATAGAAATTTAAAATTAAAAAACCCATTTATAATTAACCAAGACATTAATAAGAGTAAAGTTCCGAATCTTTCTCTAGTTTAAGACCCCCGAAGTTAGACGAACTTTCCCAATTTTTTGCAAATTGGGTGGTGACTCCAAAATACCTCAAATATGCCTAAAGGTTTCATGGGATTAGATGATCTTTCCAGTATTTTATTGGAAAGAGGTGTCCAAAATATCTCATGATTGCCCAAGATCAAAAGATACAAACCCTCTTGGGCCCGAAAAGCGGGTTCTCGGGAATCGATCGGGTTCGGCGCACGTTATAGTGGCGACTCCACTGGGGACTTTAAAACTTTTCTCCGAAAATGTCTTGATTAATAATATAATTGGGTTTTTTTTAAAATAAAATTCTATCTCTTTTCGAATAATTGCATTGCATCCATGCTAGAGCCTTAGATTATGCTAGTTTGGTCCCTTTCTTAATCTCGGTGCATTCCTTAAGCATGACCCTACGTTCACTCAATGTGGGGAAGTGTTAAGGATAATCACCAGCCCAAGCCTCATACCTTATGGTATATCAAATGAAGACCCAATCAGTCATTATGCTCGTGATGAGCTAGATCCATTGGCAGGGACCATGCTTGGGTAGACCTAAAGTATAATCACCTTCGACCAAAGCTCATATAATGGCAATAGATACTTTCACTAGGTGAAATGTACCGTAATCCCATACTTGCTACGTGGCCCATTATATATTGAACAAAATCAGTTAAATTAAATGGTCTTTTATCAAAGGCTTTCATACTCTGGTGGGCCCATCTTGATTTAATTGAGGTGTTTAAATACATAATGGACAAAAACCCATATGTATGTATATTAGGCAAGAGATGTTATGCTGCCGGCTTTTTACCGTGCACCATACACGGTAGATAAGGCCCACCTAGGAAAGAGACCTATTGACCTCGTGTGTGGGAGTGATAAGGTTGTAAGGATATATCTGCTTACATGTATTTGTCTATGCTACATCAGCACGACCATGCATTGCATTTCAATCATGCAACATTCTAACAATTTAAATCTTTCAGCCATCATAGATTCATCTAAGTGGTTTAGGGATCCCAAAGGATGGCTGAGCAGAAAACCTATCTTCGAGTTGCCAAAAAGGGTATCAGTTTGGGGTTCAGATTCACTCTCAGAGGGCATTTAGACTTTATTTTCAATTTTTTCAATAGAATGGTTGATCTTCCAAGAGAGACGGAGGTGATCTGTACTTTAATTGCTGAAGAAGTAAGTAAGAGATTGGAGGAATTTGAGAATAGTGTAATGGCCATGATGAGGAATTTGACTGCTACAATGACCCAGCCCACTGGGCAACCATTTATCACTCCTGCAGTAGGACAAGAGAAATTAGATCCGATTAAGGAGGATCCTCCAGTGATTTTACTCCCACTAATAGCTGAGCTCAAAGGGGCACTCGAACCCAAAGGGGTCGTAGATCCTGACGGTGATTTCTTTGAAGAGGACTTGGTCTCAGTAAAGGGCAAGCCACCTAAAGTTAAGGAGGCAATATGGAAGAAGATAGAAGGGAGGTTTGAAAAGTTTGAAGCCCGGACGACGGCTATTATGGAGAATTTAGTCGCTGCCGTGATGCCACCCTCTGGGCAACAGCCTATTGCTCCTACGTTGCCCCAAGAAGAGCATGATCTAGCTAAGGAAGTATGCATACCACCCACTGAGTCTAGAGGAGAGTCGCCTGTTGCTCTGTCATCTGAGCAAAAAGGCAAAGGGCATAATTCAGAGAATGGGTTTCTAGCAGTAGTACGGGGCCTGAAAAGAAGGATGGATGTCCTCAAAGAAGAAATTTCAAAGGCCAAACTTGCAACTACCCTGGCTGCTCGCAAGGAAGTCTCTGTGAACTTAGGAAAGAGAGGTCGACTGCATGGGTATAACAGCCGTGTCGGCACTTGGGGGACGAAAGGAGTATCAGTGATTAGAACAGCCCAAAAGTGTGGTTTCGGCATAGGCAGATCTTTACCTCAAGCGTTAGAGGGGAACTCGCGACCAGGTTTGGCCAGGCCAACTAGAGGTCAGAGGCAACTAAATCATCATCAGCACACTAGCTATCAAGTAGATAGTTGCCAAGCCCTAAAAGGTTAAGTCCAGGATCCCATTAATGACGAGCAGCTGGTAATCCTTGAAGGAGGGAGCAATGGCATGGAAGGAGGTAATCATGGGAACTCAAGTCTTGATGATGACAGTGCGAGAGACGTTGGAGCTGCCAAGATTTTAACCATTGGAACTACTCAAGGCTGCTATACCATCTGGGATAAGCGTTTATCTGAGCATCTCTTTCATTTCATTGAAAAGGGGAAGTTATAGCCAAAGCCTGTGAAACTCGCCAAGAGCCAAGGGCGTCTTAGCCATCGAGTGGATCAGTATTATGCCTACCATCAACATACTGGGCATGAGACTGATGGGTGCCGAACTCTATAGAAGGTTGTTCAAGGCCTCATTGATGAGGAGCTGAGAGGTGGGGAAGACGGTTCTCGTGGGTGATAATAGACCATCGACTATAACACCTGTGCTAGCGAAAATGGGAAGAAGATAGCTATTTAGATGTTCTTTTTATTTTGGAACTAGTTGATAATGACATTTTAATTCTAGTTTTTATTAAATCAAATAAATGGTTTTTGCTTATTTGTGTGATATCTCTCATGATTTAACTGTGCATAATCATGATCATGACTCATTCATATTTGACATTGATTCAACTGATGCCATTTCATTTGATCTCGAAGACTTTGGAGAACCCAAAGGAAATCTTGATAGCATCTGTAACTCCTAAAGAGAGATTAAAATTTGAGAGAATTAAAAAAAAGTGTGGAAAAGTCTTTGCCTAGACCTACGAAGACACGCCGAGAGATGATTGGAAAGCATCGAACACACTATGCCAGCATATCACGATCATGGACCAGTCACGCAGAAGCTCAGAAGACTCAAGCCAGAAGGGGCAGAAAA
Source organism: Excoecaria cochinchinensis (assembly GCA_947683425.1). NCBI lineage: Eukaryota > Viridiplantae > Streptophyta > Magnoliopsida > Malpighiales > Euphorbiaceae > Excoecaria > Excoecaria cochinchinensis. Next base: position 3,065,991 of record CANTUQ010000063.1, read on the forward strand.
GGTTAAAAGGAGAGATCTACAAGCAGAAATGGGGCCAAATTTCTTATTGAAGCATAACACCCAACTGGGTTGATCTACGATGTCCCTAATGGTTAGGAAGAGAAGTGCGTGTATGTGTAAACTATTAGGATTTGAACAAAGCCTGTCAAAAGAAAAAAAAAAAGGAGGAAAAGAATCAATATGTAAATCTGAGATCCGACTGAAAACTGTTGACATGGGGGCAAAGGAAAGTAATCCTGGAGGCAAGTTTTATTCAAATCCTGTTGATATACACATACCCGTACTTTGCCATTCTTCTTGACTTTTGAAAAGGACCAAAAGGGTTTTATTGACTTAAAATGGATACAGATTGCTCGAGCTTGGGAATAGACATCATAAGGGAGGTGTGTCCTATGGCCTTCAGCGAACAAGTTCATTGAAAGGAATCCGATTTGTCGATATGGTCTCCCTCACCACATTATGTCCAAGGATGGAAGGGCAGTTTATGGCTAAGGCTAGGGAGTTGCTCCAGAGGTATGGCATTAAAGACCACAAGTCCTCTCTGTATTGCCCTCAAATCAATGGGGCATGAGAGGCTGCTAACAAGAAGATATTGGTCAAGATGGTTCGAAATTACAAGGATTGGGCAGAGAAATGGCCTTTTCCACTTCAGGGCTAGAGAACCACTGACGGAACCTCTACAGGAGTCACCTTTTATTCCTCAATACATGGGGCAAAAACAGTACGGCCGGTCAAAGTAGAGCTCAAATCTTTAAGGACAGTCATAAAAGCCCAGATTCCGGAAGTCGACTGGGTGCGGCAACGATTGCAGCAATTAAACACGTCAGATAAGGACAGATCGTGGGATTACTATCACAGTCAGATGTATCAAAAAAACTCTATTCGATCATTCGAGAAGGAAGTCAGAAAGCACCTATTAAAAGAGGAAGATTTAATCTTTAAGCAAATGAGTCTAAATGTTCTAGATGGATGAGGCAAATTCAGACCAATGTAGGAAGGCCCATTTGTTCTTGAGAAGTTATTATCCAAGGGAGCATCATTTTCAACAGACAGTGATGGAAGCAAATATAAAAAACCAGTCAGCATCGAAAGATGCAAAAGGTTCCATGGCTAAAGACTAAAAATCAAAAGAAGAGAATAAAAGCCCCGCGGATTGAAAATCAAAAAAAGGCGGCCTTGCTAAAATTGGGCACCTCGTCAGGACGAAAACCAAAAAAAGGCGTCCTGGGCAAAAATTAGAGACTTGAGAGAAAATATCCAATTAAGAAAACCCAAGAGGGCTGATTGAAAACAGGAGTTTTGATACTTTCAAGATCCATTATGAGATTAGATGTAATTTTGCATTTTGAATCTATGTTAGATAATGATCATGTATAGAGAAATCATACTGAAATGTACACAATTTTGCAAAAAAAAAAGATATGAAACAAAGGCAATTAGACTCACGTGTTCATTATCTTCTAGTTCTTTTATAAAAAGAAAAGCATCATTCATTATTGAATGCATCTAATCTAAATAACTATACTCTGCTCTTGCCAGCCGGATGCTTAAGCTGATGGGTCCTATTATCAACCGTTGGACTGGGCACCCATATCTTGCATGCACTAGTAGAAGCAATGGGGGCAACCTCCGATTAGTTGTATAACAACCTTCACAGGCAGTTGGGTCCAGAAGCCATGGTACTTAGAGGTGAAAGTCGAAGATAAGATGCCATCTGGAAAGGATGGGAGGGGCCTCACAGCATCTTGAATTCCATATGAACTATTCTCTAATTATTTTTCGTCAGAAGATGTCTAAGCAAATTGTGCTGGTCATCCTTAAGGCAGGTTCTGATAATTGCCTTGACTTCTCTTGTAGCCTTTTTAGATTAAAAAAAAAAAGGTCGTTAGAGTTGAAAACCGTGAGTAGCTCTCTAAGCAAAAGTTAGGCCAAAGGGCAGGGTGAAAACCTGGAAACAGGCAATCTGCCCTATAAAAAAATGAAATGAATAAAAGTTGCTGGATTGGGTTGGGTCCATTTCAGGCAAAAGTTAGGCACTGGGTTATGTGAAAATCCCTAAGGGGACGCATTTTCCATAAAGAAAAGTTAGTGTGAAAATCCACAAGTGACGCACTACCTTCAAAATAATGACTTCCGATGCCTGGAGCGATAAGGTGGCATTGCTTCGGATGATTTTCCTTCAGCCAGATAAGGCATAATTCAGGACATGAGTCAGAATCCTGGGTGTATGCTTATTGACCGGGGGGCAAAGATACACACCTGACGGTTCTCTCTAAAGAGTTTACGACTCAGAGTCCCTAAGCTAAGATGCCATTTCTAGATCCTCAGGGGGCATGGTGAAGCAGCCAAGCCGTATCCTCAATGGACCCTTGACCACTCAGGACATGGTCTATCCATTTTTGCGAGCATCTACATATCATGTCATACCATTCTTTAGCAAACATCTGCATATGACCATTTACACTTGCATGCATAAGCTCTTGTATATATTTTTATGCACATAATTTTGTAGGAAACTTCTAAGTGAAAACCATCGCCCTTTGAGGATGGCACCCCCGCACTTTGTAAGTTTGGAGCAGACTCGGTGCAGCTCAAGAGAGCACTTCTCGCGTTTTGTGAGTCTGGAGCAGACTCGGCGCATCGCCATTTGAGGATGGCAGCCCCCGCACTTTGTAAGTCTAGAGCAGACTCCGTGTAGCTCAAAAGAGCACTTCCCGCGTTTTATAAGTCTGGAGCAGGATCGGTGCATCGCAATTTGAAGATGGCACCCCTCGCACTTTATAAGTCTGGAGAAGACTTGGTGCATCTCAAGAGAGCACTTCTCGCATTTTGTAAGTCTGGAACACGCTCGGCGCATCGCCATTTGAGGATGGCACTCGCACTTTGTAAGTCTGGAGCAGACTCAATGCAGCTTAAGAGAGCACTTCTCACATTTTGTAAGTCTGGAGCAGACTCGGCGCATCGCCATTTGAGGATGGCACTCGCACTTTGTAAGTCTGCAGCAGACTCGGTGCAGCTCAAGAGAGCACTTCTCGTGTGTTGTAAGTCTGGAGCAGACTCAACGCATCGCCATTGGGGAATGGCACCCAAGCACTTTGTAAGTTTGAATCAAACTCGGTGCAGCTCAGGAGAGCAATCTTTGCACTTTGTAAGTCTAAGCAGACTTGGTGCAGCTCAGGAGAGCAATTCTCGCGTTTTGTAAGTCTGGAGTAGACTCGACGCATCACCCAGAAGGATAAAAATTGCTCCGCAGTCTATATGGTGACTTAAAGAGATGATTTCATTCTCCAGGGAACAACTGGAAGGAGGCAGTCTCAGGTATGCGCTTCTTTCCCTTTTATGTTTTTGGCTCACCTAGGCACCCATGCACTAGCCTCCCCAAAATTGGGGGCAACTATAGAGACCGGATCTCGAGGCAACCTAGATCAGGATTACCCAATGATAAAATTAAGTATGCCTGTTTATAGGTAAAAATGAAAGTTGGAAGTGATAGTTTTCTTGTCAAATTGATTTATTAAAAATAAATAAAAATGTGTTTTAGAAATATTTTAAAAATGTTTTAAAAATTATTTTAAGATAAAAAAAGTGAATTTTGAAATTATAGCATTTTAACAAAAATTTTAAAAAAAAAATTGCGTGCGTTGACGTGTGGCAGCGCACTGGGGGCACGCGCGGGCGTCCCTTGCCCACAGTGTAAGCGACGCACTGGGCATCGCTCGCCCTTGTGCGCGCCCGAGCGTGCCCAACAGTCCCCCAATCCCTTTTTTTGCCCAATTTTGTGTTTTTATTTGATATTTTTTGTAGAATTTATTTTTTTTAAACCTTTTATTTTCCAACCCTTCAAATTCTTCAGTTTTTTTTTTGTTATTATGGGAATTAAATTGATGTAATTTAATTCATTAAAAATATGATTTATTGGGTTTTATTTGGAGGTATAAAATGGAATTTTTGGGTAGAATTTAAGGGGATTTTTCTTAAGAAAAATTGGTTTTCTCTCTTCTTCTTCTTCTTCTTCTTCTTCAAGAACAAGTTACCCAAATAGTTTTAATTTTTTAAGTTAATTTTTGAGACAAATAAATTAATTATTTGTTCTTGTGAATTTTCTTACTTTTTTTTTTACAATGTTTTCTTAAGACAAATAAATTAATTATTTGTTTTTGGGATAAAGTTTTGTTATATATCCTATTTTTCTAAATCAAGACAAGGAGATTAATCGCCTACTTTCATTCATCACATCAAAATTTGAGGGTAAATATTATAGCCTCAATTTTTAATTTAATTTTTGTTTTAATTTTTATTTCTAATTAATTAGTAACCATGTTGATTTTTGATCTGTTATATTATTTTGTTTATGTTCATGTGATTTAGCCATAAATTTAATATTTTAGCATATTTTATTTTATTCTTGTATATTTATTTGATTGTTCATCTTTTATTATTATTATTATTATTATTATTATTATTATTATTATTATTATTATTATTGTTATTGTTCATATGTTGTTATTATTATTAGTAGTATTATTATTTAACATGCTTTAACATGTTTTGTTTTTTTATTTCTTTTATTTTTGCTTGCTTGATTATTCATCTTATTGTTGATTGTTCATCTTTCTTATTGTTTATTATTACTTTTATTTTATTATTATCATTATTGTGATTATTATCATCATTAATATTATTATTATTATCATTATTATATATTATTACTATTATTATTACCATTATTATTTTTATTTTTGTTAGTATTATTTATTATTGTTATCATTTTTATTATTATTTATGTTTTCATGCATGGTGAGTTTATTCTTGTTATCATTTGTGTTTTTTATGCATGTCGAATTATTATGTTGAGTTATTTATTTTTATTTTGTCATTTGATTGATTTGTCATAAATGAGACATTTTTATTTTATTTATTTTAATTCATTTCTACATGTTACATGTTTAAATTCATTTTTTATTACTAACATTACTTTTATTTGTTTTTTTTTATTTCAATACTTATTTTTCATGTGTGAGTTTTTCAATGGCAAGTGGGAGCCCATTGAGGTGTGAAGATACCATTTTGGTGGAATTTATGTTTTTAGCATTTTTAGTACTTTTAGTATTATTATTATTTTTTCTTTTTATTTGTTTTTTTTATTATGTAATTAGTAATAAATTTATTTTTTTATTGCATGTTAATTAAAAAATCACAAAAAAGTTTATATTAATAAATTGGGATTTTGTTAATAAAATGGGACCAATGTCCTAATTTCAATCAATAAAAATTCACTTCAAAAAGGAAGAGTTAAATTTCCTCAAAATGGGATCACTCATCCCGATTTTTTCAAGTATGCCAAAAATGACTTTTCGATTTTCTAAAGTAAACGTGTAGGAACCAATGTTCCTACCTTAAATAATTTTTCGAGTTATGAATGTTTATTTATTTATTTATTTGTATTTATTATTTATTGCCTGATTTTATTTTGGGGGATTGTATTTTTTTGTCCCAAATCTTAAGTATCCTTTTTTATTTTGGGGGATTGTATTTTGTCCCATTTTTTTTAGCTTACTTTACTATTTTACCTCTTTCTTTACTGTTTTCTTTCGTGCTTGTTTTGCACTTTATTTTTTTATCCATGACCGCGTGAAGGAGAGAGATAGAAATTTAAAATTAAAAAACCCATTTATAATTAACCAAGACATTAATAAGAGTAAAGTTCTGAATCTTTCTCTGGTTTAAGACCCTCGAGGTTAGACGAACTTTCCCAATTTCTTGCAAATTAGGTAGCAACTCCAAAATACCTCAAAGGTGCCTAAAGGCTTCATGGGATTAGATGATCTTTCCAATATTCTATTGGAAAGAGGTGTCCAAAATATCTCATGATTGTCCAAGATCAAAAGACGCAGACCCTCTCGGGCCCTAAAAGTGGGTTCTCGGGAATCAACTGGGTCCGGCATGCATCACAAAAACCTTAACCTTAACGGTTGAAACAAAAAATTTAAATGTTAAAGAAGATGTTAAGGCTGTAGCAATAATTTACAGGGTGTATTATAAGGTTATGACCACTTCAATAAATCCTAGGTCAGTAAATTCTTTAACTAGAAATGAAACTATAATTTTTGAAGGAAATAGAGCTCACTCTAATATTCAAATACCTAAAAGATTAAAATGGGAAGAAATTACTAAGTCAACAAGATGCAACCTACAAGAAGTAAGTGAACCTAGGCTGTTAGACTTAGATAATCAAACCTCAAGGATAATAGAACATACCGATAGATCTGTAGATATAGATTTTTCAAATACCCCTCAGATTGGAAAACAAGCAGTATATTCTAATAATAGGCCTTCTACTTCAGCTAATACCATACAAAGGACTACTTCAACTAGAAATCTAGATATAAGAGGTATAGATTTTAGAGGAATTATACCTAGACCTATTTTCACAGATGAAAATGAATCTTCAGTAAGCCCAACTAGATCTCAAATAGAAACCTTTTCTCAACTAAATTTATAAAAAAAATGGCATTCGAGATAAACAAAGAATTTCTTAGGGCAGATTTAAAGGCATAATATAATAAAGAAAAGAGAGAATGGTATTTTAGTAATTTTCCTCAAAATGAACTAGAGCAATTTAGGAAAATATGGTATAAAGATATGGAAAAACAAAAGGTTAATATTCCTTTATTTTTAAAAAAGGAATTAAAAATGCTTAGTAAAGTAGGAAAACTTTGGAACCTAGCTGATGATGAAAGAATAATCTCTATACATCCTCCACTAGAAAATATAATATTTAATAAAAATGATCAGGAATATATAGGAATGCCTTTTGTGGACCTAAAGAAGGAAGACTCTACAGATAAAAGGGTACAATAGATAATACTTCAAAATGACTTTACTAATCAAACTTTAGAAATTATAGGAAATCAGCTTAATAGAATAGAATCTGTAGTACAAAGATCCTATCAGATTGAACCTATAGCCACTAAACCATTGGTTCTAGAAGAAAAACCTTTATTTAAACCTTTTATATTTACTGGACCTACTATTAATTTAAATAAAGAAGAATCTATATGTGTGTGTGTGTGTGTGTACACATATATATATGTGTGTGTGTGTGTGTGTGTGTGTGTGTGTATGTATATATATACATACATACAGATATACATATATATATATACACACATATATATGTATGTATGTACGTACATACATACATACATACATACATACATACATACATACATATATATATATATATATATATATATATATATATATATATGTATATATGTATATATATATATATATATATATATATATGTATATGTATATGTATATATATATATATATATATATATACATGTGTGTGTGTGTGTGTGTGTGTGTGTGTGTGTGTGTAAAAAGAAATAGCAAAATCGCCTTCTCCCGCTCCCTTAACCTTTCCCTTCACCCTCCCCTGCCTCACCGTGTCCTCCCTCCCTCCACCCCTGTTAACCCTACTGTCTTCCCCCCTCTTCAGGTCTAACATCAGCCCCATTCTCCACTGAACTCCGAAAGGCGGCTTGATGGTAGGTTCAGAGCTGCTTCCTTGGAAAAGGTTGAGCTCCCAAAAAATGACCCCAAAATATATAGGCTGTTTGTAAACAACCTACCTCCCGATTGGCCTAGCTTCGATCTCAGGAAAATCTTCTCTTGGTTTGGTGAAGTGGGCAACGTGTTTATATCAAAAAGAATAAGTGTGAAAGGCACCAAATATGGCTTTGTCAGTCTATTAGCTTCAAAAAATATAGATTTAATAATCAAGAAAGTTGACAAATCTTGGCTCAGTAAGCACCAACTTCAGGTGAACCTTGCACGCCAAAACCTTAAAAATCCTAGACGTCGGGAGGAGTTTAATGTCAAGCCCAGGATGATAAAAAATCCAAGCAAGAGAGATGATTGGACTTATGCGAAGGTTGTAGCATCGAGCTTGATCAATGTAGATGGTAAAAGACATGATACATACAGAAACATGACTCCGGGCTCTGTTAACTTCAGCTATATTATGGCTGAGGAGGAGAAAGATTAGTTAGGCAGAAGCTTGGTTGGTTGGCTCTACCATGCATAAAACATAATTAATATTCAAGACATAATGTTAGCTCAAGGCTATTTTAACTGTGATTGCAGATCGATGGGGGCTAACATGATGCTTCTTACTTTTCCCTCAAGTAAAGATAGAGATGACATTCTAGAGGCCGATCTGGATTGGTTAGGGGAGTGGTTTGAAATGGTAAAACCTTGGGGGCCAAATGATTTTTGCAGGAAAAGATTTACATGGGTCAGGTTTGATGGATTTCCTCTCAATGCATGGAATCCAGCATTTTTCTCCACAATTGTTGCTCTGTTCGGGAATTTCATATGTTTAGATGACAACACTAAGAGGAAGATTAGTTTGGATCTAGCTAGACTTTTAATTGCTACCTCTCACTCAACTGCGATTAATGAGGTCTTAAAAGTGAGAATTGATGGCATTGTCTATCCATTTAGAATCTCAAAAGAACCTTCCTCCTTTTGCCCATCTCTTTTCAAGAAAAGCCCTGTTACACAAGCTAATTCATTCGATCGTAGGAACATCCGGCAATCAGAGACTGAGTGCGGTGAAGACTCCTTTTCCCTAAGGAGCAACAAGTGCACCTCGAAAAGTGTGAGCTACAACTCTTTTGTGGTGGCCATCTCCTGAGACATCGGCTGTGACGTGGGAATGGAAGATGGCAATCTGAACAGTCCCTCTTCTCCCTATAAAAAACGATGCATTAGGGGAAATCCAGATTCTTCTTTGAAACACTCTTCAAGTCAGGGGAATACCTTGGAGCCTGGCCCTAGTACACCCAAGAAGCCCAATGATGCTGAGCCCAGTATAGGTTTGCTGAATGGGATGGATCTTGTTCCTTTTGTGGACAGTAACTCTCCTTTGGATGACAATAATAGGCCCAATCTAAATGAAGTGGTAGTTCAAATCCCTACCAACCGAAAATACAGACCTGGTCTGAAAGGTAAAGGGAAAAACATCAAAACCAAAAGTGTCCAATCCTTTTTCACTTTAGACTCAATTAAATCCTCCAATCAATTTCCCAATCTGACTAAGAGTAGAAGGAAAAAGACAAAGAGGAATAACCCGCTAGCCCCCCTCCTATCGTTCCTAACTTGGAAGACAGATGTGCTTTGGGGGTGACATTGCAGACTTATCAATTTCAGATGGGTGCATCAGGAATGTCAACAACAGAATTGATAGGGAGACAGATGTAGATTTAATTTCGCCATCAGAAGAGGCCTTGAAGGTGTTAGAGGTGGCTGACATGCTAGGAGTTATTGTTCTTGAAAATAGGGAGGCTCTACTGAATTCTTTAATCAGGCTCGAGGAGGAAGAGAGGATTCATTGCGAAAAGCAGCAGTAAGTATGCTTCGGCCAGAGGGCACATTGAGGTCAGTAACTGGGCTGTTTTACTTTCTTTCTATTTATGATTTTTTTTTATCATGGAATATTAGAGGGCTGAATTCTATAGTTAAAAAGAGGTTGTTCTTATCACACATTAAAAAATAAAAAATAGATATGGTTCTTCTCCAAGAAACTAAAATGCAAGATACTCAAACCAAAGATATTACACCTCTTTAGGGTAATAAGGCTTTTGAGTGGGCTTCTTTGGATGCAATTGGTAATAGTGGTGGAATATTAATCACTTGGTCCTCCACGTTTTTTCAAAAAACTCTTATGAATTTGGGTCATGGTTGGATTGCTGTTAATGGGTTGTTAAAGGACCAGAATATGCAGTGCTATATTATCTCTATCTATGCACCTGTGAATTTGTACGAGCAGGGTACACTGTGGTCGGAATTGGAACAAATAATTGACAATGAGACCCCATCCCTTTTGGGTGGTAACTTTAACATTGTTCTTAGTAGTGAAGACAGATGGAAGGGTAATCTAAATTCTAAAGACAAGAACTTCCAGGACTTTGTCCACAGAATGGGGCTTATTGATATTCTTCTCCATGGAAGGAAATTCACTTGGAGTAATTCCACCAGCTGCAGTAGAATTGATCACTTTTTAGTTAATAAAAAATAGCTTCTGCTTGTCAAAGAGTCATCCCAAACTTCTCTCTCGAGGAGTGTTTCTGATCACTGCCCTCTGTTATTAAACTGTTTAAGTGTAAACTGGGGTCCCAGGCCGTTCAAATTCCTGGATGTATGGTTGCAGGATTCTGAATTTCTGAATAAAGTTCGAACTTGGTGGTCTGAAATCAACTCTTCTCATTTAAACAATCCTCATCTGAAATTTAAGCTGCTCAAGAAGTGTATAGTCAACTGGAATAAATCGTCCTTTGGATATGTTGACCTATTTCCAGGTTGATGAAGGAAATTGATGATCTAGATCGGGATCTTGAATGTGAAGACCTACATGAGGTCATTAGGAAATTTGTGTACTCCAAAAGAACTTCTTTGGTTAATCTATTATGGGGTAAATAGAAAGCTAGAGAGATTATGTGGAAGCAAAAATCCAGAATTAGATGGCTCAAAGAGGGAGACCGAAACACCAGGTTTTTTCACCTCTCTGCCACCATTAGGGGCTGCCAAAACTACATTGTGAGATTGGAAAATGAAGCTGGATCGGTTACTAATCCTGAAGGAATTAAAAATGAAGTCTTTAATTTTTTTAAAGACCTATACAAAGAAAATAATCTCAATAGACCTTACTTCCCAGCAAATTATTTCAAGAAGCTCTCAGACACAGCAACTAGTTATCTAGAACAACCTGTCTCTTTGGAGGAAGTCAAAGCCACAGTTTAGAGTTGTGATAGCTCTAAGGCACCTGGACCAAATGGCTTTAATTTTACCTTTATTAAAGCGGCCTGGGACACGATTGGCATGGATATTTTTGATATGGTTAAAATGTTCTTTTCTAATGGATCTCTCCCTCACGGAACCTCTTCATCCTTTATTGCTTTAATTCCTAAAATTGAGTGAGCGGTGCATCTTAAAGATTTCTGACCAATTAGCTTGGTGGGCTGTTTATACAAAATTATTGCTAAATTACTAGCCAACAGGCTCAAAAATGTTATGGGAAATGTAATCTCTGAGGAATAGTGTGCCTTTAACAAAGGAAGGCATATTCTTGATGGAGTTCTTGTGGAAAATGAAATCATTCCCTCTTTGAAAACTCTCAATAGAGGTGGTATCCTGTTTAAGGTAGACTTTCATAAAGCCTTTGATTCTATAAGTTGGAATTATCTGGATTCTGTAATAGAGCTTATGAATTTTGGAGCCAAATGGAGATCCTGGATTAAAAGTTGTATTAGTACAGCAAAGGTATCTATTCTAGTTAATGGATCACCTACTCCAGAAATTCAACTCTCTCATGGCTTGAGGCAAGGAGACCCCTTATCACCCTTCCTTTTCCTTATTGCTGTAGAAGGATTATCTGCGCTCATTAAGAGGGCCACTGAAGTTAATTTGTTTGTGGGAATTAAGATTCTTCCCAAAGACTTGGATGCCCTAAATATAACCCATATCTAATATGCAAATGATACGGTAGTGTCCCTTGATCCCGATTTGGATAACATTCTACACTTGAAAAGAATTCTCAAAGTTTTTACTATCATCTCCGGCCTCTCAATAAATTTTCATAAAAGCTTCTTAATAGGTGTGAATATGGATCTTGGATGGTTGTCAGAATGTGCTAAGTTGGTAAGATGCAAAGTTCAGCAGCTTCCTTGCTCTTATCTCGGGCTTCCCCTTGGTGCTAACCCAAGGAAAAAAGACACTTGGAAGCCGATAATCAATAATTTCCATCATAAATTGGCGGGGTGGAAAGGGAGGCATCTCTCATTTGCGAGTCTCCTAGCCCTTGTTAAGGCTACCTTGATGAGTTTGCCCAATTATTCTATGTCTCTCTTCAAGATGACTGTCTGTGTTCTTAAATCATTAAACTCTATCATTCGTAAATTTTTTTGGAACGGATGTCATAGCAGGAAGGCCTTCAACAGAATCAAATGGGATGTCATTTAGCTGCCAAAGATCTATGTGGGCTTGGGGTTGGTTCTATTGCCCATAGGAATCGTAGCTTGCTATTCAAATGGTACTGGAAGGTAAAATCTGATTTTCAAGAAATATAAGATTAAAAGATGTCTTATTCCATCAAATATCTCTAACTCTAAGGCCTCGATAATTTGGAAAGACATTGATCTAATCAGATCTGCTCCACCTTTCAATAACAGCTTAGCAATTGATCTGGGGAATGGATCATTGTGTCTTTTCTAGTATGACATGTGGATCATCAAAGTTTCGCTTAAAGATAAGTTCGCTCGATTGTTCAAAATCTCGTTACTGAAAGATGCGCTAGTTAAAGACTGTGGCTATTGGTCTAGAGGTACATGGTATTGGAATCTCAAATGGAGGCGTAATCTCTTGGCCTGGGAGCTTGCCTTGCTTAATGAATTAATGACCATTCTTAACGCCTTCTCACTCTCTTTGGGTCAACCAGATAGGAAAGTCTGGATACACGATTCTCACGGGAGATTCTCTATCAGTTCAGTAAGCTTGTTGTTATTTAAATCTTCCCATGAGGCTGTTAATTTGAAGCACTTCTCTTGGATCCTGTGGAAGAATTTGGCACCACCTAAAGTGGAACTTTTCTTTTGGATGTGCTTGATGGAGATTATCTGGACCAAAGCCTTTCTTGTGTGTCGAGGAATTTTAAATCCTCAGGATAATCTATGTCCTATGTGTAAGAAATCTTCAAAGGACTCTAATCATCTGCTTGTTACCTGTGACATCTCATCTAGGTTATGGTATAAGCTTTGTAAATGGTGGGGGCTGGCCTTTTGTATTCCTAGAACTTTCAGAGCCTTTGTTGAGCAATGGGACTGCTTGGTTACTGGCAGCATGCAGCTTAAGGTATGGAGTATCATCCTCTTATCTGGGATTTGGACCATTTCGTTGGAAAGGAATGCAATTATATTTTCTGGAAAATCATTAGATCCAGATGCCCTTTTTCATCTTTGTTTGGCTCGGTCCTCCTTTTGGCTCAAAGCTCATAAAGGTCTGAATGCTTTGTGGGGTCAGAATTTGCTTTTGGCAGCTGATGGAATTAAACAATTTTGGCATTCTTGTCGGCCCAAACCCAAAATTTTCTGGTCGCCACCCACTCCAGGCTCCTTAAAATGGAATACTGATGGTTCGTCCTTTAGCAATCCTGGCCCATCCAGAATTGGTGGGGTATTAAGGGACTCCTCTAGTCTTATCATCTGTTTATTCTCCTATAATGTTGGTGTGTCTAACTCGGCAGTTGCTGAAATTCTGGCTGTTCGTAAGGCCCTTCAAGTTTCAGTTGACTTCATTGTTAGTCATAATTATGATGTGTACTTTGATGTATATTCTTCTTCTGTTGTTTTTTGGTTGCAATCCTCAAATGGTCAGAGGCCATGGAAACTTGGCTACATCTTGAATGATATCAAGAACCTGGTGTACAAAATAAATAAAGTCTCTTTTGTGCATATAAAAGAGAGAACAATCATCTTGCTGATTCTCTGGCAAAACAAGATGCCTCCAGAACGGAAGATTTTTTGGCATGGTTATAGCTATCTACTTGTAGCTGATTTAGAGATCTTTGCTTTCTTTGTTGGGGAGAGTAATTTGAATCTCTGATTTTGAATTCAGCTACGGTTCTTTGGGCCTGATGGATGGGTGTTGTGGTTTCCTTTTACTGGGGTTTGATGTTTGGGGTTGACTCTGGAGGCCTACCTTTTTTGAGGTTGCTAATCTACCCTGGGGGCATGGTTGGTGGTGATATTGATTTTATTAGCTGGTTTGGGGCGGTCTTAGTTTTCTTCTTCACATGCATTATTTCCTGTGTAATTGGGCATTGAATATTTGGCTCTTCAGTTATGCTGGGTTCGAAATTATATTTTTAGGGACTGGAATGGGCTCTTTTTTCCCCTCTATGCTGGTGTCCAACCTTCTTGGCTTTTTTTCCCTCTATCCTGTATTTTTATTTTATGGTTCTTGAAATAAAATTCCGCTTATAAAAAAAATGTGTGTGTGTATATATATATATATATATATTAAAAGGAAAATTCTATATTCAAGGATTATGTATTGTTGTAAATTAATATTGTATTCATTATTTAATTGCCATACCTATATTAATGAACACTGCCAAACTATGTTGTTAATGCTAACATTTTGGGTTAATATAGAATTGGTAATTAAAGTTTAGATGTAATAATAATAATAATAATAATAATAATAATAATAAATTAAATTGAAAATCATATTAAAAATCTAATATCTTTAGCAACGGAATAGCGATAAATTTTTCGTCACTAATAAATTTATAATATTTACGGCGACTAATTTTAAGGGTTATTTATGGAATTTATCCATCACTATTTTTAGCGACTGTTTTACATTTTGGTCGCAAAATTCCTTGCGTTGGAGCTATTTATGACGGTTAGTCATGGCGTCGCTAAAATTAATTAGCAACGGAATTTGCACTATTAGCAATAGAAATTGCCATTGCTAATTCCCTATTTTTTTTGTAGTGTAATTGAAATAGAAAATGGAGAAGATGATGGATAAGAGAATGAAGAAAATGAATCAAACTTACCAATTTAATTTGAGTTTATAGCTTAGTTGCAAATCAATTCCCATCAATTTCTTAGCTGGTATTTCGTGTGAATGAGAAGGAAGGAAGATGGAGATTTCCAAATGCATTTTTGTTTCCAACATCCACCGAGATGGGTTTTATATGGCCTCTTTAATTTCTAACATTTAACCAACTAGGTACCATGTGGAAAGCAACCCACACATACAGATTTTTATATTCAATTATCTTTTTTTTTAATTATCCCTTAATTCCATTTAGCATCTAATTAGACCTCCTTTAACACATTTAGCCCAAACATAATTTCATTTAAACATATCACACATGATTTGACATTTTTACAAATTTATTGCGTCTTTTAAAATTAATTCCAATTACTTCATTTTGACGTGACAATTACATAATCATGCAAATTTTATTACCCTAGGCATGCGTAATATTACTAGGGTACATTTTGGGGCCTTATATTCATAAAATAAAATTGAATTAATATTAAGGACCAATGTCGTAAAGCCCAATTCACCTAATAATGGTCTAATATCCACCAAAATTTATCTTTTGATGCATACAATAATCTTAAGGTCATAATTTTTGTTTTATATCATGTCATGACATGGTAAAATAGGATTAATTGGATAATGTCTTGAACACAAATAAAGAGAGATAATGATAATTAAAACCTAAATGGATCTCTTAATAAAATATCAAAGACATAAATAAGAGAAGATTCAAAAACCATAAAATCTCTGAAAAGGTTTCATGTTTTCAATTTTAACCCTTCTGGTGGTGACTTTAATTTGTTATCTAAAGCATAAAACTGCCTCATAGGAGGGAGCATTTGGTTCTAAAGGCCCATTATCGATGTACTTATGATGGGTGTCGAAGCCACCAAAAATAAATACCTCAATTATCCTATTAATTAAATTGTAAATAAGACAAGAAAGGGTCAATTCTACATAGACTAGCACCGAATTAATTTCAAATAACCAGAATTTTAACAATAAAAATAAAAAGGGGGAGTATTCATGAACTAAAAATTTAAAAATGCTAAATTAAAGAAATAAATAGACAAACAATAAATTGATTAAAAGAAATTCAATATGTGACAAATTCCAGTTAAAGATATTCGCAGCACAGGCTTATTTCAAACGATCATTGATGAAAGAATAAATCTAAAAATCAAATAATGGGCTAGTTATAGCTGTCGGCTTCGCGCTCCCGACCTGATCTTTCCGTATTAATGAATCAATCAAGTAAGACTATAATTAATTCCTAGCTAACAAATAACCCTTAGCACGCGCAAGAATTTAATTTATTGACAACATTAAGGAATAGAAAGACCTAACCTAAGCCAACAGACCTCACGCGAGACCGATTTAGACCAAATCATGCATTTACTCAATTTAACAACCCTTCTGAGGAAGCTACACTAATTGCAACTTGTTGTTGACTTCACTAAATAATTACGGATTCAACAAATTCAACTAGCAATATGTTATTTAATTAAATGAACAACGGCGCCTCATTGAACATAAAATAAATAATAATCGAGATATGGTTTCTCTAAACTTTAGTAAATAACATGAACATTATAAGTAATAAAGAACAATAAACAAGCACAACAATCTCACGGTGAATAAAAACCTGGCTTTGAATTAATCTTTAACTAGAACAAGAGTAATTTAGCCACACATGGCCATGGAAATTCACAAAATAAAATAATAAAAATAAAAATTACTTCCTGTTACAGTCTTGAGAAAAACACAGATGAAGAAGAATTAGAAGAGATGTCACTATTCACGTTTTTCCCTAGCTAAATAGGAATAAAACCTAGATAAGTTAGGAATGTCATTAATTCCTATCCAAACTTTAAAAATAAATTACAAATATTAAATGTAATATTATCTTCCTAAAAACACTGCTTAATATCCCCTAAATCATGGTCTAATTATCCCCAAAAATCTGATGAAGCATAGCTAGCGGCTAGGGCAACTTCGGATTAAAAATATAAAAACTGCACTCTGTTGTCGTGCCTCGACCATTAGCCTTGGGCAAGGTAGCTCCTTACCCTTGCCCCTTAGCCTTGGGCAAGGTTAAGCCCCTTAACCTTGGGCAAGGCTAAGCCCAAAATTAGCTCTCTGCTTCCAATTTTCTTGAATTTTTATGGTTGCTCCAAATTAGCTCCAATTTACTTCCTTTTTACCATTTTGATCCTACAATGACAAAAAATCACAAAACAAGTAAAAATTACTAATATAAGCTAAAATTAGGTGTATCAAAGTGAAGAAAAACAGGCTAAAACATGCAACATTAGACACTTAACAAATTCCCCCACACTTATCCCATGCTTGTCCTTAAGTATAAATTAGACCTCAATCACAATCCTTTCAAAAGTTCATTCACCCAAAATCAAATTCCAATCCCATAAGTTCTAACTAAATCAAAAAGCAAGGTAAGATAGAGATAGAAGTCCAAAATAATTTACCACAAAGTCATATCAAAACATGGATTTCTCAACTACCTTTTCAAACTAGAAACAACAAGGTTTATAAACATTAAGTCATGCAAGAATTTTGTCTCACTTAAATATCAATACATAAAAGAGAACTTATCAAACCAAATTAAACACCAAACTTCACATTTTTATTAGATGAAGGGACTAGAAAAATCAGGAAATTTATTTCATATATATATTTTTTCTTAACTTAGCTCAGACTGTAGTGGACGCGATAGTACCCGGTTTTGACCTGCATACACCCTATTTTTTCAGCCTCAGAAAGATCAAAATGCTTACAATGAATGTAGAGATCCTTTTTACGCGAGAGAATCCGGTTCTGACCCGCATACACCCGGTTACTCATATCACATAATTCAAAGCGGCTACTAGCTCTACTCATAACCACCTTTTAAGCGGACATCGGAGTAAAATTTATTGCAATTTCACCTTTTATATATATATATATATATATTCCTAATAACCAAGTCCTTCAATCTAAAAACTTGCAACATCAAACAAGTGTCCAATAAGGTTTTAACACGTTTCTAAAATGCAAAGAATCAATTTTTAGAACATGCAAAAATTATATTTCACCTTAAAAATTAAACCTTGATATTTCTAATTCAAAAGGTAATTAAGACTACCATAAATTGTATGAAAATGAGTAAATAATTATGAACACTACTCAAACTTGCCTAACAAATTAATGAGTCAAAAACTAAATGATTTTGGAATTGATTTTAGACAAATTCCTTTCCCTAGGATTGTGAATGCAGCTTAATAAATATTAAAGAACAAGAGGGATGCATACTTGAACAGGGGGACAAGTTAGAAAAGTTTGCTAAGAATGACAGCATTTTTGCATAGAAATCATGCCCAATACATCAATTTAGTAAAGCCAGAATATTCCAAGTTAAACGCCAACCAAAACTTATGTGCAATTCTGCTAAAAATGGCTACAAAAAATACTCCATAGGAGCAAATGTATCTAGATTTTGCACAAAATTAACTTATTAAACAGGATTGCAGCATAAGAATTCAACATTAGAGCATTAAAACAAAAGGGCCAAATCATTTAAATCAACCAACAGAATTTTCTTTCACAAATTTTTGGACAATTCAGAGTTTTCACTTGTCACATAAAAAATTTGCACAAAATTCATAAAATTCTTGCATAAATTCAGCCAATTAAACACAATTTTAGCAACAAAGTTTAGTTCAAAATTATCCAAAATCATTAACAACAAAGCAGCATCAATTCATGTAAAAAATTCAGCAAAAATTCATTACTCAAGCAGCAACCAAACTGACATTCTTTACTCAAGCATTAACAAAATCGACATCAAAGCAGCATCATAGCATCACACCAACAATCATAAACACAGCATCCAAAATCAATATAATCACACAGCACTTCAAATTCAACCCCTCCCCCACACTTTCTCCTCGCATTGTCCTCAATGCGGAATTTCACACAAACGTGGGGCAAAGGGCAACAAAAAAGTAAAGGAAGAGGAGGAATACTGCCCTAGTGGAGGAGGTAAGCAGTCGACAATCACTAAAGTGCTGGGGTGGGGTGGTGTGAACCCCACAAGTCGGAAGTAGGCTTGTACGTTCTTGTGCAATTACTGAATAGTGGTGGTGAGCTGAACCAGTGCTGTCTCTAATCTATGTAATCGCTCCATAGCATCCGAAGGCAACATGGAGGGCATTGCTGCTGCAGGGTCGTGAGATGTAGAAGCACCAGGTGTCGTCTTGCTTTGCTTCTTGAAAAATAGCTCCTCAAAACTAGCAAGCCTACCTGCATCCATAAATAAAATGGCTCCACCTTTCCCACACTTAAGCAAGCGTGATTTATCCAGTAAAATTAAATCCATTGGAGGCATATCACAAGATTTATGCATATTTGTGGTGCTTAAATCAACTAAACCATTTTGGACAGCTAATAAAGTGATCAAAGACCCTAAAAATAATTTCTTTGATTTAAGGGTTAGCTTTTCAAATTTAAGTGCAAGCTAATAGCCTAAATTCACCTTTTTATTATTGAGCATGCACCACATGAAGAGCAACTCTGCCTTGGTGACAACTGTGGTGTCGTCATTGCGGGTAGAGTAGTTAAATGCTAAAAATCGGTGAATTAGACGTAAAGCAGGACTTTGAATTAAAAATGCCTTTGATTTGCCAGGTAAAAATGCAATATCAGACAATCCAGTTAATGATCTTTAAACTTCAAAATCATCAAAATCTGGTGGATAATCACAAAGCATGTCAAGATATTCATGGGTCTTAGAATATGCTTCATCAATGAATCCTAGCATGATGTTAAACCCAGTAACAGAACAATATGTAAATTGACCCATCAAACTATAAGTGATCGCCAAAGGTGAGGTTAAACTAAATGTATGCCCCTGATGGTCAAATTCAAACATGCTATAGAATTCTCTAACCAAAGCATCATAAACAGAATAATTCAACAAAAAGAATTTGCGCCACCCGATTCCATCGGTTAGATCAAAAACTTCATCATGAATATTTAAGGCATGCAAAGTAGGCTCATCACTACATTTACTAGGTATAATCTCATTGTCTTCAAGCAAATAAAATTGAGTGCGATGTATTTCTTTATCAAATGCTAAATTACCTTCGAGGTCGCTCATAGTTGGTGAAAATTTGCTCTTACCTTCTGCCATGTGAACTCATTTTTATGGGCGAAGAGGTGAGACTTCGTCTCCACCCTTTTCCATTAGTTCTGCTTGAGGTGCTGGTGGAGGCGACTAGGGAACATCGCCATCATCATCATCATCACTGCTTGTTTCAGGAATCTCTGTTTGTTGGGATTTAATGTGATTGGTCCCTTGCACTTTGGAGCTGCTGAGGAAGATGTAAGTCGTTGGCTTCGACGTGGTGCCACGGTGGGTGTGCAGCTTACGTCTCTTGGTGCGACGGTTTATGGATCCACGCGTGGTGGTGCGCTAGTGGGATCTGTAGGCGGTGGTGGTGAAGAGGAGGGCAGAGGTGGGGAAGCACCATCGGGGGCGTCGGAGCTCACAAATTTGCCACGTAGTGGCTTCGGAGGAGCGACTCTTCAAGTAGACCATGGTGGGGCTCGCCTTAGTGGAGATTTGATGCATGCGGTGGAGGTCGGTAGGAAGTAGCGCTCGCGAGGATCTGATGTCGCGTCTGGGTGGAAGTGGTGTCGCGTTAGAGGGCTGATGCGCGGTGGAGGCCGGTGATGAGATCGGTGCATTGGTGAGCGACGGTGGCTGGCTACGGAGGAGATCATGGCTGCTGGAGGGTGCACGACGGTTGGGCTGGTGGATCGGCGGTGGCTATGAAGGTAAAATTAAAAAAGGAGTAATTAAATCTATTAGGTTAAAAGGAAAAAAAATAGTAAACAGGTTAAAAGAAAATAACTTAATTGAATTAAAATAACACAATTGAGTGAAAATGGAAACCCATGTGAGGATAAAGGCCCATGAATTAGAATAATATAACCTAATAAACCTACTAAAACCCAAAATAAAATGAAAATGGCCTATAATTGAAAAGAAATAATTCAAAATTCAGCTAAAATTCCATTGAAACCACCATTAACTGCTTATTGCTCATGAAAATGACATTAGATTGCTTTAACCAGTAAATTCTTAAAGCCCAAAAATTGTCCAACGCTACCCTTCTCAAAATTGCCAAGTGCTTACCAACACTACTTGTGAATTCAAAGATAGATGAAGTTAACCACGAGAAGGAAAACAGGAAGAAGAAGGCAGTAAATTAAAATAAAATGAATAAAATTGAATTAAATCTAAATAGTATTTGCTTAGCCTTGAACAAGGCTAAGAAGTGGGTTGCCTCCCAAAAGCGCCTTTCTTTAATGTCTTTGGCTAGACGTTCTTGGTTTCAAACCTCTCCCACAGGCAGAGCCAACTGAGTCTCTTCATGTCCTTCAGCTAAAAATCCATCATAAAAGGGTTTGAGGCGATGTCTATTAACATTAAAAAATTTTTCATTCTCCAAACTCTGTATTTCAACTGCACCATGAGCAAAAACTTTAATAACAACAAAAGGTCCTAACCATCTGAACCTTAATTTTCCTGGAAATAATTTCAAGCGTGAATGAAATAATAAAACTTTCTGTCCTATTTGAAATTCTTTCCTAGAAATCATTTTGTCATGGAACCTTTTTGTTTTCTCCTTGTAAATTTTGGAACTCTCATATGCTTCATTTCTTAATTCTTCCAGTTCTTGGAGCTCTAATTTACGTTTTTCACCTACTGTATTTAACTCCATGTTGCATCTCTTTATAGCCCAAAATGCTCTGTGCTCCAGCTCTACCGGTAGGTGACATGGTTTGCCATACACCGGCCGATACGGGGACATGCCTATCTGTGTCTTGTAGGCAGTCTTATAAGCCCAAAGAGCATCTTCTAGTTTCAAACTCCAGTCCTTCCTATTCGGATTCACCATTTTCTCCAGTATAGATTTTACTTCTCGATTAGAAATTTTAGCTTGTCCACTGGTCTGAGGGTGATAGGTAGTCAATAATCAATGTGTAACTCCATACTTTTTCAATAATGCATCCATGATTTTGTTACAAAAATGTGTCCCTCTATCACTTATGAGCACTCTTGGGATGCCAAACCTGCAAAATATATGATTTTTGATAAAATTTACCACAGTTTTGGCATCATCAGTCCATGTGGTCTTAGATTCGACCCATTTAGAAATATAATCTACTGCAAGTAAAATATAAGTATTTCCAAAAGAAGGTGGAAAAGGCCCCATGAAATCAATGCCCCACACATCAAATATTTCACAGATTAATATAGGTACGAGTGGTATTTGATCTCAATGTCTGAGGTTAGCTGTTCTTTAACACTTGTCACAAGACTTACAGTATAAATACGCGTCTTTAAATAAATGAGGCCAAAACAAACCACATTCTAAAACTTTTTTAGCTGTTCTTTTCGGACCAAAATGACCTCCACATGACTTGGAGTGACAGAATTGCAAGATAAACTGCACTTCACTGTCAGGAACACATTGTCGAATAATTTGATCGGAATAGTATTTCCACAAAAAAGGTTCGTCCCAAGCATAATATTTGGCATCCCTCTTCAACTTGTCCTTCTCAAACCTTGAAAAGTCTTCAGGGACAGCACCTGTAACCAAGAAATTCACGATATCAGCATAACAGGGGCTATTAGTTACTATGGCAAATAAATGTTCATCCGGAAAATCATCATTTATAGGCAATGCATCCTCATTTAACAACAATCTACTGAGATGATCAGCCACCAAATTTTCAGACCCCTTTTTGTCTTTAATTTCAAGATTGAATTCCTGTAGTAAGAGAATCCACCGGATTAAATGGGGTTTAGCTTCCTTCTTTTTTAGCAAATATCTTAAAGCTGCATGATCAGAGAAAACAATTACTTTAGTACCCAACAAATATTGTCAAAATTTTTCTAAAGCAAAAACAATAGCTAAAAGTTCTTTCTCTGTTTTTGAGTAGTTGCTTTGGGTACTATCCAATGTTCTTGAAACATAATAAATCACATGTGGATTTTTCCCAATTTTTTTGCCAAGAACAGCCCCTATTGCATGATTACTGGCTTCACACATAATTTCAAAGGGAAAATCCCAGTTAGGGGGCTGGATAATGGGTGCAGAGATCAGTCTTTCTTTTAGTGCATCAAATGCATCATCGCAGGCTTGATCAAATTCGAATGCCACATCCTTTTGCAACAATTTACACAATGGTTGGGTGATTTTTGAGAAATCTTTGATGAAGCGTCTATAAAAACCTACATGTCCAAGAAAAGAACGAACTTCCCGCACACTTGCAGGGTAAGGAAGAGATTGTATAACATCTATTTTAGCCTTGTCCACCTCTATCCCTTTTGAAGACAAAATGTGACCCAAAATCAACCCTTGGTCTACCATAAAATGGCATTTCTCATAATTAAGGACCAGATTAGAATCTAAATATTTTTTCAAAATCTTTATTAAATTAGACAGATATTCATGAAATGAATTACCATAAACCGTAAAATCATCCATAAATACTTCTATTATTTTCTCAACATAATCTGAAAAGATGCTTACCATACATCGGTGGAAAGTCGCTGGAGCATTGCAAAGTCCAAATGGCATCCTGCTGTAGGCAAATGTGCCAAAGGGGCAGGTGAAAGTGGTTTTCTCCTGGTCTTCGGGTGCCACCGGTATTTGATAAAAACCTGTATAACCATCAAGACAATAGTAAAAAGATTTTCCAGCAAGTCTTTCTAGCATTTGATCAATAAAAGGAAGTGGAAAATGATCTTTTCTAGTAGAGGCATTTAACTTCCGGTAGTCTATCCTCCACCCGTTTTGGACGCGGGTGGGCACCATCTCTCCATTTTCGTTCTCCACAACCGTGATCCCTGTCTTTTTGGGTACAACTTAGACTGGACTCACCCAATTACTGTCTAAAATTGGGTATATCACTCCTACATCCAGCATCTTTTGTATTTCCTTCTTCACAACTTCCATCATTGGTGGGTTCAACCTTCTTTGTGCTTGCCTGCTGGGCTTAATATCTTCTTCTAAATGAATCCTGTGCATGCAAGTAGAGGGACTTATGCCTTTTATATCGGTAATAGTCCATCAAATTGCCTCCTTATGCTCTCTCAAAGCTTGGATCAGTAATCTTCTTCTTTAGGTTGCAGTTTATTGGAAATTATCACTAGGAGTGTTCTTTCATCACCCAAATAAACGTACTTCAAATGGTCGGGTAATACCTTAAGCTCCAATTTTGGTGCCTGTAACACAGATGGTAAAAGCATTTTGTTAGTTCTAGTTAATTCAAAGGATTAGACGCACGTACCACCGGTTTCAAAGCCTCTAACTCCATCACTACTTCCTGCAGCTCATCTTTAATACTCAGTTCTTCTTCCACTGCATCAAACCTGTCCCTATGAACATTTTCATTTAAAACAACCTGCAATTTGTCAGTCCCACTCATTTCAAACACTTTTTGAGTCAATGGTTCAATAACATCAATTCCACATACAGAAGCCATCTCACATGGATATTTCATAGCATCATACATATTGAATTGCACTATTTCACCATCAAATTCCATTGTAAGAGTACCTTTGTACACATCAATTTTAGTTCTAGCTGTTTGAAGAAATTTCCTACCTAATAAAATGTCAACTGAATCACCTGAATTTTCTTCATCATCTATGTCGATCACATAAAAATCAGCAGGAAAAATTAAACGATTAACCTGAACCAACACATCTTCTAACAGTCCCTCGGGATAAATTATTGACCTATTTGCTAATTGAATGACTATTCCTGTTTCTTCTAAAGGTCCAGCATTTAAAGGGGTATAAATAGACTTAGGCATGACATTTATGGACGCACCTAAATCACACATATCTTTTTTAACAATTAAATCACCAATCTTGTAGGAAATAGCAAACATACCTTTATCCTTGCATTTTTTGGGCATTTTTCTTTGAATAACAGCTGAAATATTTTCATTCACAGTAATTTTCTCATAGCCAACCTGTTTTTTCTTGTTAGTACAAAGCTCTTTGAGAAATTTCGCATATTTCGGTATTTGTTTAATTGCGTTAATCAAAGGAATATTTACCTCAACCTTACGAAATGTCTCAAAGATGTCTTTTTCCTCTTTTTCCCTTTTAGATTTAGCTAACCTTTCAGGAAATAGGGGCTGCACAACTAAAACAGGGGCCTGCTCTGAATTTTTACCTGTGTGCTGCACTTTCTGCTCAATTTTTGCCTCTCTCTTTATTTCCTTTGACTTTTTCTGATTTTCTCCCTTAGGTAGGGGCTGCTCCAACTCTTTTCCATTCCTTAGGATGATTGTACTCACATTTTGCCTTGGATTTTCTTTGGTTTGTGAGGGCAAACATCCTAGAGACTCAATTTTACTCAATGATTGAGCTATTTGGCTCATTTGTGTCTCCAAATTCTGAATTCTTGCATCCGATTTCTTTGCATGCTGTTGAATATCTTGCACATTATTAGCTAAAGAATGAACAATGTCTTCAAGACTCATACCTTATTTAGGAGCTGGTTGAGAGGGCTGTTGTGGTTGCCTTGGTTGAAATTGTTGTTGTGAATTTTGTTGCCTTGCTCCATAGCTGAAGTTGGGATGATGTAGACACCGAGTCCTGAGACAGCCCAGTTCAGAGTTACCCAATGATGATAAGATGCCTTGTCACGGGCAAAAGGGTTAAAAGTGATGATTTCCTTGAAAATTTGCATTTTAGAGTGAAAAATTTTAAAAATAATAAAAAATATTTTAAAAATTAGTTTTGAAAAATGGGGGCTTGAAATTACAATATTTTTATTTAAATTAGAAAAAAAAATTACAAGCGTTGGCCGCAGCGGTGCCTTGCTACAGCGGGCTGCGAGGCGCTGCGGAGCGCCATCGCGCGGTGCTCCGCGTGTGTGACGTCGATCGCGCGCGTGACGCTCGATCGTCCGTGCTACGCCGCGCACAGCGTGCGCTATGGCCGCCCGTCGGGCGTCCGTAGGCCCTGTTCCGCCGCAAAATGGCAATTGCGCCCCAAAAATCAATTTTTCCGATTTTTTCCCACAAAATTCGATTTTTTATGACTTTTTTAAGGGATTTTCAGGTTTTTTTCAATTTTTAAAATTTAAAATTGTTAATATCTTATTTTATTAAGTTTTATCCCTTTAATTAACATTTTTTTCCTATTTTTTGATATAAAAAGAATAAGAAGAAAACCTAAAAGGGGGGATTCTTCTAGGGTTTTTCTCTTCATCTTTTTCTCTTTTTCTTCCTTTCAAACTCTCTAAAAAATTTCCAGATTTCTTTCCCCAACAAAAAATAACAAAGATAGTTATTGTTCTTCTCTTTTTCCAACACAATTCCTTCAAAAACATATTTTTTGGATGGAATTTTTTTGATGTATTTTTTTGAGACAAATCAATCAAATATTTGCTCTCAAAATTCAGTTCTTTAACCTTTTTATTTGTTTTCGATTAAGTCTTTTTGAAGGTTTTTTTGTTTAATCAATAAAAATAATTCCGTTGCGCAAATAAATTAATTCTTTGTTCTCAAAGATTTTTTTTTATTAGTTTTTTAATCCTATTTTTCTTGGAATAAACTTCCAACATTTATCGTATTGAACTCTAAATTTTTGCAAGTCAGAAACAAGGAAATCAATAATCCTTTTTACCTTCATCGAATCCAAAACTCTAAGGGTAAACATTTCGGGCTTGTTCTTCTTATTCTTTTTGTTCATATTTAATTTATTCATATTTAATTTATTATTTTCAGTTATTTATTTATTTCATTGTTTACATTTATTTTATTTATTTTGTTTATATATGATTTTATTCTTATTCATGTATATTTTATTGTTTTCATTAATTTATTTATTGTTCTCATTTATTTATTTGTTCTATTGTTGTTATATTTGTCTTGTTGTGTATATATATTATTACGTTTTTATTCATGTGAATATTGATTTCTTTTAATTTTTAACATGTAATTAATTTATTTCACTTTAATTTATCATTATTTTTAACATGTAATTAATTTATTTCACTTTAATTCATCATTATTTTTAATATGTAATTGATTTATTTCACTTTAATTCATCATTATTTTTAACATGTAATTAATAAATTCGTTTTAATTGATATTTTTACCATGTAAATGGTTTACATCATTTGTGAACATATTTAATTAATCATGTCATTCATTTGATTATTTTCATCGTTCTCTTATTCATTTTTATCATTTTTTTTATCGTTGTCACATGTTTTATTTATTATTATTTATTTATTTTCATTGTAATTATTATCATGTGCATATTTTCATATATTAATTCATTAACACGTTTTATATTATTTCAATCATATCTTTTAATTCATTTGTCATTTATAATACATTTTTCCCATTTATTTTAGTTTATTAATATTTCAATTCATTTAATCCATTTTTTATGCCATCTCTCTTTATTTCATCTCATTTTATCATTAATTTATTTAATTGATTTAATTACTAACATTATTTCATTTGTATTTTGTTTTTTTGTCAAAACTTATTTTCTTTACTTGGGCATTTTTTGCGAGCACACGAGGAGATCCAGAAGGCTCGTTTGGGTTAGATATTTAATTGCTTTATTTGTAATATTTTATTTATTTGGCTTTTTCATTTATTTTTCCATGTAATCTTTAATAAAATTGTTTATTTTAGGCATGCTAAAAAGAAAATCACAAAAATATTTCTATTAATTAATTTGGCATATTTTCTAGATAAAAATGGGACCAATGTCCTAGTTTTTCATACCCAAATAAATCATCACATCAAAGCTGTTTTATAATAAATATGCATGCGAGGACCAATGTCTTCATCATTAATGAATATCCCGATTTATGCATGATTTGTATTTTATTTACAATGGAGGTTGTATTCCGCCCCTAGTTTTGTTGTAATATTTTTACATATGCTTTATTTTATTTACGCTTTTATTTATCGCTTTCACTACGTGATTGACATGCGCTTTAATTAACTGCATTAAAATGAATGAGAAATGGGATGAAATGATAAATTCAAAACTTGATTATAAAATTAACCAAGGTATGAATAAATGGGAAGTCCCGAACTCACTCTGGTCTTGGGCTCAATGAGGTTAGAGGTCCATCTCAGTGCTTCATTAGGATGGAATCTCTAAACTATCTCTTGTGTCCCACCAAAAGACTTAAATTTACAATCCTATGCTCCATGGGGTAGAGGGTCATTCCAGTGTTCTATTGGGATGATATCTCCAAGATCCCTTTGGCTTGTCCAAAATGGATATTATGCGCCGTCTTAGACTCACCGAGGCTAGATGAATTATCCCAATGTTCTATTGGGTGGCGACTCCAAGAAATCTCCTTGTTGCCCAAAATAGACGCACTTGTAAATACCTTACAAGTTTTCATCGGGGTTCGGCGCGTGTCACAGTGGCGACTCCACTGGGGACATACTCGAGACTTCACTTCGAAAGTACCTTGGTTAAAATTTATAATTGAGTTTTAATTTAAAAATTTCACCCTTTTTCGAAATTGCATTGCATCGCATTAGAGCCTTAGATCTATGCTAGTTTGGTCCCTCTATCAGGCCCGGTGCGTTCCCGAAGCACGACCCTACGTTCACTCAATGTAGGAAAGTGTTAAGGATAATCACTAGCCCAAGCCTCGTACCATCATGGTATATGAAATGGAGACCCGATTGGTCGTTACGCTCGTGATGAGCTAGACCCGTTGGCAGGGACCATGCTTTGGTAGCCCTAAAGTAACATCACCTTGACCAAAGCTCATGTAATGGAAATAGTTACTTCCCCTATGTGGTATGAACCTTAATACTATGCTTGCTATGTGGATTATTATGTATTGAACAAAACCAGATAATTTGATTTGGTCACCTAATCAAAGGCTTTCATGCCCCGATAGGCCCATGTCAACTTATTCGGACTGCCTAAATACATGATAGTTAAAACCCATACGCATGCACATTAGCTAAGAGAGGTTATGCTACCGATTTTCCACTGATCACCATGCACGTCCATCGGGTTCCCTGTTAACCCATGGATCAAGCCCACCTAGGATAGAGAATGCACGACCTCGTGTGTGGGGGCAATAAGGTTGGAAGGATCTATCTTCTTGCATGTGGTTGTGGATAATGCATTGCATAATCATGTTATTTATGCACAAATAAAATTTTTTATTTCTCCCCTATGTATACATCCTATTCTTTGCATATAATTATTACATGTACATATTATCCTGTGTATAGTTTTTTAAATGTTTCACATGTATCATTGTAATATCTTTTGGTCATTGTATACCATCTGTTGCACAGCACGACCATGCATTGCATATTATTCATGCATCATTCTAACTCTTTATTCTTTCAGCCATCAAAAATCACTTTCCTAGCTGGTTAGGGGTTCTGACAATCATATTATCAGAAGGTCTTGATTGAACAACCAGAATCAAGTCAAATGCAATCAATAGGCATTCAGAGAATCTCCAAAAATGGCCGATTCATCGAGGGAGGAAGATGCTACCAGGGCCTTGATAGCTGAAGAAGTGGGTCGAAGGTTCGAAGAATTCGAGAACCGGATGATGGCCATGATGTAACACCCCGAATATGCCCTAGTCGGATTAGGGTAAGTTTAGCATGTAACGAAAACTGAATGCGGTTGAACTAAGGATGGAAGTGTTACAAAGGACGTAACCGTCATTAATTTAAAAGTTTTAGCAAGTTTCGATAAATTGGACAGTTATATCATCGTGCCCTAAATGATGTGAAAAGAATTATTTTGGTGACTAAAAATGTGTAATTGGATGATGGAAGTGATTAATCGTAGTAAAGAATGTGACTAGTTTTATTTGCATAAGGTAGGGGTATTTTGGTCATTTAGTAATTAGGGATTAAATTGAATGACTTAATTAAATTGTGTGGGCCAATGTATGAAATAGAAAGATGTTGTGCCAATTGACGAAAAGAAGGTACGTTAAGGGGTTAAATTAGGAAGCTTGGCATAAAAATCTTGAGGGGTCCACTCAAATGGTGACATGTGGCATTTGGGATTAGGATGAAGTTAATGGCCATAATTAAGCTATTTTGACTTCATTTTAGGCCGTTCTTGGCCGGCCAAGTGAGAAAAAAAGAGAGAGAGAGAGAGCCCATCCTCCTCCTTCCTCACGCCAAATCCCTTAATTCAAGTGCCTAAATCAAGTTAAAAAGGTAAATTGTGTAATTGTATCTCTTCTTCTTCTTCTCTAATGTAAGTTTCAGAATTTATATAAAAATTATGGTTATTAGATATGCTAACATGTAATTTTGTGGGTTTTGATGAGAAAATTTGATGATTGTGATCATGAAAGAGTATGGGAGTAGAGGAGTGCAACCAATTGAACTAAAAGGAGCAAAGGAAGTGAGGTTTGGAAACTAGTTTGATTTGATGTGTTTTGATGATAAATAATATGATTTGAGATGTATTTGAATGATATATGTTGAATCTATGATGCTGATAGTGAGTGTTGGTTCTAGATTGTTAATATTGTGCATGTGAGTAGGATTTGATGAAAACTGTGTTAGAGAGCACTTGACCCATCTTCTGTTATTAGGCTCTATCAAGAGTTTCAGAACTCAAAATGGTACGACACTAGTACCGTTTGAAAGCTAAGACATATTTCTACAAATGTCTTAGAAATACGCTTGAGCTAATTTTAGCTCTAAGTGTCCCAAAAGTGGTCATGAAGTTGAGGTATCTTCTCTGGCCGGGTTCAGGGGAGCAGTATAGATTGTTTTGATCATATCGGATGGTTTAGGAGTCTAAATGATATGAAACTTGTTCTATATTAAAGCTAACATCCTAAGGTTCATTGTGTAAGAAGGACATTTGGTCTAAAAATGAGGTTTAGAGGTCGGTTCAGGCGGTTGAAGTTTAAAGCGAAAAGCAGTCTTGTGATTTGCTCTTGTGAGAAACCTGAAGCGAGCTTCTGTCGCGAGCGCGACAGAATCTGCTTGACAAGTGTTTTTCTCCTTCTTTGGAACCTTTTGGATGGTAAGAACCCTTGCCTACCTTTACCCTCTTCTAGTTTGTATGTTTTAGGATGTTTTCTCTTTCGGAATGCACCCAAACTTTATCGGAACTTCATGAAACACATTTGTTATATGTTTAGTGTTTATAAAAGAGTAAATAAGTAGATATCACTTAGGAATATAAGAGACTAAGGTTGTAAATAAGAATAATGACTAAGGTATTTCAAAGTCTAATGAGTCAAACACCCTTGAATTCGTCCAACATTAACCTGATCTAAATCCTGTTAAGAAATTGTAAACGAAATTCTATAAACTGTACTTTGATTTTGTGGAACTACGGGGTTCTGATTCCCAACTCTTTGGGATACGTAGGAAGCTTGGGATATTCTTCCAAGTCCGAACCAAAGTACCGAGACTTATTCAGACATAAAGGATATGGTTCCAACTGAATTCTGTTAAACGTCATGATACTTGTTAAAACAGATGTGATAGGTATACGTTGATTTATAAAAGTTTATAGAGTTATTAATGACTCAAGTCTTGAGTAAGATAATATATAGTTTAAAATTTCGTATGTGATATTAAGATGGAAGTAAATGAATATTTCATATATCAGATATCAAATGGGTTATATGGTTGACTAATTAATAAATAATCCTTAATAAATTATATAGTATGAATTCTTTGTGTTGGAATTCTTGAGGCTAACGCATGGGGTTGAAGAAGTAATGTTTATAAAATTGTTTATGGACAATGTAAGAATAAATATGTTTTAGGTAAAGTTCATTTAATTAAGAATAACAAGAGTGGGATGCTTGATTCTGTCGCGAGCGTGACATAAGCCATTTAGTTTTCTGTCGCGAGCGCGACAGAGGCCATTTAGTTTTCTGTCGCAATCGCGACTAAGGTCGCGAGCGTGACTCTCCCCTATGTTATAAATGCATGTTGTTGCGCTTTTGAACATGAGTTTGGAATTGTGATTTACATATAACATAGTGTATAAACTAAGATATGTTATACTATGCAAGTTATCGTTGAAATAAATTGTTAAACATGTATTAAAATGTGATAGTCATTAAAGGTTATGGATTGTTATATTGTATATGAACCATTGGTTTAATTTATGAATAAATTATGCATAGGAATATTATGCAATTATAATAAGAGTATGTGCTTCTGGATAAGGTATTAAATTATAGCATGAATATTATTAAAGGAAACCAGTATGTGTTAGCCTGCATTAGTCGAGTCGTGGATAGTTAGGCATGCCTAATAGAGTTACTGTTGCTACAGCTACTGTATAATTTAGACCCTAATCAGGTCCCCCGACTGGATCTTCATGATCCCTCAGTACCGAATCTATGCAAAAATGTTTTTGGAACAAAAAAAATTAAAAGATTGTTTTGATACCTTCGGGTATCTCTGTGTTATGAGAATACTATTAATACCTTCGGGTATCTACGCGTACTCGTTATCCACCCCTTTGACTTAGCAGGCATTAAATGAACAAGAGTATGAAAATCAAACAGTAAGTTATGAATGGGATGAATATATGTAAAGACTTGTATGATAGTATGTATTTGTTATTGTAATCTTTGTAGAGTGGATAAATTACATGATAATGCAACTGCTTAGCAAGATGTGTGAAATGAATTGTGAAAACCGAAAAGAAAGTGAATAAGTGCACAAAGTGACATGTACAAGAGGTGAAAAAGGTTTATAAGTTTTGCATGTTTGTTCGGTAATGCCCTTGACCGTCGTCGTGAACCACCAGTTTACGGTATGGTTTACTACGTACGGGTAAGGGGTGTTACATTTAGTGGTATCAGAGCATAGGTTTTGTCGGTTCTTGACAACTAGAGTTTAGAGTTCAGTCTGTATAGTTTTTGCATTGGCCGATACGGAGGTTTTATTTTTGTATAAGTGTTGCGGTAAGAGTGGATAGACGTTGATGACATCAGTAATGAGACAGTTAAGTGTGATATGTGATAAGTTATGATCAGCCTATTATGAATTCATTTCCTGTTATTAAGGTATTGGACATAGCTGTAGAGATTTTAGTTAGAGATTGTGTATGGTACAATATAAATTATGTATAAGTTTTCCCTGAGGGGAAATATGGAATAAAAGATTAAATAGTGCTGGATTATCTATAATTGGAAGTATTTTGAGGATTGTGACACTCTGTACACATGTCAGCTACTTTACTGATGAGAGCAATTATTTGAATGTGATACATCATGGGGGTTGGGCAACTTGCATTGCCATTATCAGAACTGCATTAATACATTGCATCATATTGCATACATAAATCATTGAGCATCCACTACATTAACTTCTGTTATTCCTTCTTAATGAACATCCGACATATGCATTTGTCTCAAGTGACAGGAAGCTGACAGAATGTACATTGAGTGTAACAAAAGTGAGTAAGTGAGGAATTAGTTCTTAAAAAGAAAAAAAAAAAGAAAGAAAGAGAGAGTGAAGGATCACTGAATGTGTATGAGTATGGGTAAGAGATTTGTGTCTATAGAATTGGTGGGCTTGACCCTTCTTTGTTAAGGAATTAAGGTATAAAATGGGATAAGATTTCTACATATTTGGAAAAGAATGGAATTGTATCTGATTAGATTAACTTATTGGTTATAGATTTGAACTTGCTTATAAGAGTGAATAAAACTGTGAACTTTTGTGCAAGATAGTCATATAATAAATACCGTAAAATCTATGTGATGTTTCAGAAGTGATTGCCCATTATAATTAGTGATACTGGTAATTTAGGAGGGAACTGTTATAGATTGTTTTGATCAAGAGAGGAGTTTAGTGAATGTGTGAGCAATTCTGTATTTAAAGGACGAGGTGTTTTATGAGGAAAGAGCTAAGTGAAAAGATTGACAGGATAATTATAGAATAAAGGTAATTATATAAAGTTATATGATTAATTGAATATTAGGCGCATGTGTATGTCATAATTGTATTGGAACTTGTGTAAGGAATAATTCGATGAAAGAGGTTATATGTACATATGATTTGATAGGGTGGATTGAGAATGACATTTGAGACCCGATAGTAATAAAATGTAAGCGATTTGTAACTTAAACATTGAAGAGCTTTATAAATTATACTATATGATAGGAAGTAATAAGATGGATTATGTGCGAGGTAAAGCGTAAATATTGCATGATAAGTATACTGTTAGTGTGGGTGAATGTAGTGATAAAGATTTTGATATTCCGAAATCGGATATAAGTGAATTTCGAGGACGAAATTCTTTTAAGGAGGGTAGTTTTGTAACACCCCGAATATGCCCTAGTCGGATTAGGGTAAGTTTAAGGTGTAACGGAAATCGAATGCGGTTGAACTAAGGACGGAAGTGTTAAAAAGGACGTAACTGTCATTAATTTGAAAGTTTTGGCAAGTTTCGATAAATTGGACAGTTATATCATCGTGCCCTAAATGATGTGAAAGGAATTATTTTGGTGACAAAAAATGTGTAATTGGATGATGGAAGTGATTAATCATAGTAAAGAATGTGACTAGTTTTATTTGCATAAGGTAGGGGTATTTTGGTCATTTAGTAATTAGGGATTAAATTGAATGACTTAATTAAATTGTGTGGGCCAATGTATGAAATAGAAAGATGTTGTGCCAATTGAAGAAAAGAAGGTACGTTAAGGGGTTAAATTAGGAAGCTTGGCATAAAAATCTTGAGTGGTCCACTCAAATGGTGACATGTGGCACTTGGGATTAGGATGAAGTCAATGGCCATAATTAAGCTATTTTGACTTCATTTTAGGCCATTCTTGGCCGGCCAAGAGAGAGAGAGCCCATCCTCCTCCTTCCTCACGCCAAATCCCTTAATTCAAGTGCCTAAATCAAGTTAAAAAGGTAAATTATGTAATTGTATCTCTTCTTCTTCTTCTCTAATGTAAGTTTCAGAATTTATATAGAAATTATGGTTATTAGATATGCTAACATGTAATTTTGTGGGTTTTGATGAGAAAATTTGATGATTGTGATCATGAAAGAGTATGGGAGTAGAGGAGTGCAACCAATTGAACTAAAAAGAGCAAAGGAAGTGAGGTTTGGAAACTAGTTTGATTTGATGTATTTTAATGATAAATAATATGATTTAAGATGTATTTGAATGATATATGTTGAATCTATGATGCTGATAGTGAGTGTTGGTTCTAGATTGTTAATATTGTGCATGTGAGTAGGATTTGATGAAAACTGTGTTAGAGAACACTTGACCCATCTTCGGTTATTAGGCTCTATCCGGAGTTTTAGAACTCTTAATGGTACGAAATAGTACCGTTTGAAAGCTAAGACATATTTCTACAAATGTCTTAGAAATAAACTTGAGCTAATTTTAGCTCTAAGTGTCCCAAAAGTGGTCATGAAGTTGAGGTATCTTCTCTGGCCGGGTTCAGGGGAGCAGTATAGATTGTTTTGATCATATCGGATGATTTAGGAGTCTAAACAACATGAAACTTGCTCTATATTAAAGATAACATCCTAAGGATCATTTATTAAGAGTACATTTGGTCTAAAAATGAGGTTTAGAGGTCGGTTCAAGCAGTTGAAATTTAAAGCGGAAAGCAGCTTTGTGATTTGCTCTTGTGAGAAACCTGAAGCGAGCTTCTGTCGCGAGCGAGACCATGGTCGCGAGCGCGACAGAATCTGCTGGACAAGTGTTTTTCTCCTTATTTTGAATTTTTTTGATGGTAGGAACCCTAGTGTAGACACCGGGTCCCGAGGCAGCCTAGATCAGGATTACCCAATGATAAAATTAAGTGTGCCGATTTATAGGCAAAAATGAAAGTTGAAAATGATGATTTCCTTGTCAAATTGATTTATTAGAAATAAATAAAAATGTATTTTTAAAAAAACATTTTAAGTGTTTTAAAAATTATTTTGCGACAAAAAATTTATGTTTTGAAATTATAGTTTTTTAGAAAATAAAAAAAAAGAGTCAGCGAATGTCGGGTGCGGCAGCGCCCCAGCGCGCAGGCGGTGCGCACTCGCTCGCGCAGCGCTGGGCGCGCGCGCGACAGGGCCCCGCGCGCACGGGACGCTCTTGCCTGCGCATCGCCCACGCGCCCTGCACGCTCCGATTCTCTTCGTGCACGCCGACGGGCGTCGATCGCCCCTGTGCGCCCCAATTCGCCGATTTTTGCTGTTTTTTCGATTTTTGGCCTAAAAATTGATTTTTTCTTCATTTTTTTGTGCAATTTAATGAAAAAACCTTTTATTCTCCAAACTCTTCAAATTCATGAGTTTTTTGATTATTAGAATTAAATTTATTTAATTCAATTAATTAAAAATTCTGAATTTTGGCGTTATAAAAAGGGGTTTTTAGTAAGGATTGAGGGGGGATTTTTCTTAAGAAAAATACACTTTCTTCTTCTTCTTCCTCTTGTTCTTCTTCTTATTTTTTTTCTTCTTCAAGAAAAATTCTCCAAGTATTTTAATCTGTTTTTTTTAATTCTTGAGACAAATAAATCAATTATTTGTTATTGTGAATTTTATTTTACTTCTTGATTTTCATAATTTTTCCTTAAGACAAATAAATCAATTATTTATTTTTTGGGATAAAATTTCATTATATTTTATTTTTTCTAAATCAAAGCAAGGAATTAATCATCCAATTTCATTTATCACATCAAATTTTGAGGGTAAGCATTCTTGGCACCAATTTTAATTTTTAATTAGTTAACTAACATGTAAATCCTCTTAGATCTATTTTCTTAGTTCTTATTTAATTGTCCATACTATTTTTGTGTTCTTTTTCTTATTTCATTTTAATATAATTGTTGTTATTTTTATTCTTGTGTTCTTATTTAATTATTCATATTAGTATTACTATCATTAATTGTTCATATCATTATTTTTATTTCTTAATCTTTTATTTAATTGTTCATATCATTATTTCTTATTCTTAATCTTTTATCATTATTTCTTATTCTTAATCTCATATTATTATTTCTTATTCTTAATCTTTTATTTAATTGTTCATATTATTATTTCTTATTTAATTGTTCATGTTCATATTCTTGTCATTATTTTTGTTCATATATTATTATTATTATTATTATTATTATTATTATTATTATTATTATTATTATTATTATTATTATTATTATTATTATTATTATTATTATTATTATTTTTATTATTATTATTATTATCATCATTATTATTATAATTTACTATTATTATTACCATCATTATTTTTGTTTTATTATTCTTATTTATTATTATTATTATTATTATTATTATTATTATTATTATTATTATTATTATTATTATTATTATTATTATTATTGTCATTACATGCATATTTAATTTGATTATTCATATTCTTGGATGCTATTATTATTATTATTATTATTATTATTATTATTATTATTATTATTATTATTATTATTATTATTATTATTATTATCATTACTTGCATATTTAATTTGATTGTTCATATTATTATTACCATTATCATTATTTGTAATTATTATAGTGATTAGTGTTATCATTATTATTATTAATATTTATCATTACTATTACTAATATTATTTTTATTAGTTTTGTTTCTTATTATAATTTATTATTTTTGTCATCATTATTATTTTCATGTTTTCATGCATGTTAAATTTTATTGTTTTTATTTATGCATGTTAAATTGTTCATGTGTTAAGAGTTATATTTTATTATGCCATCTAATTAATTTGTCATACATTATGCATGTTGTTTTATTTATTTTAATTCATTTTTCACATGTTACATGTTTAATTCATTTTTCATTACTAACATCATCTTAATTTGTATTTTTATTTCAATAATTATTTTTATGTATGAGCCTTTTCAATGGCAAGTGGGAGCCCATGGAAGTTTGAAGACACCATTTTGGTGGAGTTTAGCATTTTTAGCATTATTTTGCTTTATTTGCTTTTATTATTTAATATGTAATTTATAATAAGTTTATTTATTTCCATGCACATTAATTAAAAAATCACAAAAATATTTATATTAATAATTTGGATTTTTCTAACAAAATAGGACCAATGTCCTAATTTTTCATCTAAATAAATTGTCACTTCAAAATTATTTTCTTTTAATTATGCATGCGAGGACCAATGTCCTCACTCTTAATAAATAACCCGTTTTATGTATGAATTATATTTTATTTACAATGGGGGTTGTATTCCGCCCCTAGTTTTGTTGTAATTTATTTTTATGTACTTTATTTTAATTATACTTTATTTACCGTTTTCTTTATGTGACCAACTTGTGCTCTAATTATTGCATCTAAACGTATGAGAAAAGGGATGAAAACTTAAATTCAAAACTCAATTTTAACTTAATCAAGGTATGAATAAATGAGAAGTCCCGAACCATCTCTGGTCTTTGGGCTCAACGAGACGAGAGGACCATTTCAATGTTCCGTTGGAATGGAATCTCTAAGACACCTCTTGTGTCCCACCAAAAGACTCAATTTACAATCCTAGGCTCCATAGGGTTAGAGGATCATTCCAATGTTCTATTGGGGTGAATGCCTCCAAGATCCCTTTGGCTTGCCCAAAATGGATATTATGCGCCGTCTTAGGCTCATTGAGGCGAGATGAACTTTTCTAATTTTTTATTGGGTGGTGACTCCAAGAAACCTCATTATTGCCCAAAATAGACACACTTGTAAATACCTTACAAGTTTTCATGAACCTCTCCCGATCGCTATAAGAGCGGGCCTTCGGGAAGATACGGGGTTCGACGCGCGTCACAGTGGCGACTCCACTGGGGACCAAAGAGACTTTGATTCGAAAGTATCTTGGTTAAAAATTATAATTGAGTTTTAATTTAAAAATTTTATTCCTTTTCGAAATTGCATTGCATCCATACTAGAGCGTTAGATTATGCTAGTTTGGTCCCTTTTCTAGCCCCAGTGCATTCCCAAAGCACGACCCTACGTTCACTCAATGTGGGAAAGTGTTAGGGATAATCACCAGCCCAAGCCTCGTACCTTATGGTATATCAAATGGTGACCCAATCGGTCGTTATGCTCGTGATGAGCTAGACTCGTCGGCAGGGACCATGCTTGGGTAGCCCTAAAGTATCATCACCTTTGACCAAAGCTCATGTAATGGCAATAGATACTTCTCCTAGGTGACATGCTCTTTAACACAATGCTTGTTTTGTGGGCCAATATTTATTGAACAAAATCAACCAAATTAAATGGTCTTTTATCAAAGGCTTTCATGGCCCAGTGAGCCTATCTTAATATGGTTGAAATGTTTGAAT
The DNA here is from genome assembly GCA_947683425.1 of Excoecaria cochinchinensis. NCBI lineage: Eukaryota > Viridiplantae > Streptophyta > Magnoliopsida > Malpighiales > Euphorbiaceae > Excoecaria > Excoecaria cochinchinensis. Next base: position 3,104,991 of record CANTUQ010000063.1, read on the forward strand.
ACATAAAGGCCAAACCCATACGCATGTGCTTTAAAATAAGAAGTGTTGTGCTGCTGGTTTCCCACCATGCACCATACGTGTTCATTGGGTTCCCTGTTGACCTATGGACCAAGCCCACCTAGGAAAGAGAATACGCTACCTAGTGTGTGGGAGTGATAAGGTTAGAAGGATCTTCTTGCTTGTATATGTTTGTCCATGCTGCATCAACACGATCATGCATTGTATATATCATTCATGCATCATCCTAACATTTTAAATCTTTCAGCCATCGTAGATTCACCGAAGTGGACTAGGGGTTCTGATGGTCGGTTGGTGAGGATAGATCTACCTCTTGGTTTGACAGAATTAATGTCTGACTGGAATTCTGAGCCACCCTCATCGACCAGAGAGTCATCCATAGCAAAAGAGACCGAAGCCTTAACAACTCAAGACCTAGCCAGGAGGCTAGAGGATTTTGAGCGAAGAGTGTTGGAAATGATGGGAGCTATGGCTGATAGAATTGCTCATCCTCCTGCTCCACAACCACCAGCTGCTCCATATCCACCTATTGCTCCACAGCCCCAGATAGTTCATATTGGGGGGTAAGTTGAACCACCTGCTGGCAGAGAAGCCCCTGTTGTAGTTAATGCTCCCTGCTAACCTACTAATGAGCATATAGCTGCTGTGCCTGTTGAGCAAAGAAGGGCAATAATCCCCAATCCAAATGATGATTTTGTGATGGAGGAGGAAGATGAAGAGGCAGTAGCACCTCAATTTGTGGGCGCTAGAGCACCTCGGGCAGAAGATGAGGCGATGAGAGGGTTGAGGCAACAAATTAAAGCAATCACCTGCATGCTGTCAGCTGAAAAGGGGATTAACCTTGAAGATAGAGATTTGGGGGACAAAGAGCTGTTGTCCCAAAGGTTCAAAATGCCTGAGCTGCCAAAGTTTGATGGTACTTCGGATCCATCTGCACACATTAAGCAGTATACCCTGGTGATGAAAGGCACAGGGTTGACCAAGAAACAGAAGGTAGAATATTTTTGCCTTAGTCTAGTGGGTCCGGCTGTGGACTAGTACCATGGGTTAGATAGGAGGTCTAAAGAGGATTGGGACCTTTTAACTGAGGAGCTCATGAAGCAATATGACTGTCGTACTAGGATGGAGGTCACCTTAAAGGACCTCGAGCTTTTACAGTAGAAGAATGATGAGTTGTTCCGTGAGTACCTTACAAGATGGAGGAATAGGGTCATGAAGATGAAACGAAAGCCTAACACTGTGATAAAATCAGGCTATTTATCAGGAATTCTTGCCCTTACTTGAGGGGCCTGCTCAGTTTTAAGGGGCTCAGAGACTGGGAATCCCTTAAGGACATTGCTGTAGAAGCTAAGGGTGCTTACTTGGCGAAGAAAGCAAGCCAAAACAACTTTGCTGGGAAAGGTTATGGCAACCAGTCAGGGTACAAACCAGGCGGTACAGGAAGCAGCAATAATAGAGGTGGTAAGACGGCCGAGGTTTCAGCCACTGAGGTTGGACAGGTTCAGAGGTACTACTCCAATTTGGGCCGTTCTCTATCTTGGGTGCTGGAGAAATTGACAAAAGAAGGCAAGCTGAGACCATTGCCATGCAGGCCAGCTATGAATCAAGGAAAGCCGGGGCACAGAGAGGATCAGTACTGTGCTTACCATCAGCACACCGGGCATTTAACAGATTACTGCAAAACTCTAAGGAACAAAATTCAAGATCTTATTGATGCCAAGGAGATCACCGATCCTGAGAAGAGAGACAAGAAAAAGAGGGCAGGGTATAATGCAGTTCCCCCACCATGAATGTGATCGGAGGGGAAGAATATGTTTTTTAGTTGCTTCTTTTATTACAAGAACACTTTCTATGACAATATTTGCAGTATTGATAATTGCAATAAGATGAACAATCTTGAGTATTTGTATAATATCTCTAATGATTTCATTTCTCATAATCACGATGCATTCATTTTTTGATATTAATTCAATTAATACGATCACATTTAATCTCGAAACTTTGGAAAACCCAAAGAAAATCTTGATAGTATCTGATATAACTCCTGAAGAGAGAAAGAAAAAAAAGTGAGAAAAAAAACTAGATGCAATTAAGGGATTGGATGAAAACTCACTAAGAGCAGTAGAACCTTTCTGATTACCCATCAAAGCGATCCATAGATAAGACAAAACCTAGAAAATGATTTAGGCAGCCTTTCTTTGTATAGCTCTCTAAATGACTATTTCCTACCTTTGTTTTACGACCGCTTGCAAGCCCGTTGAGCCTTTATGGAGGTATGCTAAATGCGTACCAATTTTGTTGCTACAAATGTTAAAACTATCCCATCGCCTAAAATAATTTTTGCCTCCTCCTAGAAGAATGGCCGTTCTAGTAAGGATGGATGTACATCATTGATAGTTTTACATCATTGACAGTTCTTTGGGTTATCAAAAATTGCCCAGGTAAGGATGAATTTACACTTTGGGAAGAGGGTTTAGTCATACGCGAAAGACATGAGCTCGCAAAAAAAAAAAAAAAAAGAAAAAACATAGGGGAAAAGTAAAGAAAAAAGGCAATGAAAAAAAAAAAAGAAAATGTAGAGCTCAAGATAGTAACCTCTCTATGAGTTTCAGTGGCAATCGCTTTAACTTGATTATTATGCTGAGCTTGATAAGCTAAAAATATTATCAAATCCTAATCCTATCGCAAATTGGGTTATACCTTTATAGTACGCCATTGAATTGAGCGGCCATTCTTCTCTAGCAACCGGATCCTTCTTTGATAGCCATCTACCTAAGCCTAATGTTACAACCAAAGTAAGACCTTTTGATTCTTGGTTCAGTTTTATCCAATTAGCGGAGATGACCTTTTAATAAGGTTCGGTATGTAGGAAGAGGCATATGGTGTTTCTTGAGCTTCCAGTAAGGAGCCATAAGTGCATTTATGCATTTGAGTTGAGTCTCATCCCCAACGCTGCATCTAGAATTTGCTTAAAAAAAAAGTTTTTTTTTAAGAGCAGAGAGAAAATATTCAACCATGAAAGTTCGAGAGGGTTGGTTGATAACAAGAGTTTGATGCTTCCAAAATCTATCCCGAGATTAGATGAGGTCCCATATTCTTTGAGTTAATGCCAAATAATGATCATGTTTAATGAAATCAAATTGAAACACATGCATTTATGAAATGCAATATTGGTATGATCACAGCAGTTCACTTTGTGTGATCAAGATCATCTACTGTCTGCCCTCTGCTACTCTCACCACTCAAGCGCTTCAGCTGACTCATCCGTGAAATCAATTCTGCATCACTATCATGAGAAGAATCAAGCTCATACAGTTATGACATGGGCAAAAGTACACGTTGATTTTTACCAACAGCTTCGGCAATATGCAAAAAAAAAAAAAAGCTGTTAGAGTGAAAACCGTAATTGGCGCTCTAAGCAAAAGTTAGGCAAAAGGATAGGGTGAAAACCCAGAAACAGGCAGTCTGTCCTTCAAGAAAAGGAAAAAATAGAAGAAAAAAAGAAAAGCCGCTGGATTGGGTTGGGTCCATTCTAGGCAAAAAAATAAGGCACAGGGTTATGTGAAAATTCGCAAAGGACGCATTTTCCGCTAAGAAAAGCTAGTGTGAAAATCCACAAGGGACGCACTACCTTCAAAACAATGACTACAGGTATTAGATGAGAACCTCACAATCCCAAAGATATGAAATTCAAAGGCAATTCCAAAAGGCATCGATCCTATCGCAAGTTGCGGCCAGCCCGGCTATCATCTCCAAAGTCCACTAAGATGAATTCTTATCCTGCATTCCTGCATTACTCATGCATTTCACATGCATGCTCACTATTTTTCCTGTATATTTGGTTTTTTCAATTTTGCAGTAAGAGAGATTCGATGCGGACACCGACAAAAGCCGAGTGACGACATCAGTCTAAACATTAGATCAAACACCAATGAAACAATCAACCAAAGGCCTCTCAGGGGGCAACCAGCCAAAACAAAATCAAGCCAAAACATCATTTCAAGCAACAATTTAACAATCAGCAAAAGACCTCTCAGGGGGCAACCAACCAAAATGACATCAATCTAGACATCAGTCCAAGCATCAACAAAAGACCTCTCATGGGGAAACCAACCAAGACGACATCAGTCCAAGCATCATTCCAAACATCAAATTCAAATAATCAACCAAAGACCTCCCAGGGGGCAATCAACCAAAGGGCTCACAGATAGCACCACTTCACCAAATCGAAGGGTTAGCACGATGGCGGCACTACCACTCTACAGAGGGTTAGCACGACCACGGCACTACCACTTCACCAAATTGAAGGGTTAGCACGATGGCGGCACTACCACTTTACAGAGGGTTAGCACGACCACGGCACTACCACTTCACCAAATCGAAGGGTTAGCACGATGGCGGCACTACCATTCTACGGAAGGTTAGCACGACCACGGCACTACCACTTCAGAAGGGTTAGCACGATGACGGCACTACCACTCCCCGGAGGGTTAGCACGATCACGGCACTACCACTTCATCATCTCATAAGGGTTAGCACGATGGCGGCACTACCATTTTACGAAAGGTTAGCATGACCACGGCACTACCACTTCAGAAAGGTTAGCACGATGACGCCACTACCACTCCACGGAGGGTTAGCACGATCACGGCACTACCGCTTCAACACACCGACAAACTGGCGACAACCACCACAACAGCAACATCCGTTCCGGAAAGACAGCCGCCTCAGGTACGCGCTTCTTTTCCTTTTTTGAGTTTAGGCTCACCTAGACACTAGTGCACTAGTTTCCCCAAAACTGGGGGTAACTGTAGACACCGGGTCCCGAGGCAGCATAGATCAGGATTACCCAATGATGAAATTAAGTGTGCCGATTTATAGGCAAAAATGAAAGTTGAAAATGATGATTTCCTTGTCAAATTGATTTATTAGAAATAAATAAAAATGTAATTTAAAAAAAATATTTTAAGTGTTTTAAAAATTATTTTGGGACAAAAAAGTTATGTTTTTAAATTATAGTTTTTTAGAAATTTTTTTTAAAAAAAAAGTCGGCGAATGTCGGGTGCGGCAGCGCCCCAGCGCGCAGGCGGTGCGCGCTCGCCCGTACAGCGCCCAGTGCGCGTTGCGCTGGGCGTGCGCGCACGGGGCGCTCTCGCCTGCGCGCCCTGCACGCTTCGACGCCCTTCGGGCACGCCGACAGGCGTCGGTCGCCCCTGTGCGCCCAATTCACCGATTTTTGCTGTTTTTTCGATTTTTGGCCTAAAAATTGATTTTTTTTTTCATTTTTTTTTTTGCAATTTAATGCAAAAACCTTTTATTCTCCAAACTCTTCAAATTCATGAGTTTTTTGTAATTATTAGAATTAAATTTATTTAATTCAATTAATTAAAAATTCTGAATTTTGGGGTTATAAAAAGGGGTTTTTAGTAAGGATTGAGGAGGGATTTTTCTTAAGAAAAATACACTTTCTTCTTGTTCTTCTTTTTATTTTTTTTCTTCTTCAAGAAACATTCTCCAAGTATTTTAATGTGTTTTTTTTAATTCTTGAGACAAATAAATCAATTATTTGTTCTTGTCAATTTTTTTTACTTCTTGATTTTCATAATTTTTCCTTAAGACAAATAAATCAATTATTTGTTTCTTGTGATAAAATTTCATTATATTTTATTTTTTCTAAATCAAAGCAAGGAATTTATCATCCAATTTCATTCATCACATCCAATTTTGAGGATAAGCATTCTTGGCACCAATTTTAATTTTTAATTAGTTAACTAATATGTAAATCCTCTTAGATCTATTTTCTTAGTTCTTATTTAATTGCCCATACTATTTTTGTGTTCTTTTTCTTATTTCATTTTAATATAATTGTTGTTATTTTTATTCTTGTGTTCTTATTTAATTATTCATATTAGTATTACTATCATTAATTGTTCATATCATTATTTTTATTTCTTAATCTTTTATTTAATTGTTCATATCATTATTTCTTATTCTTAATCTTTTATCATTATTTCTTATTCTTAATCTCATATTATTATTTCTTATTCTTAATCTTTTATTTAATTGTTCATATTATTATTTCTTATTTAATTGTTCATTTTCATATTCTCGTCATTATTTTTGTTCATATATTATTATTATTATTATTATCATTAGTATTATTATTATCATCATTATTATTATAATTTACTATTATTATTACCATCATTATTTTTGTTTTATTATTCTTATTTTTTATTATTATTATTATTATTTTTATTATTATTATTATTATTATTATTTATTATTTATTATTATTATTATTATTATTATTATGATTATTGTTGTTGTTGTTGTTGTTGTTGTTGTTGTTGTTGTTGTTGTTGTCATTACTTGCATATTTAATTTGATTGTTCATATTCTTGGATGCTATTATTATTATTATCATTATCATTACTTGCATATTTAATTTGATTGTTCATATTATTATTACCATTATCATTATTTGTAATTATTATAGTGATTAGTGTTATCATTATTATTATTAATATTTATCATTACTATTACTAATATTATTTTTATTAGTTTTGTTTCTTATTATAATTTATTATTTTTGTCATCATTATTATTTTCATGTTTTCATGCATGTTAAATTTTATTCTTTTTATTTATGCATGTTAAATTGTTCATGTGTTAAGAGTTATATTTTATTATGCCATCTAATTAATTTGTCATACATTATGCATGTTGTTTTATTTATTTTAATTCATTTTTCACATGTTACATGTTTAATTCATTTTTCATTACTAACATCATCTTTCTTTGTATTTTTATTTCCATAATTATTTTTATGTATGAGCCTTTTCAATGGCAAGTGGGAGCCCATGGAAGTTTGAAGACACCATTTTGGTGGAGTTTAGCATTTTTAGCATTTTTAGTATTATTTTGCTTTATTTGCTTTTATTATTTAATATATAATTTATAATAAGTTTATTTACTTCCATGCACATTAATTAAAAAATCAAAAAAATATTTATATTAATAATTTGGATTTTTCTAACAAAATAAGACCAATGTCCTAATTTTTCATTCAAATAAATTGTCACTTCAAAATTATTTTATTTTAATTATGCATGCGAGAACCAATGTCCTCACTCTTAATAAATAACCCGTTTTATGTATGAATTATATTTTATTTACAATGGGGGTTGTATTCCGCCCCTAATTTCGTTGTAATTTATTTTTATGTACTTTATTTTAATTATACTTTATTTACCATTTTTTTTATGTGACCAACTTGTGCTCTAATTATTGCATCTAAATGTATGAGAAAAGGGATGGAAACTTAAATTCAAAACTCAATTTTAACTTAATCAAGGTATGAATAAATGAGAAGTCCCGAACCATCTCTGGTCTTTGGGCTCAACGAGACGAGAGGACCATTTCAATGTTCCGTTGGAATGGGATCTCCAAGACACCTCTTGTGTCCCACCAAAAGACTCAATTTACAATCCAAGGCTCTATAGGGTTAGAGGATCATTCCAATGTTCTATTGGGGTGAATGCCTCCAAGATCCCTTTGGCTTGCCCAAAATAGATATTATGCGCCGTCTTATGCTCCCTGAGGTGAGATAAACTTTCCCAATGTTTTATTGGGTGGCGACTCCAAGAAACCTCCTTGTTGCCCAAAATAGACGCACTTGTAAATACCTTACAAGTTTTCATGAACCTCTCCCAATCGCCCTAAGAGCGGGCCTTCGGGAAGATACAGGGTTCGGCGCGCGTCACACCTTGCCTACCTTTACCCTCTTCTAGTTTGTATATTTTTGGATGTTTTCTCTTCCGGAATACACCCAAACTTCATCGGAACTTCATGAAACACATTTGTTATATGTTTAGTGTTTATAAAAGAGTAAATAAGTAGATATCACTTAGGAATATAAGAGACTAAGGTTGTAAATAAGAATAATGACTAAGGTATTTCAAAGTCTAATAAGTCAAACACCCTTGAATTCGTCCAACATTAACTTGATCTAAATCCTGTTAAGAAATTGGAAACGAAATTCTATAAATAGTACTTTGATTTTGTGGAACTACGGGGTTCTGATTCCCAACTCTTTGGGATACGTAGGAAGATTGGGATATTCTTCCAAGTCCGAACCAAAGTACCGAGACTTATTCAGACATAAAGGATTGGGTTCCAACTGAATTCTGTTAAATGTCATGATACTTGTTAAAACAGATGTGATAGGTATACGTTGATTTATAAAAATTTATAGAGTTATTAATGACTCAAGTCTTGAGTAAGATAATATATAGTTTAAAATTTCGTATGTGATATTAAGATGGAAGTAAATGAATATTTGATATATCAGATATCAAATGGGTTATATGGTTGACTAATTAATAAATAATCCTTAATAAATTATATAGTATGAATTCTTTGTGTTGGAATTCTTGAGGTTAACACATGGGGTTGAAGAAGTAATGTTTATAAAATTGTTTATGGACAATGTAAGAATAAATATGTTTTAGGTAAAGTTCATTTAATTAAGAATAACAAGAGTGGGATGCTTGATTCTATCGTGAGCGCGATAGAGGCCATTTAGTTTTCTGTCGCGAGCGCGACAGAGGCCATTTATTTTTCTTTCACAATCGCGACTAAGGTCGCGAGCGTGACTCTCCCTATGTTATAAATGCATGTTATTGCGCTTTTGAACATGAGTTTATACTTATGATTTACATATAACATAGTGTATAAACTAAGATATGTTATACCATGCAAGTTATCGTTGAAATAAATTGTTAAGCATGTATTAAAATGTGATAGTTATTAAAGGTCATGGATTGTTATATTGTATATGAACTATTGTTTTAATTTATGAATAAACTATGCATAGGAATATTATGCAATTATAATAAGAGTATGTGCTTCTGGATAAGGTATTAAATTATAGTATGAATATTATTAAAGAAAACCAGTATGTGTTAGCCTGCATTAGTCGAGTCGTGGATAGTTAGGCATGCCTAATAGAGTTACTGTTACTGCAGCTACTGTATGATTTGGACCCTGATCAGGTCCCCCGACTGGATCTTCGTGATCCCTCTGTACCGAATCTAGTGCAAAAATGTTTTTGGAACAAAAAAATTAAAAGATTGTTTTGATACCTTCGGGTATCTCTGTGTTATGAGAATACTGTTAATACCTTTGGGTATCTACGCGTACTCGTTATCCACCAGCAGGCATTACATGAACAAGAGTATGAAAATCAAACAATAAGTTATGAATGGGATGAATATATGTAAAGACTTGTATGAAAGTATGTATTTGTTACTGTAATATTTGTAGAGTGGATAAATTACATGATAATGCAACTGCTTAGCAAGATGTGTGAAATGAATTGTGGAAACCGAAAGGAAAGTGAATAAGTGCACAAAGTGACATGTAAAGAGGTGAAAAAGGTTTATAAGTTTTGCATGTTTGTTCGGTAATGCCCTTGATCGTCGTCGTGAACCACCAGTTCACGGTATGGTTTGCTATGTACGGGTAAGGGATGTTACACATGATTATCGCAATGGCTTAACCAGCTGCGCCACAGAACTTGGCACCTCCTCCCATGAGACAAAATAAACAGGAGGAGGCCAGAGAGGATCCGCCGGAGGATGTACGTCCACCACCATTGGACTTAGGGGCTGCCACGTCAGGAGGGCAAAAGAGAGGAGTAGCCCGGGATGAATATGAAGAACCCCTGTCAGTTAAAAGGAAAGCACCCCAGACAGAAGATACCATTTGCAGGAAGATGGAAGAGAAGTTCGAGGCAATGTCCCGAATGCTAATGATGCAAAGGGGGATGAACCCCGAAGACAAAGAGCTGGATGGAGAAGATCTAATCCCCTTGAACTTCAAGATGCCTGATGTCCCGAAATTTGATGGCACATCGAACGCCACCACTCATATTAAGCAATACTCCTTGGTGATGAAGGGGACGACGCTGACAAGGAGGCAAAAGATTAAATACTTCTGTTTGAGTTTGTTTGGTCCTGCAGTGGACTGGTATCATGGGCTGGAATGAAGAATAAAAGAAGACTGGGATCTGCTGACGGAGGAGTTCCTCCAGCAATATGACTGTAGTACAAGGATGGAGGTCACTCTGAAAGATCTAGAGTTACTACAACAAAAGCCGGACGAGTCATTCCATGAGTACTTGACTCGATGGAGGAACCGAGTAATGGAGATGAAGAAGAGGCCGGACACTCCAGACCAGATCAGGCTGTTTATTAAGAATGCTAGCCCATACTTGAAAGATGGGCTAAAGATGAAGGGGATGAAGGACTGGGAGTCCTTAAAAGATATAGCCATTGAAGCTGAGGCTAAGCATCTGGATAAAATGGCTAAATCTGCAAACCTAGCCTTGGGCAAAAGCACAGGAAATAGCAGTGGCAATGGGGGCAATACCAAGGCAGCAGAGGTCTCAACCACCGGAATGACTCCTAAACACCTCACCATCTCAGGTAAGCCTCTATCTTGGCACTTCGCTCGTCTCGTCAAGGAAGGGAAGTTGCAACCCTTGCCAGCTAGGCCTGCCCCAAGTCAAGGAAAGCCTAGGCACAGAATGGACTGGTATTGTGCATATCACCAGTACACAGGGCATAGGACAGACTATTATCGCCCTCTAAGAGATTGCATTCAAGAATTGGCACCTGGCCTGGAGGAAGAAAGAAGAATTAGAGTTGTTATAATGTTTTTCCTTTTCTAAAGTGTATTCCTGAACTATGCACTTGTTTCTCTTTTCTATTTTAATAATATGGGCTTTCCTTATATATGCATTGTCATATCTTATTGCATCAAGTCATGATTAAGGCATTGGTTTAATAAACACTGTTTCATTCAGTTTTAATAAATAGTAATTTTGGTTGCATCCAACTTGACTCCTGAAGTGAGATAAAATTTGGAAAAAAAAAGAGAGAAGAAGAACTAGTTGCAATTAGGGGATTGGATGAAAACTCACTAAGAGCACTAGAACCTTTCTAATTACTTGTCAAAGTGATCCCTGAATAAGACAGAACCTAGAAAATGATTTAGGCAATCATTTCTTTCTATAGCTCTCTAAATGACCATTTCCTACCTTTATTTTGCAATCGCTTGCTAGCCGCTTGAGCCTTTATTTTGGTATGCTAAATGCTTACCGATTTTGTTGTTACACATGTTGAAGCTACCCTTCGCCTAAAATGATTTTTACCTCCCCTTAGAAAAGTGGCCGCCCTAACAAGAGCGAAAATACATCATTGACAATTCTTTGGGTTATCAAAAATCACCCTAGTAAGGATGAGTTTACATTTTGGGAAGAGGGTTTTAATTAGGCGCAAAGACATGAGCTCGCAGAAAAAAAAAACAAAAAAAAAAAAATAAAGAGCTCAGGATAATAATAACTTGATGAGTTTCGACAATTACCCTTTTATGCTGATCCTGATGAGTTAGGATAGTATCAAGCCCAAATTCAAGAATACCTTTGTATATGCAACTGAGCCGAAAATGGTTCATCCATCAGTCGAGTAAATATTGCGGCCATTTTTCTATAGAGACCTGATCCTTTTATGGCAGCCATCTACCTAAGCCTGATGTTACAACCAAAGTAATACCTATTGATTCTTAGTTCAGTCTTATCCAATTAGCGGAGATGACCTTTTAATAAGGTTTGGTACGTAAGAAGAGGCATATGGTGTTTCTTGAGCTTCAAGCGAGAAGCCATGAGTGCATTTATGCATTCAAGTTGAGTCTCGTCCCCAACGTTGCATTTAGAATTCGCGTTTAAAGAATAAGAGCCGAGAGAAAATATTCAATCAAGAAAATCCGAAAGGGTTGATTGATAACAGGAGTCGAATGCACCTAAGGTGTTACTTATTGAGATTGAATAAAACTGGTGTTTTTGCATCACATGTCTAGTCATGATCATTCTTATTGCTATATGGTGCGTATAGATAGAAATGCATGCATAAGCTAGGCATAAACATGCAATTAAATGGTTAAGAGAAACCTGTTGCAGACATGAGTTAAAAAAGAAAAAAAAAAAGAAAAGAAAGGCTGTTAGAGATAAAAACCGTGACTGGCTCTCTAAGCAAAAGTTAGGCCAAAGGGCAGGGTGAAAACCTAGGAATAGGCAGTCTGTCCTTCAAAAAAAAAAGAGAAAAAATGAAAAAAAGCCGCTGGAGTGGGTTGGGTCCATTCTAGGCAAAAGTTAGGCACGGGGCTATGTGAAAATCTCAAAAGGGACGCATTTCCAGCTAAGAAAAGCTAGTGTGAAAATCCACAAGGGACACACTACCTTTAAAACAATGACTTTTGATGCCTGGAGCGATAAGGCAGCATTACTCCGAATGACTTTCCTTTAGGCAGAGCTTGATTCAAAGTCAAGGGGGCAAAATGCTCGTTGACCGGGGGGGAAAGATGCGCACAAGTAAGTTCTCTGTAAAAAGATTATGGGACAGAGTCCGTAAAGCCAAGACAATGCTTTTCTAGATCCTTGGGAGCATCAGACGATGTGGGCAGCCAAGCAGTACCCTCAACGAATCCCTTAACCACCTGGGATGTGGTCTATTCATTTTTGCATATCACATGCATGTCACGTGCATTTAGTTTTTTACACGCATAGATATGCACACACAATTCTTGTATATTAATCCTTTGCTCGTGTTTTGTGTATATAGCCTTATGCATATTATTCCCACACATAGTTCCATACACACACACAATCTTTTGTATATGTTGCTGTGCACATGAGTCAGAAGGATAGGTCCGAATAGACCTCATGAGCAAGGATGATCCAAAGGACGGATTCAGCTCCGCATGGTTGGCCACTGTATCCGGCATAAAATCAGGTGCATATGTGAGGGGGTGGAATGCCCAGAAGGACAAGCCTATCCGGAAACACCATGCTCAGGTCAATCCGGAATCACACAAATCTATAGAAAATAAGATCCTTTGAGAAGCCGAACTATCCACACATAGTCGAAGGCAAATCAGACGCAAAAGTGAGCTAAGGTACAGTTTTGAATCTACATCGACGCTCATCCATGCCGAACAATCGAATCAAGACAAAGTCCTCACGAGAATGGAATCTCAACGACCCATTCCTAGAAAGACATTTAAGGGAGCAAGCCGACTCATGCGCACCATGCCAGGAGCAGCAAGGTAAGTTTCTGTACCATAAGATGTATGCTTGTACAATAATCAAGATGAAGTCCTCACGAGGGAAGAATTTCAAGGATCTGCTCCCAAGAGGGAAAAGAATAAGCCTCTCCATGCACACCATGCCGGGAGCGAACAGGTAAGTTTCTCTGTCATAAGATGTACACTCACACACCTCACACAAAGCGTATAAAATTCGGATTCAAATGTATGTATATTGCACACACATGATTCCATACACGCGCACAATATTTTGTATACGTACATGGCTCAGATGAGGGTTCCGAATAGACCTCATGCTAAAAGATGATCAAAGAGTTGAGTTCAGCTTAACATTGTCAAACTCATGCACGCCATGCCGAGGGCAGCCAGGTAAGTCTCTCTATCACAAGACATACGCTCACACACATCACACAATAAGTGTACAAAATCCAAATTCAAATGTACAAAATCTCAAGAAAAAATAAATTCTTGAGCAACAACAACAACAAAGACCAACAAAGAAAAATAGCAAAACAAAAAGAAGAAGATATTTTCAAGGCCTTGAAAATCCAACATACTGTAAAAATTCGAATGCATCCAAAGTGTAAAAATTCCAAGAAAGAAAATCCCAAAACAAAAACAAAAACAGAAAAATCACCAAAGACATGGAAACCTATCTGCCTGCGGGCAAGCAACCAAAACCTCAAATATAATTTTCCTCTGAGGAGGCTCACACATAATTCCCTCTCTAGAGGCTCGACATTAAAGTCTCCCAATGAGCATCAAAGTCTCTTTGGAGCATTATCTTTAAGGCCTTTTTTAAGGTATTCTCAGTCTCTTCGGAGCATTATCTTTAAGACCTTTTTAAGGCATTCTCAGTCTCTTCAGAGCATTATCTTTGAGTCCTTTTTAGGCATTCTTAGTCTCTTTGGAGCATTATCTTTAAGACCTTTTTTTTAAAGCATTCTCAGTCTTTTTGGAGCATTATCTTTAAGACCTTTTTTTTAAGGCATTCTCAGTCTCTTTGGAGCACTATCTTTAAGACCTTTTCTTAAGGCTTTCTCAGTCTCTTCGGAACGTCAAGTTTTTTTCAAAATATTCCAAATCCCTTCAATCTGAAGTGATCCGAGAGGCCAAGACGAGGCCAGCGGGACAGATCAGCCACCGTGTAGGTCGGGACGAGGCTAGCGGATCACCAGCGGTAGAACAAATCGCAAACAGAGGTTGTAGTTAGAGAGTACTGCATCTCATAGACACCGTGCAGGCTAGGACGAGGCTAGCGGATCACCAGCGGTAGAATAGATCGCAAACAGAGGTTGTAGTCAGAGAGTACTGCATCTCACAGACACCGTACAAGCCGGGATGAGGCTAGCGGATTACCAGCGATAGAACAGATCGCAACAGAGGATACAGTTAAATAAAACTTCACCTCACACCGTACAGGCCGAGACAAAGCTAGCGGGACACCAACGATAGAACAGATCACAACAGAGGATGCAGTTAGACAACACTTCACCTCACACCGTGCAGGCCGGGACGAGGTTAGCGGGACACCAGCGATAGAACAGATCGCAACAGAGGATGCAGTTAGACAACACTTCACCTCACACCGCACAGGCCGAGATGAGGCTAGTGGGACAGACCAGCTTCCGTGCAAACCGAGATGAGGTTAGCGGGGGACAGCGATAGAACAGATTGCAACAGAGGATGCAGTTAGACAACACTTCACCTCAAGCCGTGCAAGCCGACCGAAGGCGAGCGGGACAATGCGACAGAAAATATTGCAAACGAGCCACAGGCTGATAGCGCTACAGCTCAACGGCAACAAGTCGCAACATTCCACACAGCAAAAAGGTAAGGGCTGCCTCAGGTACGCATCTCTTTCCTTCTTCCCTGAATTTTGGCTCATCTAGGCACTAGTGCACTAGTTTCCCCAAATTTGGGGGCAACTGTAGACACCGGGTCCTGAGACAGCCCAGATCAGAGTTACCCAATGATGATAAGATGCCTTGTCACGAGCAAAAGGGTTAAAAGTGATGATTTACTTGAAAATTTGCAATTTAGAGTGAAAAATTAAAAAAATAATAAAAAATATTTTAAAAATTAGTTTTGAAAAATGGGGGCTTGAAATTACAATATTTTTAGTTAAATTAGAAAAAAAAATTCGAGCGTCTACCGCGGTGGTGCCTTGCGGCAGCGCGCGTGCTGGTGCAGCGGGCTGCGAGGCGCTGCGGAGTGCCATCGCACGGCGCTCCACGCGCGATCGTTCGCGAGATGCCGCGCGCAGCATCACGCGCACGCTGGGCGAGCGCTCTCGTCCAGCGTGCGCTACGGACGCCCATCGGGCGCTCCGACGGCCTTGTTCCACCGCAAAATGGCAATTTCGCCCCAAAAATCATTTTTTCCGATTTTTTTCCACAAAATTCGATTTTTTATGACTTTTTTAAGGGATTTTCAGGTTTTTTTCAATTCTTAAAATTTAAAATTGTTAATATCTTATTTTATTAAGTTTTATCCCTTTAATTAACATTTTTTCCTATTTTTTGATATAAAAAGAATAAGAAGAAAACCTAAAAGGGGGGATTCTTCTAGGGTTTTTCTCTTCATCTTTTTCTCTTTTTTTCCTTTCAAACTCTCTAAAAAATTTTCAGATTTCTTTCCCCAACAAAAAATAACAAAGATAGTTATTGTTCTTCTCTTTTTCCAACACAATTCCTTCAAAAACATATTTTTTGGATGGAATTTTGTTGATGGATTTTTTTGAGGCAAATCAATCAAATATTTGCTCTCAAAATTTAGCTCTTTAACCTTTTTATTTGTTTTCGATTAAGTCTTTTTGAAGGTTTTTTTGTTTAATCAATAAAAATAATTCCTTTGAGCAAATAAATTAATTTTTTGTTCTCAAAGAGTTTTTTTTATTAGTTTTTTAAGCCTATTTTTCTTGGAATAAACTTCCAACATTTATCGTATTGAACTCTAAATTTTTGCAAGTCACAAACAAGGAAATCAATCATCCTTTTTACCTTCATCGAATCTGAAACTCTGAGGGTAAACATTCTGGGCTTGTTCTTCTTATTCTTTTTGTTCATATTTAATTTATTCATATTTAATTTATTATTTTCATTTATTTATTTATTTCATTGTTTATATTTATTTTATTTATTTTGTTTATATGTGATTTTATTCTTATTCATGTATATTTTATTGTTTTCATTAATTTATTTATTGTTCTCATTTATTTATTTGTTCTATTGTTGTTATATTTGTCTTGTTGTGTATATATATTATTACATTTTTATTCATGTGAATATTGATCTCTTTTAATTTTTAACATGTAATTAATTTATTTCACTTTAATTCATCATTATTTTTAACATGTAATTAATTTATTTCACTTTAATTCATCATTATTTTTAACATGTAATTAATAAATTCGTTTTAATTGATATTTTTACCATGTAAATGGTTTACATTATTTGTGAACATATTTAATTAATCATGTAATTCATTTGATTATTTTCATCGTTCTCTTATTCATTTTTATCATTCTTTTTATCGTTGTCACATGTTTTATTTATTGTTATTTATTTATTTTCATTGTAATTATTATCATGTGCATATTTTCATATATTAATTCATTAACACGTTTTATATTATTTCAATCATATCTTTTAATTCATTTGTCTTTTATAATGCATTTTCCCATTTATTTTAGTTTATTAATATTTCAATTCATTTAACCCATTTTTGATGCCATCTCTCTTTATTTTATCTCATTTTATCATTAATTTATTTAATTACTAATATTATTTCATTTGTATTTTGTTTTTTGTCAAAACTTATTTTCTTTACTTGGGCATTTTTTGCGAGCACACGAGGAGATCCATAAGTCTCGTTTGGGTTAGATATTTAATTGCTTTATTTGTAATATTTTATTTATTTGGCTTTTTTATTTATTTTGCCATGTAATCTTTAATAAAATTGTTTATTTTAGGCATGCTAAAAAGAAAATCACAAAAACATTTCTATTAATTAATTTGGCATCTTTCTAGATAAAAATGGGACCAATGTCCTAGTTTTTCATACCCAAATAAATCATCACATCAAAGCTATTTTATAATAAATATGCATTCGAGAACCAATATCCTCATCATTAATGAATATCCCGATTTATGCATGATTTGTATTTTATTTACAATGGGTGTTGTATTTCGCCACTAGTTTTGTTGTAATATTTTTACATATGCTTTATTTTATTTACGCTTTTATTTATCGCTTCCACTACGTGATTGACATGCGCTTTAATTAATTGCATTAAAATGAATGAGAAATGGGATGAAATGATAAATTCAAAACTCAATTATAAAATTAACCAAGGTATGAATAAATGGGAAGTCCCGAACTCACTCTGGTCTTGGGCTCAATGAGGTTAGAGGTCCATCTTAGTGTTTTATTGGGATGGAATCTCCAAAATATCTCGTGTCCCACCAAAAGACTTAAATTTACAATCCTAGGCTCCACGGGGTAGAGGCTCATTCCAGTGTTCTATTGGGATGATATCTCCAAGATCCCTTTGGCTTGGCCAAAATGGATATTATGCGTCGTCTTAGGCTCACCGAGGCTAGATGAACTGTCCCAATGTTCTATTGGGTGACGACTCCAAGAAACCTCCTTATTGCCTAAAATAGATGCACTTGTAAATACCTTACAAGTTTTCATGAACCTCCACCCGATCGCCCTAAAAGCGTGCCTTCGGGGCGCCCCGGGGTTCGGCGCGCGTCACAGATGATCTCGCCACCTCGGATTGTATGTACTGGAATACGGATCATATTTCCTATAGGGTTGTCCAGAATATCCACCCATCATATTTACTTACTCTTGTGAGTCTTCTTGAAGTGTGGGACACATATCTGTTGGATGTCCAGCATATGCACATATTCCAGACACCCTTGCTTGTGAAGATGTACTTACAGCCATATTTTGCACAAGAACAGTTAAAGCATTAAGTTTATCTTCAATGGAAGAAGAATTTACCTCATGTACTCTTCTTGGCGGGTCTTGATATCTTCCAAATTGTTGGGAAGTGGCTACCATATTCTGTATCAACTCACGGGCTTGTGCTGGGATTTTATTATTGAGGCTTCCCCCACTTGCTGCATTTATCATCCTTCTTTCCATGCTCAACATACCTTTATAAAAATACTGAATAAGGGATTGATAAGTAATTCCATGTTGGGGATAGCTTGCACACAATTTCTTAAATCTTTCCCAATAGTTGTGAAGTGACTCCACATCTTTTTGTTTGATTCCACTTATTTCCCTCCAAATTACAGCAGCTCGGGAGGCTGGAAAAAAACTTATCTAAGAACATTCTCAACATATCAGTCCATGTTGTGATTGTTCCTGATGGTAAATTTAATAACCATTCCTTTGCCGAATCAGCCAATGAAAATGGAAAGGCCTTCAATTTCAATTGTTCTTCAGTAACTCCTTATGGCTTCATATCGGAACAAACCACGTGAAATTCTTTCAAATACTTATGAGGATCTTCATTTTCTAAGCCACGAAAAGTGGGTAATAAGTGAATCAGCCCCGATTTTAGTTCAAAACCAGTGTCCAAAGCTGGATAAGTTATGCATAAGGGCTGCTGGTTTAAAGGAGGTACATTAAGCTCTCTTAATGTCTGTTCTACCATTTCTTCTTCTTCTATTTTAGCTAAAAATTCAGTAAAATCAGCTTTTTCTTCCTTTTGTTGCTGTTTGGAAAAAGTTCCAGCAAGTCCCTTGCATAATTTTCGTCTCCTTTCTTAGTCTTCAGGTAGTTTTTTCAATCTCCGAATCGAATAAAATATCTCTCAGAATTTCAGACCTGGTTATTAACATATTAAATCAAGTTAGACTAGTCCCCGGCAACGGCGCCAAAATTTGATGGGTGTCGAAGCCACCAAAAATAAATACCTCAATTATCCTATCAATTAAATTTTAAATAGGGCAAGGAAGGGTCGATTCCACAAAGACTAGCACCAAATTTATTTCAAATAACCAGAATTTTAACAATAAAAATAAAAAGGGGGAGTATTAATGAACCAAAAATTTAAAAATGCTGAATTAAAGAAATAAATAGACAAGCAATAAATTGATTAAAAGAAATTCAATATGTGACAAATTCCAGATAAAGATATTCACAGCACAGGCTTAATTCAACCGATCATTGATGAAAGAATAAATCTAAACAACGAATAATGGGCCAGTTATAGCCGTCGGCTTCGCGCTCCCGACCTAATCTTTCCGTATTAATGAATCAATCAAGTAAGAATATAATTAATTCCTAGCTAATAAATAACCCTTAGCACGTGCAAGAATTTAATTTATTGACAACATTAAGGAATAGAAAGACCTAAACTAAGCCAACTGACTTCACGCGAGACCAATTTTGACCAAATCATGCATTTACTCAATGTAACAGCCCTTGTGAGGAAGCTACACTGATTACCACTTATTGTTGACTTCACTAAACAATTACGGATTCAGTAAATTTAACTAGCAATATGTTATTTAATTAAATGAACAACGGCGCCTCATTGAACATAAAATAAATAACAATCGAGATACGGTTTCTCCAAACTTCAGTAAATAACATGAACATTATATGAAATTAAGAACAATAAACAAGCACAACAATCTCACGGTGAATAAAAACCTGGATTTGAATTAATTTTTAACTAGAATAAGAGTAATTTAGCCACACATGGCCATGGAAATTCACAAAATAAAATAATAAAAATAAAAAGTACTTCCTGTTACAGTCTTAAGAAAAACGAAAAAGATAAACTAAGGAGAGATGCAAAATATTACGCATGGGATTAACCATATTTGTGGAAATATTGCTCTAACCAAATAATTAGGTGATGCATTCCAGAAAGTGAAGTGCAGTCCATATTGCAATTTAGTCATACAGAAGCCTATTGAGGTCATTTCATTCCGTAGAGAACAACCCACAAAGTATTGGAGTGTGGTTTGTTTTGGCCTAATTTATTTTGTGATGCTTATTTGTTCTACAAGTCTTGTGAAAGTTGTCAAAGGATCGATAGTTTAGGACATCAAAAGCCACTCACATCCATGCTATCCTTTGAAATTTTTGATGTATGGGGCATTGATTTTATGGGCCCATTTCCATCTTCCTTTGGCAATTCATACATATTGCTTGCTGTAGATTATGTTTCTAAGTGGATTGAAGCTAAGGCCATAAGGACTGATGACGCTAAAACAATTATCAATTTTATCAAAACTAATATTTTTTTGTAGGTTTGGGACACCAAGAGTACTTATCAGTGACCGAGGAACTCATTTATGCGATGAGATTATGGACACTCTACTAAAGAAATATGGTGTACACCACTATTTATCCACTACCTATCACCCACAAACCAGTGGCCAAGCTAAAATTTCCAATAGAGAAGTCAAGTTTATTTTGGAGAAAACAGTTAATCCAACCAAGAAAGATTGGAGTTCTAAGCTAAATGATACTCTGTGGGCATACAGGATAGAATATAAAACACCTATCTGTATATCCCATATCGATTCGTCTATGGAAAGCCATGCCACTTGCCTGTGGAATTAGAGCACAAAGCATTTTGGGCAATTAAGCGATATAATATGGCATTGGATGCAACAGGGGATCATAGGAAATTAAAGTTGCAGAAATTGGAAGAATTGAGGAACGAGGCTTATGAGAGTTCTAAAATTTATAAAGAAAGAACCAAGCAATTTCATGATAAGATGATTTCTAGGAAGGAATTTCAAATTGGATAGAAAGTTTTACTTTTCCATTCACGTCTGAAATTGTTTCTAGGGAAATTAAGATCTCGATGGATTGGACCTTTTGTAATCACTAAAATTTTTGTTCATGGTGCTATAGAAATCAAAAGCATGGAGAATGGAAAAATCTACAAAGTCAACGGACATCGTTTGAAACCATTCTATGAAGGATTCCGAGCCCAAAGGATAGAAAATATGCAATTGGTAGCACCTGCAGAGGAGAAAAAGCAACAACGTCTGGCCAAAAACGTTAAAGAGAGGCGCTTTTGGGAGGCAACCCAATATTTAGCCTTGCCTAAGGCTAACGTGTTTCTATTTAGATTTAAATTTTAATATTTACTTTTATTTCACTGCCTTCTTCTTCTTCATCTCTTTCTTGTGGCTGACAAAATTTATCTTTGAATTTACAGGCAGTGTTGGCAAGCTACTGAAAATTTAAAGGGTGGTTTGACAATTTATTTTAGCATAAAAGGGGTTGAATTTCATGGCTTGAGAAAATTAATTTTTATTTTTATAAACTAAGCAAAGTTAATACGGGTTTCTAGAGAGACATGTCCAGATCCTGGACAGTTTTTTTAATTTTTGCAAGTTATTCCCATTGAATTTTGAATATCTTAAGTTAATAGATCTTGTTTTGACTTGTGGTCCTTAAATTTCTTCAAAATGGGTTTCAGTTTTCAATTACCTTGTTTTACTAATTAAATTATTTCTCCCCTTTAATTTAACCTAACAAAAGTAAACCCTTTTCTTACTTTTATAGACCCATCGCCAACAACAACCTCCAACCTAGTCGCCGTCGCACTAATCCCTGCCCCACCACATTTCGGCCTCCATCACCATGCCGAGCACCATCGTGTTGCCGATCTGTGAGAGTAAACCCCTCTCCACCAGTAGCCGCACCGTGCGAAAGTAGCACCGCACCTCCACCAGTCGCGCATCAAACACCAGCAACCGCAGATCGGGGACTCGCGTGACCAGATCAAACCCCAAGCCCTCCTCCGCACTGCGCGCATCTTCTTCCTCGCCTACCACCGGAGCCACCAGTCACCATTGAGCCAGTCCCATCGCAAGCCACCATTGTAGATCCATTATGGTCCGATTGAAGAGCCAAGCGCCGAAAAAGCCAAGGCGTGGTAGATCCACAGCCACCGTGACGAGCGAAGAAGAACCACCTCTAGCTAATCAGCAATCCATAGTAGCGGAACATAGAACCATAGCTCCATCGAACGACGATCCACTCACCACTGAAGGACAGCGTGACGCGCAACACCCACTAGCCTCTCATGCCTCCTCCACCAAGCCTCCTCCATGAGTGACTACAAGCAAAAGTAAGGGACCAATCACTTAGAAGTCTAGGCAAATCTAATTACCAGAGACAAGTAGTGAGACAAGCAGCGATGAGGAGTACGTAATTCTTCCCTCCATGGTACCCCAAGCATAGGAGAACAACGAGCCAGCAACCTCCAGGCCACAGAAATGTGCTCGAATGGCTCACGGTAAACCCCAATTTCTCTCACCTACATATGAAGCAGGAGCAATTTGGAATTCACTGATCTACAGGACAAAGCCAGGTATTGTTTCCTTGCGCATCATGAAATTGAACCTGCTCGTTCTTTTGATGAGGTAGCTTTGTAATTTCTTATCTTCAAAGATGAAATCTTAGACTTGATAGATAATATTGGCTGGTGTAAATTTTTCATGATTAATTATCCTGTTTATGTTGCTCTGATCCGTGAATTTTACAGCACTTTTGTATTTAAAACTGAGGGATGTAATTTTTATTTGTTTAAGCCATGTACCATTCAATTTCGTATGTTGGGCGATTACCAATATTTCTCTGTTACATCTTTTAATGTTGTATTGTGCTTAATTGATAATGAATATTCCGAAACACCTAAGTATATTAACATGTTATGTGATTATCTTGATAATTTTCATGCTCAAGATGTTTACAGAGAATTGACTGGAATGCCTGATATTATTTTTCAACCTGGTAAATCCAAAGCCTATTTGTTTAAGAGTGCTGCAATTAGGGTCATTCACCATTTCCTTGCCATTAATTATTCTGTAAGAAACAATGATACCATTGTTGTTACAAAAGCTAAATTATTTTTTATGTGGTGTATGCTTCATTGTAAAAAGGCAAATTTGGGGTATTGGCTTGCATTAAAATTTGCACAATTACGCACAAGGCCTAAGAAATCATTTCTTGGGTCTTTATTCACTTATTTTGCTATTAATGCTGGCTTGTTTGACACTAATACAACCACAATGCACATTGCTTGCGGGATGCCTCCCATGGATTTACCCTTTTTAGACCAAATGCGTTTACTACGCTTTGGAAAAAGCGGAGAATTTTCTTTTGTTGATGTAGGTACTCTATCCACTCCAGACCAGCATGTATACAGAAAAGTATAACCTAAAGGAACATCCATCTCATCATGTCATGCCACCACCAAACCTTCTGCTGATCCAGCTCCTGCAGTCATGGAGCGCTTGGATAAATTGGAGAGCACTGTCCTCGATCTTACATCTACAATCAAGCAACTATCTACTGATATCCAGCAGATCACCAACGACTTCAAATAGCAATAAGCTATTTTATTCCAACATTTGGGGATCCCACAGCCCCAACACACTCAAAAGTGATTGCAGACCACAAAACCAATAGAACAAAGCACTTTCACTCAGAATAGGGCAGTTTCTTAACCCACTTTTTGTTTATTTTTTTTTTCTGTGCCACTCTTCACCCCATGTTGTTGTGTCATTCCGCATTGGGGACATTGCGAGAAGAAAGTGTGGGGGAGGGGTTTGATCTAGAAATATTGAGTTTATGATTACTGTTATTGCTTTATTAATATTATTGTTAATATTGTTTTGTTGGCATATCAATTGTTGGTATGGTGCAATGTGGCCATTTTGATGCCGGTTTGGTTGATGCTTAAGTAAGGAATTTCTGCTAAAATTTTGATATGAATTGATGCTACTTTGCTGTTAATGATTTTAGCTAATTTTGAGCTAATCTTTATTGCTGAAATTGTGTTTAATTGGCTGGACTTGTGCAAGGATTTTATGAATTTTGTGCCAAATTTTGACTAGTGAAAATTCTGATTTTGGTTAAGCGTTTGTGCAATTGTTTCACTTATCCCATGACTATTCTTTGCCATTTAGCATTCTGTTAAGCTTCATTTTCATTCCTAAGAAAAGCTTTTACCCAGAAGGGATTCTTTGACTATTTGGCTCTCACCCAATTAAGATGTTAGGCAAGGTTGAGTAGTTTCTATAATAACTTATTCTTTTTCATAAAATTTATGGGAACCTTAATTTTCTTTTGAGTTGGAAACACCAAGGTTAGAATTAAATGATGAAATATAATATTTGCTTGCTCTTAAATTTGGAGTCATTGTGTTTTAGGGACTTGTTAAAACTGGTTTGGACAACATATTTTGTGTTGCATACTCATGGATTTAGGAAATTAGTCACCAGGATTCAAAAAAAAAATGAAGTTGTAATAAATTTTACTCTGTTATCCGCTTAAAAGGTAGTTATGAGTAGAGTTAGTAGTCGCTTTGAATTATGTGATCTGAATAACCGGGTGTATATGGTTAAGAACTGGATACCCTCTCTTCAAAAGGATCTCTACATTCATTGTAAGCCTTTTGATCTTTCTTAGGCTGAAAAAATCGGGTGTATGCGGGTCAGAATCGGGTACCCTCGTGCCTACTACAGTCTAAGTTAAGTTAAGTTAAGAAAAAATATATATATGAAATAAATTTTTTGGTTTTTCTTGTTCATTCATCTAATAAAAATGTGAAGTTTAGTGCCTAATTTGGTTTGATAAGTTCTTTTTTATGCATTGATGTTAATATTTAAGTGAGACAAAATTCCTACATGCTTAATGTTTATAAACCTTGCTGTTTCTAGTTTGAAAAGGTAGTTGAGAAACCCATATTTTGATATGACTTAGTGGAAAATTATTTTGGACTTCTATCTCTCTTTTGCCTTGCATTTTGATTTAGTTGGAACTTATGGGAATTAGAATTTGTTTTTGGGTGAATGAACTTTTGAGAGGATCGTGATTGAGGTTTAATTCATGTTTGAGGACAAACATGGCATAAGTGTGGGGAATTTGATAAGTGCCTAATGTTGCATATTTTAGCCTGTTTTTCCCTATTTTTATGCGTTTATTTCTAGCTTGCATTGGTACTTTTTACTTGTTTTGTGATTTTGGTTATTAAAGGGTCAAAGTGGTAAGAAGTAAATTTGAGCCAAATGGAGCAAATTTGAAGCAACCTTGAAAATTTGGAGAAAATTGGAAGCAGATTGGCTGATTTTGGAGTTAGCCTTGCCCAAAGCTAAAGGGCAAGGGTAAGCAATTGTCTTGCCCAAGGCTATAGGAGAATGCACAATAGAGTTCCAGCTTAAAGATTTTAAGCGCAAGGAAGCCCTAGCCACCAGCCATTCTCCAACAGACCTTTTAGGGATATTTAAACTTTATTTTATGAGATAAAAGACAGTGTTTTAGTAGGATAAGATTACATTTAATATTTTTAATTTATTTTCAAAGTTTGGATAGGAATTAAACACATTCTTAACTTATCTAGGTTTTACTCTTTTATACAAAGAGGGAAAAACGTGAATTGTATCATCTCTTCTATTTTTCTTCATCTGTGTTTTTCCCACGGCTATAATAGGGAGTTTTATTTCTTAATTTGATTTGATTTTATTTTTGACTTTAATGATGTGTGGCTAAATTTATTTATTCTGGTTAAATGTTAATTCAATGCCAAAGTTCTTCATATGCTGTGAGATTGTTTTACTCCATTTTTCTTTTTAATTATTGTTCAATGTTCATGTTATTTACTGTGATTTAGGAAAACTCCATCTCTATTGTTATTTATTTCTTGTGCAATAAGAGCTCATTGTGCAGTTAATTAAATAACATATTGCTATTTGAAATTATCAAATCCGTAATTGTTTGGTAAAATTAATATTAAGTGGCAATTAGTATAGCAACACTGGGAAGGGTTGTTATATTAAGTAAATGCATGATTTGGTTTAAATAGATTTCGATAAGAAATTGGCTAACTTAGGTTGGGCCTTTCTAATTCATAAATCTGTCAATAAATTAACTTCTGTCGATAAGAGAGGATTGTTTATTTGTTAGTGGTTAATTATATTCTTACTTAATTAGCCTATTAGTAAGGAAAGATTGGTCGGGAGCGCTAAGTCGATGGCTATAACCAATCCATTGCATAATTTTAAAGTTATTTGTTCATCTATGATCAGTAAATTGAATCTTGAGCCGCGAATACCTTTAACTGGAATTTCTTATCAATTGATTTTGTTTAAATTAATTTTATTCAATTTTAGTTTATTATTTTAATTCAGTATTTTTAAATCTTTAGTTATTAAAATCCCCCATTTATTTTTTTGTTGTTGAAATTTTGATTATTACAAGTTAAATCGATACTAGTCTATGTGGATTCTACCTTTTCTTACCCTTTTTGCAATTTAATTGGTTAGAAAAAATTTTTAGTGGCTTTGACACCCATCATTATTTGGTCGAGGAAGCGAGTACATTTTGTTCGCATTATTTTGAGCCGCATGTATACATATGACAGAGAAAACTACCTCGGAATGATGATTGGGAGTAAAACAAGTGATCACGATGAAAACTTATCTATATTTACGTATCCTGAGCATTTACATGGATGCTCGACAAGGAGAATGCTATCAGAGGAAGAACCTAAAGCTGCCCATATTTACATTTTATTGAATTTCTAAGAGGTTCAACCTTTCGTGCAATAAGTATAATTTATATTTCAAATTGCTAATTTAGTTTACTAGGTGAAGAGTGTAATATCAAATTATATGGTGATTATTGGTGGTTATAGATTATTCAAGGAATGATTACGAGATCTAATGCCTGAAATAACTCAAAATGACATCAACAAAGAAGTCAAAAAGCACTTTCATCAATGGTTCAAGACATATGTAAGTTTTGACTTCCAATATACAAAATGACATATATAATTATGCAATATTCATTTAAATGATGTTACAGTATTTCATTCTGCAGGCATCAACAAATTCAATTGAAAATAAGTTCATCTCAGATCTTGCAAAAGGACCTTTATGAACCGTTAAATCGTATTCGGTATATTTCATTAATGGATACAAATTTTATACACAAAGTCATAGTCATAACAAGGCAACAGTAAACAATGGGGTTTGCATACAAGGGGAATTAATGGATTATTAGAGGCCAATTATTAAGATACTTGAAGTTGAGTGCCCCGCATTGCCAATAAAATGTTGTGTTATATTTAAGTGTGAATGGTTTGATCCATCATTAATGTTGGAACAAACTGCATAGCAAATACAATTTAGTTGATATCAACCAACGGAGAAGATTTTGTAATTTTGAACCTTTTGTGTTGGCAATGCAAGTTATCCAGGTGTATTATGTCTGTATCCCAACTTAAAATGAGATAAATCGGATTGGTTGTCAACTTGCAAAGTAAAACCTAGAGGCATTTTTGAAAATAAAGCCACCGGATAAAGTGAACGATATGAAAATAATGATGCATTTCAAGAGGAACAATCAGAAGTTCATAAAATAAATGAAACTCTGACTTATGACGATAATGAACCTTTAAACAATACAAATAATGAATATGTTGACATTTCATATGAAGATGATAAGGAATATTTGGTGGGTGAGGGATCTAATTATAAGGCTGAATTTGATTCTTATTCTTTGAAAAATGAAGATAATTGTGATTATGATTTACAGCTGAGTGATAATAGCGACTAATTTGTTTAACTAATTTTATATCAAGTGAGAAAAGTTATGATTTCATCAACAATATATTTTTTATTTGATATGTTTTTTATACAGATGAAATTTTCTATTAGTTGACTAATTAATTTTTTATAATGTCAAGTTTAAAAAATGCATAAGAGAAAGAAAAGTAATATGCTTCCTCCACGGCTTAGGTTGCAACCTGTCAGACTATAGGTGAGGCATCTACCCCATCCATTGATGCATTACCTTTGTTCAATACTAGCGCTCCGTGTAGACACCAGGTCCCAAGGCAGTCCAAGATCAGGATTACCAAATGATGAAAATATGGACCGATTTATTGGCAATAAAGTGAGAATCGATCATTCCCCTTGTCAAGTTCTTATATCTCTACCAAAATACTTTTGGATTGTATTTACTTATATTTATTTTGGTTTATGTTTACTTTGTTATTATCTATTTTCTCTTTTATTTTATTTTTCTCAATTTTTTTTGAAGGTTGGTTTTTCAAGGGGTTCGTGTGTGGGAGGCGCAAGGCCGCCCAGACAGGCGATGCCCGGGCCTAGCGCGTACGAGGCATGCCCAAGAGGGCACCTCACACCTGGCATGCCTCGACGATCGCTGCCTGCACCTGGCGTGTGCGAGGCACACCCAATGGGTGCTGCCTGCACCTATAGTGCACGAGGCATGCCCAGCGGGCACTGCCCACACCTGGCGTGAGCGAAGAACGCCCAGCGAGCACTGTCCGCACCTGGTGTGAGCGAGGCAGGCACTACCTGCAAGTGGGGAGCGTGATGTGCGGCAACCTACTCATAGTTAGGCTCTCTCCTGTCCTTTTCCCACCGCAAAATCTATTTTTTCAGAGATTTTGGGGTCCATTTCTTTTAGTTTTCAAGGATTTTTGGGGGAAGAGTAACAGAAAGGGGGTTTTGTCCTTTTCCCTTTTGATAGGAAATGGGAAACTAAAGAGGAGAGAGCTAGAGAAAAAGGGAAGGGGGGTTTGATTTCCTAAAAAAATAGGGAGGAAAAAGAAAATGAGAGAGAGTGTTCTTGAGAGAAAAAATCTTTCAGTTTTTGAAATCTCTTCCTTTTAATTTTCTTGAACCCAGAAAAATATCTTGAGTTTGAGCTTAGCTTGAGATAGGGAAATCCATTCCCTTACCTTGGGTTTATCATTAAACAAAAAAAAAAATAAATCAAAAAATCATTTGTTTTCGTTTGAGTTTTTTTGAGTTTTTGAGTTATTTCGAATCCGTTTTGAACCTTAACAAGGGGTGTTGGATTCAACTATCTCGCTTCTATATCATCAAATCTGAGAGTAAAGATTGTTGGACCCATTTTCATCCTCTCATTTCATTTTATTTGTCATTATTGTTGTTAATTACTGTTATCATTGCTATTGAAGTTATCTTTATTGTTGTTATTATTATTATCATTATGATTATCATTTATTCTTATTTTATTCTTAATGTTACTGTTTTTGCATGTTATTATTATTATCACTATTATTATTAGTATTGTTATTATCATTATTATTGCTATTATATTTATCAACGTTGTTCTATCATCATCATCATCATCATCATCATCATCATCATCATTATTATTATTATTATTATTATTATTATTATTATTATTATTATTATGTCATTTGTATGGTTAATTTTGCATGATTCATCGAACCTTTTTTTTTGCATATGCACAATTTATACTTTAAACTCACATGTCTAATTTAACCCATTTCACTTCTCACATGTATATTAAGCATCTTTTGCATTTATCCTGTCTTTATGTTTATATGGTTGATTTTAGAATTATTACTAACATTTTTCTATTGTTGTTTTGTTGTATGGGTAAAATGTGACATTTGGTTGTTGAGCGTCGTCGTTACCGAATGGAAGGTCACGGTGCTTGGGAGGCTATGCGAATTGGGTGAGACCCTACAATCCTTTACTTGTGTGTTCGTGTTATTTATTTGCAAATTAAATAGTTTCATTTCATACACGTGTCAATTAAAAAAATCACAAAAATATTTTTATAACCAAATTATGATTTTTACTAATAAATTCAGACCAATGTCCTTGATTTTAGCCAAAGAATGTAAAAATGCCACGAATTAAAACAAAAAGTTAAACTTTCAAAAAATGGGATCACTTATCCCGATTTTCATGCCAATAGCCGAAATAACTTTTTGATCCCTCTTTAAGTGAGCATGAAGGAACCCATGTTCCTAAACCGAATAAATATCCCAATTTATGTATGTCTCCACTTTTGATTGATTTTGCTTAATTGTTTAAACTTTATGTTTATATATATCTTATAAGCCTTTGTAATTAATTATTTTTGGGGCAATTTTATTTAGCTTTCTTTCATTTGGGGATTGTATTCTGTACCAATTTTCATTTTAATTTTGTTTAGCTTTTCTTTTCATTTGGGGGATTGTATTTATCCCAATTTCTCCTTTGTAAATAGCGTATTTTTGTGTGTTTATCGCTTTATTTACTGCTTTATTTATAGTTTTCATTTACCACTTTATTAGTGCTTGTAATATGCCTTTAATAAATTGCATTAATCGTGTGAGAGGAGAGATGGAATTTTCTAATCTAAAAACTCATTTATAATTAACCAAGGAATAAATAAGAGTGAAGTTTCGAACACCTTCTGTGGTTTAAGACCCCGAGGTTAGATGACCTTTCCTAATTTCTTGTATTGGGTGGCGACTCCAAAATACCTCAAAGGTGCCTAAAGGTTTCATGGGACTAGATGACCTTCTCCAATGTCCTATTGGGTGGGGATTCCAAAATGTCTCATATTACCCAAGATCAAATGATGCGAACCAATCACTCGAGCCTTAAAAGCGGGCCTTCCCGGTTCGACGTCACAATGGCGACTCCGCTGGGGACTTTGTGACTTTGCTCTGAAAGTGTCTTGGTTAAAATGTATAATTGAGTTTTTGAAACTAAAATTCCATCCCCCTTCTAAATTGCATTGCATTATGCTAGAGCCTTAGAATTATGTTAATTTGTACCCTTATTTTACCCTAGTGCATTCCTAAAACATAACCTTACTTTCACTCATTGTAGGGAAGTACTTAGGATAATCACCAGCCAAAGCCTTGTACCATCATGGTATATCAAATAGAGATCCGATCGATCGTTATGCTCATGATGAGCTAACCATTGGCAGGAACCATACTTGGGTAGCCCTAAAGTAACATCACCTTGACTAAAGCCCATGTAATGGCAATAGATACTTTCCCCAGGTGATATGAACCATAATACAATGCTTGCCATGTGGGCCGTCATGTATTAAACAAAATTAAACGAATTAAGTGGACTTCCATCAAAGGTTTTCATGCCCCGGTGGGATCACCTTAATTTGATTGAAGTGTTTGAATACATAATGGCCGAAACTCATACGCATGTGCATTTTGAGAGACATTATGTTGTTGGCTTTTTGCCATGCACTACGCGCATTCATCGGGTCCCCTATTGACCCATGGATTAAGCTTTCCTAGGAAGAGACCAATTCACCTCGTGTGCGGGAGTGATAAGGTTGGAAGGATCTACTTGCTTGTATGTGGTTGTGAAATGCTGCATGACTCATGATCATACATCATATATGTTATCCATGCATCATTCTACCAATTTGAGTCTTTCAGCCATCATAGATTCATCTAAGTGGACTAGAGGTTCTAACGGTCGGCTATTAAGGACAAACCTGCTCTTTGAATTACAAAAATTAGTGTCTGGTTGGGATTTTGAGTCACTCGTAACGACCAGTGAATCATCCTTAGAATCATCAATGGCAGAAGAGACCGGAGTTTTAACCACTCAAGATCTTGCCAGGAGACTAAAGAATTTTGAGCAGAGGATGTTAGAGATGATAGGCGCTATGTCCGAAAGGATTGCTCCTCCTCCTATTGCACAACCACCTATCGCTCCACAACCACCGGTAGCCCCTCCTCAAGGGCAAGTTGAACCGCCTGCTGGCGAAGAGGCCCCTATTGTAGGTAATGCTGCTCGCTAACCTATCAATAAGCATAAAGATGCTGCGCTCGTTGAGCCAAGAAGGGCAAGGATCCCTAATCCTGATGAGGATTTCGTGATGGAGGATGAGGTTGAGGAGCTAATAGCCCATCAAGCTGTGAGGGGTAGAGCACCCAAGGTGGAAGATGAGGCTATGGGAGGAATGAGGCAGCAGATTGAGGCGATCACTCACTTGTTATCAGTTGGGAAGGGAATCAACCCCGGAGATAGAGATTTGCGGGATGAAGAGCTGCTGCCACAAAGGTTTAAGATGCCTGCCCAGTTTGATGGTACTTCGGACCCATCTCACATTAAGCAATATACCTTGGTGATGAAGGGCATAGGGTACACCAAGAAGCAAAAGGTGGAATACTTTTGCCTTAGTCTGGTGGGTCTGGCAGTAGACTGGTATCACAGGTTAGACAGGAGATCTAAGGAGGACTGGGATCTTTTGACTGAAGAGTTCATGAAGCAATACGACTGCAACACTAGAATAGAGGTCACCTTAAAGGACCTCAAACTCTTATAGCAAAGGGGTGACGAGTCATTCCACGAATACCTCACTAGATGGAGGAATAGGGTCATAGAGATGAAGCAGAAGCTTGACATTGCTGACCAGATCAGGCAATTTATCAAGAACTCCTGCCCTTACTTGAGGGACTTACTCAGCTTTAAGGGGCTCAGATATTGGGAGTCACTTAAGGACATTGCTATAGAGGCTGAGGGGGCTTACCTAGCAAAGAGAGTAAGCCAAACTAACTTTGCTGGGAAAAATTTTGGGAACCAGTCAGGGAGCCGAGCGTACAACGAAACTAAGAGCTAAGGCGACGAGGTTTGTTAGTTTCATGAACAAACCTTAGTTGTATTAACTGTGTGATTTGTGTTGTTTGAATAGAGATTTGGTATGAATGATATGTGTATGTGCAATTGTGGTCTTTAAGCATGAATTATGTAATGCTAGGTTAGATGATTGTTGTAGTGATAAGCTTTGTGATAAAGTTGCTTGAGAATGATTGTGTTTTGTGTTATAAATGAATGCCATTGTCAAGATGGGAAATCAGGTACGTGCCAATAGAGTATGAGGTTGATAATTGGTTTAATTGCTAAAAAGGAAAATGGGTTGAAGTCCTTGAAAGGAAATGAGAATTGAGTATTGAATTGGAGAAACCTTGCATAGGTCACGGTGGCAACCAAATTGGTTGTGACCATGAGGTATGCTTGAATTCAATTCTGCCTAAGTGAAATTGGGTATGTCACGGTGGCAACCAAGAAGGTTGTGACCGTGAGGTACCCAAGTGAGTAATCTGTTTTGCAGGGCATGGATATGTCACGGTGGCAACCAGATTGGTTGTGACCGTGACATACCCCCAAGTTGCATTCTGCCGAGAGCTGGGAACATGTTACGGTGGCAACCCAAATGGTTCTGACCATGACCTGTCCCCAAATTGCATTCTGTTTTGGGACTTTAACATATCACGGTGGCAACCAAATAGGTTGTGACCGTGACCTACCCTGTTTTGGCAATATAACCCTATTGTGCTTGAACATCCAAATGGTAAGGCTTAAAGCTCAAAGGCAAGGCATTATGGGTAAGCATTCTGTGTGTATTAAGTAGTGTACATTTGCATACGAACATGATGATTCTTGAAACAAATCAAGTATGTGATTAATGATCAAGGATAAATGATCTTGAGAAATATTATATGTATGCAAATAAAGTGAATGGCTAAGTGTTAAAGAGTATGTGTAACTAAATGCGGTGTTGGAGAATGATATATGTGAAGTGAAATTAATAACATGATTATAACTTAAGCCTGCGAGTCAAGTAGTGGACAGGTAGGTATGTCTATAGGGTCAAAGTGCTATAGCCCAATGCGTTCAATGTGTCTGATTCCTTGGGAATCACAATGAGATTACAATGCGTATAATCCTTACTGGATTTTATTATATGTGGAATGATATACTCGTACCTTAGGGTACCAATGCGTAAATGAGATTTCAATGCGAATTTAGTACCTCGATGGTACCAATGCGAAACCCGTATCCGCATCTTTGAATTGTAGGCTAAACTAATTAACAAATGGAAATGATAGTGATATAAGTATATGAAGTATGATGAGTGAATACATAAATGGTTATGTTGTTTAGTGCATTATGATCGAATGTAGTCATAAGTAATGATATGCTTAAAATGGTATATGATGTGATATTAGTTGTCCAAGCATGACCTCTAGCATGTAAAGTATGAGGCTATTAACTGTATGTGCTACTTGTTATATACATGTTCCCCACTAAGCTTTATCGCTTAGCACGAGTTTACTCTAATCCGTGTAGGTACGGACATGAGGCTTTGAAGGACATTCCTGTATAATGACGGTCAACATTAGGAGTGCTATAGGTGTAGGTTACGGGGTTTTGTTAAGGGAAATTTTTTATAACTCTGCCCTCGTTTTGTATAATTATGTAATAGCTTGTGTAACTAAAATGTACTCAAGTTTGTAAGGCTTGTAATAAATAAGTAGGTTATCTTATTGGCTATGTGAATTTGCTTGATAAGTGAATGGATATAGTACAAGACCTAGCGATGATTGACATAAAATGAATGATGTGTGTATGCGAGCGAGATATTTTATTATGCAGGTCTAATAGAGTTTTGTATGAGCATGTGTATGCGTTCTTTGTTGTGTGCGATCGTTCCTAGCTAGATTAGCTGAGCTAATCCGCTAGTTGGGAACGAGCGTCACAGCCTCTGTCGTACTCGCGACAAGGGTCGCGCTCGCGAAAGAGGGCAAAAAAGGCTACTATTGTGCTCGCGCACACAGGTGCGACAGCAATCACCCTGGCAGCTTCTCGGTAGCCGAGCTCTCTATCTCGCTCATGATGAAAATTGTGCCTGCGACAGAGGCACTCCATAGCAAGAGCTTGAATGACCGGGCTCTATCGCGCTCGCGATAGAGTCGGGTTTCCAGCTCCTTCAGTCGAAATCTACAGAAAACTCCATAACCAAACAATCCCCAACTTGCAATTCCCCCATCAAACTTCAATACAATCTCAATCAAGCACTCAAAACATATAATACAACATAAAACCCATGTTTTATGCTAATTAACATGAATTAAAACATCACAAATAAACAATTCAAACCCCAATATTTCAAACCCAGAATTTTGGTCCAAAATCCATTAAAACTCAATCTTTTATTCAAATCACTACACCCATCTTGAATCAACTCAAATTAATCAAAACCCACAACAATCATACTATTATATGCAAGTTAAACTCCACAATTTTCAAAAATTATAACAAAATTCCAAAAAGGTAAACATTCAAATTTCACACACAATTCCCAAACCTTTGAACTCCTAAGCTCCACAAGCTCAAAGGGCTGAACTCCCACCAACAATCTCCTTTTCTTTAGGATCCTTAGGAGGAATCTCAGCTACAATAAACCAACACACCAAAAATTCATAAACCCTAAACACATGAACACACACACCCAACGGGAAAAAAACAAGAAAAAGGAGAAGAAGAAGAAGAAGAAGAAGAAGAAGAAGAAGAGCAAAACTTACTCAATTAGCTCTAGAATTTGCCAAACCCAAACACAAATCACCAACTCAAAGAGATACAAGTGAGCAAGAAGGAAGAGGAAAAGCAAAGAAGTAGGAGGGGCATGAAGAGGAAACGGGAGAGAGGGCAGATTGTCCTCTCTCTCATTTTCTCTCTCCTAGGCTTATAAAGCCACCCTCTTGCCACTTGTCACAAGGTTGTGGTGAATTTAGTAAATTACCCTTCTAATACTTCTCATTATCCTAACAACACAAATACACCACACAATTAAAATATAACATACAATTATACCCTTAAAACTAATAAATCATGCAATGACACCCACACCCACACACACACACATATGCTCAAATTACTAGGGGGGAGACTAGATGTTACACAACATATCAAAAATTGAGATCAAACAAAAAAGAATAGAGGGACTTATGCATGGTCGCATTGAATTGGAACAGGAGACACATAGGAAGATGGTAGGTTGAATGGAGATCCAATAAAGATATAAGACTTTATAATATTATATATTTGTCTCTAATCACATGGGTACTACCTAGGTGTGACTTATTGATTTCCCTTTTGGCTCAGAGAAATCAAAGTAGAAATTCCATAACTGAATAATGTACTTTTATATGTTAGATATAAAAAGCATAACAATGTATGCCAACCATGTATTATGAGACTCAATTAAAGTAAATACCTCAATAAACTATTAAGATTATTGCCTCCCATTAAATTAGAATTCAACCAAAATTCTTTTTAGTAATGGGTTGTTGATCATACTTAAGCCCATATTAGGGGTGAATTTTGCGATGGTAAATCAACTTTGTGTTTGTAATGATTTGGTTATCAAACTTCAATTTGTAATGAAAAAATAACTCATATATTATTTTGTAACGAAAAAATCACAGTGACCGTAAATTGTATTTGCCGGCAACCAGCATGTGATCTGACTGCGAAGCCCAATGCCACGTCAAAAATTTTGCCACGTCAGATTCTGGTTTAACTTTTGTAGTAGTCACTCAACTTTGTGCCTTATAACGATGTGGTCACTAAACTTTAATTTGTAATGAAAAAATAATCCATATATTATTTTATAAAGAAAAAAGCATAATTACTAAAACTTATGTTCACAGGCAACTAGCGCGTGACTGAAAATTATATTCGTCAGCAGATCAATGTTCTCTTCATAATCCTTATCTAATCAATGCGTTTGCATAGTTATTTGGCCTCGCTGAGCAGATAGGGATTGCTGGGTCCCTACTGATGTAGTTATGAAGAAGATGAAGACGCTGGAGGACCATAAAACTTATTGACCTCGCTGAGTAGATAGTGAGAGAGAAAGAGACAGGCGAGAGAGGTGGAGAGAAATCGAGAGCAGTAAAAACTTGCTTTTCCTTTTTTTTACAATAATGCCACTTCTGATCCAGTCAGATTTGATGTGAAAAAATTTCTGACGTGGCATTGGGTTTTGCCCTGCAGATCACGTGCTGGTTGCTGGTAAAAATAATTTTTGGTCATTGTGATTTTTTCGTTACAAAATAATAAATGGGTTATTTTTTCGTTATAAATTTAAGTTTATTGACTACATTGTTACAAAGCACAAAGTTGAATGACCACTATAGAAATTAACCCTAATCCGACGTGCAAAAATTTCTGATGTGCCATTGGACTTTGCCGTGCAGATCACGCATCGTTTGCCGGTGAACACAATTTCTAGTCATTATGATTTTTTTGTTACAAAATAATAGATGAATTATTTTTTCATTATAAATTAAAGTTTAGTGACCAAATCGTTACAAGCCACAAAATTGAATAACCACTGATAAAATTAACCGCCCATAGCAGTCCATTAACTTAATGTGCATACTCAAGGTTAATTATTCTAAAGGCAAGATTGGGGAAATGCATATGAAGTATATGCATGCATTAAGGAGTTAATGACCCAATGATTCAGTAGTTGTATATCATACAACTAACATGTGATGTCTACTAATCAAGTGTTTGCGGTTGTGGCTTGTTGAGCACACTCAAGTCACACTTTGACTAAGGATTGGGTACTGACCTATTATGAAAGCCATTAGATTTTCTCAAACCAATAATAAGGGCTATTAATTCGTAATAAAATAGTGGAGTAAAATGTGATAAATTAAAGACTTAATTAAATGCATTCATCTCTATAAACATAATTTAACATATATTTTTTTGACATCTAGGTTCATTGCATCATGAACACTTCAAACATAAACCTACATTCTATATTGGACAATAATAAGTTGACCGATCCAAATTACTTGGATTGGTATAGAGAATTGAGAATAGTTCTCAAGTCTAAAAAGATCCTATATCTGATACAGTAGCCTATGTCATCAGCTCCACCTGAGGATTCCCTTATTGTTGAGTTGGAAGCTTACAATCGCTGAGTTGGAAGCTTACATAAAGCATGCCAACAACAACAACAACACTGTTATTATATCATGCTTGCTAGCATGACAATAGAATCCCAGCAACAATATGGGAGCATAGTGCTCAAACCATCATCTTTCACTTAAAAGAGTCATATATGAAGTATATACTTAAAGAAAGAGATATAAGATCTCTATTGCTTTGTATAGTTGTAAGATGGCAGAAGGTGCTTTAGCTTATGATCACGGGCTGAAGATGATGGGGTATATAGAGCAACTTAGTAAGCTGGGCTATATGATGGATTATGATCTTTATGTGGATATGATCCTACATTTCCTGTCTCCTACTTATGCACCTTTCGTGCTTAACTATAACATAGATCGGATATCCACTATAGTGCCTAAGCTAATCAATATGCTCAAGGAGGCTAAAGGTTCGGTAAAGAAATGACCAAAGACCATAATGGTTATTTCTTTTTCTCCCATTAAAGGGAGAAAGGGCAAGAACAAGAAGAAATAAGCCAAGCCTATTAGTGAGGCTGTTAAGAAGAAAGGAAAAGTACAGAAGGAGAAAGAACATAAAGAGACTTATTTCCACTGTGGCATGAATTGCAAGAGCTATACTAATTCCTTGAAGGAGAAGAAGCAAGCATTGACTTATACTCCAAGTATTTATGTCATTGAAATTAATGCTTATACTGTTTCTGAAAGGCATATATGGGTATGTGATACTAGATATAGATCTTATTTATGTAATGATCTACAGGGCTTAACAAGCAGTGGGAAGGTGGTAAAGGAAGAGGTTGTCCTCCACTTAGCAACTGGACAGAGGGTGACTACACTGTGTGTAGGGACTTATCATCTTTATTTTCCTAATGGCATGGTTTTGGATCTTCGTAATTTTTATTATGTTCCTAGTTTTTCGAAGAACATTATTTCAATTTTTTTTTATTTGAACAAGGTTATCACATTTATTTGGATAGAAAAACTTGTTGTTCTTTTTTCAAGGATAATATAATTTATTATTCAGCTTTGGTTAATAATAGAATATATGTTCTTGATTTAAATAAAGAAATTCATAACATAGATACTAAAAGTGCAAGGAAAGATAATCTTAAAACATCTTTCCTATGGCATTGTCGCTCAGGCCATATAAATTAGAGTCGCATGGCTAAGTGACATAAGTCTGGTGACTTAGGATCATTTGATTATGAATGATATGATGTATGCAAATCATGTTTATTGGGTAAGATGACAAAAGTGCCCTTTAGTAGTAAAGGAACATGATCTAGTGTAGCATTAGAACTTATACATTCTAATGTATGTGGTCCTATGTCTACACATGCCAAAGGAGGTTATCTCTACTTTATTACTTTCATAAATAACTACTTAACATATGGGTATGTTTATCTAATGAAGTATAAATTTGAAGCCTTTGAAAAGTTCAAAGAATTTAGAAATGAAATAAAGAAACAGCTTGGCAAAAGTACTAAGACACTTAGATCTGATCGAGGTGGATAATACTTAAGCTGAAAATTTTAAGGTTATCTTAAAGATAATAAGATATCATCTCAATGGACTCTACCATATACACTGTAGCGCAATGGTGTATTTGGGAGGAAGAATTAAACTTTGTTAGACCTGGTTCGATCCGTGATGAGTTTTACAGACTTGCCCAAGTTTTTTTAGGGCTATGCACTTGATATTGCTATTTATGCTTTAAATAGAGTACCAATAAAATCAGTTGATATTACACCATATGAGTCACAGTATAACAAGAAACCTATACTTTCACATATGAAAGTATGAGATTGTCCTTCTTTTGTGAAGCAAACAATATCAAACAAGTTGGATGTTAAGTCTGACGAATGCTTATTTACGAGGTATCTAAAAAAACTTTGAGATAGTACTTTTACCATCCTTTGGAATAAAATGTGTTTGTTTCAAAGCATTTTGTTTTGTTAGAGAAAGAATTGCTTCTAAAAGGGGCAATGGGAGTAAAATTGAACTTAATAAAGTTTAAGATCCGCTAATTAAAGCAGATCAATTAATAGACCCTAAGCTGTTATTCATGATGATAAAATAATAGTGGAACCTGAAATTACACAACTATATAGGAGATTTACTAGGATATATTCCACTCTTGAGAGATATGAATTTCTCATAAATGAGCATAAGAATGTGACTTTAGTAGAAGATAGTGAGCTTACTAACTATGAGGATGTTCTACAAAGTCCACAATCTAAATTATGGTTAGAGGCCATGAAGTCTGAAAAGGACTCCATGTATGAGAATGAAGTTTAGACTTTAACTCAACTATTTGAAGGGATAAAACCCATAGGATGCAAATGGGTCTTCAAAAACAATATTGACATAGAGGCCCATGTGATTACCTATAAAGACATAGCCACTAATTTCAACTACGAGATATGGCAAATGGATGTAAATAAAGCTTTCCTTAATAGAAATCTCATTGAGGATATGTATATAACATACCTAACGGGTTTATATATGAAGATGCTAGTTTGTTCTGCAAGCTTCAGAAATCCATTTATGGATTGAAGCAAACATCCAAAAGTTGGAACATTAGATTTAATAAGGCAATTAAGGAGTTTTCTTTCTCACAAAATTTGGATGAGCCATGTGTGAATAAAAAGGTTAGCTGGAATATAGTTATTTTCCTAGTTTTATATGTAGATGACATATTACTCATGAGAAATGTCATCTCCGTCTTGCAATCTGTCAAGATATGGCTTTCGAAGTATTTCTCCATAAAAGACCTTAAAGAAGCAACTTATATTCTAGGTATTTGAATCTATATAGATAGATCAAAGAAGTTCTTAGGTCTTTCACAATCCACTTACATAGACAAAGTACTAAAAAGGTTTAGTATAGATCTTTTCGAGAAGGATTTTATTTCTATGGTATAAATGGAACACCTTTCTAAATCTATGTGTCACCAAACACAAGAAGAAAGAGAGCTTATAAATAGGATCCCATATGCATCTACTGACTTGCACGTTAGTGGGTATATTGATGCTAGCTTCTAATATAATAAAGATGACTATAAGTCAAAATCAGGTTTTGTGTTCATGATTAATGGAGAAGCAGTTAGTTGGATGAGTTCCAAACAGGATATGATTGCATATTCAACTACTGAGATTGAGTATATTGCAACTTCAGAGATAACTAAAGAAATAGTATGGAATTAAAAAGTTCATTGTTGAACTATGGGTGGTTCCTAGCATTATTAATCCAATACTTTTGTATTGTGATAACAATGGATCCATTGCACAAGCAAATGAACCACAGTCTCATCAAAGGTTCAAACATGTCCTTATATGTTATCACCTCATTTGAGAGATAGTAAGTAGGAATGATGTGAAGATTAAGAGAGTTCCCACAAATAAGAACGTGGAAGATTCTCTAACTAAGGCATTATCCTAGAACAAGTTCGATCACCATGTGCATACTATAGGCATTAGATATATGAGTGATTGGTTTTACTGTAAGTGGGAGATTGTTAGTGTTATACTCTAGAGCACATGTAATTAAGGATGATTTTCATATCAATTATAACTCTTATTATATAAGGCATTCTTGATTATATTATGCAGTGTTTATTACATATGTTTGATATAATTTTAAACTCTTAGTATTTAATGTTAGTACAAAGGAAATCATGAAAGTGTTCATAATGTGTAATTCCTATTGCATGCAATTATGTTGCCTAAAATATCCCTAGTCATAGTATAACAAGATGGAACATTATTATAATATGGATAGACTAACACATATTGTAGTTCTTGACTAGGTTAAGTAGTAGTTCTTAAAAGATACAAATATTGTGATACTTAAAGTAAACATATGGATGCTTGTTTCAAAAAATGATTCCATTAGAGACCTAATAAGAGAATCATAACATCAATACTCACTCTATATCAAGTTAGGAATCTCTGCATATTAATGGTGCAATTATCCTAAGACTTTAGGTCATCATGGTAATCTCAAGTGGGAATTGTTGTACTTTAACTCCTCTATTTTTATTCCTTTTAAGATCATATTCACAGCTTGGTAATTGGGTATAGCATAAACTATTTTAAGGTAGTTGAATGACCAATATAGGATTCACCACCCAAGATTTAAGTGGGGAACTTATC
This sequence comes from Excoecaria cochinchinensis, assembly GCA_947683425.1. Taxonomy (NCBI): domain Eukaryota; kingdom Viridiplantae; phylum Streptophyta; class Magnoliopsida; order Malpighiales; family Euphorbiaceae; genus Excoecaria; species Excoecaria cochinchinensis. The sequence goes on from CANTUQ010000063.1 coordinate 3,146,934, forward strand.
TTACTATTCTTATGGCCAAAGTGAAAATGCAAGGTAAATGTGATCACAATGGCATTTTGGAAATAAAGATTAATAGCATAAGAATGAACATGTTTAAGTTAAAAGAGTTTGACATTCATCCATACTCTAAACTTAAATGAGATATAAGTATGGTGAAAGGAGCAATTACATAGTAATTAAGTATGGAAGGGTAAAGTAAAACTATTTGACTTTTCTATTTTTTTGGGTAGTCATTATGCTTGGCCAGAAGCCTCTTATAATTTATATATACATGCATGATAATATCGATTTGAGATTGATATAATAATTCAAATGAGTTTGAATTATGCAATCCTAGTTCAACAAGGATTTGCAATTGCATAATGTAATGCCGAGCTGAACAAAAACCCAAAAGGTCACACACATAACAAAGATAGGGTATTAAGGTAAAAGAAGATAATCTAAAATGATGTTAATTGTCATAGTGATGATTGATAAGAACGAAAGAAATGAATTTGGACTTAAAAGTCCAAATGGATGCTCAGGGAGATTATCTCGATGCTGTCTACGCATGAAAGATGGAGAAAGGGCTTATAGCCTAAAAGGCCAATTCAAATGAGTTGGATAAATATTCTAATGGACTATAAATGTCATTAGGATCATTATAATTCTAATTGAGCAAAATTAAAGTAAGTTAACCCAAATGAGAGATTTTAAGAGTTTTAGCTGCACATAGGAGGGCCACTAGGCCTTGCCATTGCATGGAGCTAAATTATGGGCTATTTGATTGGACTCTGAGCCCACTTAATTTGGCCATTTACTACATCCCTTAAGACTTAACCTATGCCTATTATGATTAAGTTTTATGTATAAAATATAAATACCTAGTTATAAGTAAATTAGGTTAACACAATTTGTGCATAGTACACATTTTCTCTCAATTATCTTGTAGCCGAAATTCACCACTAACCTCAGTATGAATTTTGTGATTTTGTGCTCAGCCCCTACTGGTTCTTGATCCCTCTCTTTGGTGTGTGTACTCTTGGATGCATTAAAGATTGGATACTGTGGTTTGCTATAATCCAGTATGAAGGTTAATCAACTGATCAAAAGCTTTATAAGCTAAAAGCTATTTTTCATGACCTTATAGTTTAGCTTATGAGTTTTAAATGGCAAGATCATCCCATTTAGTATGAAATTTTTATTTTTCTGCCTTGTCTATGATGTGTGACTAAAAACCAATAAAAATATATAACATCACCATAAGGATTTGTACTAAGTAAATAATGTCTTTAAAAAAAATAAATTTTGGATAATAAAAGTGATTGAACAAAAATGAGTAAGTTTTATGAAATATATTGAATGTTTTCAACAAGTTAATAAAAGCATGCCATGTTTCCAATAACAAACTCATCATCAATAAAATGGGGCAAATGCCCTAAACACTATTTGCTACTAAATAAAACACCCTTAATCGAATGAATTATAAAATAATTTGTATTAGAAAAATGGCACCAAAGGTTGGGACCAATGCCCAAATCTCTTATAAAATAATAAAATGAATGGTTTTCCTAATATTGATCTTTTTTGGGATCATGTTCCCTACAACTCTAAAGAAAATAAAAGCAAACTTGGGTTAAATACCTTGCCATTATGAAATAACCAAAATTGAAGGAAAATTTAACTAAAATGGTTTAGGATAAAGTACCAATACCCTAAATCCTATATGGCATGGAGGCTCACTCCACCTACATATTAGACTAAAGGATGCCAAATAAGATGAATAAGCTAACTTTTATAAAAACCCGCAAGTTAAATATAGGATCAAAAAGCAATGACTAAGATCATTTGATGTTAGATGATGAAATGATCTCTTTATAGATTTAAATGCAGTTGTATCTAAGGAAAATAATAAATATAAAAATTATTAAGAGTGTTAAGATATTAATTAAACATAGAAATAAAATTGGGATTTCTGAATCTAGCATTCATGGGTTTATGCTTTGTCCTAACCCATCAGCAGAGTGGCAACCTTACTAAACAGCCTGGCAAAGGGAAGTGTCCATTTGACATTTTGCAGAGGGTTGACCATTACCTATACTCTCTTATTGGAAATCAAGGACCTATTACTTATAGAGGTAGATACCCTATCAACCATTCTCCCCGACATCTACACTACGCCCATTATTTGTGCTTGACCTCCTAATTCTCCCTTTTTGGATGAGAATTTTCACTTTTAGGAAATGCTCGAAGGAGTTAAGAGTCTTTTACTAAAACTAATTGATTCGCAGTACGCAGAAACTCGACTTAGTTCATCCAATTCAATTAAACCTCGTAGGCCCAAACTAGATATAAGTTTGAAACCTTACTCTTATTCATGTGTTAGACTAATATTTAATTAGTCTGAAGCTTTAAATTTGTTGGTTTTAACCCTCCTCTTATTGTTGGTTTTATCTCTTCTCTTACACGCATAGAGATCATTGCATCTTTATTTAAAATGCACTCAATCATCTTTGAAAGCGGTAGATTACATTAATATAAAATAATCATATAGCACACTTTATTCCACTAAACGTGGCAAACATACATCAAAGTGGGCCCATTAATTATTTTGAGAACATTAATTTCCTCATGCACATTGATTAATTGAAACATTGGTTCTTATGAAAACTCTTTTATTTAGACATTTTTTTGGTTGAAAATAGGGATTTTCCTCCCATTTTAATATGAAAAAGCCCAATTATTAATTAATATAAATTATTTGGCCAATTTAAGAAACATAATTTTCAGTGTTATTTTTGAATTAAGATTGGTCCCATTTTATCAAGAAAACATTCAATTAAGTGCTTAATACAAAAATCTTTTTTAGTCATTTATTAAACATTATTTGATGTGCTTTTTGGAATAAGAAAATGAGGACAGTTTTATTTTATTACCAAAAAGTTCACAATTTATTACTATAAATTATTTTGTGTCATTTTTCATTTATTCGTATAAAGCCATTTTTATTACTAAACTGATAAAACATTAAATAAATACTAAAATAAAATCTAACTATTACAACATAAATGAAAAATTGCATGAAAGTGAATAACATAAATTAAAGGATAGCAATTATAAATAATGTATGTAAATTAAAATAATAAATAAATGTAATAAAATAAATATAATTATAATAGCAAGATATAATATATGTATATGCAATTAAATGAAAAGACTATATTGAAAGAATTAAAAACAACTTGAAAAGAAAGGAAAGAAAATAAAAAAAAAATAAGAAAAAAGAAAAAGAAAAAAGAAACGAAAAGTGACAACGGACGACCCCACTGTCTAATTCAATTCTTTTGATTTTAGCATTAGTTTTTGGCTTCTTAGTCATCAAATTTCAAAACATTTTAAAACAAACATTTTTAATTTCATTTTTATTTTTTAAAATACTAATTTTACATTTAGAACATGTATTTTTTTTTTTCAATTAGTAAACCATTTTAAGCAAAAAAAAAAATCATATTTTTATTATTTCCTTCCAGGAACACATAAACATAAACATGCAAGAATAAATATATGGACATAAGTATACACACAAGAATCTAAATGTGCATTAAAAACTTTGATCTAATGCGCAACTCAAGGGTTAATTTCATCTGTAATAACTAAACTTTTGTATTGTAATGTTATGGTAACTAAATTTTGATTTGTAATGAAAAAATAATTCATATTTTATTTTATAACACGAAGGTCACAATGATTGAAATTTGCCTAATCTGGCTACCGGCACGTGAAAATCACGGCGAGACCCATTACCACGTAAGAAAAAATGCCACGTCGGATGCTGAATGGATTCGTTTTTAGTTTCATCCGTGGTAACTAAATTTTCGCAATTATAATGTTGTGGTCACTAAAATTTAATTTATAACGAAAAAATAACTCATATTTTATTTTATAACAGAAAGGTTACAATAACCGAAATTGGCTAATCCGGCCACCGATGCATGGGAATCACGGCGAGACCAATTGTCACGTTAGAAAAAATGCCACATTTGATGCTCACTGTATCTGACGTGGCATGATTTTTTAATTAAATAAAATTAATTTTTTTTTACTGTCTGCCTCTTCGTTCTTCTCTTTTTATCTATCTCTCTCTCTGTCGCTTTCTCTCTGGATCTATCTCGCGTAATCACTTACTAGATCATGGTAGCTCCTTCTTCTTCTCGCCTCTCACTATTCAGTCTTCAAAGTCTTCATTACTGCTTTTGCAATCGCAATATGGGATAACATTTCTCTTTCTTCACTTCGACTAAAACATTTTTTTATTTTCTGATGAATAAGAATGAGAAGCCATTGAAGAACATATTAAGATGAAGAAGACAACACGTTAAAAGAAAAAATGAGATTAGGAGTGAAAGAACACAGCCACGATAAAGAAAAGGGAGAGAGAAGAGCGATCTGAAAAGTGAGAAGCGAGAAGAAAAAGGAGCCACCGTGATCGGGTCAATAAGTACGCGAGACTAGTATAGAGGGAAAATGATAGAGAAAGATAGATGGAAAGAGAAGAACAAAGAGGCAAACTGTAAAAAAAATCATGCCACATCGAATCTAGTCAGCACTAAATATGGTATTTTTTTCTTACGTGGCAATGGGCCTCACCGTGATTCCCACGCATCGGTGGCTAGATTAGGCAAATTTCGATCATTATAACCTTCCCATTACAAAATAAAAGATGGTTTATTTGTTTGTTACAAAGAAAAGTTTAGTGACCATAACATTACAATTGCAAAAGTTTAGTTACCACGGATGAAATTAACTCCGAATCCAGTCAGCATTCGACATGGCATTTTTTCGTAAGTGGCAATGGGTCTCGCTGTGATTCCTACGCGCCGGTGGCTAAATTAGGCAAATTTCGATCATTGTGACCTTCTTGTTACAAAAAAAAATATATGATTTATTTTTTCGTTACAAATCAAAATTTAGTGACCACAATATTACAATTGCAAAAGTTTAGTTACCAAGGATGAAATTGTCACACCCCATTTGCCCCCTAGTCGAACGAGCAATATGTATGTGTGTGCATTTGCATGGTTTTGGCATATCATAGGGGTATTTTGGTATATATGCATATTTTGTGGGTTTGTTTCTGTGTGGTGGTGCATATAGAAATAAGGTGTCCACAAGTGGAGTTAGAATCACATGCATGTGAGCATATTATTATGTGTGAGTATTAGATGAGATTGCATTGTGTGTGTGTTGCTCATACATGTGTAGGGTGCATTATTGGAGTGTTTCATTGTGTGTGTGTGACATGTGCATCTAGTGTGTGAGTGATTAATGCCCTCCACTAAGATGTTGATAAGTGTAAAGGGGGAGAAAAGAAAGGAAAGAGAAAGAGGAAAAGGGGAAATTCTGATTTCAAACCCCATTTTCCCGTTCTCCCTTCTCCTTCCCTCTTCTTCTTCCTCTTTGCTCTTCTCTAAGTGATTTGCTTGGATTTAAGTTGGTGTGGTGGGAATTAATTGCTCCTCGTGTTTCATTGGTAAGCTTTATGCTTTTGGTTTAGCTGTTGTTCAAGTTCTTCTTCTATTCTTCCTATTTTCTGGTTTAAGGTTTTAAATTAGGGTTTTGAGTTTGTGTATTTTTGTGGTTTGGTGTTTAGCTGAGCCTCCTCGTGAGCCAAAGGGTAAAGAGAAGGTTGGGACTAGTGGTGCTCATTGATTTGGAGCTAAGGATTGCAAGGTTTGGGAATTTGTGCTATTTGAATAGTTAGCATGTCTAATTGAATGAAATTCTGGAAATTGTGATGTTCTTGATGTTTTTACTAGTTATTATGTTATGGGTTTTAGTTCTCTTTGTCTATTAAACCTTGATTGTGTGTTTTGGGAACCAATGTGAGTTTGATGGATTAGTGATTACATGGATTATGTAAAATGATATTGTTCTTTGAATTCATGAGTAGGTTTTTGCTATGGCATGATTTATTGATGTTTGGATGGTTTAATATTGTTATTTGGAGTGAGGATATGTTGTTTGATGTGAGAGTTGTGGGATTTTTGGCTTGAAATCTAGAAATTTGCCTTTAGGAATCGCGTCTGGGCGTGGGTCACGGTGGCAACCAGATTAGTTACCACCATGAGGCATGAACCAGATGCATTCTGCCCAGAGTTTGAATATGTCACGGTGGTAACCAATCTGGTCACCACCGTGAGGTGTTCAGACTTTAGATTCTGTTTGGGCTGTGGGTATGTCACGGTGGCAACCTATTTAGTTGCCACCGTGAGGTACCCCAAAGGTGCTTTCTGTTTTGGGGTCTAGGTATGTCACGGTGGCAACCTATTTGGTCACCACCGTGAGGTACCCCAGACTTGCATTCTGCCGAAATCCTTGGTATGTCACAGTGGCAACTAATTTGATTACCATCGTGACCTACCCTGTTTTTTGCACTAAAATCCTATTTCTTTCACATGACTTAGGAAAGTTTAATTATGGATTTTTGCACTCTTTGTCACTTATTATGAGTTGTATAATGGTAAAATGGTTGATGTTCGCATGTACGGGTTAATTAAGGTATGTGAACCCTGTATTATTATAATTGAACTGTGGACGTTAATTGTATGATTATAGCCTGCAAGAGTCAGTCTAGTGGATAGTTAGGCATGCCTAATAGAGTCTTATAGCTGCAGCCTCTATTCCATTTGGTCCCCGATCAGGTCCCCGTTTGGTTCCTCGCGAAACCTCTAATGTGTATGGATCTTGTTTAAGGTCCCTTTTGAAATGTTTTGTGAAAGTTAAAAGAAAAATTAATTTCTCGATTTGCACCCGTAAGGTACTGTCTTTAATCGGCTTGTATCCGTAAAGTACTATCTGTTCACTCGTTATCCACTACCTTTCTGTTTGCTGCAACCTATGCGTACCTTGGACCTTGATCAGATCCCTATGCGTTTGAATCCTTATAGATTCTTATGAAATTAGATATTGATAAGATCCCTATGCGTTTGTGCTTAAAAAGAAATTCATGTTTGTTTGTACCTACGGGTACCTCTGCTTTTACCTATTATCCACCTTATTGAGTTTACAGGCATAACTATGCGTATGAATATGACATGGGATAATGCGAGTTATGGGTTAAACTTATGATGCTTGTTATCCATTTCTTTGGAATTACAGGAAATTTTATTAAAGCAAAGTGTAATAACTGAATTTTATGAACCTCAGTAAAAGTGAAAGCTGAACATGTGTTTATATGCATATATTTGTACGAAATATTACTAGACTGGTAATATGTTGCATATTTAGCATGTTGAGATTGATACATGAATCAATAATGTATATGCTTCTCGAATTGAACCGTATGTGAAAAGGATGCTGTCAATGAAAGATCGTATATGTGTTTACACTATTAAGATTTCCCTTGAGTTACTGTGATAGTTCAGAATTGTATAATTATGTTTTAAAGAATGCTTTCATGAATGAATTTGTTTGATGACCATTCCTAGTGGTCGTCCATATTTATATGTGTTTCTCGCTAAGCTTTATGCTTAGCACGGATTTTCTTTTAATCCGTGTAAGTGCAAGTGATTGGGTCTTTTGGAGGGTCATTCGCAGCATTCCAGTCCAATACAAGTATATAAAGAGATCTTATGGTAGGATTTGTATAGTCTTAAGTGTGTGTGTACGGTTTGAAATATAAGTTTTGAAAAAGAAATTTTTGCTATGCAATTGAATTATCTGTAATAAGTTGTAAAGAAGTACATTTTTGTATGGTGTTTGTGTAATAAATTTATAATTAACTGTACAAGTGTATTTGAAAATGAAAGAAACTTTGTAACTCAGATTTTGGCATAAAGCTTTAAAAGTTTTTAAATGTTTCTGTCGGTAATGCCCTTCACCATCGTCGTGAACCTACCAGATCATGGTACGGGTTACTAGTACGGGTAAGGGGTGTTATAGCTATCCTGGTTTTTCACAAGTATTTGTGTAATGCTTTGTTTGGACGAGTTGAGAGTAACAAAGTCCAAACAAAAGATCTTTTTATGCTGTCATTGTTGCAGGCTAAATGGACTACATATTTCATTTCCTTCATTTTTGATGGCTTATACCCAGCTTCTATGTCGAAGATCAAAACAGTGGGGATAAGGCATATGGTGACTAGCATTATTTTTGGGTGTTTGGGGGTAGTTGAGTGGTTTTGAACTAGAAGAGGATGAGAGAATTCAGTTGCTTGATGTGGTGTTTTGAAGAATTCAAATTTATCTTATGAAGAACGTAATGCCAAGTCCTTGGTAGGAAAGGGTAAGGCTAAGGAACATGTTAATGAAGCTTCCTTTGACGATGGTTCCGAGGAGGACGATTCAGTTTGTGGGGCTCATAAAGGATCTAGTTCTGCGAGTTGGCAACAGGTCCTCAATCATTTACATGTTATGGATGCTGCCAACCAAAATCTTACTACAAAGGTGGATAGAATTGAGACGAACCATAAGGGATTTGAGTCGCCGTCACAAGTCGATGCACCGCAAATTGATGTCCTTTTTTTTCGCAAGCAGAATGTTGAGTTCACTCCTTCACCGCCGGGTTCGCCTAGTGGCACTTCTTAAGGGGAGTTTTTCTTAACCTTTCTTGCAATTTTGGGTTTCACATTGGGGTCAATGTGAATTTTTAAATGTGGGGGAGGGATATTAGACTTTACAATTATATTTATGTGCATGTGTTCATTTTATATTATTGTGTTGATATGCATGATTGTTAGTGGTAGGTGTTATTTTATTTTGAATTTGAGTATATGCATGTATGTTTTTTTTTATTTTCTCCACATTTACAAGTAGTTTCTTTACATGTTAATCTTGACTATGTTTGAGGTTAATCTTGATCTTAATAATTAACTTTTATATGCACGATTGGTAGAATTTTAAAGTTTCATGTAGTGTATGTTTTAGATTTTCTTTTTATCTCTTTTTAATATTTTCAAGGTTTATAGAATATTTAGTCAATTTTTTAGTTAAGCTTAAATGCTAGGATGTTAACGAATTAAAGTTTAGGTTATAAGGATTTAAGTAGCCTTAAGGAAACTATAGCCATAATACGAATAACTTGTTTTTCAATAATGGATGAGGACACAAAGAAAAAAGAAAAAAAGAAAAGAAAATTAATGCTTGTTGATGTTATGCATTTCGAGTAAGTTGTGTGTAAGTGAGTTTACTCCTTATTTACATTCATTCGAAAAGAATGTGTGATGTCACAAGTATAAAAATAAAAATAAAAATAAAAATAAAAATAAAAATAAAAATAAAAATAAAAATAAAAATAAAAATAAAAACTAGTGGAATGGAGCATAAAATACACCCACTACTATTACTACTAAAAAAAAAGAAAAAAAAAGGTGTCTAAAAATGCCTTGAGAAATGCAACTGAATGCGTGTGCTTAATCTTTGTCCTAAATGGCTACTTGTGTTCTTAAAATTTCTAAATTTGAAGACTAACATGTTGGCTAGATAGCTTGATTAGCATCTTGACTTTATATTCATTGATCTTGTTCTTAATAGATTGAGATAATTTGTAAATTTATTATGTATGTTATGCAACTTGTTTTATCTATCTTTGTTGAGCATTGAGAGTTTAGTTGTTGACTATCATTATTTTAACTTCTTTTATAGTTAAGATAACTTGTTGAGTTACTACATCTATTTTGGAGAAAATAAAAAATTATGTTTATTCTCTTACTTAGATTTTTGATTTTGTGCTTGAGGACTAGCCAAAGTTTAAGTGTGGGGGATTTGATATGAGCTTGAAAAGTTCATATATTGGTTATGTTATATGTAAGTTTGTGGTGTTATATGTTTAGTTTCAGTAATATTGTGTAGAGTTTAGTATCTTTTATGTGTTTTGTTATTTTGTAGGAGTGTTGGAGTCTTGTGAGCTGAAATGGTGTAAAGAAGAAGAAGAAAAAGCTTCAGTGTGCTCTATCGCGAGCGCGACAAAGGTATCTATTAGGCAATTATTTTTGAAAAGTTGCTTGAATGGAACATAATTCTTCTCTTAAGTTTGTGTACTTCCAGAAAGGTGTTTGAAAGATGATGACCATTGGGTTATTATAAAAAGAAGAAGTTTACAAGAAGCAAATATATATAAAATATAGACAAAAAAATTAGACAAAGATATAGAGAAGAAAAAGTAGATAAAGAGTTTCCTAAGTAGAGTTTAATATTTTGTAAAGGAAGGAAATGATATGAGCTTAAATAGCTCATATTTAACCTATGTTTTAGGATTAAAATAGTATTCATGTGTGTTTATTTGTATTAGAATTAGGAGTGTTCTATGTTTTTTTTTGAGTTTTGGGTGTGTAGGAGAAAAATGGGGAAAGATGGAAAAAGATGGAGAAAATGGAGAAAAGCAGCCAAAATGAGAAAAGGAGAAAGAGGTTCTGTCGCGAGCGCGACAGCACGCGCTAAAGGAGAGCCAAGGAAGAAGGAAGAAAAGTGAAGAAGGGAGGCTGTCACGATCAAGGAACTCGTCGCGAGGTCGCGACAGGGCACGGAGAAGGCAAACGCGAGGAAGGTGGAGTGATGAAAGAGGCGCGCTCTGTCGCGAGCGCGACGATGTCCCGATCGCGACAGAGAGATCCGTTAGAGACAAAAATTCAAATTGTACTTTGAAGAGTTATGCCTTTTCACCAACATTTGTAATCCTTGCTAAGAGACATTTGAGGAGACACAATTAGAACATTATAAATATTATTATTAACTGTAATTTTAGTGTGGAACATTTAATGAAGTAATTTCTATAAATTTAGAACAGTCTTTTCTTTAGATAATTTGCTTAGTTAGTTTTCATGTTTTGAAGAAGAAGATCGAAGAGAAGAAAATCTATTTGAAGAATTGAGAAAAGGGTTGAAAGACTTTGATCTTAATCTTTTATCTTTTATTTCTTCTCTGAACATTTAATGAATACTAATCTAATGAATTTGTTCATTATTAACATTCTTTAATTCCATCTACTTTAAGAGTCTTTGAATGCAGATTTTCTATTAGTATATTTTGCATGACCTTTATAAGTTAAAGTAGATTCAAAAGACTGTTTTAACTGAAATCTAATAGGAACTCATTATCAAGATATATTTTGAGAGATCAGTATATTGAGATAGTTGCTAAAGGTTGGTGTTTATTCTTACAATATGTAATTAATAACCTCTAATTCATTAATGAAAATTGTGAGTTATACTTTTAATTGCATGTTTTAGGTATTTTAATTTATGTCAAAAGAGTAAATTAGAACTTTAGTTCAACTTGGCTTGCATGAAAAGATGATTATAATTAATTGGAATGATGGAATCAAGTTAATTATTTAAGTTTTACATTGAACATTTTATTTTCTTCTGATGAACATGAACTAGGGTTAATTAGTTTATGTAGTAGGATAGTTTAGATTTAAATCACCAATTAATTGATCATTGTAAACAAAGTTAAAATTGAGTAGTAATAGTGTGTAAATCACGTTCCTCGTGGGATCGACATTCTTAAGTACTATTTCGGTACACCGTATACTTGCGGTCATTAGCATCTATAGAAAATGCTCAACAAGTTTTTGGTGCCGTTGCCGGGGAACGGTTGATTTACCATTATGAAACTTGATTTATGATTTTGGATTACAATATTTTCTTTTGTTTTAATTTGTTTGATTTAGTTTAACTTTATGTTTTATTTTTGGTTTTACAGGATTTGAAAGTTCATGCCTAGTACAAGAAATTCTTTAGAAGAGCTTGAACCCTTAAATCCTGAAATTGAAAGGTTTTTGTCAAGTAACCGGAAGTCCAATAAGAAAAAGAACAAGGAAAAAAGACCAATTATCATGGCTGAAGAAAATCCACCAAGACTTATGGACTTTGCCACACCTGCTTTGAGTGGTGCTCAACAAGGAGTGGTAAGACCAACGGTAAACGCAAATCAATTTGAGATTAAACCATCTTTATTACAAATGATTCAAAACAACATTAAATTTTATGGTTTGGCAAATGAGGATCCTAATGCACATTTGCCAAATTTTCTTGAAATATGTGATACCTTTAAGATTAATGGTGTGTCGGCTGATACAATCAAACTTAGGCTTTTCCCTTTCACTTTGAAAGATAAGGCCAAAACTTGGTTAAATTCGCTAGCAAGGGGATCAATTACTACTTGGGACCAATTGGCCCAAGCATTTTTATCCAAATATTTTCCCTTGGCTAAAACAGCAAAAATCATAAAAGATATCACTACATTTGTTCAAAATGGCAATAAATCTTTGTATGAGACTTGGGAAAGGTTCAAAGAATTGCAAAGAATGTGTCCTCACCATAACCTTCCAAGGGAGCTTTTGACGCAAACTTTCTATAATGGAGTTAACCCAACTACAAGAGGTACAATAGATGTCGCGGCTAGTGGATGCTTGATGAGGAAAATAACCGAAGCAGTATTTGAATTAATGGAGGAAATGTCAATGAACAATTGCATGTGGCCTACTGAGAGAGTAAGGGATTCTAATTCTTCTAATATTAGGGGAGTACATGCAATTGATTCTGTAGTTGCTTTGCAAGCTCAAGTAGAAGCCTTAACTCATAATCTTAATAGTTTAGGAGTGGGAGGTAGTCAGCAAAATAGTTGTAATATTTGTGGGCAATTAGGACATTCTAGTGAAGGATGTAATTTGGGGGTAACTAATAATGAAGAGCAAGTTAGCTTTATCCAAGGTCAAGGTCGTGGTAACCCTTACTCTAATACATATAATCTAGGTTAGAGAAATCATCCTAACTTTTCTTGGGGAAATAGTAACAACCAAAATAGGAGTGTAGGTTTTCAACAACCTCAAGATCGGTTTGGGGCTTTAGAAGTTAAGATGGATAGGTTTTTGGAGGGAATTAATATGAAATTTAACTCGCAAGAGGAGAACCACAAGAGGCTAGAAAATAAGTTTGATTAGATTACAAAGAATCAAGCCTCATCCATACATAATTTAGAAGTGCAAATTGGGCAATTAGCAAAGGCTTTACCTTCAAGGTTATAAGGAACTTTACCAAGTAATACGGAGGAGAACCCAAGGGAACATCTAAAAGCCATCAATTTGAGGTCAAGTAAATCTTATACTAATGAAAATGTTATTACTAACAAGAGTGGAGAATTTTAGGAAAATTACAAGAAGAATGACTCTTCTGTCGCGATCGCGACAGAAGAAAGGCCAAGTAATATCAGCGGGCGCGATACCAGGCGCGATCGCGACAGCAGGAGGAGAGTCTTCTGTCGCGGTCACGATAGAAAGGGCATCTAAGGAAAATTCTTCTAAGGTTTTTCACCCTCGTCCACCGTTTCCTCAACGCCTGAAGTGACAAAACCAAGATAAGCAATTCCAATCTTTTATTGATAAATTGAAGCATTTGCACATCAATTTATATTTTTTTGAGGCCATTACACAAATTCCTTATTATGCAAAATTTCTTAAAGATTTAATTTCTAGGAAAAGAAATTGGGAAGATATATCCACTATTACATTAACTGAGGCATGTAGTTCCATAATCTCTAATAATTTGCCTACTAAGCTTAAAGATAATTGGAGTTTTACTATTCCATGCACATTAGGAGATGTAGAGTTTCCTAAATGTTTATGTGATTTGGAGGCAAGTATAAATCTCATGCCTTTGTCTATCTTTAAAAAGTTGGGGTTGGATTATGTTAAACCTACTTCCATGGTTTTGCAATTAGCTGACCAATCTATTAAGAAACCCTATGGAATAATTGAAGATGTGTTGGTAAAAGTGGATAAGTTTATTTTACCCGCTGATTTTGTGATCTTAGATTTTGCATATGATGTGAAATGTCCATTGATATTGGGAAGACCTTTCATGAGGACTGGAAGGGCTTTAGTAGATGTCTATGAGGGCACTTTAGTCTTAAGAGTAGGGGATGATAGTGTGGAATATCATATGGATAGAGCCTTACAATATCCCATGGATGAAAATGTTTGCATGAAAATAGATGTAATCAATGCTTGCGTTTTGGAGGTAATGGAAAATGCAGGTGAAGAGGAGGTTCAAATGGAGGAAGAGGTTCATGAAGATATGGAGCAAGAGAGCTTAAGGCCAGAACTTTTTTATCGAAATGAAGCACCTTTGCCACCTTCAATTGTAAGTCCTCCAAATGTGGAATTAAAAGAACTACCAAATGATTTGAGGTATGCATTTCTTGGCTCTAATCATACTTTGCCTATTATAATTTCTAACAAACTTACTAGTGCACAAGAGTATGCATTGTTAGAAGTTGTTAAAAAAAGGATAAAGAGTATTGGTTGGCAGATTTCTGATCTAAAAGGTATTAGTCCTAATGTTGTTATACATAGGATAAACTTAGAAGATGAATGTCAGCCTAAAGCTGATAGGCAAAGAAGGCTTAATCCTCACATGAAAGAGGTAGTTAAAAAAGAAGTTATTAAGTTGCTTGATGCTGGGATCATCTATCCAATTTCGGATAGTGATTGGGTGAGTCCAATACATTGTGTTCCAAAGAAGGGAGGTATGATGGTTGTTAGGAATGAGAAGGGTGATCTAATTCCTATTAGAACCACCACTGGTTGGAGGGTGTGTGTAGACTATAGGAAGTTAAATTAAGCAACTAGGAAAGATCATTTTCCTTTACCGTTCATTGACCAAATGTTGGAGAGAATGGCTGGCCATTCTCATTACTATTTTTTAGATGTTTATTCAGGATATTTTCAAATTTTTATCTACCCTAGTGACCAAGAGAAAACCACATTTACTTGTCCATATGGGACCTTTGCTTATAGGCGAATGCCTTTTGGGTTATGCAATGCACCAGCTACCTTTCAAAGGTGTATGACTTCAATATTTGGGGATATGATTGAGGATATAATGGAAGTTTTTATGGATGATTTTTCTGTTTATGGGGATTCATTTGAGCTTTGTCTACAAAATTTAGATAAAGTATTGGCTAGATGTGAAGAAAATAATTTGGTTCTTAATTGGGAGAAATGCCATTTTACGGTAGATGAAGGGATAGTTTTAGGGCATAAGATTTCAAGTCAAGGGATTGAGGTAGATAGAGCAAAAACAGAATTGATTGAAAAACTACCTCCACCCACTACACTTAAGGGGGTAAGATCTTTTCTTGGTCATGCTGGTTTTTATAGGAGATTTATCAAGGATTTTTCTTTGATTGCTAAACCTTTGACTAACTTGTTAATAAAGGATGTGCCTTTTGAATTTTCTGAAGAATGTATGCATGCTTTTGATACTTTGAAGAAAGCCCTTGTAAGTGCACATATTATCACCACTCCTAATTGGGAATTGCCATTTGAGATCATGTGTGATGCAAGTGACTTAGCTGTGGGATGTGTGCTAGGGCAAAGGCATGGTAAGAATTTGCATGTGATTTATTATGCTAGCCACACTTTATCACCTCCTCAAATCAATTACACAACCACTGAAAAAGAGATATTAGCTGTAGTTTATGCATGTGACAAATTTAGATCTTACTTGTTAGGGTCTAAAGTCATTATTTATACGGATCATGCTGCACTGATGTACTTGTTTGCTAAGAAAGATGCCAAACCTAGATTAATTCGTTGGGTATTATTATTGCAAGAATTTGACCTTGTTATTAAAGATAAAAAGGGAAGTTAAAATTTAGTAGCTGACCATTTATTAAGGTTAGAAAACAATGATGAACCTTTAGGTGATAGCATTAATGAGTTTTTTCCGGACGAATCATTAATGTCACTTGAAAATATGCATGTACCTTGGTATGCTGATTTTGCTAATTATCTTGCTGCCGGTATTGTTCCTTATGGTTTAACATGGCACCAAAAGAAAAAGTTTTTTTATGATGTCAAAAATTATATTTGGGAGGAACCCTATTTATTTAAGATAAGTGGGGTTGGCATAATTCGTAAATGTGTAAGTGAGGAAGATTATCAAAACATTTTGACACATTGTCATGCTGCTTTGTATTCGGGTCATAATGGTGCTAATAAGACTGCTTTTAGGGTGCTTGAATGTGGCTTCTTTTTGCCTACTTTGTTTCATGATGCAAGATTGTTTGTTGCTAAGTGTGATAAATGTCAAAGAGCTGGTAATATTAGTAAGAGAGATGAAATGCCTTTGAATAACATATTTAAAGTTGAAGTATTTGATGTGTGGGGGATTGATTTTATGGGTCCTTTCCCCACATCTTTTGGGCAAAATTACATACTGGTTGGTGTAGATTATGTATCCAAATGGGTTGAAGCAAAAGCAACACCAACTAATGATTCAAAGGTAGTGCTAAAGTTTTTGAAGATGCTTTTCTCAAGGTTTGGAGTGCCAAGAGCCATCATAAGTGATGGAGGTAAGCATTTCATTAACCGTTCTTTTGATTCTTTATTACATAAATATGGTGTGCATCATAGGGTAGCTACACCATATCACCCACAAACAAGTGGTCAAGTGGAAGTGTCCAATAGGGAGCTTAAGTGGATATTAGAAAAAACTGTTTCTAATTCTAGAAAGGATTGGGCACATAAATTGGATGATGCTTTATAGGTATACCGTACAACATTTAAGGCACCTATTGGTATGACACCATATAGGTTGGTTTATGGAAAAGCATGTTATTTGCCTGTGGAGTTAGAGCATAAAGCATATTGGGCCATTAGGACTTTGAATTATGACTTAAAGGATGCAAGTGTCAAGAAATGCTTGCAATTGAATGAGCTCGATGAGTTAAGACTTTTTGCCTATGAAAATGCTAAAATCTATAAAGAAAGATCTAAAAAATGGCATGATGTTCATATAAGGTATAAACATTTCACCATTGGGGATAAGGTTCTTTTGTACAATTCAAGATTGAAACTCTTTCCGGGAAAATTAAGATCTAGATGGAGTGGACCCTTTGAAGTCACTCAAACCTTTGATCATGGTTTTCTTGAACTCAAAAATGAAAAAGGGAAATTATTTGAAGCCAATGGTCAAAGATGTAAGGTATATTTGGAGGAAACCTTTCATGGAAGGGAGGTTTCATTTATCTCTTTAAAAATGGTTTGAAGGTTAATTGACATTATTTTTTTTTAATTATTTGTTATAGTATATGTGAGTGTTATTTCTATGTATTAATGTAATTCTTTTTGTTCTACAGATGCTCTTAATTTGTAAGATCTTTTTCTATGTCATTTTGTGATGTTATTTCGAAAGGAAAACAAAGTTAAAATTTAAGTTTTCTTCTATGTCGCGAGCACGACAGAGAGGGGAAAGTGTTTTATAGGTTTCATCGCGCCGGCGCGACGTTGGCGATCTTGCAACGAACTCTTTTTAGATTTCTAATGTTCTTCTCTGTCGCGAGCTTGAACTTGTCGCGATCGCGACAGAGAGGTGAGAAAAATTTTTATCACGAGATAATTTTTTGAAATGTGCTCTCTGTCGCGATCGCGAAGGCGTCGCGAGGTCGCCACAAAACACGAAATTTGAAAAATTTTGAAATTCAAACCGTTGAAGCCCTATTTTTCACACCCATTTATTTGTTTTAATCCCTAACTCTGTTTTTCTTTTCATTTTCATGCATGACTCTTGCGTTTTCTCTCTTTTCTCTCTTTGATTTCTCTCTTTTTCTCTCTCAAGAATCTTTGTTTTCCAGTTTTTGTTTTCTTCTTTTCTTTTGCTTATGAGTTTCTTTAGTCAAGTTTCTTTGTCTTTCTTTCACACCCACGATGGTAAGAACCAAGCATATTGCTGATAAGGGGAAATAAGCAGCAGCGGAGTCCAGTGATCGTCCTGATGTTGTGAGGCTCCAAAATAGGTTTGAATGCCCTTTTCCTATTTTATCTGAAGAAGAAGGTGAGAAGTTTGAATATTTTAATAAAAAATGTATGTAGGCACGTGGCATCTAGATTTCAATCTGTTAACTACTTTGGGTGTTAATGAAACCTAAATTTGTTCAATTGACTCTTCCTATTAATTGTTCTTGGACCTTAGAATTCTTTGTTACCCTTGAATATGTGGATAAATGTCACACTCAGTTCAAATTTAGACATCAAGGTACTGAACACATTTTTGGGTTTCAAGAAATGAATGATTGGTTTGGGTTTCCATTAAATGGAAAGATTTTTTATCCTCATTTGTTTGATCCTAAACCTGTTTGGAAGAGGTTAACTGGTCTAGATTCCTTTAATAATAAAAATTCAACTAATCGCTAAATTAAGGATGATGTTTTAATGTTATTTCATAAATATTTGTGTCATGCTTTATTTGGTAGAGTTGAAAGTTCCAAAGTGTAGACTAAAGATTTATTTGTGTTAGATTTATTGCTATCTAAGAAAGCCCCATGCTCTATTGATTTTATGTTTGATGGGTTGTATCACGCTTCGATTGCTAAAAGTAAAACTGTAGGCATGTGTCACATGGTTACCGGTATCATTTTAGGATGTTTAGGCGATTTGCATAATTTTCATTTAGAAGAAGGTTCCTCGGTAACCATGCTTGATGTTGTTTATTTGCGGCGTGCTAACCTTTTAACAAAGGGCGGTTGGCCGCCTAAGTTTGCTGCTCGTGGTTCGCAGGTCGAAAGTGCAAGTGTTGATAAAGGGAAAGGCAAGGCTCCCGAGTCATCTTCAGCAGTTGTAGCTCATGACTCTTCCAATGCGGAATCATCTGAAAACGAGGAGGCTGCTGGAGATGCCATTCCTACTGGTAGGTGTGCTGCTGAAGGTTTTACTGCCTGTCTTGATTGTGTTGTGCATAGATTGGATGGCATTGAAGCCACCAATCAAAGCATGGTGGTGCGCATGGATGTGCTGGAATTTGATGTGAGGGATGTGTTGAAAAATTAGAAGAGTATGACTAGGAAGCTCCTCAGTTTTTTCCGCAAGCAAAATATGGACCTTTCTCCCTCTCCACCTAGCTCCCATAGTGGGAGTTTCTGAGTTTGTTCTCCTACCATTTTCTTTATTTTGTATGTTTTCTATTCTTCTATGATGTTTGTTGTGTTAGCTGTGTTGGTTGTTTTTAGTATGTTTCTTTCCACACAATGGGGACATTGTGTCCTTTAAGTGTGGGGGGGAGTTTGGTATGCTCTGTTTTTTGTTTCATATTTATGCATGTTTGTATATATTTGTTTATTATGCATGAGTAGTATAGCTTGTGAAGCATAAACTGCTAGATTTAGGATATGTTTTATGTGTCTATGTTTAGGGTGTTGTTAGGTTTATTGGACATATGATTTTTGGAGCTTATATATTTGATGCATATTTGAAAATTAAAGCATGTCCTTGGTTTGAATCCCATGAAAGGCAAAAATGCACAAGGGGAAGTGTAAAAACCGTGAGTACGGCGCGGTGAACCGACTCCCGACGGGATATGTTCCGGGGATGGACCCACCAGTCGTTACAGAGACTGTTGGATGAACCTCCGCTACAGGTGATCCCTACCTCTTCCCTAAGGCATTTGTTTCCTAGGCGCAAAATTATACCCCTTTAATTCTTCGAACAAGGGAGCTGTATGGTTGGCTATAATCGCTAATGGGTTTATGTGCCCATTACTGAAGCCCCCTTAAATCACTCGAAATGGTCATTCAAGCTACATACGATTGAGTGGACTGTGCAGGGATACCTTTTGTATTCCATCCTGCTGTACATGGCAATTTAGAGAGATACAGGGCATCATTAGGGACCCCTTATCCTTTCAGGGTAGCAAGCCGGCCAATACGTTCGTCTTAAGTTACCATCAGCTTTGGAGTCAACTGCTAGTGAAGCCTAACATCCAAGAATTTAGAGAGTGCGACTTTAACACCACTACCAAGTACAAAGCTTGGGTGACAAGTCTTGTAAGACATAATAGACCATCTTGCCTAAATGGTAAGGGAAACAACAAAAGACAAAAGATGTATTTACAGTTTTAGTATTAAAACACAGTTTTTATTGCCTTTAAATCAACTTGTTCAAGCACATGTTCCGAACTTATAAAAGAAATGACTATTTTCTTTACGTGTTAATTGTATACTTTTCCCTAGCTTATGGATGCATTCTTATCTACCTGAATCACATGACAATGGCGATAGTCAAAACATGACATTAAATGCAAAAACACATATTTCTATTTAATCATAGGGGTGACACTTTAAGTTCATCCAACACTTATTATCAATTAGCCTTCATCGTTTTTCTTGATTGAAAATTTTCTCTCAACTCCTAATTTTTTCCTAAGAAGCCTTTTTTCAATTTTTTCCCTAGCGGGGTGCCCAATTTTAGTGAGGCTCCTTTTGACAACCTTTTTAGCACAAATGGCCCTTCCCAATTAGATCTGAATTTGCCTCTGTAGTCAAGTATACCAAGCCAAAGTTGCTTAAATACTATGTCACCTTCTTTTACGTGATGGCCTTTAACCTTCTTTCAAAAAGACCGAGCTAACCTCTTCTGCTAGACATATCCAACAAGTTCAACTGCATAAGCCTATGTCTCACCCACTCTTATTATGGCAGCTTAACTTCTAAAGCAACCTTTAGTGATTGAAGTTCAAACTCAACTAGGAATAATGCATCTATCCTAAATGCCAGAGAGAAATGAGTGGCCCTTGTTGAAGTCCTAATTGCTATTTTGTACCCTCACAGTGCAAATGGCAACTTTTCTACCCAAGATTTATAGGTCTGTACAGTCTTCGACAAAATCTTTTTAAGGTCCTTATTTACTGCCTTGACTGCGCCATTTGCCTACAAATGATAGGGAGAAGATCTGTGATGCTGCACCCCATACTTTTGAAGTACCTACTTGGTTTCTGCCTAAAACTAAACCCCGTTATCAGACATCACATGATGAGGCACCCCATATTTACATATCAAATTCCTTTCGATAAACCAAGCCATTTCTCGTGCCTCTAACCTCTTGAAAAACTCAGGCTTCACCCCACTTAGTGAAGTAGTCGATGGCCATCATGATATATCTATATCCATTTGAGACTTTTGAATGTATCTCCCCAATTATATATATGCCCCAATATGAGAAAGGCAATGGAGATGACAAATTACATAGCTCTAAGACATGTAAGTGATTTAGATCCCCATTCTGCTGGCATTTATGGCACTGCTTCACATATTTTGAGCAGTCATTATCCATAATCAACTAAAAGAACCCTTGGTATAGATTAAATTCCTTTCGATGAATTGAGTCATTTCTCGTCCCCTTAACCTCTTGAAAGACTCAGCCTTCACCACTTAGCCAAGTAGTCGATGGATACCGTGATAAATCTTTATCCATTGGAGGCTATCGAGTGTATCTCCCTAATGATATCTATTACCCAAGCTAAGAAAAGCCATGGAGATGACAAATTACATAGGTTTGAGGCAAGTAAGTGACATAAGTCCTTGTACTGCTAGCATTTATGGCACTATTTCACATATTTCGAGCAGTCATTATCCATAGTCAACCAACGCATGATCTTCTTAGCAAGTGCCAAACTGTTTGTATGAGCCCTACAAGACCCAATATGTGTCTCTTCCATCACCTTATTGGCCTCTTTTTCATCCAAACACCTCAACTAGATACCATCGGCTTATAACTTGTATAATGCCCCATCTACACTAATGAACTAAATGGATAGCCTCTAAATTGTTCTCTGATCCTTTTTTTTGGCCTCTTCTAGGAATACTAACTTTTATAAGTAATTCTGGATGTCAAAAAACCACAGTTTACCATCAGTTTCTTCAATGTTCATCACTTATTCATTTTTGAAGCAAGCCCTGGTTGAGCTAGTGATCACCACAGGCCTTATGGTTACCCTCTTTGGATTATCCCATATAGATACGAATATTTCAAGGGCATCTGCCAACCGGTTCTCATCTTGAGGCACATGCTTGAAGGTACATGCCTTAAACTGACTGCTTAACCTTTTCAGATATTTAATATAAGGCACCAACTTTTATTTCCAAATAGACCATTCTCCCTTTGGTTGGTAGACTACCAAAGATGAATCCCCAAATACTTCAATTGTCTTTTCCCCCAAGGCTATCAGTGCTTCTAACTCGTAAATGCATGCCTCATATTCCGCCCCATTATTAGTCACCTTGTATCCCAACTTCTTGGCCAGGGGAAGTTTTTCACCATTAGGAGTGATGAGAATAACTCCCGCCTTAGGTCCTTTGTTATTGATGGCTCCATCGAAGAACATTTGCCAACCCTATACCATTATAGCCATGATTTTTTCATCAGGAAATTCATACTCAATATGATCTCTTTCTAAAGGTTGGTCGGCTAAGAACTCGACAACTCCTCGACCCTTAATTGTCTTTTTCGTGACATACTCCATTTCAAATTCCTATAATAGCAAAAGCAATCCTCCCATTTTCCTAGAAGAGATGGTGCTAACTGAAGTGATCTAAGGGGATTATGCTTGGCCACCACTTGTACCCAGTAAGAATGGAAAGAGTGCCTTAGCTTCTTTGAGGTCCATACCACTACCAGACAAATCTTTTCTACATTTACATATTTGGCCTCGTATGGAAGAAACTTCTTACTCGGATAATAAATAATGAATTCCACCCCAAACTCATCTTCTGAAGCTAACATGGTACCCACAAAACTCTATTCCATAGCTAGATATAATATAAAAAGCTTCATCGATCAAGGTGGTTGAAGGATGAGAAGGTGTAAAAGATACTCTCTGATTGTGTTAAAGGCCTTCTAACAGTCGTCATTCCATTTAGTTGGTTGGCTCTAGCATTTTTTAAACCAAACGGCATGACATCATATGCGTAGGTACCTCATTATATGATGAAAGGAGTCATCAACCTGTCTAAAACCTTGTTAAATATCTAAATATAATCGATGTACCCATATATAAAGTTTTACATCTTACACATTGTAACATTATCTATCAGGACATCTATATATGGCAAGGGAAAGTCATCTTTTGGCCATGCTTTGTTCAAATCTAGGTAGTCCACACATATGCAATGTAACACCCCCTACTCATACGTAGGCGATCCCATCCGACAAGGAGTGAGATGCCGTATGGGTAAAGTTGCCACCATGCAGATACAGAATATACATACATACATACACAAACATACATACCTAAATACAGGGTAATTAAAAACTTTACAAAACCATTCATGAAAGAAGCTGATCATGCATTAATATAACAGAAAACATTACATTACTGTTTGATCAACCTACGGCTACAAAAGATAGTTACATATCCAAAAATATACTTATACACGTGCGGAAGCTATTACAAAATTGACATAAGAGAGTTCTATACAAAACGAATCATCAAGCTACAAAATTAAGCCCTACACTAAAACGCAGCTGTGTTGGCTTGGCTGCAACGACTCTCCCAAGGCAACTCCTTCCACACCTACACGGGTAAACACACCGTACTAAGCAATAAACGCTTAGTGGGGAAACACACATATGAAAATGGACGGCCATTCACAATGGCCATCAAGCATAACGCATACCAATGGCATAATCAGAAATATACATATGATATAAATATAAACAAGCGAACATATAGAGTCATACATTTGATATTACATAACTGCCTTCATATTATCTCATTAATATACATATTCGGATAATACGTTCTCATAATTATCAAAACAATTCAAAGCAATTAAGCACCTGCTGACTCAAGGTAATGGATAACGCGTGAACGGATAGTACTTTAAGGGTACGAACTGATTACTGACAGTACCTTACGGGTACGAATCGCAAACCATTTACTTTATCATTTACAAAACATTTTATTAAGGGACCTTAAACAAGATCCAAACACATTCAAGGGTTCGCGAGGAACCAAACAGGGACCTGATCGGGGTCCAAACTGAACTGAGGCTGCAGCTATAAGACTCTATTAGGCATGCCTAACTATCCACTATACTGACTCTAGCAAGTTATGCACAAACCATTCAATCCAATTCATAATATTCAAAGTCTCATTCATATATCACTCATAATTACCCATTCATATAATTCGTAACATTAATCTTGCATGTAATCCAAAAATATCATCATTCAAAGATTTGCACACAAGCATGCGAGAAGAGAAACCCAGATGGGCAGCAAAGCTGTAGCGCTCGCGATGTCTGTCGCGCTCGCGATGTCTGTCGCGCTCGCAACAGGAGCTAAGCTCTCGCACGTCGTGCCCGCGATAGACCTCGCGATCGCGAGAAGGAACGTGTAGCCAGATCTGTCACGGTTGCGACGTTGTCGAGATCACGACAGAGAGTTCTCTTTGCTATCGTGGGCTCGCGATAGCGCGAGCTAGAAGTGCATCCACCAGCGCTCTGTCGCGATCGCGACAGAGAGCGGTGTCACGCTACAAAGATCGCTACAGGACGAAGGCTAGAACACCGGCCTCTGTCGCGATCGTGACTGATGCGGGTTTTCCAAAATCTGCAGAATTCTACAGATTTCCTTCTTCTCAAAAATCACACACAAACACATAAATCACTCCACTTGGTCTCTTACCTCAATTCCAGCCATCCAGCACCCACAACAAACACAATATAACATATACCACAACATATATACCAAGAATTCCAACTAAATCATGCCAATAACAACATCAATTTACCCAATTTGAAATATCAGCACTATTCATCACCATCACATTCAAGATCACAAGTAAATTCATTAAACCACAATTGAACTTTCTTAGCACATGTAAAACAAAACCCATAACATTTGAACCACAAAACACATCTAGATCACCATAATTTCCAGAAATTCATCAAGAACACATATGGACATTTTCACATTTAAGAGCAGAAAATTCCCAAACCTTGAAATCCTTTGCTCCTAATGCTTAGTTCCACTAGATCCAACCTTCTCTTTGCCCTTTGGCTCACGAGGAGGCTCAACTAAGCATCAAACCATCAAAAACACAAACAAAAAACCCTAACTTAGATCCAAACCCAGAAAATGCAAGGAAGAAGATGAAGAACCAATTGAAGAAAAGAAGAACAAATGAGATAGACTTACCTCTAAAATGCTAAAGGATGATCAATTCCCACCAACTAAGCCTTGATTCTAAGCTAGGGTTCTTAGAGGAAGAGAAAAGGAAGAAGAAGAGAGTGAGGGGAAAGGGGAAACAGGAAATGAAGGCAGCCACCGCCCATCCCACTCTTCTCTTTTCTTTTCTTTTTCTTTTCCTAACCCTAGACAAGTGTCACTTTCCTATTAGTGGGATTTGATCACCCACACCCAAAGCACATGCATCACATACACGCAAGACTCTCCCAACTAATACATACCCTACAAGTGTGTGAACACACACACACAATGCTCTCCCACTTAGACATACTCTATTATGCTACACTTATGCACATGCAATCACACCGAACTCACTCACACCCCACAACCATGTGAGCAAGCACACCCCAGCACAATCCTACTAGGTCACACATAAATACCATGCACACACCCACATGCTAACAGAACCCCTATACATGCACTTTTACCAAAATGCCCCTCATGACATGCCAAAACAAACACAAATGCACACCTACACATGGCTCATACTACTAGAGGGCAGACGGGTGTGACATGCAAACCTTACCTTCTCTCTTGGAAACTAGGACCAAGTTGGCTACCATGTCAGTTACTTAACTTCTATCAGGAACTTAGCCTTTACTTGCCTCTGTATCTCCTCCTTTACTTTTTCGAACCATCCAGTCTCATCCTTCTCAGTTTCCATTTAATTGGCTTGCAATCTAGAATGGTTAGGATGGCATGCTCAGCCACTTCTTTATCAATCCTAACATGTCATCTTAGGTCCAAGCAAAGATTCTTTTTTCATATTTTTTTTAGTATTATTTCAAATTTATCCTTTTGAGGGAGTTACATCTAATGCAATTAGTTTTTTTTATTTGTTTATCCATTGTACCGATATTAAATGGAGTTGTTTTTGTTGAATTAATGTCAAATATATTATGTTTATCATCATTTTCATGATGCATAATCCAATTAGATGAGAGGTTAGACAAATAAGCAAAGTTGTTTATCTCTTTAACATAAGTAGAAATTGAGACATAATTTTTGAATTGTTTAGGAACAAAAAGTACATCAGCAAAGCTATCACTATCAGTAGGCTCAACTGAAGTCAGTGTAGAAGTAGAGGCTCCATCTTTGGCATTCAACATAGGTGGAGTTTGTTCTTCTATGGTAGCAAGGTCTTCACCCATCTTCTCTTTCCCTTTAATCCTTGTGGCAAATAGTGTGGGAGTCATTACCTCTTCCTTGGGCTTAAGCTTTAAATCAGCTAAATTAACCATGATGTTTTCATCCTAAAAGTTTGAGACGGGTTTGATCTCACTAGTGATCCAATTGAAACCATCATTAATAATTTTAAATCCCGATACAACTTTTCCATTAGCTTAATTTCTCCATAATACTTGACTTCTTTTGGCATAGGGATAAAATATTCCTACATCTTTGAAATCCCTTCAACCTTTTTCTTCCCTTTTTTGCTATTTTCATCGGTCTTATGCCCAAGCCCTTCTTGCTCTTTTAGCCCACTAGGTTAACAATTTTTAATACCCCCTTATGAGTGGCTTCCTAAAGCAGCCCTAGGCAAATAGTTCATCTGTTTTATCATATAGACAACTATGGGTTTTTCCATTTCATCCTTAGAAGAAATCCCAGCTATATGAAAGCTAGCGAAAGGTTAATTAGCTATCTCTAACGTGGAAATTTGATTCTCATGGGCAGCTTGAATGGTCACTATGGATACTAGGACTTGAGGGGTCCCTAGTCCAGAAAGAAATCCCATGATGACATAACCTCTAATAAGAAGTGTTTCTTCTGTTCCTGAAGTCTACAAGTCTATGCTTGGAAACTCCTTTTCCATTTATAGCCGAATTGGCCGTTTTTCACTTATTAAACTTGCCAGTTTTTCTAGTACAATCCTAGTTCCAACAGGATTTGGACAAAATCTGCCCAGATCCTATAGGGATAGAAAATTTTCCATTCCAGTCCTTATTATTACTTTATAAATACCTAGAAATTTTATGTGTCTACGGTTGGCAAGAATGTGGGGAAATTGGCCATTTTTCATGCACCCGTTGATTTTTAGGTCATCTTAACCTTTAAAAACCCTAAAAATCCCATACCCATTTCTCTAAAATCAAACCTTTAACAAGCTTCGATTTCGGACATCAAGAACTAAGAAAAACCTCATCCTCAACATCAAGCTTGAGGTAAAAATCTAAGGATAATTCATCTAATGGTCTCCTATTTTATTTTTAGGTTTCTTACTTTGCATGTAAATAGGTTGTATTGTAGCTTTCATGTATATTCATGTATACTTGTAATTTGTATGTACATAAGCATGTTTCTGTATTTGCGTGACAAACTCTTTTACATCTTTTATCTTTAAATAGTCAAAATCATAAGTTTGAACCTGATAAAACCTTTATGCCTTTGAATTCATGTATTGTGCCCGTGAGAACCCTACATGGTAGATTGGATGTGTTGGAACATCATAAAGTTCATAAGGCTTGAAATAGGGTTTGAGGCTTGGAAAACCTAACTGGCCAGTTCTATTCAATGAACTGGCACGTTTTATAGAATTTAAATTTTGAAGTGTTTTGCAAGGAAGCTCCAGGGGTGTGCCAGTTCATACTTAACTAGGTAGTTGCCTTAAGCAAACAGGCTGGTCCATAGCTGAGCAAGCAAAACTAGCTAGTTGATGTATTTCAACTGGCCAATTCTTTATGTTCTAAAACTAATTTTTTGTTCAAAGTCATATGCATTCATTTGAAGCATCATGCCACGATGCATGTTGAGAATGTTCATAGCTTTTATGTATGTTGATATTGTTTAGATAAGCTTTAAGCATGATCATTTGTAGGGGGTAATAGGTCAGTTATTTGCTAAACCGACTATTTTCTTCTTCATCCTCTCAATCTCGCTCTCTCAGTCTCAATCTCGCACTCTCTATCTTGCTCTTATTTTCTATCTCGATCTCTTACTCTCTTTGTCTCAATCTTGCTCTCCCTCTCTTTATCTCGATCTCGCTCTTCTCTACCCCTGTCTCACTCTCTCTGCCCCAATCTCACTCTCTATCTCAATCTTAATCTCACTCTCGCTCTCTATCTCGATCTCACTGTCCCTCACTTAGTTTTGTGCCATCAACAAGGTATGTGTTTGAAAATGTATGATTTTGCTTTTGTACTTATTCTACATGATATAATTTCAGATCTATGTGTTCTTAATTTTCACAGCAATTTTTATTTTGTTAATTTTTTACCATTTTCAACTGATTTTGGTTGAATGTTTTGGAGATTTGATATTAGTTCTCTTTTTGTGCTTCCGAAGAAGAATTCCAGTCTCCCATTTTAGATTGTGTAAGTTTTCTTATTTAACTTTATTATATATTTGTTTTCATAATTTGCTTATATTAGTGTTTAGTCTATTTGATTCTTTGGCTCCTGTTACTCTAATGGCTGTATGCAATATTTTCAAGGCATTATTTGTTTAACTTGTTAGGAAACTGAAGTTAATTAAAAAAAATTAAAGAACAGCATGTACATTTTGCAAATTTAAAAGTTAATGTTTTGTGATTGCCATTAGGAGGATAACCCAACTTTTGTATTTTAATTTAAGCTTCTGTTTTGTTGTTTCTATTTAATTTAAGCTGAGTATTTCACAATTTATTATTATGATTCTAACTTGGTCACAAGATAGCTTAATAGTTTCTTTGCACGTGTAATCTTTCTTTATAAAAATGTTGCTAGATAGATTGATGCCACCTAAATGTGAAAAGGAAGCATTTTATTATAGAGGTCATCCATAAAGGTTGATATGGAATTTTAGTTTCTTTTCTTGCTTCCCCTAAGAATGTGTCATAAGTTTTAAAATGATCTCTACCCATCCTTTGAACATAAGCATGGACTTATTAATAGACTCAAATTGCTATGAATGAGGAGTGTACCTACATCTAATGTGTGTGTATACTATGTCGCTAAGTACAATTTATTTCAATTTATTTATGTTGGCATTCTTGCATGTGATTATCGTTGCAGGCTAGATATATCAATACCATATATTCTCTAGTCAATTTTTATTCAGGCATACTTTTGGTTGATGCAGTTCATAAGGTTCAATGTTACACCATATATGTGTTAAATAATTTAGTCGGATAATTTTTTTTTCAAAGAGTGAGAATTTAGTGGTATGGATGTAGCAGTGTATTTGTAATGCTTAAGTTTGGTTTCTAAGTTATTTCCTTTATGCTTTTGAAGTTAATGGTGGTGATGAAGCATAAGAGGTCAATCAATTTTGTTCTATGCAGATTTTCATTCCTTGGAAATTTTAGAAACTTAGATGGGAATAAGTCACTAGTTAGACATGCATGTTAGACAGTGTTCCTATTTTGTATTCTTTTGTGTGATTGCAGAATCATTTCCTCATATTTAATGATTTAAAAAATATCCTTTTTTATAACAAGGGATAACCATGTTGCATCAGTTAACCATTTCATTCTTAATGAATTGGATATACAATATGATAAAAGGTGAAAGGGTACTCATGCGTTGTTATTGTCAGTGGTGCAATATCTCTGGTTAAATTTCCCTAGATTTTTGATACTGGAGCACATGTTTGATCCTGATAGGGGCTTGTCATTGATATCCTGCTAAATGGTTGATTTAATGGTCTCTGTAATATGTTATATGCCAATATCTAATTTATATTAATTTATGTGTGTTTATATGTTGTGTTTGTAGGTTTTAGTGTGCAGGACCTACGAAAAAACAAATTATTGACAATTGTTAATTTTTCTGCACAATTGTTAATTTTATACTATATTCTGTTATTGGCTACATTTCAAGTGTGCAGACCTTGATATGAATATGGGAGAAAGGATGAATCAGCTTTTTTTAAAATATATTGAAAAAAAAAAAGAAAATTTGCAATTTTTTAATGTAAAATGAAATTTGTAATTTAATTATGATAAATTTAAAGAGTTAGTGCTTTGAAAAAAAATTATTATTTTATTTTATACTTCAAACCGTCTTTAAACCGTTTTAAATCATCTTCAAACTGCCCCAAACCGTTAAAAGCTTTAATGGGTTGGGTTGGTTTTTAATAATAAAAAAAACCATACATTTCACACATATTGGGTAGGGTTAATTTCATTTTTGATCCAGCCCAGCCTATGAATAACCCTAATCATTTATATGCATGTTGGCATCATTTGTAGGCTTTATTATGTATGTTGTTAATATAATTTAAAGAAGTAGGGTTTGTATGTGTATTTTATTATGTCTCTTAAGTTGATGATCGGGTTTTCATTATAAAAATAAATAATATCACAAAAATTTTATATGTTAGTAAAAATAAATAAAGATTTAATAAAAGGTCATTTTCATCACATTAAATGGATTGACAAATTAATTGCCAATTAGTTTGGGATTTCTAATTAAAATCAATAAAAATGTATTGGTGACCTATGTTACTTCCTCACAAATGTATTGTCATTGAAAGTGTTTATTTCTATATAAAAGATTTATTTGACTTAAAAAACAATAAATAAGTTTTCGGTGCATGTTTTCATAAAGGAATCGCACATTTGGGATTTATGTACTAAAATAAATAAAGAGGTTTTAGTGACCAAAGTCACCTCCCTAAAATCATTTGTCACCATAAAAAAGACCAATGTCCTATAATTCAATTACATAAAATAAAAATAATTTCTTAAAGTAATTGGATCTTTCATTGCATGTTTACATTAAATATTAACCTAAATTAAAATGGGACTAATGTCCTAAACTGTTTTCAATAAATAATAAAATAAACCATTTTTTCAATATTAATCATGAATAATAGCATAAGAACTCCCTGATAACGGATTCTCAAATGCCACTTTAGGAATAACTGCGAAATTTGGTCAAGTACCTTGCTATTATGAAAGGAATAATATTGGAGAAAAACGTGACCAATGGATTAGGATTAAGAAACCGATGTCCCAATTTTCCTTAGATGAGCTGAAGGCCCAGTTCACTTAAATAATGGACAAATATCCAATAACCACAAATAAAATAAGCCAAGCCCATTTTCATAAAACTCGGAACTTAGGATAAAAATAAAAAATGGGATCACTAATGCAAAATATTTTATATGGCAGCTTTTTACCCCTTTAATGCATTTGTATTAAAAAGGAAAATAATAAATATGAAAACCATCGAGAATGATAAAGATATTAGTTATAAGGTAGAAATAAGAATGAAATTACTGAACCTCAAATCTCATGGATTTTAACCCTCGGCCTAATCTACAGGGTGGCGAATCCATTAAAACTTCCTCATAGAAGGAACATTTCCACAATTAAAAGTTATGAGAGGGTTGACCCTTAACCATCATCCTTTCTTATGGATAAGTGGACCCATCCTGAATATGGAAATAGATACCCTATTAGCCATTATTGAATAAAAAAGGAAATGTTGAAATCACACACCTATAATCACAACCTCTCTATTATGTGCAGTCTTGATCATTTGGTAAAAAGTTGAGGGCACCCCTCCCAATTTATGGAACCACAGCCTATCAAGCAATATGGTAAAATTGGTCGGTATCTCTAGCACCGTGAATTCCATTCATCCAGAACTAGGCTAGTCTTCACATTGGCCTTGAATGTTCCATATGCTTGCCTCTTAGTGTTATCATAAGCCATAATATGTAGCTTTGACTTGCTCACCATAGAATCCATGATGCCATAGGCAGCCATGGCAGTGAAAATGTGAACATTAACGGATGAGTTGTCATCAACCATCACCCAAACAGCATTCTTGTCATTCACTTTGGCCTTGATGAATAAGGGACAATTATATTGGTGCCCTTTATTGGCAAATCCGTACAAAAAAATGTTATTGCTTATTGGTTTTCCCCCTTCATGATTTTCAATAGTTGAGATAAAGAGATAGTTGTTGCAGCAGTTATTCTATAGAGGGCTTCGACCACTTTCTGGCGATGAGAGGAAAATTGTCTCAAGAGCTTCCATACTAAAATTTCTACCAACGTCTTCTTCAACTGCTTCAAAATCTAATCGTCCTCGTCCACTTCTCTACTTATGGCTAAGCTGTAATTAGCTACTCCTTTTCTACTTTAGAGATAATATGACCACTCCTTGTGTTCTCATTTACTTTCTCATCATCCTTAGTCTTGCTCATACCTACTGGATCCCCATCTAAATTGGTCCAGACATCTTTTAGTTGTTCCTCTTTACCCGAGTCCTCTATCGAATTGTCCTCACTGTCAGTTGCCATATTTATGTCATATTTACTTGCTCCATGTCACTTCTCATCTCTTCCTCCCTAGCCCTCATTGTGATGACCATATATTCATTACCTTGTAGGTCTTGTAGAATTTACCATTTTAGAAGGTTAGAATTGACCATGAATAAAAGTGGTGGCATAGTAGAGTACGCACCTTGGCCCTTACTCTTTTTCTTCGAGTCAATGACTTGTTTCGAATTAATGAAATCTTAGATCCTATCCTGGAGAGTTTAGTAAAAGTAAGTCTCATGGCTAGTGTGTTTGTGGAACTCACAATACAAGTCTGTTTTTTACCTAGAAAGGCCTTGTCCTTTGGCTAGTCAAGCTAGTAAGGGTGGGAGCTTTCCCTTTTTCATGAATCTTTTCAAGCACTATGGCAAGGACTTACCTAGGTTGGAATATTGTCTATAAGGGCTAGAAAAAACCTCTGCCATTCTATTCCTACAAGTACTACCATTGGCATTGTACTTATTGTTGAACTTGAAATTGAAACCTTTACAATTGTTATTATTATTGGCATTGTTCTTATAGGCTTCGACATGGTTTATCACTAGATCAATGCTATATCCTTTAGGGATTCCCAATCCTTGAGGCCTTTGGATTTCAAGCCATCATTCAGATAAGAACTTGTATTCCTTATGAACATTCTAATATGATCAGAAGTCTTAGGCTTCCTCTTTATCTCCGTCAACTTATTCCTTTACCTTGTTAGGTACTCGAGGAATGTCTCATTTGACTTTTGAGCGAGCAGCTCGAGGTCTTTTAAGGTGACCTCCATTCGGGTGATATATTCATATTGATTAAGGAACTCATTAGTGAGCTTCTTCTAATCCTCATTTACTTTCCTCTCAAGCCCATGGTACGAGTCTATGTCTCAGTTCACCAAGGTAAGGCTAAAGTATTTCACTTTTTACTTCTTGGAAAGGAGAGTTATTTTCATGACCATAACATACTACTTAATATAAGCTTTGGGATTAAAGGTGCCATCAAACATTGGCACGTTAAGTATCTTGAGCTTGGGTTTGATTGCCTCTTTAGAGTTCAAGTCCATATTGTCGGGATCCATCCTTTTTTGGATGAAATGGCTTTGGCCATAATATCAATTTTGGCCTCTAACTTCTCTTCCAACTTCTTAATAGCCTTATCATTAGCTCTGACAACCTTCTTTCTCTTGTTGAGCACTTGCTGCATATACTTTTCCTCATCATCATCCCCTACGAAATCGAAGGCAAGATTAAGATTGATAATTTCCCTTGGTTTATCAATTTCATGTCTCAAGCTTCCCATGGCACTAGTGTGCATGGGTACAGTTGGAGGTGCAGTTGGAACGACTGGAATAACAAGGGATCGGCTTGTGCCAAGGGGGTGGAGCACTAGAGCCAACTGCATTTCCAACCAATAAGCCAACTAACCTCTTCATAAGCCTCTTTTTAAAATCCTCAAACCTCTGTTCTAGTTTGGCATCGATCTCTTAAGCAATAGAATCCCTGGACTATTCTTCATCACACATAACTGATAATCATGATCCGGCAATTCGACCTTCTCTTCTTATAATGTGATCATCTTCACTTCTCACCTAATAAAGCGAAAAACTATCTATTATAGCTATAAGACAAATGAATTAGCATGATGCATGAGGTGAATGCGATGGATGAGATGAATGTGATGCATGATCATGTAATGCAACAGCGATAAACACATGCAAGCTCCTTTCAACCTTATTACTCTCACATACATGGTTATCTCATTTCTTTCCTAGGAAGGTTTTATTTAATGGTCAACAAGGTATATAAAGAATATGCATATGGATGGTGGAAAACTGACATTATGACTCTCTTATTTAAAATAGACAAACAAGGCTCTGGCCCATATTTGTTAGGTAGGTTCAACCAAACTGTGATGTATAGTCCAGCCTGTCCCACTTATAAAAAGTCCTAATGGGCTTGGACAAACATCCTAATTGGTTTGGACATACTTCACAAATGGAGACCCACAAGCATACAATACATATTATTTGAAAATCCTAGTGGAAGTATCTAATGTCATTACATGGGTTTTGGTCGTGGTTTGCAACTTTTGGTCATCCAAGCATGATGCCTCCATAATAGATCTTTCTCATCACGAGAATGCAATCGATTGGTTCACCATTTTATATACTTCGAAGGTACTTTGCCTTGGATTAGTGATTATCTCTAACACTCCCCCAAACTAAGTGAGTATAGGTTTGTGTTTTGAAATAAACATCGGCAAAAATAAGGACGCGTAACTTAGTCTATAATATGAAATGCAATTTTTGAGAGAGGATAAAACATTATGATTTAAAGATCCTTAACTTAACATTAATCTAAAGCACTTTCAAAGCATGTTCTCGTGGGTCCCTAATAGAGTCACCACTATTCACACTTGACCTCTTAATTCTCCCTCATCAGGCGAAGATTTTAGCTTTTAGGAAAAGCTTGAAGGAATTAAGGGTCTTTTACCAAAACCAATTGCTTCGCAATAGGTGGGAACTCAAGTTAGTTTGCCCAACTCAAGTCTTTGAGATGAGTATAACATTCCAATATTTTCCCATTCTATTTCTCATGATCGATCTTGTTGGCCAGCTAGACAACATGAGGTAGGTTAAAGTCGTCTCCTAATAAAATATTAGAAAATTAAACCTCATAGGACCAAACCTAAGATAGGTTCAGAATCCTACTATTATTCACGTCTTAAATTAATATTTAGTTGGTTTGTATCTTTAAGTTTGTTGCATTAATATAAAACAACCATATAGCATGCCTTATGGCAAAAACACATGAAAATGGGCAAATTCATTATTTTGAGTATATTGTTTATCTCATGCAAGTCAATTAATTAGGGCATTCATTTTTTGAGACATTGTTTTTGGTTGAAAATAGGGGCTTTGGTCCCATTTTATTATGGAAAATCCCAATTATTAATTACTACAATTTATATGGCCAATTTAAGTAGTATCATTTTTATTTTGATTTTTGGATTAAGAAATCTAGAAAATTGGTCCTATTTTATTAAGAAAACATTCAATTAAGCGCTTAATACAAAAATCTATTTTTTTTTTTTGTTCTTTATTAAACATTATTTGATGTGATTCTTGGAACAAGAAAATTATAACATTGGTCTTATTTCATTACCAAAAATTTCCATTTTATTACTTTAAATTCTTTTGTCTCATTTTTCATTTATTTGTGTAAAGCCATTTTTATTACTAAACTAATAAAATATTAAATAAATACTAAAATTAAATCTAACTATTGCAATATACATGAAAAATTACATGAAAATAAATAACATAAATTATATGATATCAATTAAATAAAATGTGTAAATTAAAGCAATAAATAAATGCAATATAAATCTAATTATTATAACAAGATATAATATATGCACATACAATTAATTGAAACGACTATATTGAAAGAATTAAAAAAAATAAATTGGACAAAAAAAGGAAAGAAAACTAAAGAAAGAAAATAGAAAAGAAAAGTGACAGTGGCCAACCCCACTGTCCGAATCAATACTTTTGATTTTCACATTAATTTTTTGCATTTTAATCCTGAGATTTCAAAATATTTTAAAATAAATACTTAAATGGATCAAACAATGACCAAAAAATTATTTTATTTTTCAAAATAATATTTTGTATTTTTTATTTTTTATAAGTAAACAATTGTAAGTAAAAAAAAATTCATATTTTTATTATTTTTTCCAAAACCGCATGAATATAAACTTGTAAGAACAAATATATGGATATAAAAATACACACAAATATTTAAACATGAATTAAACACTTAGATACAACACGCAATGCACCTTAACATTTATTGGACATGCAAACATTAGACACATACATACATCACTATTTATTGGACATGAAAGTATAAAAAAGAAGAGAAGAATATGCATTTAAAGAAATAAATGTGGGTGATTCACCACACTCAATAATTGAGTTAATAAACCACCTAAATAAGAAGACTACAAGATGGACTTTTATATATATATATATAAATTTACCTTCAAACTTTATTTCTTTACGTGGATGTAAAGACCTTAAGATACAAGGATTATAGCATTGAATGAGATTTTTTTTTTGTAACATATGGTGTTTGGTTGGTGAGAAAAATCAAGAAAATTGAAAGAATGTGCAATAATTTTATTAAGAGAAAAGCATAAAGAGAAGATTCTTTCCCCCTAAAATTTTGATCTAAGTTCAATATGGTGGTTCCTCCTTTGAAAGACCTGAACTGGGTCATTATAAAGGGATCCTTAGTTTTCCTTTTTTGTTTAAATTAATTATAGGCAAAATTTTTGAAATTGGTGGGATCGATTTAACCACAAATCGAACTGAATCGGTCTAGTTCAGCTAATAAAATCGGCCAATAGCTCAAAAATTGCACAGTTTCAAGATTAACCACTTGAAAAAAACTTAATTCTTATCACTTATATATATATATATATATATATATAATCAACTATAAAATTTTATTGCTTCTTTTATTATTTTAATATATTGTTTTTAATTTATTTTTAAATTTTTAATTTAAAATTATTTTTTAATTTTATATTATTATTATTTTTTTACCTTTTTGGAATCTAGTATTTTAAATTCAGTCTTAAAAAATTCAGACTCAAATTATTAAATTCCTTTTGATTCTTATTGTCCTTGGTTCTCTAAAACCTTTATCTCATGGGAAATGTTTCATCATTAGGTAATTTTCCGAACAAATAAATCCTGACCTCAGATGTCTACACCTCATGCCCGTGATAACCTAAAATTGCAAAATCTGTAGAACTTTTTTAAAAACATTTTTCTCTTCAAATTTGCTTAAATTTTTCAATCAAAGCTCATTTCACAAGGTTTAAAACTTAACCACATTAAAATAACGCAAATAAAATTGCAAAAAACATGCAATGAACAAACAAAAAACTAAAAACACAAAAATGACTAATTCGGTAACGTTGAACGTTTTTTATTTTTTTTTTTAAAAATCTAAAAACTGTTTTATAAATTTAAAAACCGTATCATAATTTTTAATTATAATATTTCTAATATTGATTAATAGATATTATGCATATATATATATATTATCTAATTATTAATATTGAATAATAAATAATAAATAATAAATATTTAATAAAATTCATAATTTCATAAAAAATTTCATAATAACAAGAAAAATAAATTTTTCTTAAAAAAAATAATAATATAAATGTCAATTATTATAATTTAACCACAATCTCTCGACTATTCTATCTCGAATACTGTTCATTTGATAAAGTTGACTTGCATTTATATCAACAGTTTCCCGTGGCTCTGAAGGGCTGGCTTCACTATTTTGTTGATCATCTCCAAGCATAATATTTTCATTTGCATATTCTACAAATAAAGAGTCTATATTTCCGTGCGTCCTAATAAAATTGTGAATAACACAACATGCAAGGGGTATATATCTTTGCCGTTTTATGTCATATGAAGGCATATCTCTAAAGATAGGAAAACGTGCCTTCAAAACAACGTTCTATGACATTGCGTAACGAAGAATGCATATAATTAAATAATTCTTCTGCACGTTCACTACAACAAAACACACATTTCCTGACGGAAATTATCGAAGGAAAATATGTAATTTCCGTCGGGAAAATAAAATGCCGACGGAATATTTTCCGTCGGCAATAAAGGCGTAGGGAATAATTCCCGACGGAAAGTAGACTTCCGTCGGGAAATTACCAACGGAATAGTAATTTCCATCGGGAATTATTCCTGACGGAATTTATACTTCCGTCGGTAATACGGAAGTCCATAATTACCGACGGAATAGACTATTCCATTGGGAAATAATTCCCGACGGAAATTGGACTTCTGTCGGTAATCCGTCGGGAAATTAAACAAATTTTCCCCCCTTAATTAACAATTATATTTTTATAATGCAAATTATAACCTGTAAAATTAATTGCAAAATAATGGGCAAATGAAGATGATATCTAAATTTTAATATCCAATAATAGTCGAATTTAATAATTGTACTAGTTATAAAGTTAGTAATTATGTAATAACATAATATCCATGTCTAATACAGAATCATAACTAATTAAGTTGATGGCGGCGGCGGCGGCGGCGGCGGCGACTGAGAAGTACGATCAGACTGCTGCGATGACACCATACCCTTCAAATTTGCCATCTCATTGCGCAGCTCAGATATGAAGTCGAGAGATTGCTGCCATCGAGTCTGTGACTGTTGCAATTCAGATCTCAGCTCATTTACAGTATTCTCAAGTTCATGGACTCGCCTGGATTCAGACCGTCTATGTGATGCGGCAGTACTTGAACTTGAGGAATGCGAGTGACAGGATTTGGCCAAAGAACCTAAGCCAAATATCCGTACTCACTGGTCTCTACCACCAGACACTTCACAATAGATTTGATTCGCATCAACATAATCAGAAGTCTGTAAGCATTGCTGAATTGCATCTTGAACTTGTTCCTGTCGTAGGACAAATGTTTTACAATAAGTAACGATTAATAATAAGTAATATTTAAAATTTGTAAAATATAGTAACTTGGACATACATGTAAAACCCTTGACCGAGAATTGACGAACGTTTGACCATCATGCTTGTTGGTGTGGGTGTGTAAAAATACCTCAACATAGGTAGCCGGTCGACCCATCGATGCTCCCTGTAAACATAAAAAGAATTAAAGATGAACTATAATTTATTGGCTATTCGTACAAGTTTTTACTTAAATTTTGGCAGAATTTCCCCTATATTTGGAGCATACCTCCTGTATACATAGACATAAAAACACTTCAAATTTCGAGACTATGCTACAATCCAACATCCAACAACAAAACAAACTCCTCACACAAGTAACATTCCCATCCTCCTCTATAGTAATGAGATAAAATTCAGACATCCTAACCATTAATTACAGTGGTAAAAGTAATATTTTGTAAAGTTTTTACTTAAATTTCGGCAGAGTTTCCCCTATATTTGGAGCATACCTCCTGTATACATAGATAAAAAAATACTTCAAATTTCGAGACTATGCTACAATCCAATATCTAACAACAAAACAAACTCCTCACACAAGTAACATTCTCATCCTCCTCTATGGTAATGAGATAAAATTCAGACATCCTAACCATTAATTACAGTGGTAAAAGTAATATTTTGTAAAGTTTTTACTTAAATTTCGGCAGAGTTTCCCCTATATTTGGAGCATACCTCCTATATACATAGACAAAAAAAACTTCAAATTTCAAGACTATGCTACAATCCAACATCCAACAACAAAACAAACTCCTCACACAAGTAACATTCCCATCCTCCTTTATGGTAATGAGATAAAATTCAGACATCCTAACCATTAATTACAGTGGTAAAAGTAATATTTTGTAATACTTACAAGTCTATCTGCATGTTCCCGATGCGACATCGATCCTCCAGTATGCAAGCATGAACTGAGTCCCTCAGGTCCTCCTCGTCTGTTACTAGAATTCTGCTCTGAAATGGAAATGGCTTCAGGGGTCGTCCAATACTGTCTCCAATGTGCCCATACATCTTCGGTCATGTAGCGAGGTCGGACACCACCATTTTTTAACAAGTAGACTAAATCTCTGTAAAGTGCCCGCACACGACTCTCCCACATAGAAGGCATGATATCGTCAAATGCCGAGTCCCAATAACATTTTTTCTTATGAGACAGACAGATAAAAAAATAAATATTAAGCAAGTGTAAAATATAATTTGTTATGTAACAAACTTTATCATAAATGTTTTACCTTGAATTCTTCGAAATAAAAATTCTTTGTTTCCTCTGACACATTCTTCCAGGAAAACCCATCGTATTCAATTCTGTTTTTGAAAGAGGTTGTCATTATGCGTGAGCACTTTACTGAAGGATTCAATCTAAGATACAACAATGTGAATAATGTTAGTACAAGTAATAACTGTCATTGAAATCATAATGAAGTGAAATATTAATTACTTACTCCTCAGCTGTGATATTGATGTACATTCTTCCATCCTCTCCAATTGAGCCAGGCGTAGGCTCTTCCGCTTGTTTTGTTCCTGACCCCTGAGGTGACATAGATTCAGGGTGTGCCATAGGAGTGGAATCAGTGGAAAGAATGGTAGATGGTTCAACAGTTGGGATGGGCGGTGATGCGGCAACCTCAGTGCTGGCATTGAGCCCATGCGATGGGGATCCTCCATCACCAGTACTGTCATTGCCATCATGCAACCTGAGACGCGGAGGAATCGCCGTTCTCTTCTTTCGCTTAAACATTTTTCAACCTGCCATTATAAGGAAAATGCATATTGTCAGATAATAGAAAATAATTACATTGTAATAAGCATATTAAATTAATATCCAAGTCAGTGCAATATTAATTGGTCTCACATGATAAGCAAGTAGTTAAACAAATTATTCGCTATCGTCACTAAGCTGTAAATCGTAATTCAAATCATCCTCATTTTTCGATGTATAAGAGGAAAATTCTGGCTCGTCATCAGATCCATCGCCAACCAAAGTTTCTTCATCATCCTCACCATCAATGTCAACAAATTCATTGTCCGCATAGTTCAATGGTTCGTTATCTTTAAAATTCAGAGAGTTGTTGATTTCATGAACTTCTGGTTCTTCCTCCTGAAATGCATCATTATTTTCAGAACGTTCACTTTGTCCGGCGCCTTTCCTTTCATAAATGCCTCTTGGTTTGACTTTGCACGCTACAAACCATTCCGATCTGTCTCGCTTTACGCTTGGATAGGAGACATAATATACCTGGCCCACTTGCATTGCTAACACAAATGGTTCAAAGTTCCTCAATCTTCTACGCTGGTTGACTTCAACTAAATTGTATCTGGTATGTATTTTTGTTCCCACGTTAATAGTTGGATCATACCATTCGCACTTGAATAATACACAACGTTTTATTGGCAACGCGGGATACTCGACTTCAATTATATCAACAATTTGCCCATAATAATCCATCAACTCTCCTTGAATGCAAACCCCACTGTTTACCGTTTCTTTGTTATGACCATGACTCTGTGTATGAAATTTATATCCATTCACGAAATACACCTAAAATGATTGAACATATCGCAAAGGTCCTTTTGCAAGATCAGTGATGTACTTGTTATTAATTGCATTTGTTGATGCCTACATATTCCAATAAGCTAACATCATTTAAATCATATATTTCATATATTCATGTATGTATGGACATATATGGTGAAAATCACAACTTACATATGTCTTGAACCAATCATGAAAGTGCTTTTCGACTTGCTTGTTCACCTCATTTTCATTTTTCTCAGGCATTAGCTCCCGTATCCATTCCTCAAATAATCTAAAATGCCAATATCAATTTATATATTACACTCTTCACATAGTAAAATAATATATCACAATTTAGCGTATATATTAAACTTACCTCACATAAGGACGAACTTCCTCGCAATTCAATAAAATATAACTATGGGCCGATATTAATTCATCCTCTATTAACATTTTCCTTATTGAACGGCCATGTAAATGCCCAGGATATGTAAAAATGGATTTCCGTCCTGATTACTTGATGCCCTGCCATCATCATTACGTGGTACTTTCCGCTGTCTCGTGTGTATATGAGGCTCAAAATAATGCGAACAAAAAGTAATTGCTTCTTCGACCAAATAAGCATTACATATTGAACCTTCAACTCTAGCTTTATTTTTTACGTTTTTCTTCAAGTGGTACAAATACCTACATGATATATCTTAATACCATTAATTAGCATACAAAGGTATAATATAATTGCAATTGAAGGTCATAGATAGTTACCGCTCAAATGGATACATCCAACGATATTGAACCGGACCAGCGAGTTTCGCCTCATGTGCTAAATGCACGGGGAGATGCTCCATATAGTAAAAAAAACTTGGAGGAAAAATTGCTTCAAGTTTGCACAGGATTACTGGAATTTCTATTTCCAATCTTGCCATATCTGCCGCATTTATCTCGCAAGACGTTAATGTTCTGAAGAACATACTTAGCTCTGTTATAGCTTCCCACACTTTTGTCGGCAATAACTCTCAAAATACTATTGGGAGTAGCCTCTGCATGAAAATGTGACAATCATGACTTTTCATACTGAATAATTTGTACTTTCTCATGTCGACGCACCTTGCCAAATTGGAGACGTAACCATCCGAAAACTTTAGTCCTTTTAACCAATCACACAAGACTTTCTTTTGTTTTTTGTCCAAAGTGTAGCATGCTTTGGGGTATTTTTCGGTTAAGAAATCTTTATCTAACTCAAGCCTTCTACATAACAACTTTAAATCCGCTCGTGATTTTGAATTGTCCTTGGTCTTCCCTTCTATATTCATAATGGCGTTGAACACATTATCAAAAAAAAAATTTTCAATGTGCATCACATCTAGATTATGCTGTAACCAATTAGTCTTCCAATACAGCAAATCCCAAAAAATGCTTCTTTTCCTCCAACCAAAGTTTTTGTTGATTCTTCCATTAACTTCATCAGCATCAACTTCTGTTACCTTAAGTAAACCCAACTCATCAATGTCTTGTAAAATTTGCTCACTGCTTCTGATAACTGGAGGACTAGCAAGAACAACTCTATTCTTAAGAAATTTGTCCTTGTTCCGTCAGAACGGGTGATCAGGTGGAAGGAATTTCCTATGGTTGTCAAACCAAGAAGTTTTGCACCCATGTTGAAGATAAAACGCATCTGAATCGTTGCCACAGTAAGGACATGCTAGTTTTCCAGCCGTGCTCCAACCCGACAACATAGCATAGGCAGGAAAGTCACTGACCGTCCACATTAATGCCGCTTTCATCATGAAATTCTGTTTAAGTGATGCATCATATGTTTCAACACTGACATCCCAAAGCTATTGCAACTCATAAATCAACGGCTGCAAATATACATCAATTCTGTGCTTCGAATTTCTAGGTCCTGGAATAATAACTGTCAAGAACATATATGCCTCATTCATACACATCCATGGAGGCAAATTATATGGAGTAATTATGATTGGCCATGACGAATATTGTTGCCCTAATTGACCAAAAGGTTGAAATCCGTCAGTGCTCAAACACAGCCGAACATTTCGAGATTCAGCAGCAAAATCAGGATGGGTGTTATTGAAATGTTTCCATGCAACTGCATCGGATGGATGGCTCATTATTCCACCTGTACTTTCGTGCCCATCATGCCATCTCATGTGAGGTGCAGTAACTTCGGATGCATATAGTCTTTGAAGCCTAGGAGTCAATGGAAAAAAATACATACGTTTCCAAGGTACCAATTTCTGCTGATTACCACCACTTTTAGATTTGTACCTAGGTTGACTGCAAAATTTGCACTCTTGTAAATTGATGTCATCCCTCCAAAACAACATACATCCCAACCGACAACAGTCAATTTTCTCAACAGGCAAACCTAAACCACTGATCAGTTTCTTCACATTGTACAAATTATTAACCATTTTATGGTCAGGAGGCAATGATTCATTGTACCAAGCAAGAATTTGGTCAAAACCTCGATCCAAAATATGGCATTCGGATTTTATATTCAATATCCGAGCTACAGAAGATAACTGAGTCATGTTATCGCAGCCTGGCCATAACTCCTGATCTGCTGAATTTAGCAAATCATAAAATTTTGTTGCATTTTCGTTGAGTTCTTCCAGCATTGGTGTACTTTCCCTAAAATCATGGCCAGCTGCATCGTAAACCATTTGAACGTATAGATTATCAGTCACCCCTACATCATCGGCTACAAATTCCCCCTCTCTTTCAAATTCACCCTCAGTTGTCCACATGTTACCCACATTTCCACTCGATGTACTACAGATTGATGTTTCTCC
Source organism: Excoecaria cochinchinensis (assembly GCA_947683425.1). Lineage (NCBI taxonomy): Eukaryota > Viridiplantae > Streptophyta > Magnoliopsida > Malpighiales > Euphorbiaceae > Excoecaria > Excoecaria cochinchinensis. Next base: position 3,191,072 of record CANTUQ010000063.1, read on the forward strand.
GTGTCGTGTCCACTCAAAATAATTTTGCACAAATCCCTTTCGTAACAGGTGAAAATACACTTCATCGACTGACAGATAACTAAGATATTGGCACTTTTTGCATGGACATCTTATTTTAGCCCCGTCCATATATGCAGGTTGAGAACTGGCATATTCAATAAACGACTGAACCCCTTCCACAAATTCAGGATTAATGTAACCATCTCTTGTTTTTCGTCTATACATCCAAGATCTATCTATGTTACTCATAATTAATTCCAAAACTATTACATGAATAAGGAGACATCTCAAATAGAATTATAAAAATCTAATTCAAAAAAAAAAAAACTTAATATATTAGACAATAATGCTAGCAACTCATAATATAACTACTTTTATATTAAATACATGATTAATTACGACAATTGCTAGTCAATTAAACAAAAGTTATATGGATTATTATGCTCAAAACAAAAAAAAATACAAATTTATCATATTACAGTCAATAACCTAGATAATAATACTAATTAAAAAAATAACTTTACAACAATATTATACTCAATAACCTATATTATAATAGTGATAATAATAATAATTGTAGTAATAATTCAATTCATGAAATTAGCCAAATATTTGAATACTGGAATTCAAGCAATGAATACTGACTCTTTCCTTCAAATTAAACATAAATTCACTTGAACTTTCAATTTGACACATTTCATTTGGCCATATATATTTAGAAAGAGCCGGTTTCTCTTAAAAAGCCAAATCAATATATATAAAATTAATATGCGATGGGGAAAGTAAAGCATGATTGGGCTTAATATTCTGTAGGGTCAGATTTATTTTGGCTTAATACTGTGAGGAAAGTTTTAATTTATTGAAATTAAAGAGAAAAGATGAATTAGTGGACAAAAAAAAGTTGGTGAAAGATGCCAAACTGTAATGCATATTTACATATATACTGTGGGGAGACCCATCACTCTCAAATTATCTTTTATTTAACCCCAAAATGAGTATAAATCAAATTCTGTTCACATAATAAAAATGAGTATAAATCAAATTATTATTTTAATTATATTTCAGAATTCACAATTTCAAGAAAGGGAAATTATTATTATTATTATTATTATTATTATTATTATTTACATATCAAAACATATTTTTATGAGAATTGGTGTTTTCAAACTTTTGGCGCTACACAAATTATCGGAATATCATATTCTAATTTTTTTATCATTTCATTCGCTAAAATATATATATATTTTCTATTTTTTCACAAAAAAATTAATCTTTAATTATATAATGAATGGTGTAAGAATGAGATAGAAATGATGAAAGTTGTGGTATTCTAAATGCTAATCTTATTATTTTATATATAATAATACTAACAACATTAAATTTGTCATTTTATTAATTAACCATAATCCTACTAATATTAATAACACTAACAATAATCTATTTCAACAAATGTTTAACATTCTAACAACAATTAACACTAATTAATTCATTGTATTTTTTAAAAATAACAAAATATTTAATTAACATAACTAATTTAAATTAATTCTAACAACAATGAACACTAATTAAAAATTAATTTTTTCTTTGAACAATAATTAATAATTCATAGTTAACATTGTCTAATTAAGTTAAATAAATTAATAATAATAATAATTAAAAAATAAATAAAAAAAAGGAATAGCTAGGGGCAGATGGCTTACCAGACGCCGGAGGAGAGGAGGAGGAGGCGGAGGAGGGAGGACGACCAGGCTGAGGAGGAGAGGAAGCCAACGCCGGAGCAGCGGCGGTCGACGGCGGCAAAGAACAGAAGGCGCACGGAGGGAGGGAAGAAGAAGGGAAGAACGGAGCGGGAAAAAAAGAGAGAAGGGAGGGAAGAGAGGAGGAGGAGGAGGAGGGGAGGGGACTGGCGATCGGAGGGGAGGGGCGGTCGTCGGCGGCGAGAGGGCAAGGGAGCGGACACCGGAGGGCAGAGTGAGGGGAGAGGGAGGAGAGAGAAAGGATCGGGGCGGGGGGGAAGGGGTTTAATCTGATTTTAATTCAGATTTCCCGACGGAATCAATTTCCGTCGCTAAAACTAGCAACGAAAATTTCATTCCGTCGGTAATTAGTGGCGAAATAGTATTTTCGTCGCTAAAAGTATTTTATTTTTTAAATCTTTTTTTTTCGCGACGGACGTAGATATCCGTCGCTAAATTTAGCGATGGTTTATAACTCCGTCTCCAATTATAGCGACGGAATAAAATTCCGTCGCTAAACGTAAATTATTTTTTTTTATAACGACGGATTTATATATCCGTCGCTAGTTTCTGTCGCAATTTCTGGAGGGAAGTTTTGGCGCCCTTTTTTGCGACGGACTTTTTGTCCGTCGCTATTTAACGACGGAATTAATTTCTGTCGCTAAATAGCGACGGAATACACATTCCGTCGCCATTTAGCGACGGTTTCAACCCCGTCGGTAAATTTCCGTCGGTATTAATACTTTTTCTTGTAGTGGTTGTGGATTTGATCCTTCTCTATAATCACGTAAATGATAGCGTTCTCCACGGTATGGACTAAGAAATATAGGTATATTAGCATATCCTGAATCAAGTAGATAATATTTACCTCATGTGGGCATAGGAAATTTATTTGCTGGATTAGAAATACATTCTAAAAAAATTCTTGAATCATTTGCTGTTCATTCCCACCCAGTCAGGACAAATGTAAATCGCATATCAAATGAGCAAGCACACATGATATTCTGTGTAGGGACTGTTTTCTTCCCACGGTATGGAATTTGTTGACTGACTTGAATTCGTGCAGAAATATGTGTACCGTCTATAGCTCCAATATAATTCTGTTACAAATGTAATAGTTAATAAGCAATATTAACTATAATTATATATATAAAAAAAAAAGATTCAAAACTTTTTATTACCTTGAAAAATGGATAGTACTTAGAATTATTTTTGATCTCTGAAGGTATTTCATCAAATGATGGAGGAACAATCACATGTTTAGCTATTGAACAAATAGCATACAGAACATTCCGAAAATGTCTAGAAATTATATCTGTTGAATGTTGAAAACGGTCTGCTACAACTCTCTGTCGATCATTTTGACAAATGATAAGAAGAAAAATTGCCACCTGTTCTTGCACCGTTAAAAACTTGAAATTTTTCAATGTTGTTCTCCCTTTTAATTCCTCACATAAATAAATAAAAATATTTTTGTCCATCCGAAATAAATCATAGCATGTCATTGGATGACCATTTAATACCTTAACAATCCATTCATGACCTGTCAATTTTGAAATTCTTTGAGGCCTAGGTTTATCATTGCACATAAAATTAATTGTACTCATAGTTCACATAAATCGTCAACAATTGTTCGATTTCTTCATCAGAATCGGAAAAAAAATTATCCAAATCCATATTCCTATCAAAATAAAAATAATTAATACAAAAAATCAATAAAAATAATATCTATATATAATAAAATAAAAGAAATATATTCCAACCAATTTCTAATAATAACCAAATCCCGTAGGTCAATAACAAAAATTCAAATATCAAATAAAAAGTTTGTATAATGCAATAGATAATAAGCCAAAGAAATGCAAAATAATAATAGTAATAATAAGAAGAAGAAGAAATCAAATTTGGATATTCAAAACCCAATCTCTCTTTCTTTCTTCGGTCATGGCCAAAAACATCTCTCTCCATAGTGAATTATCATGGATAAGTTTAACAGCTTTTGTAAAGGACAATCCATCTATTCCATCAAGATTTTGCAAGACTTCAAGACATTTAAAAATTGATTCTTTATCACTGCTCAACTGTGTTCCAAAATTATTTCCTGGATTACCAACTGAGGTGAATGTTGTTTCTGAACCCATCTGCTTCTCAAAAAATTCTATTTTTTTTTTAACTTTCACCAATGTTAATCAATGCTTGAGCCATTGCATTTTGGAATAGTTCTCTCTTATTTTTACTATTAGATCTTTCATCACTTGTTTTCTTTAACCTTTTATTTTTATTTGTATCTTCACCTTCTTCATCAGAGCTATCACATTCTTTATTATTTTTTTCATCTTCACTAACAGAAGGACTTTTAGTAGAAGGATGAGAATAAGCTCCGGTAGCAATTGTATCACCGTAAATAATGCACAACTTCTCGTATTCCGTACAACCTTCTTTTCTAAATTTTCTTGCCATCTTATTCACCTATTGGCAAAAAATACACATATATATTATTCTAAAAATGGATCCTAATATTCATTATACACTATTTATAATAATTAATAAATAAATTCATTAAAATAGAAAATACCTTGTATAATTTCTGCCACACATCGTCACTTTCAATAACTTGACCAGTCATCGAATTGTATCCGATTCCTGTCTCTTTCAATAAATTATTGAAATGGTTCCATCAGCTTTTGAGACTATTAAACTTATTCTTGAATTGAATTGGACTATACTCTCGATTGGTTTTTTTTTTCATAAGATCTCTAATTCGTGCCCATGCACTTTTAGTTAGAGTGGTTGTTTTTTGATTTCCATTATTTACTTCCTCAACCATTAATGTTATAAAATAATCTTCAATTTGTGGAGGCCAAATTGCACCATCATGTTCAACCTCAATAACATTGTCACCATTTGCATTCAATGATTGATCTAAATTTTCCATCTAAATAAAATAAAGCTACTATCATATCACAAAAAAATAACTAGCAATTAATTACTTGCAATCCAAATTGCTCAATCATATTCAACCTCAATAATATTGTCACCATTTGCATTCAACTATTGATCTAAATTTTCCATGTAAATAAAATAAAGTTACTAGCATATCAAAAAAATTAATAACTAACAATTAATTACTTGTAACCACTTGGTTCATTGCATTTTCAATTACATTATCATGCAATATGACAATTTTTCATGTTAATATATGAGTTAAATTTTATATAAATAGATGTAATACATGCAAAATCCTTAAAAAAATAATAAAGAAAGTGAAAATAAAAAAATTATTTAATCCTACAAGAAGAAAATAAATAACAGTGAGAAAGATATTAGGAAGTATAAAAATAAGAAAAAATGAAAGATATATATGAAATATTCAACCATGCTAATCCCAAGACTATTGAATTTATTATATTAAAAACATTGGTGATTATACTAAGTTTGACAAGTAAACGTGACTTTTGAGTTTTGGGTAGATATGCATTGAACAAGTAATGCCAAAATATCAATTCATTCTCTAATATATCACAGCTGTCCCTAATATATATAATGAAAAACAACTTTATATTACCAAGCACTTTTTAAAGCCTTTTGAGTTGGAATTTCCCACTTTAGCAAACGTGTCCAATGTTGTGAGAATACAGTAAATAATTTAGCATTGATGACAGCCAGCCACACCAACACTAGCCTAATCCACAATCACTCATTCCCTGTCTCTGATCTCTCTTTCTCTCTACTATATATTTCCAATTATGTAAATATAGATATAATCCAACTTCATGCTCTGTATGTAGATTATAATCCAAACACTTCACTATGCGATAGAAGATGAAAGAAGAAAATAAAAAAGGGTTGTGACTTGTGGCTGACAAAATTCGAATGGATTACATCCAATTTCATAGCAAAGGCAAATTGACCAGATTGCAAAATTCACAGGTCTATTACTTTTATTTCTATTTTGACAGTAATCAAATTTATTTTTCTTCTATTTATATGAAGAGAGAGTGTGTTTCGTTCATGGGTTTTTTTAGGACTAAAGAGAGGAGAAAAAAGCTGCTGATAGAGAGTGTTTCGTTCTAATGTTAACTGTGATAATTTTTCTAAGGAAGAACAAGAGATTAAATTTACTTTCATGGATAAAGTTCAGAGCAAGGTGGAGAAAAGGAAAAATAAAATAAAATTACTTCACCTGGATCAATGGAAGTCGATGGTGATTGAAGGTGGAAGTCACAACACCGTCGCAAACTCTTATTTTGAAGAAGTGGAATAACTAAACTTAAAACCTAAAATCCATCTTTTGTAGATTTCTTTTTTCCGTTTTTATCTAGGAAAACACTTCTTAAGAGTTTTACAGAAACTAAAATTGGACAGATTTTGCCAAACACGTTTTTATTTTTAAAAAAAAACGAAAAAATTGAAACGGCAACGTTACCGAACGGAGCCAGAGATAGTGATAGAGAAAATAGTTATAATTTAATGAGTCCTAGCTCGACTCAATTACTCTTAAGAGGATCCAAATGATGGTCTTTCCAAACTTTGTTCTTCATTTTCCCCACAAAATGAGAGAGACGCTTCAGTACTTCAAGGAAATATGACTCGACTTCTACTGGCTCTGCTATCTTGGATAGGATTCTCAAACGTGATGAATTCAATTTTTTCACTTGGCAATCGAATTGCTCTTGATCAAAAGGTGAAAAAGCATTCTTTGCAGATGATTTGAATTCATCAATAATCATACTGGACACTTCTTCAGTAGGAGTTGACTTTTAACTTCCTCATGCATATCCTTCTCCTCATTTTCCTCAGCATACACTAATGCATATTCCATGTCATTATGTACTCCCCCATTACTATGTCCTATTGAAGAATTGCCTAGATAATGGAGTCGAGGTTCCAATTTCCCAAAATCTAACACTTAGTCTCTTATAAACTCCTTTCGAGCTAGAATTATCTCCTTTTAGGCCATCAACTTCTCCTCTTGACACTACAAGAAAAAGAGAAAATAGAGACGAAAAGATTTCCGTCTCTAAATAGAGACGAAAAATAGTTTAGAAACGAAAATTAAATTCCGTCTCTATTTAGAGACGAAAATCATTCTGTCTCTAAAATCGATCGCAATTATTACCATATAGCGACGGAAAATAAATTTCGTCTCTAAAAATATATTTAGAAACGGTAAATAGCGACCGCAAAGCGTTACCGTCTCTTAAAATAGAGACGAATCATGTATTCGGTCTCTAAATAGAGACGGTACATTTGTCCATCTCTAAATTAGAGACGGAAATTGAATTCCATCTCTAAATTAGAGACGAAAATTGTTTTCCGTCTCTCTATTTAGAGACGGAATAAAATTTCCGTTTCTAAATAGAGACGGAAAGATCATTCCATCTCTAAATTTAGAGACAAAATGATGTTTTCGTCTCTATTTAGAGACGGAAAAAAATTTCCGTCTCTAAATAGAGACGAAATTTTATTTTCGTCTCTATTTAGAGATGAAAAGTGAATTCCGTCTCTAATTTTTGGGGTATAAAAACCCCTTTTCCTTTTCTCTCTCCTTCTCTCCCTTTCTTCTTTCCCCCTTCTCCCCTCATCGGCAGATCCACTCCCCCTTCACCCCCTCCGTCGTCGACCGACGCCGAGCACCACCCGCTCTCCCGCGCTGCCTCCGCACCATCGTCTCTCTCTTCTCCGCCGCGTGTTCGTCTGTGCAGTGCCAGAATTGGTCCTTCCCCACCGCTGCATTTTTTGGTTCTTCCTTGCCGCCGCTGGTCCTTCTGGTGGCTTTCGCCGCCGGCGCCGCAGCTTCTCCGACAAGATCTTCAAGTCGGTTTTTTTTTTAATTTTTTTTCTGCATTATTATATTTTTGTATTATTTTAATCTAGTATTTTAATTTAGTTTTTTATTTATGTATTTTGTTTATATATTTTAATTTGTTGGTTATTGTTTTATATTTATGTTGTATTATTTTAATTTATTTATATTGGTTATTTTAATTTATTTTAATTTGTTTGTTTTATATTTATGTATTATTTTTATATAGTATTATATTTGGGTGTATAATTATTTTATTTTTATTTCATTTACAGTGTATAATTTTTTTATTTGTGTAATATTATTTGAATGTGGTATTTAATTATTTGAGTAATTAGTTATTTTTAATTTGTGTATGTATATTGAATTGTAATGGTTAGTATATTGAGTTGTAATTGAGTATGTAGTTATTTTTTGTGTATGTAGTTATAATTTTGTTAGTTATTGTATGTGTATTTGTTGTTAATTTGGTTTTTATTTGCGTATATGTGTAGTGTTCTGTGTATATATATGTATATTATATTGTATCAAAATGTTTATTATGTTTACATAATGTTTTTTTTTTAAATTGTGGCGTATAATCAATTTTTTTTAATTTGGTTAAATATATTATTTTCAGTATATATATATTCTATTATGATTGTTATTATGTTGATATAAATATATTTTATTTTACGGAATGTTTGTTAAAATTATATGTACTATTGTTTTAATTTTGTGGTATATTTGTGCATGTACAAATTTTTGATGGTTTATGTTGTTTGTATTGTGTATAATGTTATTATAGTTAATATATTATTAACTTTGTAGTGTAATTGCTATTATTTGTAGTGTTGTTTAAATTTATTTATATTATGTTTAATTTTTTTTTAAGTGTGTATTACGTATGTTGTTATATATACCTAAAAGTTAATATTTATAAATTATATTTTATTTGTTATTGCATGTACCCGTCACCACCACATCCGGTTTTGCATTTAGTTGTCCTGTGCGCCAAACCAGTGCCTGTTACCGGTTGCTTTACCCGAGGTAAGTTCGTTATGTATTAAAATTAATTTGTTAATAACATGTATATATTTGAGATAAGTTGTTTTAATTAGATAATTTATTTGTGTTAATATGTAGTGTTCTGGGTATATTTTTTTCGTGACCGTGTAGTAATTTAACTGGAATGACTGTGCAATAATGATACTATAATAACGCCATATGGTGTCTTAGTGTGATGCTTAAATAAAATTACAAATCTAGTAGTTGTTTAGGTACTTATGCTTAGTATTTTATTTTGGATAATGTATGACTTGAAAGGATAAATTCACAAATGTTGGTGAATTTATCCCCTTTATTTGCATGTTTGAGGTGGATGGGTGTAGACACCGGGTCCCGAGACGGCTTAGATCAGAATTACCTAATAATGAAATCAAGTGTGCCTGTTTTCAGGCAAAAATAAAAGTTGGAAGTGACAATTTGTTTGTCGGTTTGATTTACTAGAAATAAATAAAAATGTATTTTAAAAATTATTTTAAGATAAAAAAGGTGAGTTTTAGAAGTATTGTGTTTTAACAAAATTTAAAAAATATATATATATTTTTGCGAGTGTTGGGGTGCGGCACGCCCAGCGCGCAGGAGCTGGGCGTCGCTCGCCCCTGTGCGCGCCTGCGCGTCCCCGACAGCCCTTTTGGGCGTTTTCTTCATTTTTTAAGTGTTTTTCTTCATTTTTTTTATAGAATTTAATTTTAAAACCTTTTGGATTCTAGACCTTTCAAATTCATCAGTTTTTTATGTTATGGGAATTAAATTGATTTTAATTTTTTTATTAAAAATCTGATTTTTTTGGGAGGTATAAAATCATTTTTAGAGAGAGAATTAGGGGGGATTTTCTTTAGAAAAAAATATTTTCTTCTTCTTTCTTTTCAAGAGCAAATTCTCTCAATTTTTTAAAGGATTTTTCCTAAGTTAATTATTAAGGGAAAAAGAACAATTTTTGTTCTTGGGGGTTTTCTTCCTTTTTATTTAACAAATTTTATCTTGAAACAAACAAATTAATTATTTGTTCTTAAGATAAAATTTCTCTTCAATATTTTAATTTTCTAATATCATTCTTACAAATCAAGACAAGTAGATCAATCACTTACTTTCATTCATCACATCAAATTTTGAGAGTAAATATTCTTGGCTCAATTTTTAATTTAATATTTAATTTAATTTTTGTTTACAATTAATTAGTCATCATATAGATTTTTAATCTTTTGTTGCTTTTTAATTTGTTTATGAAATTTAGTTATGTGATTTGATGTTTTTAGCATATTTTATGAAATTTAGTTATGTGATTTGATGTTTTTAGTATATTTGTTGCTTATTTGATTGTTTTTCTTTGTTGTTGTTGTTATTATTATTATTATTATGTTCTTGTTTAATTGTTCATATTATTATTATTATTATTATTATTATTATTATTATTATTATTATTATCATTATTTTTATTCCTATATTCTTATTTGATTGTTTATTATTATTATTATTATTATTATTATTATTATTATTATTTTTGTTTAATATGCTTTAACATATTTTGTTTTTTTATTTCTTTTATTTTTGCTTGCTTGATTGTTCATCTTTCTTATTATTGATTGTTCATCTTTTTTATTGTTATTGTTCATTGTTATTATTATTATTGTTAATATCATTATTACTTTTGTTTTATTATTATTACTATTGTGATTATTATTATTATTATTATTATTATTATTATTATTATTACTATTATTATTACTATTATTATTTTTACTTTTTTGTTATTATTATTATTTATTATTGTTATTATTATTTTTATTATTGGTGTTTTTTATGCATGTTGAATTATTATGTTGAGTTATTTATTTTTATTTTGTCGTTTGATTGATTTGTCATACATGAGGTATTTTTATTTTATTTATTTTAATTTATTTCTACATGTTGTATGTTTAAATTTATTTTTTGTTACTAACATCACTTTTATTTGTATTTTTTATTTCAATACTCATTTTTTACGTGTGAGCCCATGGAGATTTGAAGATACCATTTGGGAGTTAATTTGTCATTTTTATTGTTTTTCATTATTTTGGGTTTATTTATTTTATCCTGTAATTTGTAATAAGTTTATTTTTAGGCACGCTAAAAAGAAAATCACAAAAATATTTTAATAAATTAACTTGAAACTTTTTCTAATAAAATAGGACCAATGTCCTAGTTTTTTACACCTAAATAAACCATCACTTTTAACACATTTTTTTTAGTGCATGCGAGGACCAATGTCCTCATCCTTAATAAATAAGCCGCTTTTATGTATGATGTGTATTTTATTTATAATGGTGGTTGTATTCCGCCCCTAGTTTTGTTGTCATTTATTTTCATACGTTTTATTTTGATTATGCTTTTATTTATCGCTTTCCTTGAATGACCAACCATGCGCTTTAATTAAATTGCACTAAATTGAATGAGAAATGGGATGAAACGCTAAATTCAAAACTCAATTATAAACTTAACCAAGGTATGAATAAATGAAAAGTCCCAAACCTTCTCTAGTCTTTGGGCTCAACGAGACGAGAGGGCCACCTCAATGTTTTATTGGGGTGGGGCCTCCAAGACACCTCTTGTGTCCCGAAAAAGGCCCAACTTGCATAGTCCTAGGCTCCACGAGGCGAGAGGGCCATTATAATGTTCTATTAGGATGGGGCCTCCAAGACCCCTCTGACTTGCTCAAAATGGACATAGCAGCGCTGTCTTAGGCTCACTGAGGCTAGACGACCTTTTCCAATATTCTATTGGATGGCGACTCCAAGAAACCTCCTTGTTGCCCAAAATGGAAGCACTTGTAATTTCTTACAAGTTTTATGAACCTCTCCCGATCTCCCTAAAAGCGAGCGTTCGGGGTGACTCGAGGTTCGGTGCGCATCACAATAGGGAAATTTGATATTGCATTGGTTTTATTATGGAGTTAAGATGTGTTGATACTTTGTAAAAGTGTAAAATTTGCTACTGTTTAACAGGGGGATAGGGACTAGTATAAGGGAAACTCTGCCCTTTTTTCTACAGAATTTTTATGATTTTAATTTACAAAAGTAAAGGAATTTAAGTATTAATTCAATTTTATATACAAAAAATAATCGAATGGGTTTACATTTGATACATGCCCCTTACTGGTGTGTTTTAGTAACTTATATTGTTATTATAGTTGAAAAGACAAAAGGAAGTTTTATGTGATTGGTTAAGAAGTATAAAGTTCCCGGATGGATATATTTCAAACTTAGCAAGGTGTGTTGATATGAGGAAGTATAAATTGTTCGAAATGAAAAGCCATGATTGCTATGTATTCATGCAAAGGCTGATGCCAGTTGCTTTTCGTGAATTATTGTCTCATAAAGTTTGGGAAGCTATAACTGAGTTAAGTTTATTTTTCAAAAACTTAACTTCCTCTGAAATAAAAATAGCAGACATGGAAAAACTGGAAGAAGAAATTCCAGTAATCATTTGCAAATTAGAGGAAATTTTTTCTCCCAGCTTCTTTGACATTATAGAGCATTTACCAGTACATTTAACACATGAGGCCAAATTTGTAACAACCTGAAAAGTACCCTAGAAGAATTTTTACATATTGAGGATGAGTAGTGACCAAAATTGTGCAAGTTGAAGTGTTTGGTATGCCAATTGGACAAATTAAGAATTTAAGTAAAGGTTTCGGCAAGTACAGTCAAGGGTAAAATTGTGAAGTGTGAGTTTAGTATTTAATTGAAGGAGTAAGATTAATTAAGTGGGCCAATGTGATAAATTAGTAAGTTATGAGTGTCAATGTTTGAGGTTATAAGAGTTTGAGGATTAAAAAGAGAATTTGACATAAATATCTATTTGTGGGTTATATGCATGATTTGTGGGTTTTGTTAGGGTGTGCATGCATATAGGGAGTTAGTGTATGTGTTAGTAGAGTTAGTCCTGTGTGTGGTGTAGAGTGTGTTTGTAGGGTGTGAGTGATCAAGTTCCACCAATTACAAGATGACATATGGCAAGGATTTAAAGCGGGGTATATAAGGCAAGGAAAGAGAAAGAGAGAGTAGAAATTTCTGCCCTAGCTCTCCCGTTCTCCTCCTTACGCCTCTTCCTCTCCTTCTCTTCTTCTTTCCTCTTTGCTCCATCTTGATTTCTCCTCTTTGGCGGTAATTGGTGGGAATTGATCTACTCTAAAGGTCTTTTGGTAAGTTTTGTTGAGTCTTTTTCTCATCTTTCATCTTTCCTCTTTATCTTGGTTAGAATGCGTTTTGATCTAGGGTTTTTGTGGTTGTGTGATCTTTGGGTGTTTTTATTTGAGGTGCCCAAGGGGAAAGAGAAGGCAAGTGAGAGTGGTGCTCATTGATTCCGGAGCTTAGGATTCCAGGTTTGGGAATTTATGTGTTTTGATGCATTTTCATGGTTTGTATCTTGGGTTGATTTTTCTAGAAACTTGATGATCAATGAGGTTCATGTTAGTATAAATTTTATGGGTTTTGTTTGATTTAAGTTGTGATGCTTGATTGAGGCATTATTGAAGCAAAAGTTTAGTTTTGATGAGTTTTTGCTGCAATTTTCTGGGTTTGCTGTTGTTAGAATTTTGATTATGTTAATTCATGATTTGAATGTCTTAATTGTTGTAAAAGTTGTGTTTTATGTTATTTTTAATGAATGGGAGGTTGGTTTTGAGGTAAGATAAAGTTGGGTTGATTTGGGTAAATTTGAGTTTGATTTTGAAATTCTGGGTTTCTCCTGCATTTTGGCTGGAAATTGGAAGTCAAGACGCTGTCGCGAGCATAACAGAATTGTGAAATCCAGTTCTCACGGTAAAAATATGCAATGCAAGGTGTGATGTTCCTACTCATGCGAGGCAGCACGACTCGTGAAGCCTCCAGCATGCACGAGTCGTGAAGCTAGTCACGAGTCGGCATGGAGCAATCACCTTCACGAGTTGTGAAGCATTTCATGAGTCGTGAAGGATGCTCGTGACTCGTGAAGGAAGAGAGCACAATTCGTGCTTGTTGGGGAGCCAAGTCACGAGTCGTGCACTAGAGCACGACTCGTGATAGGGCAGTGGGGATCGACATGAGTCGTGTCATCCTACACGACTCGTGTCCCTCGCCCTTCCCCTCGCACATGGCCAGCTGGCCACTGTCGCGAGCACGACTCTTGTCGTGATCGCGATAGCCCCCCATCCCTGCCTGTCCTATTTTCTGAAAGTGAATTTTATGTCTTATTTCCACAGGTTCTCTCTAATGTATGGTATGTAACTTTATTTATGCATTATAATGTTATGATTCCATTATCATAAGATATATGTTATGCTTCGGATGTGATTTGTATTATGCATGGATAATGTTATGAAACCACATGAATAAATTATGTTATCGTTTTAATGAATGATATTGCAATTATTCCTAATTATTTAATGCTTTTCATATGAAAGATAATCTAAAGTTAGCTTAATGATTAATGCAAATATATCAATGCATGTGTCTATGTGATTCATGAAAAGGAGGATGCAAGTATTTACTAGAATGGGTATAGATATGTGAAGAATTTAATAATGATATGGAAAATTTAGCCTGTGTTAGTCGAGTCGTGGATAGATAGGCATGCCTATAGAGTTCTGATGCTGTAACCCTTTGTTCTGTTCTGGACCCTGATCAGGTCCCCGTTTGGTTCCTCGCGAACCTCAATGTGTAAGGATCTTATTTAAGATCCCCAATGTGAAAATATTTGAATGAGAAAATGAAAGAAGTTGCTTTTCGATTGTACCCTCGGGTACCCCCAATGTGTTCTGTATACTCGCTTATCCACCCTCTTGACTTAGCAGGCAATTAAATGAATTGATAAGTTCTGTGATAATGTGCAAATAATTATGCGAAATAAAGTATTTGAAAGTGTTTGTTGAAATGATGAGCTTGTGCTTCACGCACTAAAGCATTCTGGATCCTTTATGAACTCGAATGTGAATGTGTAGTATCTTCGGGTACCTTTATGTTTTGTGTATTAAGGCAATGTCTATTAAATATTAAGAGATAATATAAATATTTTTTATTCAAATAAGCGTGTGTGTATAAATCCTGATTTCACGTGAATTCGTATGTGGATAATACATGTTATAAATCTATTTAAAGGTTAAGAGTATGATGGTCTATATAAAGTCTTTGTAAAGAATAATTGGGAATAATTGATATGCATTTTTTCTATAGTTGAATAATCAATGAATGAATTTTATGTATATATTCGTTTACATGTTTGAATTGAAAACATAGGTATGTTATGTAATTGCTTGTCTTCTGAACATTAGCTTGGATGACAAATGTAAGTATATCGATAAGAAATCTTTGTGTAATGTTTGTTAGTTTTCGATGGACATGATGATTGCATATTGATTTATAGTAAACGGGAAACAAAGTGGTAAGAATGAAATAGATAACCGAATTTAAGAAAGGATTTAGAGTTAATTTTGGATTATTAAGTATAATAGTTTTCTGCAGAACTACGTGATTTTGATTCCAAACTATAGGGATACGTAGGAAGCTTAGGATAATTATTTCAAGCCCGAACCAAATCTGAGTATTAAAATGGTTTGTTTAGTTTTGAACAAGTAACGGTTTGATTAAAATGAAATGTTTTTATTTAAGTATTGATACTGTAATTTGTATGATTTTGAAATATTTATAATAATGGGCATTTCTAAACTTCATATTTCGAAGCTTAAAATGTATTTCGGGAATTTATGAAGTATAACTATCTATAGGGCCATTAAGTGATTTAAAGTATATGATAAGTTTTGTATACTATATTCTTTTTAATTAAAAAGTAAATAAGTATTTCTATGTATGGTTTATAAGATGCTAATATATGTGTAATTGCTTAAGTTTCCGTAACAAAATAATGATATTCGTTTGTAATAACTTTAGCTGGCATTCCATTATGTTTATGTGTGTGTGTGTGTGTGTGTGTGTATATATATATATATATATATATATATATATATATTGATTTGCATGTGTTTGCATTGGGAACCACTGTGAGTGGCTGCCCATTATATGTTTCGCCCGACTAAGCGTTATCGCTTAGCACGGTTGTTTATCCGTGCAGGTTAGGAGATCAGAGTAGCACAGCGGTCCGCTGAGTTTTGGCCAATGAGTTGGTAGAAGTTATAGAAAGGTTTTGTTGATTGTCGGTTTGTAATTAAGTTTATTTATTTAGCATTTGTATTGAGATGTAATAATCTTTAGTGCGAATGATGGTATGTGTGAGATAAGTTTAGTATGTGTATGTGGTTGAGGTTCTATATGTTAGAAATTTTATTATTCCATCTTTTGTTTTGCTAAGTAAGTGTCTCGTCCGATAGCACCCTTCACTCACCGTAGCTCTCTGTCCTTCGTTATGCTATGTGTGGGAGTTGGGGGTGTTATAAAATTGGCAGGACCCGTTCAGTATATATTGATGTATCCCTTTGAAAGGTAAATCCAAATGGTTGAAATATATATATAGGTATTCATAATTTGTTAAGTGGTTATTAATGTGATTAACAATTTCCATGTAGGCATTTGTATCATTTGAAAAAAAATGTTAAAAATAAAGCACGAGTAGAAGGTTCAATATGCAATGCATACTTGGTTGAAGAAGCAAGTACATTTTGTTCTTATTACTTTGGGCCGCATGTTAGCACAAGACACCGAAAGATTCCTCGTAATGACGATGGTGGCCAAACAAGTGCAAATGATGGAAATTTAAGTATATTCACATATCCTGGTCGTTTACATGGACGTGCAACCAGAAGAATGCTTATAGATGATGAATTAGAGGCTGCACATGGTTACATCTTACTGAATTGCCAAGAAATTCAACTATTTGTGCAGTAAGTGTAACTGATCGTTTGAAAATGAAAATTTGTTTATTGCAATGAAAATGGATATATAACTTATATTGTGGTTGGTTGCGGTTTATATGAGGAATGATTACGGGAGCTTATGACACAAATAACACAAAATGATATCAATAAGGAAGTCGAAAATCACTTCCATTTATGGTTCAAGACATATGTAAGTTTTGACTACAAATATGAATAAATAACATTTATGAATATTACGTAAATGGATTAAATGACAATTTACAATTACATTCTGTAGGCATCCAATTAAAAACAATTTCATCTCTGAGTCAGAATCCTGGGGGCAAAATGCTATACAGTGCATATGAAAAGGCGTATGATCATTGACCGGGGGGCAAAAGAGGCACACCGGATAGGTCTCTTTGAAAAGGTTATGGGTCGGAGTCCCTAAAGCCAAGATGACACTATTCTAGATCCTTGGAGGCACAATGCGAGCAGCCAAGCCATATCCTCAACGGACCCTTAACCACCTAGGACATGGTCTATCCATTTTTGCATGCATTTTATACAATTCTTTAGCAAACATTTGCATATGACCTTTTATACATGCATGCACAATCTATTGTATATCTTCCTATGCACACAGCTTTGCAGGAAAAGTCCAAATGAAGGCTACACGCGCAAAAGCTGGTCAATGACAGCTTCAGCTCAACATTAGCTCTCACATGTGCTGGATGACTAGGTCAAGATAAAGTCTACATAGGTTCAAATCTATCAAGGTCCTCTTAAGAGGCAAATTTCTAAAAACTCTTAAGAGGCAAATCATCCAAAATCCTCTTATGAGGCATACAGATCTTTTCAACGAGAAGGCACCGCCGAATGGCTCTTCATCAACTCAGTTCAGAAGAACAACCCCCGCATTTTGTAAGTCCGGAGCGGACTCGGCGCATCACCATCTGAGGATGGCACCCACACTTTGTAAGTCTGGAGCAGACTCGGTGCAGTTTAGGAAAATAACCCCCGCATTTTGTAAGTCTAGAGCAGACTTAGCGCATCACCATTTAAGGATGGCACTCGCACTTTGTAGCCTATTCTACGGCTCGGTGCAATCCAAGAGGATGACAATCACTTTGTAGTATATTTAATGGCTTTGTGAAATTCTAAAATGTCTGCATTTTGTAGTCTACTTAACAGCTCGGTGCAATCCAGGAGGATGACAATCACTTTGTAGTGTATTTAATAGCTCGGTGAAATTCTAGAATGTCTGCATTTTGTAGTCTATTTAACGGGCTCGGTGCAATCTATGAGGATGACGATCACTTTGTAGTCTATTTAACGGCTCGGTGAAATTCTAGAATGCCTGCATTTTATTGTCTATTTAACGGCTCTGTGCAATCCAGGAGGATGATAATAGCTTTGTAGCCTATTTAAATTCTGCAGTCAGTCGGTAATGATGACAAGACCGACTATTCAGTGAATGAGCATGGAGTGTTGTTATATAAGAATAGAATATGTGTGGCAAGTGATAAAGAACTGAAGAAGAGGTTGATGCATGAAGCCCATAATACAGTTTTCACTATGCATCCAGGCGAAAACAAGATGTATCAGGATCTGAAACAGCTGTTTTGGTGGCCAGGTATGAAGAAAGATACAGTGGAATATGTGTCCAAGTGCTTGGTATGTCAGCAAGTTAAGGCGGAACACCAAGTTCCACAAGGACTGTTGAATCCACTCCCTATTCCACAATGGAAGTGGGACAACATCACGATGGATTTTGTCTTTGGATTGCCTCTGACCTCAAGACAGCAAGCTGCAGTGTGGGTTATAGTGGACAGGTTCTCAAAGTCAGCTCATTTTATACCAATTCGAATGGACTACTCGATGGAAAAGTTGGCTGAATTGTATGTAAGAGAAATTGTCCGATTGCATGGGATACCCTTATCTATTATCTCTGATAGGGATCCCAGATTCACTTCTAAGTTTTGGAAGAGTCTGCAAGCGGCATTGGGTATGAAATTACATTTCAGTACTGCCTTTCACCCGCAAACCGATGGACAGTCGGAAAGAATTATTCAGGTTTTAGAAGATTTGATGCGAGCGTGTGTTTTGGATTTCTCTAAGAGGTGGGATAAGTATCTTCCACTTATGGAATTTACTTATAACAACGGTTATCAGACTAGTATTGGCATGGCACCATATGAAGTTTTGTACGGAAGAAAATGTCGCACACCGATTTGTTGGATGGAGTTGAATAAGCACAGAGTTATTGGGCCAGATTTGGTTCGCGATGCAAAAGAGAAGGCAAGACTTATTCAGCAAAAATTAAAGGCAGCTGGTGATAGACAGAAGTCCTATACGGATTTAAAGCAGAGAGATATTGAATTTGAAGTAGGTCATAGAGTGTTTCTGAAAGTGTCTACTTGGAGAAAGGTGTTGAGATTTGGTAAGAAAGAGAAATTAAGTCCAAGGTTTATCGGGCCGTATGAGGTTCTGGATAGAGTGGGTCCTATAGCTTATCGATTGGCATTGCCTCTAGCATTAGCCAAGCTTCATGATGTATTTCATATATCCATCCTGAGAAGGTATAAGTCAGATGAATCTCATGTGTTACCTGTGCAAGAAGTAGAGGTATAGCCAGACTTTACTTATGACGAGAAACCAAAGGCAATATTGGCAAAGGAAGTGAGGCAACTTCGGAATAAGCAAATACCGCTTGTGAAAGTGCTCTGGCAGCATCATGGTGTTGAAAAAGCAACATGGGAGCCAGAAGCTGCTATGCGAGAGCAGCATCCACATTTGTTTAACACTTGTATGAATTTCGAGGATGAAATTCTTTAAGGAGGGGAGAGTTGTCATGGCCGAAAATGTACCCTAGTAGTATTGACTTATTGTGTGAAATGAATGTGTGGCTTGGACTAAATTGAAATGAAGGAAGGACTTAATTAGAATGTAAAGGAAAGTTAAGTGGTTAATTGGTGATTATACAAGATTAAGTTAATGGTGGGTTAGTGGCTGATTAATTAAGTAAATAAAGGATTAATTAAAGTTAAACAAGAGACAGATTTTTCTAGTGGAATCTGTGTGGCATTCTAAGGAATTGCCACCTTTACCCTTGCATGCAAATGTAAGGTAAGAAGAGAGAGGGACTGACTAAATGGATATTCAGCCTTTTCTGCACTTTTGTTCTTCCTTGCTTTTCCGTGTGAATAGCTTCTTAGAGTTTTAAGCTAATTGCATGTTAAGTTGTTAAAAGATCAAGAAATTAGTGCTCAAGAGTTAAGTGCAAAACTTGGAAGGTAAGTGATTATAAGGCTCTGCCAGTTGCTAAGGGGTACAAACAATAGGTAGAGATTGACTATGAGGAGTCTTTCTCACCTATTGTAAGATTTACGTCCACAAAGTTAATTCTGGCCATAGTGGCTAGTGTAGACCTAGAGCTACATCAAATGGATGTGAACATTGCTTTTCTTAGTGGAGAATTGGATGAAACAACCTGTAGGTTTCATTAGAAAAGGCAGTAAACATAAGGTTTGCTGATTGATGAGTTCAATCTATAACCTTAAGCAGTCTTCAAGACAATGGTATTTAAGATTTCATGATACAATCATGTCGAATGGGTTCAACATGATTGAACAAGACCATTGTGTCTATAATAAAAGCTCTAAAAGTAATTTTGTCATTATAACATTGTATATAAATGACATACTAATAGCTGGAAATGATAAAAGGTCCGTAAATGAAATCAAAGAATGATTCAACTTTGAGATTAAAGATATGGGTCATGCAGATTACATTCTTAGAGTTAAGATTTCAAGAGATCGTTTAAGAAGGTTGTTATCTCTTTCTCAAGCGACATATATCAAAAAAGTCCTTAAACGATTCAATATGCATAATTGCAAGCCCATTGATACCCCTATTGCTAAAAATCAGTTTCTCAGCAAAAAGATGTGTCCTAAGATGCCGAAGGAGATGGAACGTATGAAGAACGTTCCATATGCCAATGTCGTGGGTAATTTTATGTATGTTATGTTGTGTACAAGACCTGATATATGCTATGCTATGGGCATTGTAAGTAGATATCAATCTAACCCAAGCAAAGCACATTGAAAAACAGTTAAGAGGATACTTAGATACCTTAAAGGTACAGTAGATTATTCTCTATGTTATCAAGGCAAGGGTCTGCATTTTAGAGGCTATACAGATGCTAATTAGGCAGGAGATGTGGATGAAAGGAAATCCACTTCAGGATTCATATTCTTTGGCAAGGGTGCCATCTTATAGAGTAGCAAGAAACAAACCTGTGTGGCCCTATCAACGATGGAAGCTGAATTTGTCACTTCTGCAGTTGCAGTACAACAGGCAGTTTGGTTAAAATGGTTTATGAACCATTTAAGAGTAATTGCTTCGAAGGAATCGATAACCGTATATAGTGACAGTCAATCGTCGATAGCTTACACGAAAGATTCAAAATTTCATAGTAGGACCAAGCATATCAACATTAAGTATCAATATACAAAAGACGATGTTGCACAAGGAGATATGAACTTAAAGTACATTTCTATGCATGATATGATTGTAGATCTGTTGACTAAACCCATAGCTAGAGATGTGTTTGAGAGGCACATTAGATCTCAGGGTTTATGTAGAAATTGAGTAGTACTGTTTTTACCTTTTGTAATCCCTTATCATTATTATTTATGAATAATAATCAAGTTCATTATTAGCAATACATGAGTGTGAATGTTTATGTGTAAATATTTACTGTTATATGTTTGAGATTGAGCATGTTGGACATAGAAGTAGCCCACTCACAAGGGTGTTTGCCTTAGTTGTACCAATAATAATCAAGTTCATTATTGGTTAGAGGTTAATTACAGTCTTACTTGATTAGTATATTAATACGGAAAGATTGGTCGGAAGCGCTAAGCCGACAACTATAACCAATCCATTGCATGATTATAGAGTTATCTTTTCATCCTTGATCAATAAAATTGGATCTTGTGCAGGAATGCCTTTCACTAGAGTTTCTAATCTTTTATTTTATTTTTTTGCATTTTATTTGTTATTATTTTAATTCTGTATTTTTTATCTTTGATACATAAAAATCCCCCCTTTTATTTTTATTGTTTATTTCTTGTTATTTAAAGAATTAAAACTCGACAAATCCCTGTGAATTCAACCCTACTCATCGCTATTTACAAAATTTTAATTAAGAATAAGAATTTTATTTTTGCTGGTTTCAAAACCCATCAAATTTTGGCACCGTTGCTGGGGATTGGTGCCTATTAGTTTTAGTTTTTCTTAATGGCTGGATATTTGTGTTCTATTGACTCTAAAATTTCACAGTTAACATCCTTGAATTTTTTTTAATGGCTGGATATTTGTGTTCTATTGACTCTAAAATTTGACAGTTAACATCCTTGATTCAAACTCTGGCTACAAACAAGCTGAAGCTTATTACTAAGAGAATTCTTATGCACATGAAGGATTTTTAGGTCCACCACAATGGAGTTATGACCCATATATGAACACTAATGGTCCATGGTGGATAGGCCAATCAAACTTCAGTTATGGAGGAATTCCACAAATTTACCAGAATTTTCAGCCTATACAGCCCGTTCTATCACAACATAATTCTTTAAATTCGGGGTTTATCTCTTGATGAAATTGTCCATTCTTTAGCAACTAACATGCAACAAATGCAATAGGATATGAAACTTTTGGAAAAGTAAATGAGCCAAATTGCAACTTCAGTAAGTAGATGCAAATCCCAAGGGAGGTTACCATATCAAACAGTCGATAACCCCAAGTAAAATGTGAGTGCAATTATTTTTAGGAGTGAAAAAGAGCTGGAACAACCTCTGCCTGAGAAAGGTGACCAGAAAATGGCCAGGGAAGCCAAAAAAGAAGTGGAAATTGTGAAAGATGGATAGTCTGAGGAGAAAAATTCAAAGCAACCCCCCACTTTTGTCATTCAACCCCCTTTTCCTGAAAGATTTGCAAAATCCAAGAAGAAAAAGGAAAAGAATGATATTTTTGAGATTTTTCGCAAGGTTGAGGAAAATATTCCTTTACTTGATGCAATTAAATGAATACCTCAATATGCTAAATTTCTTAAAAATTTGTGTGCTAATAAGAAAAAGCTAGTTGGTAATGAAAGGGCGATGGAGAAAATGTCTCTGGAATAATTCAAAGGAAACTAACTCCAAAATGTAAAGACCGAGGTATGTTTGCCATTACATGTACTATAGGCAATGTTATGGTAAAAAGAGCTATGTGTGATTCAGAAGTTTCAATAAATATTATGCCATTGTCTATTTGTTCTTCTTTACATGTTGGTCCATTAAAAGAGACAAATGTAGTGCTTCAACTTGCTAGTAAATCTTTTGTTTATCCTGAAGGAGTATTAGAGAATATTTTGGTTAACATTGATGGATTAATCTTTCCTGCTGATTTTTATGTGTTTGACATGGAGGATGATAAATTCTCAAATTCTTCAGATATTCTGTTAGGGAGACCATTTCTTAGTATAGCCAAAACAAAAATTGATATGTGTGAGGGCACACTCACTATAGAGTTTGATTGAGAAATTGTTAAATTTTATGTTCATGATGCTAAGAAAAATTCTACTGATGTGTCTACCATTTTTAAAATGGAATTTGGTGAAACTTCAGTTAATGAATCTTTTGAATTGGATGGTAATTCTAACAATTTAGATTTTTCATTTTGTATGGATTTCATGTATTCTAACAAATTTGAGAAGAATTTGGTAATAAATATCAACTTATAGGAAGTGATGGATGGAATGACACGAAAATGGAGTTTAAGACCGGATTGAAAAGAACTAAAATTTGAAAACGTCTAGCCAAAGACGTTAAACAAAGGCGCTTTTGGGAGGCAACCCAATATTTAGCCTTGTCCAAGGCTAAAGTGTTCCTATTTAGATTTAAATTTCAGTAATTTGTTTTGTTTTAATTTACTGCCTTCTTCTTTACCTTCTTGTGGCTGAGTTAATTTTATTTTTTTAATATACTGGTGGCTTTGGCTAGCAACTGGCAATTTTGATAATGGTAGCATTGGATAATTTTTTTCGACACATTGGATATAATGGCTATGGCAATATAATGTTATTTTTTATATGGATTGATTAGTTAATGGTGGCTTCAATGGAAAATTAGCTGGTTCCTGGATTAATTTTGATGGTTGAAGGCTGTTTTTCTTATATTTTAGGTTTCATAGGTTTACTGGGTTATGTTCTAATTTGTGGGCCTTTAGTTTCAAATGGGTTTTAGTTTCATTTATCTTGTGTTATTTTATAGTTTTTTACCCATTTACTCATTTTCTTCTTTTAACCTAACAAATTTATTTACTAAAATTTTATTTTACCCTCACAGACCCATGAAGCCACCGACCACCACCTCTGTCCCAACGGAGTACGATGACTTGCCTGAAAACAACAGTCCTGAAACCACCACGGAGAGGAAGATCGATGACAATGGTGGCTGATCCACTCGGAGAAGGAGCCCAGCCAGCATCCACACTCGAAGGGCAATCGCCTAGCCCGGTCCAGCCACTACATGGCACACCCAACCACACCGACACTGCCCAATCAACCACTTCGTGCTGCCCCAATCACAGATCCACAAGCCCGTCGCAACACCTCATGCCTTTTCCTATTGTCCAAATAGCCCCTCCACTAAATCCAACGCAAATGACAAACATAGCTTACAACAGAACAAAACACATCTCCTCTAATAGGGCAATTTATTTTATTTATTTTATTTATTTCAGTTTTAATTTAATTTTATCTTTATTTAAATCAGTTACCTTTCACCCCATGATTATTTATTGTTCTAAAAAACCAAATTAATGATTATCACTTCATATATACAAAATCAAATACTAAAAATGAAATTAAAGCAATTTGGCTAATATTTACATAAAATAACTAAAAATAATAAATAAGTAGAATACAAAAATAAAACAAAAAGGGGCCAAAAAAGGATTTACCTGGTGATTGGGCGAGCACGGTTGTGTTCTGGAGAAAACAGAGTCGTGCTTTCAGTCTGTCACCCAAAGTAAGGCCAAACAAACAAGCAAAAAAATAAATAAAAAATTAAAAAGTAAAGTACATTATAATGTAGCGGTTAAGACCTAAATCTACTCCATTTGGTAATACAAATCACATTAGAATCAATTATAAATATAAACAACAAATTGACTATGAGCAATCAATGGTAAATAAATCAATAAATTAAATGATAAGAAAATACAATGGGATTGCCATGTTTTTGATGCCATGTAACATGGATCTAAAATCCCATTTCTATTAAATTAACCTGATCATCGAAACTATGAAGGATTCTAGACACATATAGTTTATCTAAAAAAAAGGTAAAAAATACATAAATTAAATTGTTGGAATTTAAATTGCACAAATGCAAGAATTGAAAAATAAATTGCAATATATTAAATAAAGCATTATAAATAAATGCGAATAAGATAAGTGCAGAAAATTAAATTAGCATAATAAATAAAATATTGAAATTTAAAGAACATAAAATAAATGCGGAAAGTAAATAACAATAACTTAAATTGCAATAAAAGTAAACAACAATAAATAAAATAATTCCCACACACTAACACCATATTAAAAGGATCAAGTGATCGATTCCAATGAATTGAATCTGATCACGGGGAATCTATGGAAATTATGAGAGAATTTAAATATATAATACTAAAAAGATGTGATTCTGATCCCTCTTAGTATTAAACCAATCATTGAAATCCCTTTAGAATAACCAAGATAAAAAAAAATTAAGAAAAAAGAAGGAACAAATAAATAAAAATATGATTAAATAATTAAATGTGCATAATAAACAAAAATGTATGTACAATAAGATGAAGAAAATAAAATAAAATACTAAATTAAGGGGTCTCGTGATAATCACTTTCAGAATGACTTAAAAAATCTCAAAAACTAAAGCCTAAATCCGGCTCAACAGCAAAAGGAATAAAAATAAAAATAAAAATTAATTGAATAATTTTTAAAGATAATTTGATTGCTGAAAAGTGTATTTTTTTCGGTCAAAAAATCGTCCATTGGTATTGTGCATCTCTCTAAAAATAGAAAGAGAATTTTAGAGTTTGAGGCTTCCAGCGGCCAACTTACGGCAATGAAATGGAGTTCATGTTCGCGAGTCGTAGTCTCGCAAAAAAATAGCTTGTTTACGAGCATAAAAAACATGAAAAAGACGAGCCACGGTCGTGAGTCGTTCAAGTCACAGCCATGACTTGAATGAAATGCACACTCATAAAGGCCAAAAGAATGGCCTAAATTGCAAAATTACAACTTACTGCTCTAAACTTCATTTTAGTCTTCCAAACCTTTTTAATCCCCTTTTGGGTCCCTAAACGAGACCCGATCTTTCCAAAACTCGATTTAAGGTGCCAAAATTTATTTTGTTATTATTATTATTATTATTATTATTATTATTATTATTTTTAAATTAAAAAACCCTTTTGAACCGGATAAAACTCCTTTCCTATTTAATAATACCTTTTTCATCACTAGACAATTCCTTACGTGGACAACTCGACCTACAACATCTATAATTGCCCCCAACTTTGAGGAAACAAGTAGACGTGCATGAGGTGAGCCAAAGTTCAAAAATGAATACCTGGTTAGGTCGTTCGCATTTACTGTGGTACAAGTGGTATGCTCTCTTAGTAGGCAATGGTTGAAACAGTCTAGGTCATAAGCTTTCTTAGTAGGCAATGAATGATCTAGAACACACAATGTTCACTAAATCAAAACTTTTGATCTTTGAGGTAGGTCTAACACTTGATGATTTGGGACGCACAATGTTCGCCAAATCAGAGTTATAACCTGGGATAGAAGATGTTCACTGAATCGAAGTTTTAACGTTTAAAGTAGGTCCGACTGGGGTGCACGTTGTTTGCCAAGTCAAGGATTTGATCTTTGAAGTAGATCTGATATGGTATGCATGATGTTTGCCAAATCGGAGTTGTGACCTTTGATATAGTTTTAGTCTTGGAACTTGTTTGCTCGTTAGATGCTGAGAAAGAACAATTTGGTTAGTTCAATAATTCAATTTAGGTGTTTAGAAACCTCACATGTTTGGTAGTGCATTGGTTGAAACAGTCTAGGTGATAGGCTATCTTGGTAGACATCGGGTGATTGTTGGTGTATTCATGATTTTAATTAGACAGGTACATCTTATGCCTAGTGGTGGACTCTCGATCTAACAAGTACGTCGTACGCTTGATTTTGAGCTCTTGATCAGACATATACATCATCTTTTGAATATTGAGTTTGTTGATCAAGTAGGTACATGTTCTACTTGATTTTGAGTTCTTAATCAAACAGGTACAACATTTGCCCAATGTTGAGTTCTTGATCAAACAGGTACATCGTCTGCCTAACTAATGCTAAGTTTTTTACAAAATTTATCTACATTAGCTTATAAGAATAATTGAATTAGTGTTGAGTACCTTGTTAATATTTCCCCTATATGGGGTTAATGTCTAAAACCGTTGGTAGTCTGTGTTTGTAATTCTTTGTTTGAGAGTTATAAGCTTGAAAAGCTTACCCCTTGAATTTGGTTGAGCTTGCAAGTTAGTGCAATGATGGTCAAGCAAATTCACCGCCTTGATTTCTGATCTTATTTTTCATGAAATATGCATTGATATGGATGCATGGTGCAAGCAAATATGGAGGTGCATAGCAGACAATCATGGTGCATATTGCAAGTAAATATATGACACGTGTATTTTTGTAAACAATTATAATTTACGTTGTAGGTGGCAAACAAGCATAATATGTGTCATAGACAATTACACCGTATATGTGTCATACAGGCAAGTATGATGTGTATACATATGACAAGTAAGTAAGATGTATATTCAAATAAGTATAATGCATATGCATATGGCAAACAAGCATGATAAGTGTGCATGTGTCAGGCTTGTATGATAAACATGCACATGACAGGCATGTATGATGTTTGTGTATATCTCAAGCAAGTGTGATGGGTGTTAGAATGTAAAATCAATGTAGGAGCATGTTATATGTGAATATAATGCGGGAGCATACATAAGTTCATGTGTATGTGTGTGTTTGAAATGCAACTATATATGGTCTTGCATGGACAATGCATGGATGAGATATCCTCTTATTCTATTTTTGTTGTGAGTTTTATAACGTGCAAACCTACACTAGTGAATGATGAGATGAATAGAGTATGCATGCCAATGCATATATGTATGTATGAATTTTTAAATTAGCAATCACGAGTAAGGATCGAGTCATCTATTTCCTTCCAAGGTAATCTGCTTTTAGTACTTGTTATATTGTCTCTTTTATTTGTCCTAATTTTTGCCTAGAGAGCCTTATTGGGGTTTTCCCCTCTAGCGGATTGTTCTAACTTTTAACTAATGTGGCTGTGACGCGCGCCGAACCTTGGAGGCCCCGAAGACCCACTTTGAGGGCATTCTAGAGAGGTTCATAAGACTTATAAAAGATTACAAGGGCATCTATTTTGGGCAACAAGGAGGTGTTTTGGAGTCGCCACCCAATAAAATATTGGGAAGGGTTGTCTAGTCTCACTGAGCCTAAGACAGCATATGTGTGTCTATTTTGAACAATAAGAGATATTTTGGAATGCTCCTTCCAATAAAATATTGGAAAAATTCATCTAATCTCATGAAACCTAAGACGATGCATATACGTCTATTTTGGGCAAGCCGGAGATATTTTGGAATTCCCATCCCAATAGTACATCGAGATGGTTCATCTAACCTCGTGGAGTCTAAGACAATGCAACTTGGGCCTACTTCGGGCAACAAGAGATATTTTAGAATACCCTTTCCAATAAAACATTGAAAAGGTTCATCTAACCTCGTTGAGCCTAAAACCATAAATGGTTCGGGACTTCCCATTTATTCATGCCTCGACTAAATTATAATTGAGTTTTGAAATTAAGATTTTATTCCTTTTCTCATACAGTTCAATGCAAGAATTTAAAACTCAGATCGATCATATAATGGAAAGCAGTAAATAAGATAAATGAAGCATAAAATAAATCAAAATGTGATAATTTATAATAAAATTAGGTGCAAAATACAACCCCCATTGTAAATAAATAGAAGATAAACAAACATACATAAAATGGGAATATTTGTTTTGGAGTGAGGACATTAGTCCTCGCATGCATATTCAGAGAAAGAATGATAATAACCCTTTGTATTGTTTGGATAAAAAATAGGACATTGGTCCTATTTTGTTTAAAAACAAATCAAGCCCATTTGTAGAAACCATTGGCCATTTTTGCATTAGTGGGCTCAAAATAATATTTACAACAATTAAAGATTAAATAAAATAAATGAGAGAGGAATAGGGTATGAGAAATGAACCACATTGATGTTTCCATATCGCCCTTAGCTAGTTCTCCTTTTTCAACACCCAAACTTCAATAAAATAAACAAACTGACAAGGAAAACAAAACATGTTAGCAAGATAATAAAATAAAATAACAATGAAAAGAATTGATGGAAATAACAGTGAACAAATAAACTTGAGAAAAGGAAAATAAATTACCTTAAAAAGAGGGGGGAGGAGTAGCAAAAGAAATAACAAGAAAAAGGGGGAAAGAGGCCTAAGGACGGCCCAAGCAGCGCGAGCGCCGGCTGTCTCTGGGCTGACTGACGGGCAAATGAGGATTTTTGCAATGGCTTGTCACTCACTTGAGCGACGGCCGTCGGTGGACCTTCAGCCCGTTGGTCATTCCAGACCCGAAAAAAACAAAGAAAAAGAAATTAAAACCCAAAATTCTACCTTTTAAAACACTTTTATGCAATTAGATGACGATAAATCAATATAACACAATAAAAATAAATTAAAGGTTAATCCGAAATGTTTACCCTCGGAATATTACCTTCTGAAGGCGAAATTTGTGTGGATTTTTCCCTTGAATTTTACAAAGATCAACTGACGATGTACAATTTTGATGAAATTTTCTATTGCAAAATTGTTCTTTTTTAAAATCAAATCAATAGAAGAAAATTGATTTTTCTTGCTTGATTTTTTTGTAATAATCGTAAATGTTAAAAAGGATAGATCGAGCAAAAAGTGAACTGATTTCACTTTCTCGGGTTTTTCCTTATTTTTTAAAAAAATTTAATAAAATTTTAATGAAATAAAGAAGAAGAATTTTTGGAAATTCTTTCGAGATTTTTTTTTTCACTTTCGAAAAGTTTCCTAACCTTTTTCTGAAAATTTTTCCTACCCTTAAAAATGAATCCTAGCCTACTATTTATAGGCTGAGATCAAGGATTCAAAAAAAATTAAAAATCAAAATTGATTTAGGAAATCAAATCTAATAATTCAAATATATTTTAAATTCAAATTTGATTTAGGAAATAAAATCAAAATCTTTTGATTTTGGAGAAGATATTGGGAAATCAAATCAGAATCCATTGATTTTGGAGAATATTTATAAAATCCTGTAAAATTCAGTTTAAAAATTCCTGCAAATCGTCACAGATCACCGACCAACGAGCGTCGCATAAGCTCCATATCTCCGCCCCATTGACTGACCCAAGGTTACCTGCCCAACCCAGGTATGAGCTAGAAAGTACTCTATGCATGTACCTCAACGTCTGTGACGAGACCACAGTGCTCTTCGCCATGTCATGGTTATAGGGTACCCCTGGCATAGCGATAGCCTCCCAGTATTGCCTCCGGACAGCTCTCTGAGGTATCATCACATACTCTGCATGCGGAAGCCCTATGTCCTGTGCAAATACCCAGCGTGTGATGCTATAATGGATTCCTCTGATCCGAAACTGAATAACCCCCTCCTCTGAGTTCGATCTCTAAAATCCCCTGTAGTGGAGAGTAGCTAGAAACTCCCTCGCGACCTCCGGATATATCTGGAAGGAGGGTCGGAGGAACTCGGTCTATCCTGCCACCTCGAGCAGTGTGTTGACCTCGTACAACATTCCTATGCACTGGAGGAATGATCTAGAGATGTATCGGCTAACTCAGAATCACACGCGAGCTAGCTCCCGAAACCTCTCCCTGATATCGGGGCTCATCCACTCGAGAGCCTGAGGCTCGGGCTGTTCCTAGGGGACATTGCATCGTGGAGGCATCCTAAAAAGTATAGGGTTAGCTTTGTGCGATAACTGTAAGTAAACTAAGCAAAAAATTTTGAAAATTTCAGCAGCATTTCGGCTAAAATATGCCTACCCCAAAAAAATTTGGGCAGCATCCCGGTAACGATGTAACCACCCAAAAAAAATTAAAAATTTTTGGGCAATATCTCTGTAGGGATGTGTTGAACTTCCTGCATAGAAAAGACAAAAAAGTATAGGCCTCAGGCCCTAAGCAACAATTTTATTGGTTCAATTATTTCACATGATGATCAAATATTCGACAATTCAGTCTAATTCGGTTCCCAATCACCAGTCACACAGGGGCATGTTTCTAAGTCCACCATTTCTATTTTATTATTTATTATTTTATTTGGGTTATTTTCTACTCTCAGTGCACAGGGTCCCATAATGCAAAAAATAAACAGGCATAATTTGTCTTACATTTTGAAGCATATATATCCGTCATGCATTCGGAACAAAAATTAAATGAAAAGAAGTGCAAAGAAGAAGAAAAATACAGTAAAAATAACCTCGTAGTCGATGAATTGGATTGAAAAATAACTTAAATAAACTGCAAAAAAATGATCCTGGACATGTGCGGTGGTGAGAGGATCGTTTTGGTGCAAGTGGTGCGCAAAACAAGTGAGAAATGAGGGAGAAATTGCAGAAAAACTGAGGCTGGCTGACGGTTTGCAAGAAAGAGGGGGGAAGAAGAAAAGAAGGGAGGAGAAATGGCATAACTGTGCGATTTATATAGGCCTGCTTGTCGGTCGTTCGAAATTCCCTTCCCTTTTCTTTTTTTTCTCTTTTTCCCTCCTTTTTCTCAAAATTCTAAGGTACTTCTTGAATATTTTGCCGCCTTGATTTTTGCGCATGATTGCTTCCATCAAGCTTGCTTTCATATAAAATTAAAACGGCACAAATACATGTAAAATATTTATGCATGTGAAATGTATGAGCCATGCAAAAGGAAATCCACCAGGCGGTCAATAGGTTAACCGACGGGCTGGCCATGCCACGACCCACCGACGGGCTCCATGGCTTTCTTTAAATACTCCTATTTTCCTCGAATTTTGTGCAATCTTCTCCTTGGACTTCAACTAGAGCTCCATTTGCCAGGTTTTTTCCTCTTTTCTCCTTTTCTTTTCCATTCATTTTTAATTTTTGCCCTGAAATCTTGAAAAATGTCATCCCCCGTCATTAGTAAGATACATCGGGTTCTGTATGACCCCCAAATCTGGCAAAATGCCACTTTGACCCCCTATTCTGGCCTGAGATTTTTGAGGAGAGTTAGAGTGGACCAGAAGCTTCTATTAGCTACAGCCCTGTACACACCGGATCCCGAAACAGTCCAGATCAGGGTTACCTAATGATGAAATTAGATGCCTAGTTATAGGCAAAAAGAAGGATTGAAGTGATGGTTTCCTTGTCAAATAGTTTGCTTTTAAAAAATAAATAAAAATATTTTAAAAATTATTTTAAATATATTAAAATAAAAAAATGAGTTTTGAAATGATAGTGTTTTTGTCAAAATTATTTAAAAAACAAAAATTGGCTGTCGGTGCTCGTGAGTGTGTATTGGCAGCACCCAGCGCGCCTCGTGCAATGCGAGATGCTTGCCAGCGTCGCTTGCCTGTGCGCTGGACGGCACGCAGGGCATCGCTCACCCGCTCGTATGGCGTTGTACGCGCCCGCGCGCTTAGCATCGCTGTGCGCGAGCGACGCCCGTCGCTTGCGTGCAGCGGGCGCTCGCGCGCCCTGGGCGTTGCTCGCCCATTTCACCTGCCTAGCAGGCCTCTGCGCGCCTAGTGAGCCCCCAATAGCCCCTTTGGGCGTTTTTTGGCCAATTTATGTTTTTTTTTTTCTCATTTTGTTGTGAAATTTAATTTTAAAATCATTTTTTCTTTGAACCTTTAAAATTCTTTAGTTTTTTTTTTTTTGTGTTTAATGGGAATTAAATTAATTTAATTTCTTCAAAAATTCTGAATTTTGGGGAGATATAAAAGGGTTTTGGAGAGAGAAATTTTTTAGACAAAAAAAAAAATATATATTTTTTTTATTCTTCAAGAACAATTTCTCCTAATATTTTAAGGATTTTTCTAAGTTAATTCTTGAGATAAAGAGAATAATTCTTGGTTGTTGGGAATCTTCTTCTTCTTTTTTAACTTTTATTCTTTGAGACAAATAAATTAATTTTTTGTTCTTGATATATAAATTTTTTTAATTTTATTTTGATTTTTCTAATCTTATTCTTATAAATCAAGATAAGAAATTGATCATTTACTTTTATTTATCAAATCAAATTTTGAGGGTAAGTATCCTGAATTCAATTTTTAATTTAATTTTTGTTAAAATTTTTGTTTATAATCAATTAGTTATCATGTAGATTTTTTTGGATGTATTATTTTTTTTTTTGTGTTTATGTGATTTAGTCATAAATTTAATATTTTTAACATATTTAATTTTATTCTTGTTTATTTATTTGATTGTTCATCTTTTTATTATTATTATTATTATTATTATTATTATTATTATTATTATTATTATTATTATTATTATTATTATTATTATTATTATTATTATTATTATTCTTGTTGTTGTTGTTGTTGTTGTTGTTATTATTATTATTATTTCTTATGTTTTATGTATGTTGAATTATTATTGTGTTAATTTATTTATTTCATTATGTCATTTAATTAGTTTTGTCACTCATGATGCATTTTATTTTATTTGTTTTAATTTATTTTTAATATTTTATGTGCTAGTTACTAATCTTAATTTCATTTGTGTGTTTTTTTATTTCAATACTTATTTTTATGTGAAGTTTTTCAATGGCAAATGGGAGTCCATGGAGATGAAGACACCATTTTGATTGAATTTGTCACTTTTTAGTATTTTTATTTCTCATTATTTCTCATTATTTGTTTTTATTATGTAATATGTAATAGATTTAGTTTATTTTATGCACGATAATTAAAAAGTCACATAAAAATATTTTATTCATAAATTGGAATTTTTTCTAATAAAATGGGACCAGTATCCTAATTTCAACCAATAAAAACTCACTGTAAAAAGAAGAGTTAATTTTCTCAAAATGAGATCACTCATCCCGATTTTCCTAGGTATACCAAAAATAACTCTTCGATTTTCTAAGTGAATATGAAGGAACCAATGTTCTTATCTTAAATAATGTCAAGATTTATGAATATTTATTTATTCATTTGATTTTTATTTTATTTGGGGGATTGTAATTTTTTGTCCTAGATTTTAATACCTTTTTATTTTGGGGATTGTATTTTGTCCTAATTTTATCTTTCTTTTATTTATTGTGGTTTGCTTTATTTTACCGCTTTCTTTATTGTTTTCTTTCGGTACTGAATTTGCGCTTTATTTTTAATGTATGACCGTGTGAGAAGAGAGATAAAAATTTAATAATAAAATAACTCATTTATAAGTAACAAAGGCACTAATAAGAGTGAAGTTCCGAATCTTTCTCTGGTTTAGACCCTGAGGTTTTGCCTATTCCAGTAAACTTCTCCAATGTTCTATTGGGTAGAGATTCCAAAATATCTCATGATTGCCTAAGATCAAAAGACGCGAACCCTCTCGGGCCCTAAAAGCGGGTGCCCTGTAAAGCGATCTAGTCCGACGCGTGTCACAGTGGCCACTCTGCTGGGGATTTTGAAACTTTGCTCTAAAACTATCTCAATTAATAATATAATTGAATTTTTTATAAATTAAAATTTTATCTCTTTTCAAAGAATTGCATTGCATACATGCTAGAGTCTCAGAATTATGCTAGTTTGCACCTCTTCTTAACCCCGGTGCGTTCCCGAAGCACAACCCTATGTTCACTCAATGTAGGAAAGTGTTAAGGATAATCGCCAGCCTAAGCCTCGTACCTTATGGTATATCAAATAGAGACCCAATCGGTCGATATGCTCGTGATGAGCTAGACCCGTTGGCAGGGACCATGCTTGGGTAGCCCTAAAGTATTATCACCTTTGACCAAAGCGCATATAATGGCGATACATACTTCCACTAGGTAAAATGTACCGTAATACCGTGCTTACTACGTGGGCCATTATATATTGAACAAAATCAGCTAAATTAAATGGTCTTTCATCAAATACTTTCATGCCCCGATGGGCCCATCTTAATTTAATTGAAGCGTTTAAATACATAATGGCCAAAACCCATATGTATGTACATTAGATATCGATTTTCCACCGTGCACTATACGCGTCCAATGGGTTCCCTGTTAACCCTTGGATAAAGCCCATTTAGAAAAGAGACCACAATACCTCGTGTGTGGGAGAGATAAGGTTGGAAGGACCTATTTATTTGCATATGTTTGTCTATGCTGCATCAGCACGACCATGCATTGCATTTTGATCAAGCATCATCCTAACGAGGTGCATTCTACAGCCATCATAGATTCGTCCAAGTGGTTTAGAGGTCCCGACGGTCGGCTGAGAAAGATTCCACTCTTTGGATTATCGAAACTAGTGTCAGATTGGAGTTTAGATTCTCTTTCAGAAGGTAGTGAGATATTTTCTTTAGAATCATTAGTAGAGACAAGTATGGCTAACCCATCAAGTGGGTCTGATGCAACCCGGGCAATGATTGCCTAAGAGGTGGGTAGGAGAATGGAAGAGTTTGAGGCCAGAATGATGATAATGATTGGCAACCTTGCTACTACTCTAGCCCTACTTGCTGGGCAACAAGCTACTGCTCCAATTAGGGGGCAAGATGAACAAGGGGCTGCTAGAGAGGATCCCCTTGCAGCAATTGATCCACCTGCAATTAAGCCCAGAGTGCCAGCACCTATTGAGCGTAAATAAGCTCGTAAATCTAAGGTTGACTTGTGGGAAGAGGAGCAAGAAGAACCAATGGTAACAAAGGGGAAGTCGCCCAAGCTGGAGAAGGCGATATGGAGAAAGATGGAGGAAAAGTTTGAGGCAATGACGAGGATATTGACTGTAGGAAGAGGAATGAACCCTAAAGATCAGGAGTTGGACAATGATGATCTGATCCCCCAGAACTTCAAGATTTCTGATATCCCTAATTTTGATGGCACTTCTGACCCTACAGCGCACATCAAACAGTACGCACTGGTCATGAAAGGGACAACTCTGATTAGGAAGCAGAAGATAGAGTACTTATGTTTGAGTCTTACAGGAGCTGCAGTTGACTGGTACCACGGGTTGGACAGAAGGTCCAAAGAAGATTGGGACTTATTGACTGAAGAGTTCCTAAGGCAGTATGATTGCAGTACCAGAATGGAGATCACGTTGAAGGATCTAGAGTTGCTGCAACAGAAATCTAGAAACTCTTTTCACGAGTATCTCACTCGGTGGAAAAATTGAGTTATGGAGATAAAGTATAAACCTGATACTCCTGATTAGATCCGGTTGTTCATTTGGAATGTCAGTTCGTACCTGAGAGATGGATTGAAAATGAAATGGCTGAAGGACTGGGAGTCTTCAAAAGACATCGCCATAGAGGCAGAGAGTGAATACATGGCCAGGAAGGCAAGTAGTGAGGCTTATGCCAAGAAGGGCTACAATAATCAGGGGGCAACCAAGTTAGCAGGCTCCAACAGTGGTAGCAGAACTGGGAAGACGGCTGAGGTGTTTGCAACAGGGGTAAACTAGAGGTACTTTTCGAATTTAGGTCGACCTTTATCATGGGTGTTGAAGAGACTAGTAAAGGAGGGGAAGCTGCAACCCCTGCCACCTATTCCAGCCAGAACCCAAGGATAACCAGGGCATAAAGATAATGAGTATTGTGCATTCGACTAGTACACTGGGCATATGACAGACCACTGTGCGAGATTGAGGCACCAGATTCAGGATTTGATCGATAGTAAGCAGATCACTAATCCTGAACAGAGGGAGAGCAAGAAGAAGTCCCATTACAATACCGTACCACCACCTGTCTTTATGATTGGGTCGAGCCTACCTGAATGGTACGTGTTGCAAGACTTGTATGGTAATGAATATGTCACTATCACTTGCCCTGAGGCAAGTGAAGAAGGGATGCCTGTGGCGATGATAGATTGTTCGTCCACTAGTGAGAGTGGAAAAGAAGATAAAAAAGAGGAAGAAGGTGGAAATTTTGTGGATCCATGGGATTGAGATAAAGAGGGGAGGAGAGTTGGGGCTATAACAAGAAGTGGGAGAGTGGTCCCAGAAGTCGAGAGGTCACAAGACCCGGTGCAAGCACCTGCAGGAAAAGAGCCGGAGGAGGATCCCATAATAAAGCAGTTAAAAAAGACCACAGTTCAGATATCTATTTGGGACCTTTTGAGACAGTCCCCTTCGCACAAGCAGAAGTTAGTTGAGGCCCTGTGTGAGTCTACTGTGGTCACCACGATTTCTCCATCTGAGTTGCTAGATCTGGTTAAGGGGGGATCAGGAGAGAGGTTGGTATACTCTGATGCTGGCTTACCATTGGAAGGCCGCAATCACAATTGGCCACTGTATATCAAGGCATAAATTAATGACAAGCACACCGCTTAGGTTCATGGTTGATGACAGCTCCTCCATAAATGTCTACGCTTTAGTGGCACTTCAGGCTTTTAGGCTAAATGAAAGTATGCTGAGTAAGTCTGATTTGACCATTATAGCCTATGATAACTCTCAGAGACAAGCGTCAGGAACTTTCAGAGCTTTAGTCAAGACTGGGCTTATTGAAACGAAGGCAGAGTTTGTGGTTTTACCTATTCCTATAAACGTTTTAGCTCTACTTGGAAGGCCATGGTTCCACAAGTTGGGGGGGAGTGTCGTCTACCCTACACCAAATGATCAAGATACCATATGAAGGGGAGGTGGTAACTGTTAAAGCTGTAAGAGAAAACCAAGTGTCAGCCCTGGGTATCTCTAATTAGCCATTCAGTGGCTTTCATATAGCGGTGATTGGAGAAAAGCGGGGTTTAGCAGATAGCCCTCAAGTGGTGAATATGATGAAGAAAATGCACTTCCTCCTAGGGGCCGATTTAGGTAAGAATTTACAGGGGCTACAGTGAGCCGTCACTACAAAAGGCTAGAAGGATCGGAAGGGATTGGGCTACAAAGGTGAGCATGGTAAGAAGAAGATGTCAAAGAAGATCCCCCATATTTCAAAGAGTTTTGTTCACGTATCCTTAGTTTGTGCTTACACTGGAGAAGAAGAGCCTTAGTAGGTAGATGGAAAGATTACACCAGTGTTCAAAATCTTCAATGATGTCTTTGACTGGGATATTGGAGTTATCAAATCTGTGGAGGACTTCTGGGATGAAGAGATCATGATCCAATGTAGTGTCTGCGATAGGGACGGGCCAGAGGAGATTGTCACTGACAAGCTATTAGCCACTAGGTTGAAGGGAAAAGAGAAGATGGTGGTTGAAGCAACAGAGCCAGATTTGAAGATTTCATCAGAGGTAGTTAATAAGCCTCTACAAAGCCAAGAAGACAAAGAACAGTCGACTGCAACATCGGTGTCGAAGGAGAATGAAGACAATAGTTATTTAGATAATCTTTTTATGCCAAAACTTTTCAATAATGACAATGTTGATTATGATTATATTAATGAGATGAATAACTTTGCTTACTTGTGTGATGTTTCTGATGATTTAATTTCACATGATCATAAACAAGATACATTTATTTTTGGCATTAACTCAACTAGCACTACTGCATTTAATTTCAAAACTTTAGAGAACCCAAAGAAAATTTTGATAGCATCAGACATAACTCCTGAGGAGAGGTTAAAGTTTGAGAGATTTTTAAAAAAATATGAAAAAGTCTTTGCCTGGACCTATGAGGACATGCCGGGAATTAATCGAGATGTCACTGAACATACCATTCCAACTTACCCAGAGTCTAAACCAGTTAAGCAAAAGCTCTGAAGACTTAGATCGAAATGGCACAAAAGGTGAAGGAAGAGATCCATAAACAGATTGAGGCTAAGTTTCTAATAGAGGTTCAATACCTGACCTGGTTGGCCAATGTAGTTCCTGTGACCAAAAAGGACGGAAAGGTTCGAGTATGTGTGGATTATTGAGACCTGAATAAAGCTTGTTCGAAAGATGATTTCCCTCTCTCTTATATTGATGTGCTGGTAGATAGTGCGGCTGCTTGTATGATGTACAATTTTGTGGACGGGTACAATCAAATCCTCAACAAGATCATAGATCGAATTAAGACAGCCTTCATCACTGAGTGGGGTACATTTGCCTACCGGGTTATACCTTTCGGATTAAAGAATGCAGGAGCAACGTATTAAAGAATGGCCACCAAAGTTCTTAATGACTTGATCCACAAGGAAGTGGAGGTATATGTTGACAACATGATGATCAAGTCTGCTACCAGAGAAGGTTACTTCGAGGCTTTAAAAAAGTTTTTTCAAAGGATCAATATGTATAATCTATGCCTCAATCCCAAGAAATGCATTTTTGGAGTTACCTCGAGTAAGCTGTTAGGCCATGTAGTAAGTCAGAGAGGAATTGAAGTAGATCCTAATAAGGTCAGAGCAATGAGAGAGATGCCAGTGCCTTAGAAAGAGAAACAAGTTAGAAGTTTCTTGGGAAAACTTCAGTACATCAGCCAGTTTATTGCCAAGCTAGCTTCCGTATGTGAGCCGATCTTCAAGCTTCTTAGGAAGAATCAACCGGTAGTGTGGAATAGTGATTGTCAAGTGGCCTTTGATACTATTAAGGATTATCTCCAAAATCTGCCAGTCTTAAGACCAACACGTCATGCCAAACCACTAATCCTATATCTAGTTTGGTGGGTGTCATGATTGCTTAGGAGGATGAGTTTAGGGTGGAGTTTGCTGTTTATTACCTTAGCAAGAAATTCTTGCCATATGAAGCAAAATATGTTGAGGTAAAAAAGATTTGCTTAGCAGTAATCTGGGCCTCTAAGAAGTTGCGGCACTGCTTTCACTCCTTCAGTGTACAAGCAGTCGCCAAGTATAACTCGCTCAGGTACCTTCAAGAAGCGCCCTCTTTACTAGGAAAAATGGGAAGATGGTTGTTATTGTTGCAGGAGTTCGATGTCGAATACATCACCAGGAAAACCATCAAGGGAAGAGCTGTAGCTAAGTTCTTAGATGAACATCCTATTGAAGGAGATCAATTAGAATATAATTTCCCAGATGAAGATGTCATGGCCATAGCAGTATAAGGGTGGCAGATATTTTTCAATGGGGCAGTTAACAGTAAAGGGGCAGGAGCATGGATTATTCTTACAATGCCGAATGGTGAGAAGCTGCCATTAGCCAAAAAGTTGAGGTACAAGGCTACCAATAATGAAGCTGAATATTGGGCCTGCATCTTCGGATTGGAAGCACTGCTTGCTCTAGGTGCAATGAATGCAAAAGTCTTCGGAGATTCATCCTTAGTAATCCATTAGATCGGAGGGGAGTAGTCAGTTAAGGAAGAGAGGCTATTGCCTTATGTGAAGTACTTGAGAATGTTAAGTAGTCAATTCGAGACTTGCACTTTTTACTTCGTCCCCAGCGATGAAAATCAATTGTTTGATGCTCTTGCAATATTAGTGTCCATGTGGAATAATCTGACAGGGGTTGCTATAAGACCTGTGCTGATCTCTAGTGCAGAAAGGCCTTGTTTTGAAACTGAGCAGGTGATGGAGGTTGAAGTTCTCGATTGAAACCCTTGGTACTACGATATCCAGAATTACTTGGAATGGTAAGTTTTTCCAAAAGAAGCCATCGAGAAAGACTAAAGAATGATTCGAAAGTTATCCACTCAATTCATCAGTGTAGATGGCACTTTGTATAAGAGGCAAGAAAATGGTATCCAATTGAGATGTTTGGCAGAGAAAGAAGCTGAAAGGGTTATGGAAGAGGTTTATGCCGGAGTCTGCGGAGCTCACATGAATGGCTTAGCTTTGGCAAAGAAGATCATGTTCCACGGATTTCATTGGCTCACGATGGATACAGATTGTTCAAAGTGTGTGAAACAATGCTAGTTATGCCAGCAATACGCGAATTTGAGGCATGTACTGGTTTCAGAGCTACATAACTTGACATCTCCATGGCCGTTCGCAGCTTGGGGAATATATATCATAGGCGAGATACGTCCTACAGCTTCTAATGGGCACAGGTTCATCATAGTCGCTATTGATTACTTCACTAAATGGGTTGAAGCCGAATCTTTTAAGAAGGTAGATGCCAGGGACATGGCAAAGTTCATCGAGCGGAATTTAATATGTAGATATGGCCTCCCGCACCACATTGTGTCTAATAATGGGGTACAATTCTAGGCAGAAACTAAACAGATGCTTTAGAAATATGGAATCCAACATCACAAGTCTTATCCTTATCGGCCCCAAGCCAACGATGCGGTTGAAGCAGCCAATAAGAACGTTAAAATAATATTGGCCAAGATGATTCAGAGCTATAAAGACTGGGCAGAAAAGCTACCTTTTGCACTCTGGGGTTATAGAACCACAGTCAGAACCTCTATGAGAGCGACGCTATTTTCTCTGGTATATGGAGCTGAAGCAGTTTTGCCAGTGGAAATCGAGCTGAAATCTTTAAGGGTGGTCATGGAAGCCGAGATATCAGAGGCAGAATGGGCACAACCACGATTACTATAGTTGAATCTGTTGGATGAGAATAGGTTGCGAGCTTATTATCACAATCGGGTTTATCAGAAGAGGTTAGCTCGTTCGTTTGGTAAGAAGGTACGAAAGCACCCGTTGAAAGAAGGGGATTTGGTCTTTAAGATGATGAGGCCGGGGGTGCTAGACATCCGGGGAAAATTCAGGCTAACCTGGGAAGGTCCATTCGTGTTGAAAAAGTTACTAACAAAGGGGGCAGCGATTTTAGCAGACAGTGATGGGAATGAGTTTAAAGATCTGGTCAATGTCGACAGACTAAAAAGATTCCATGGCTAAAGACCAAAAATCAAAAGAAGAGAATGAATGCCCCATGGGTCGAAAATCGAAAAAAGGCGGCCTTGCTAAAATTGGGTTTGTTAGGGTGAAAACCGAAAAGGCACCCTAGGCAAAAATAAAGGGCCGAGAGAAAATGTTTAATCGAGAAAACCCGAGAAGGCCGATTGATAATAGGAGTTTGATTCTTACAAGATCTATTCCGAAATTAGATGTAGTCTTATGCTTTTGAGTTATTGCCAATTGAGGATCATGTACGATGAAATCATTTGCACTTTTAAGATGACTAACTCATCATCCACATCATTATTTTGCAACATCTTTGATTATGAATTATAAACACCTACAAAGAACAAAAATAAAGTCAAAGAAAAAAGAATTCATAAAGTAACTCAATGACATGACAACTATAATATACCATTCCCCGTTAACGATGCCAAAAACTTGATCAGGTTCCTGCAAGTGCACAGGATCAAGTAATAATAAGAGTAAAAATTAATACAACTAAGTAGTGAATCCATTGGGAAAGCCTTATAATTATCTTTTAATTGAATACTGTTATTTGAAAGGTTGTGGGTTGAATAGACGTATGGTTTAACTACTAAAACTAAACAAAACAAACAAAATTAAAACTATAAACAACTATTGAAGAAGATGAAACAAAGATAAAGGTTTGCTAAGGCTAATGTATCCTTCATTAGATGCATTATAGACATGGATCGAACAATAAAGATATATAATTGGACTAATTCATCTAAGACTAAGCACCTTCTAGCATACACAGAGTTATGGATAAATCCTATCCCAAGCCTAGACTAAGTCACCATTCTAGCCAAAGCCTAACACCTACACAAATCTATCTCTACAAAGGTAAATGAAAAGCATACATGCATATTTATATTCCTAACCTTCCATTTCAACCAAAAGAAAAGCATAAACAAAACCTTAACACAAATCAATTATGCATAAATAATCATCCAAATCATATTCATCACAAATATTAGACATCCTGGCCTATTATCAAGCAATAAACCCAATAATAACTATCATTCATACATTAAGCACAAAGATAATGATTAAAAAAATTGAGATTATATTATAAATTAGTCTATGATAATTGTGAAATTAATGATGTTTTTAGTGTGTTTTTATTTATTTATTTAAGTTAATTTAGTGTTTATTTGGTTGAATTATAGTTGAATTAGTTAATTTTATATTTTAGAGTTTAATTGTTGATTTTGGTATTTTTTTTTCAGGATTAAAATAAAGGAAAAAGGATTTAATTGAAAAGAATGCTTAGTTTTGGATCAATTTGGTAATTTTCAGATTTGTGGAAGTCAAAGAATGGAACAAAGTGCATTTACATAATGCACGGGAGTGCAAAATCTCACTTGGCCAAGTGAGTGATTATTGGCTTAATGCACGGGAGTGTAAAAATTTCACTTGGCCGTGCATTTACAATTAGAAAATTCAACACGACTGTGACGCGCGCCGGATCCCAATGCGCCGCCCGTTCAACCGCCCGCACGTGGGCGACCGGGGCATTTGGGGGTCCATTGACATCTTGCGATAAATTGCAAGTGCGTCTATGTTGGGCAACAGAGAGGTATCATGGAGTCGCCATCCAATAGAACACTGGGAAAGTTACTCTCGCCTCGGAGAGCCTAAGACTGCGCTTGGTATCCATTTTGGGCCAGCCAGAGGGGTCATGGAAGGTGAACTTCTCACCCTAAAGAGCCTAGGATTAGCGCTAAAGCCTCGTGACCCAAGAAGTATTTTGGAGGATAACCTCTAACCTCTCGAGCCCAAAGACCAGAGCTGGGTTTGGGATTTCTCATCTATTTCTACCTCAATTATTTTATGATCAAATTTTAATGTCATTAATTCGCTCTCTCTCCACACTATGCAGTTGATTAAAAGGCGCATTTATTCACATTTTGAAAGCGATAAATGATCAGGTAGATAATGAAAGCAATAGATTACAATAATACAAGGAGCGGAATACAACTCCCTTTTGTAAATGTGCGAAGCATACATAAATCGGGACATTGTTTATTTTGAGGACTTTGGTCCTCGCATACATCATTATCAAAATAGGATATTTTCATGTGTGATGATCTTTATTGGATAAAAATAGGGCATTGGACCCTTGCTTTTGTGTAAACCTCATTTTATTGAATATAAAACATTGAGTCATTTTTATACATCAACGGGATATGAAAGGAGTACATCTATATACATAAGATAATCAATAAATAACGAATTGAACAAAATATTTAAGAGGATTAGGAAACTAAACCGGATGAAGTCCTCCAAATATGGTAGACAGCCGCTCAAGCTCGGGATTATCCAAAAGAATCAATATGTACTCATAGAAAGTTAAGAGATGTTAATATACATAAAATTAACATGTAAGAAGTCAAAAAAAAACTTGAAAGAGATGAAAAAATGATTAAAAAGATGGAGGCAGAACCCACCAACGGCCTTCCTTAGCTGACCGACGGGCATCGGTTAAGGTAACCGAGATGTCCGTTTGTCACTCAAGGAGGGGCAT
The DNA here is from genome assembly GCA_947683425.1 of Excoecaria cochinchinensis. Taxonomy (NCBI): domain Eukaryota; kingdom Viridiplantae; phylum Streptophyta; class Magnoliopsida; order Malpighiales; family Euphorbiaceae; genus Excoecaria; species Excoecaria cochinchinensis. The sequence goes on from CANTUQ010000063.1 coordinate 3,235,116, forward strand.
CTGTAGGTGGGTGACCGATGGGCGTCGGTGATAAAGATGACCCGTCGGTCACCACTGTCTCCGAAAAAAACAGAATGGAGAGAAAAAGAACCTTTTCAAAGTCAAAAAATGGGTTTTGTCCCAAAAGGAGATAATAGAGTCAAAATAAAAGAAAATAATGACAGATATTCAAAAATTCCACAATATAAGAAATAAATATGGGGTAATATGGAGAAGAAATCTGGAATATTTACCCTCAGATAATCGCTTTGGGTGAGATTCTTGTGTTGATTAGAGCCCTGCGCGTTCCACGAGAAGCAAAAGATGAAGGATCAAAGAGAGAAAATGAGCTATTTCTTCTTCAACCCCTCAAAACCTCGATTTTGGAGCCAAAATCTAAAGAAAACTAAGTAGTTTTTAGTTCCTTTTGATTGGTTTGATCCTTGATTAAATAGATGTCTTTAGTAAATGTGTTTTGTTGGAGGAGAGAGAAAATGTGCTTGAAATTGGGCAGAGTTTCCTCCTTTTAAAAATTTTCCAACCCTTTTCAAGTGAAAATCCGGAGCTTTTATAGCCAGACACGACTGACGGGCGTCGGTGTATAGAGGCGGGCGCCGGAAGAATCCTTCTGACACAACGATTCGTCCGACGGCCCTGCCACATCCACCGACGGGTGTCAGAGCGGTTGCGTGTTTCGGGAAACCAGGCGGCGTTCTGACAGGGGCGGTGACTTTCCGACGGGTGTCGGAAAATATCTAAAGCCGTCGGTGACTCGAAGCGACGGGCCGACTTCACAGACGGGCTGGCCGTCTGTGGAGGACAAAAAGCCTTTTGACTCGAAAAAACCTCTGTCTTTCCCCTCTCTGCCCAGGAACGATAAAAAACTTCATTTCTCATGGAACGTGGGACTAAAACCTCCAAATCCAGCCCCTTATACAGGCTCGGACACTAATTTCATCATAGGGTAACCTCTGATCCGGACCGCTCCGGGACACGGTGCTTACAGTTGCCCCCAGTTTTGGAGCAACTAGTGCACAAGCGCCTAGATAAGCCAAAACTCAGAGAAAGGTCAAAAAGGAAGCGTACCTGCGACGGCTTTTTACCCTCCGTGCCTTTTTCCGGGTGGACCTTGTCTCGATCCGCTCGGCGATACGAAGATACCTCCATCGGTCTTATCTTGACCTGTAGGTATTTGGCGGGATGCGGCATGCTTTGGCTACGACCCCGGTTTGAAGTGTGGTATGCTTTGACCGCGACTTCGATCCGGTGAGATGCAGCATGCTTTGGTTACAACCTCGATCTGGTGAAGTGTGGTATGCTCTGACCACGACTTCGATCTATGAGATGCAGCATGCTCTGGCTACGACCTCGATCTGGTGAAGTGTGGTATGCTCTGACCACGACTTCGATCTGTGAGATGCAGCATGCTCTGGCTACGACCTCGATCTGGTGAAGTGCGGTATGCTCTGACCACGACTTCGATCTGTGAGATGCAGCATGCTCTGGCTATGACCTCGATCAGGTGAAGTGCGGTATGCTCTGACCACGACTTCGATCTGTGAGATGCAGCATGCTCTGGCTACGACCTCGATCTGGAGTGTGGAAACTCCGCTGGGTTCTTCCAAAAGAGATCTTTTTAATCGATGTCTGTGCTCAGATCGGTATTTCTCTGTACCTGTGTGATAAAAGATTTTATTAGTTCATGTTTGAGTGGTCATCTCTTAACCTGTCTACTGATGGCATGATCTTGCTTTACTTGCTATGCCATGTTCATTTTTCATTCATTTTTTTTTGTTGAGTTGTTATTAATCATTTTTGTTATATTGTCATTTTTGTTGATGTATAAGTAAATACGAGAACATACACTTTCTGCGATGCGATTAAACAATTGAATGATGACACAAAATGAGGTAATAAGTTTTCTCTAGAAATATCATTTTTGTACAGTGCATATACGAAATAAAAATGTACAAAAGATACAAAAATAACTCCCTGAAGATCAGAGAGGTGTGTAGTCTGAGGGCTCGTCGGGATCCTCATCATCCGATATGTGCACGGTCCCTGGCGAAGGTGGAGGTGGACGTGCCGGAGGTGGCGGTGGAGCTGTGGAGGGTCCTGCCTCATGATCATGGGCCTGCCTAAATCGGATCTGAGCGTAACCGTCCAAGAAGGGCTGGGTGCAGGTGCTCATAAACCCTAAGGTCTCAGAAACCTTCTCTCCCAACTTCTTGAAGGCTTGGCTCAACTGAATGGTCTGCTCGCTGGCGGCCTTTCTCCTCTGCTCTAAGCTCTGCTCCGTCTGCTCTCTAAACTCCCTCATGGTTTGAGAAAGAGGCAGGAGAATCCCCTCTATCGCCTGGACGCGGGATCTCAGAGAGTCAAGTGACTCATCAATCATCTGTAGGGTCATATCGACCCTCTGAGACGCCTGGTCCTGTGACGTCCTCAAATCATGAGCGAGTTGCTGCCTCAACTCCCTCTGCCCCTGAGCAATCTGCTCAATCAGCCTCATCTGCTCCCCTCTAAAAGCCTCCAGGACCCGAGCCTGCTCATCCCTGAAAACCTCCAAGGCCCGGGTCTGCTCCCGAGTCGTATGCTCCATGTAGCCGGCCTGCTCTTGGGCCAAACGCTCCACCGACTGGGACTGCTCCTGAATGGCAGCCTGCTGGCGATCCAACCTCTCATGAATAGCTCTGTCCCTCTCATCCTGTCGCCGCTCCAAGGCTGTAAACATGGACGTAAGGAGCTGAGAGAAGTCAGGCTGCACAGGCTGCTGCGGTGCTGGCTCTAGCGGTGGTGCCGAGGAGGTGGATGCCCCTGGGTCACCTCGGGAGTACGGGTGGTATCTCTCGGAGGGCCCATGGATAGATCTCTGTACCCTGGCGCTCGGTGATGGGACTGGAGTCGGTGCTCTGGACGCCGGTGAAGAGGCGAAGAGGTCGTCCATCGTGATCTCGAAGTCAAAGTCCGAGGGAGTCCTAGGCGGCTCCTGCTGCTGTGGTGGAGGCACAGTCTGTGGCTAAGGAGGCTACTCCGACTGAGGCTGGGGCTCTGGCTGTGGAGGCTGCTCCTCTGGGTGCTCCGGGTGGTCTGGATCTGCACCCAAGGGTGGGAGCGAGAACATCTGCCGGGTCTCATGAATGGTCAGCACCCTGTAGGCCTCTGCCTGGCCTGAAATCGGGGAGATCATCCCCATCTGCACTGCCGCTGCGGCGTCTACATGGATCCCCTCCGGCAAGGGTCCTCTCAACCTCTCGGGGGTAACCCCCAACCTCAAAAGTAATCGGGTGATAACTCCTCCTACCATCACCACCGGCGTCAATCCTCTGCCGACTCTGGTCAAGTTGGCCAAGATCTCGTGGCTAATGTTAAGACGCTGGCCTGCCACCATAGCCCAGAGGCTCCAGATCTCGGCCGCGTTAAGCGACCCTGGATTACCAGCTCGACCGAGGTACGAACTGGAAAGCACTCTGTGCAAATACCGGAGTGCCTGAGACACCAGTACGGTGCTCTTCGCTGTATCGTGATCATACAGCACTCCCGGTAGGGCAATAGCCGCCCAATGGGGGCGCCTAACAGCTCGCCGCGGGATCTCGACCCCCTCCTCTGTAGGGAGCCCCATGGCCTGAGCAAATCTCTGTCTGGTGATACTGAAGTGGTCGCCGTCAAACCAAAACTGAACCACCCCTGGGTCGGTGTCTGCACTCTGAAAACCAGTGTAGCGAAGAGTGGCCAGGACCTGGCGAGTAGACTCTGGAAACGTCTGGAAGGAGGGCTCAAGGAACTCCGTCCACCCAGCACCCTCGGTAAGTAGATCGAACTCTGGGGCCAACCCTAGGGCCTCTAGAAATGGGCGGGACACAAAACGACTGGCCCAAAACTCTACCTGAGCCAACGCTCTATACCTCTGAGCCGACTCATCGTCCATCCAATCCGGAGCTACGAGCTCGGGCTGGCCCTACGGTGCTCTACGTCTAGGAGGCATCCTGCAAAAGGAATAGGTTAAATACCGAAAATCGCAAAACAAATATTTTTAAATTTATTTTCAAGGTGAAGGCCGATTTAGGCCTCACCGGGGCAATAGCGGCCCAAAATAAAATAAAGAATTAATAAAAAATGAAAAGAGCAAACATCCTGTCTAAGGAAGTAGCTAAAATGTCTCGCACGTATCATGGCAAAAGCAAACATGCAATCAGCATGGAAATAATAAGAATGGGCCTTCTAGGTCCCGGGGCGTGCATTATACACAAAAATACTCGATTTTTGAATAAATGATAAAAATTTGGGCGGCACCCCGGCAGGGGTATGCCCAACCTCCTGTATGAAAAGGCAAAAACATAGGCCTCAGGCCTCAACAATAATATACGCGTGTAAATGGGACGCACCCCGGCAAGAGTGTGCCCCCAACAACACAAAATAATGGCCTCAGGCCGCAAAAGCGATATATGCGCACAATGGTGCGCTAAAGAGATGTAGTTCTAAGGCATCAAAACTATAGAAGAATTCTATTTCTATGTGATCATGCAAAATTCAGGTTTAATTGCACTAAAATAATAAAAGAATGGGCAGCATTTCCCCTAAATTCCTAAAGCATTTGGAATTTTCTAAAGTTGAAAGAAGAAGAAATGAATTAATAAATTAAATAAAACTCAAAAGAAAGTAATTATTTACTTACTTGTAGTCGCGAGAAGTGTAGAAACTGAAGAAAATATAAATATCAAAGCGCCTGGTGAGTAGAAAATGCGAAAATATGAAGAAATCGCGAAAAAAGATGAAGAAATGCTTGAAAAACGCCAAAAAACGCAAAGAAAAACGGTTTGGGAGAAGAAATGAAAGGGACAGCAGCGTTTGCACCGTCTGTCACTCGCCCTTATATAGAATTTCGTGACCGACGGGCTGGCCGTCTGTACAAGCGACCGACGGGCTGGCCGTCTGTCGCGCAGTAAATGCGAGTTAATGCGCGTGATGAATGCAATGCTGACGTATGCGTCTGCCAGGTGGATTTCCTTCCGACGGGCAGGCTGTCTCTCTGGATAGGCGGGCAGGCCGTCTCTGTATATAGGCGGGCAGACCGTCTATGTAGAGAGGCGGGCAGGCCGTCGGTGACACTTCCCTATAAAATCTCACAAAATTTTGATCTTTTTGTCTCTTCATTTTCCAACATCTTGAGCCTTTCATCTTTCTCAAAATGTCTTCTCCTCTTGCCCAAAGGATGCACCGTATCTTAGATGACAAACACACTTGGGGAGAAGGCGCCCTTTCTTCTTTGTCTGGGCTGAAATATCTGTGCCGGGTGAAAATCAACCAGAACCTCCTCTTGGCGGCGACCCACTTCTGGAACCCCCGGTTTCACGTCTTCCGCTTCACCTACCAGGAACTGTGCCCTTTTCCTGAAGAGTTAGCTTCCATTCTGGGAGCTCGGTTCCCTCTTAGCGCTCTGCCTTGCGTCCCCCGCTGCGGCCTGTTCCAGTCCCGGGATATAGCCATGGCTCTGGGCATACCTTCTTCTGAGGCCGCCCGGCTGATTCCTCCGGGCTCTTCCTTTTCTCTGGGACCACTGATCGAGGCTCTGGATCAGTTCACCGACATCCCCACCTATCGGGTAAGCATCACATTCCTGTATTGCATGGTGAACTTTCTTACTGTCATTCCAGGGGGTTTGACAGGTGACTCTCGTCTGTTCGGAATCTTGGTCGACTTTTATCTGGGACTATCACCCTTACCACTCGTTCTGGCTGAAACCATTCTGGGCCTGGACGCGGTGAGATCTGGATCCACCACAACCTTTTCCGGCAGCCCCTTATTGCTCCAGGTATGTCATTATTTTAAAGGTAGTGCGTCCCTTATGGATTTTCACACTAGCTTTTCTTAGCGGGAGGTGGGTCCTTTCGGATTTTTACACAACCCTGTGCCTTATTTTTGCCTGAAGTAAACCCTACTTACTCCAGCGGCTTTTTCTCTTTCTTTCTTTTTCTTCTCTTCTTTCTTTTCTCTTTTTTCTTTTTTTTTTCTTCTTCTTTTTTTTTCTTCTTTTTTTCTTCTTTTTTTATTATTGTTATTTTATCAGATCTGGCTGCAAGAAAAACTGAAGATGCTATCTGAACCACCCCCTCGCGTTACTCCACAGTATTCGCCGAGCCACTTCCTGCCGCGTCGATGACTGTATGGGTGTGTCACCGCTGGTGAAGGCATTACCAGGTTTGGCGAGCTGTCAGATGACGACATCAACTTTACGTCTGCTTGGCTCCCACTGTTTCATGTGGTCATTGATGGGCCATCGGGCTGTGTTCCTCTCTGTGGCCTCCGCCAGGCCACCTTCTGTATCACCTCTCGATGTACACGACAGCTCGGGACGACCCAGGATGTAGTGAGGGTTCCCCTGTCCTTCCAAGGAGGAGCTCTCTTGGCTGCGTTTGCTTCTCGATATCATGAGCTGTGGGGCAGACTACCCGTGAAGACCGTTATCCCGAGGTTCGGCAATCAATCTGTGTCTTCGACTAGTGAGTACAAGAAGTGGATCCTTAGTCCAGCGTCTGATAACAGGACTCGGGGGCTCAAACATCTGGTCGGTGAGAGCAGCAGCAGGACTTAGCTTAGTCTATATATGTATTTCTTTTGGTGCTACATTTCTTTTTAATGCAGAACTAGGAAATGATAAAAATGGAAAGAATAATATTTATTCTATTTCACGAATTTGTGTACATTTTCACATAATTTCAGCATACATGATCAGTTTTGGCATTTACTCAGCTGCTTACGCGCTGTTAATACAAGGAATCAAGTTTTAACAGCATCAACTCCTGTTACCAATCGGCCCTCTCGGGTTTTCACGATCGGACATTTTCTCTCATGCCTCTAATTTTTGCACAGGATGCCTTTTTTCGGTTTTTACCCTGTCGAGGCGCCCAATTTTAGCACAGCCGCCTTTCTTCGATTTTTGACTTGCAGGGCATTTTATTCTCTTCTTTTTATTTTTGGGTCTTTAGCCGTGGAACCTTTTGAGTCTGTCGACATTGATCGGCTCTTTGAATTCGTTGCCATCGCTATCTGATAAAAATGCCGCTCCTTTCGACAACAGCCTTTTAAGAATGAAAGGTCCTTCCCAGGTGGGTTTGAATTTACCCCTGATATCTGGTGCCCCTGGTCTCATTTGCTTAAAGACTAAATCTCCTTCCTTCAAAGGGTGCTTCCTAACCTTCTTCCCAAATGACCTGGCAAGCCTCTTCTGATAGATTTGGTTATGGTAATAGGCCCTCAGCCTGCTCTCATCCAACATATTTAGGTGTTGCAACCGCTGCCGTGCCCACTCAGCTTCTGGAATTTGGGCCTCCATAACCACCCTTAATGATCTGAGCTCTATCTCAACTGGTAATACTGCTTCTGCCCCATATACCAGAGAGTACGGTGTAGCCCCTGTAAACATTTTAACGGCTGTCCTATAACCCCAAAGGGCAAATAGCAACTTCTCCGCCCAATCCTTATAGTTCTGCACCATTTTGGCTAGGATTCTCTTGACGTTCTTATTGGCGGCTTCCACTGCCCCATTGGCTTGAGGGCGATACGGGGAAGACCTATGATGCTCAATTCCGTACTTCCGAAGTAACCCCTTCATTTTTGCCATAAATTGGACCCCATTGTCAGACACCACATGATGAGGGAGACCATATCTGCATATCAGGTTCTTCTCAATGAACTTGGCCATATCTCGAGCATCCACCTTCTTAAAAGATTCAGCCTCTACCCATTTGGTAAAATAGTCGATGGCAACTATGAGAAACCTATGTCCATTGGAGGCCGTGGGACGTATTTCTCCTATGATGTCTATCCCCCACGCTGTAAACGGCCAAGGCGACGTCAAACTTTGCAGCTCTGACACCGGCAGGTGCCTTAAATCAGCATACTGCTGACACAAATGGCATTGTTTTACATGCTTTGAACAGTCCGCATCCATGGTGAGCCAGTAAAACCCCTGTCTCATAATTTTCTTTGCTAGCATCAAGCCATTCATGTGGGCCCCGCACACTCCGGCATGGGTCTCCTCCATTACCCTCTTGGCCTCCTTTTCGTCTAAGCACCTTAATTGGACACCGTCGGCCTGTCGCTTGTACAACATCCCATCTATCCAGATGAACTGAGTGGACAATCTGCGCACTAGCTTCTGATCTTTTTCTGTGGATTCTTCCGGGAATGTCCCATTTTCCAAGTAATTTCTGATGTCATAGTACCAAGGTTTTCCGTCAGTGTTCTCAACATCCATCACCTGCTCATATTCAAAGCAGGGCCTCTGTGAACTCAAAATCAACACCGGCTTCATTCTCACCCCTTCTGGGTTATCCCACATGGAAACCAATGTTGCAAGTGCATCGGCTAATTGATTTTCGTCCCTCGGGATAAAATGGAAAGTACAAGTTTCGAATTGGCCGCTTAGCATACGGAGGTGTCTCACATACGGAACCAGTCTTTCCTCTTTAACGGACCATTCCCCACGAACTTGATGGATCACCAAGGACGAGTCCCCAAAAACTTCTGTAGACTTTGCCCCCAAGGCCAGGAGAGCCTCTAATCCGTAGATGCATGCCTCGTACTCAGACTCATTATTAGTAACTTTATACCTCAGTTTCTTAGCCAGTGATAAATTTTCCCTTTCCGGAGTTACCAAAATGATGCCGACACCTGCCCCTCTGCTATTAACGGCCCCATCAAAATACATCTGCCACCCCTGGACTGTAATGGCCATGATGTCCTCATCTGGGAAGTTGTACTCAACCTGTTCTCCTTCTATAGGGTGATCAGCTAGGAATTCAGCTACAGCTCTCCCTTTGATAGTTTTCCTAGTGATATACTCTACATCGAATTCTTGAAGCAGTATCAACCACCTACCCATCTTTTCGAGCAAAGAAGGCGCTTGTTGAAGGTATCTCAAAGGATTCTATTTAGCAACTGCCTGCACTTTGAACGAATGAAAGTAGTGCCTCAGCTTTTTGGAGGCCCAGATTACCGCCAAGCAGATCTTCTCTACCTCAGCATATTTTATCTCATATGCTAGGAATTTCTTGCTGAGGTAATATATTGCAAATTCCACCCCGAAATCATCTTCTTGAGCCATCATGGCGCCCACTGAACTGTTCTCTATGGCCAGATATAAGATTAGCGGCTTGGCATGACATGGTGGTCTTAAAACTGGCGGATTCAGGAGATAATCTTTGATGGCATCAAAAGCTAACTGACAGTGGCTGTTCCACACTACCGGCTGATTTTTCCAGAGGAGCTTGAAAATGGGCTCGCATACCGACGTTAACTTGGCGATGAATCTGCTTACATACTGCAGCTTGCCCAAGAAACCTCTTACATCCTTCTCTTTTTATGGCTCTGGCATCTCTCTGATAGCCTTCACTTTGTCCGGGTCAATTTCTATTCCCCTCTGACTAACGACATGTCCCAATAGCTTTCCTGAAGTCACTCCGAAAATGCACTTCTTGGGGTTAAGTCGTAGATTATACTTGTCGATCCGGGTGAAGAACTTTTTCAGAGCTTCAAAGTGTCCCTCTCGGGTGGCTGATTTGACCATCATGTCATCAACATATACTTCTACTTCTTTATGGATCAGGTCACTTAAGATCTTGGTCGTCATCCTCTGGTAAGTGGCCCCTGCATGTTTTAGGCCGAAAGGCATGACTCTGTAGGCATAGGTCCCCCACTCTGTGATGAAAGCGGTTTTGACCCGATCAGCTATTTTGTTCAGGATTTGGTTGTATCCCACATATCCATCTCCAAAGCTATACATCGCACAGCTGGCAGCACTGTCTATCAATACATCGATATGGGGTAGTGGAAAATCATCTTTAGGGCAAGCCTTGTTCAGATCTCGATAATCCACGCACACCCTGACTTTTCCGTTCTTCTTCGCTACAGGGACCACATTTGCCAGCCATGTAGGATACTGCACTTCCACGAGGAACTTGGCTTCAATCTGCTGTCGAATTTCCTCCTTAACCTTGTCAGCCCATTCTGGTCTGAGCCTTCTCAACTTTAGTTTTACAGGCTTGCAATCTGGATAAGTTGGGATAGCATGTTCTGCCACATCTCGGTCAATTCCCGGCATGTCCTCATAGGTCCAGGCAAAGACCTTTTCATGTTTTCTTATTATTCCCTCAAAATGTTTTCTCTCCTCAGGAGTTATGTTTGATGCTATTAAAATTTCTCTCGGATTTTTCGAGGTTCCAAGATTAAAAGGCGTGGTGTCAGTGGAATCAATGTAAAAAATTGATGGAATATGATCATGTTCATGCATGTTGAAACCATTAAAAACATCGCACAAGTAAGAGAAATTGTTTGCCTTATTAATAATATTATAATTGTCATTTACATCATAAAAGAGTTCTGGAATAAAAAGACAGTCTAAACTAGAGTCTTCTTCTGCCACTCCCGAGGTTGATGCCGTTGCAGCTTGTTCACTAGCTTCCTGATTCAGCAGAGGCCCCTCAGGCATGTCGGAGGAAATCCTCAAATCTCCCATCTTTAACTCTAATTCTGCTATCTTCTGCTTCCCTTTTAGCTTGGCAGCTATTATCTTCTCAGTGATAACCTCTTCAAGCTCGCATCTGTCCCAAGTGAAACCCTGAGTCATGACCTCCTCATCCCAGAAGTCTTCAGCAGTCTTGACGAACCCGACATGCCAGTCATACACATCATTAAAGATCTCGAAGCCAGGGACAATCCTCCCATCTACCCATTGTGGCTCATCCTCACCAGTATATGCACAAACTGAGGATGCTAGCACAAAGCTCTCTGAAATATGGGGGATCTTGTCCTTCATCCTCTTCTTGCCGAAGCCACCTCTATACCCCAAGCCTTTCCGGTTCTTCTGCCCTCGAGTGGTGATTGCAGTCTGCAGTCCTTGGGAGTTTCTGCCTAAACTAGCCCCAGGAAGATAATGCATCTTCTTCATCATATTAACCACAGTTGGGCCATCCACTGACCCGCACTCTTCTCTTATCATGGACACGTGGAAGCCGCTAAATGGCTGATTGGCTATTTCCAGCGCTGAGACCTGGTTTTCCCTGGCCGCTTTGATAGTCACCACCTCCCCTTCGTGTGGGAATTTTATCATCTGATGCAGTGTGGATGGCACTCCCCCTAATTTATGAAACCAGGGTCTCCCGAGCAAAGCTGAGAAGTTAGCAGGTATGGGCAGAACTACAAATTCAACCTCCACTTCAATAGGTCCTGTCTTGACCAAAGTCTTAAAGGTTCCTGAGGCTTGCCTCCTCGAGTTATCGTAGGCTGTGATAGTCAGATCAGATCCACTAAGCATATCTTCATTTAAACCAAAAGCTTGCAAAGCTATCAAAGGGCACACATTGATAGAAGACCCGTCGTCCACCATAACGCAAGCGGTGTGCTTACCGTTAATTTGGGCCTTAATGTACAGGGGTCGGTTGTGGTTGCGGCCTTCAACAGGTAGGTCGGCATCAGAAAAGACCAATCTCTCCTCGGATCCTCCCTTAATTAAACCCAACAGCTCTGATGGGGAGATAGTGGTGGCGACCATGGCCTCAACCAAAGCTTCTACTACCTTCTGCCTATGAGAGGGGGATTGCCTCAACAGATCCCATATGGATATTTGAGCTGCAGTTTTCTTCAACTGTCTGACAATCTGATTCTCCTCTGGCTCTTTCTCCGCTGATGGCTGCACTAGCTCAGGTAGCCTCGTAATTTCGGGAATCACCCTTCCACTCCTCGTTACGGCCCCTATCTCTCCTCCGTCTCCATCGGAGCCCCCCAAATCAAGGTTCATTCCTTCTCCATCCTCGGTTTCTCCACCACTTTCACTGCTAGACCAGCAATCCAGGGTCGCCACAACCTCCTTCTCCTTTCTATCTTTGGGATAACTAGCAGCAAACTTCTCTCTTCCATACAGATCTTGCAGTACGTACCACTTTGGCAAGCTAGATCCTATCATGAACACGGGTGGTGGTACGGTATTATAGCCGAGCTTCTTCTCAGTTTCCCTCTTCTCAGGGTCAGAGATTTGCTTGCTATCAATCAAGTCTTGGATAGAGTGCCGGAGCGCTTTGCATTTATCCGTGATATGGCCTGAGTGCTGGTGAAACGTACAGAATTCATTATCTTTATGTCCAGGCTTCCCTTGTGTCAAAGCTAGTCTAGGAGCTAAGGGCTGCAATTTTCCCTCCTTCATTAACCTCCTCAAGACCCAGGATAATGGTCTCCCCAAGTTTGAAAATCTCCTCTGGGTGGTTGCCTCAGTAGCAGACACTTCACCCGTTCTTCTAGTGCTGTTACTGGGACCCGCCGACCTGCTAGTTCCTTGACCGGGGTTAGCCCTCTTGCCGAAATTGTCATTATTAGCTTTCCGAACCAAGAATTCTCCCTCTGCTTCGATGGCTATATCTTTGAGAGATTCCCAGTCCTTTAACCCCTTCATCCTCAATCCCTCCTTCAAGTAAGGGCTTGCGTTCTTGATGAATAAGCGAATCTGATCCTGGGTGTCCGGCTTTCGGTGCATCTCCATTACTCAGTTCCGCCATCGGGTGAGATAATCGTGGAAAGATTCCCCGATCTTCTGCTGAAGTAGCTCAAGATCTTTTAGAGTCACCTCCATTCTGGTATTACAGTCATACTACTTCAAAAACTCTTCAGTAAGCAGATCCCAATCTTCTTTAGTGCGGCAGTCAAGGCCATGGTACCAGTCAATGGCATGAGAGGTCAAACTCAGACAAAAGTATTCTACTTTCTGCTTCTTGGACAACGTGGTCCCCTTCATGACCAGAGAATATTGCTTCACATGCACGGTCGGGTCAGAAGTACCGTCAAACTTCGGCACATCCGGCATTTTGAAGTTATAAGGGATCGGGTCCTCTCCATCCAACTCCCTATCCTCCGAATTCATCCCATGAGCTCTGCCTATCAAACGAGCCATAGCTTCGAACCTTTCTTCCATTTTCTTTAAAATAAAGTCGTTAGCTTGAGGCGCCTTCCCCTTCTCAGATGCGAGGCTCATCCTATCATCTTCAATATCATCATCTATCCTCAGCACAGGCCTTTTTCTCTGCTCTCCAGAGGCTACTGATCTTAACTCTACTGGTGGCGGCCTAACGGGCTCTTCTCGCCTCTCAACCCTTTCTTCCTCAGGCTCATTCTATCTCACTGGAGGAGGAGGAGGATTCTACGGAGCATTCTACTGAGCATTCTGCTGAGCATTCTGCTGTGCTAAGGCGGTCAACATATTCATCATTCTGCCCTCGAATTCCTCAAAACGGCGGCCCACTTCTTCCGCGATCATGGCCCTGGTGGCGTCATCCCCCCTAGGCGAGTTTGCCATCTGAGATGCTGTATCACTGATTTCTGATAAGACTTCTGGTAGACCCTCTCTATCTGACAGCTCGGGAGTAGGAACTCGGATCAGTCGTCCGGTTGGTGATCTAGTCCACCTGGGCAGATCTATGATGGCTGCAGGGACAAAAAATTAGGCATGATGCATGAAATGCAGGTATAATGCATGATCGTGATATGCAACACTTACAGAGCACAAGCAAACAAGTAGGTCCTTCCACCCTTATTTCTCCCACACACGTGGTCGTGCAGTCTCTTTCCTAGGTGGGATTAGCCCAAGGGTCAGCAAGGGACCCAATGGATGCGCATGGTGCACGGCGAAAAACCGGCAGCATGACACTCCTATGCTAATGTACAAGCGGATGAATAATGATCGTCACGTATTAGGACGTTCCATAAATTTCGACATGGCCCTTACCGGGGCATGATAGCCTTTGGCTAGGTTACCAAGTGAGACATTTGGACTCACCCAATACATGAGGATCCATACAGCAAGCATGGAATTAGGGTTCATTTCACCTGTGGAAAGTAACTACAGCCATTACATGAGCTTTGGTCAAGGGAGATGTTTTTTTAAGGCTACCCAAGCATGATCCCTGCCGACGGGTCTAGCTCATCACGAGCATAGCGACCGATCGGGTCATCATTTTGATATACCATTTAAGGTACGTGGCTTGGGCTGGTGATTATCCTTGACACTTCCCCAAATTGAGTGAAAATGAGGAGGTGCTTCAGGAACGTACCGGGGCTAAAAGAGGGACCAAACTAGCGTATTCTAAGGCTCTAATGATATGCGAATGCAAATTTGAGAGAAAGCGAATTTATGAATTAAATTTTAATCATAAATGTTAAAAGAGGTATTTTCGAATCAAAATCTCGGACCATAAACGTCCCCAGTGGAGTCGCCACTGTGACACGCGCTGGATCCCGATGCGCCGCCCGTTCGATTGCCCGCACGTAGGCGACCGGGGCATTTGCGGGTCCGTTGACATCTTGCGATAAATCGCAAGTGCGTCTATGTTGGGCAACAGAGAGGTATCATGGAGTCGCCACCCAATAGAACATTGGGAAAGTTACTCTCGCCTCGGAGAGCCTAAGACTGCGCTTGGTATCCATTTTGGGCCAGCCAGAGGGGTCATGGAAGGTGAACTTCTCACCCTAAAGAGCCTAGGAGTAGCGCTAAAGCCTCGTGACCCAAGAAGTATTTTGGAGGATAACCTCTAACCTCTCGAGCCCAAAGACCAGAGATGGGTTCGGGATTTCTCATCTATTTCTACCTCAATTATTTTATGATCAAATTTTAATGTCATTAATTCGCTCTCTCTCCACACTATGCAGTTGATTAAAAGGCGCATTTATTCACATTTTGAAAGCGATAAATGATCAGGTAGATAATGAAAGCAATAGATTACAATAATACAAGGAGCGGAATACAACTCCCTTTTGTAAATGTGCGAAACATACATAAATCGGGGCATTGTTTATTTTGAGGACTTTGGTCCTCGCATACATCATTATCAAAATAGGATATTTTCATGTGTGATGATCTTTATTGGATAAAAATAGGGCATTGGACCCTTGCTTTTGTGTAAACCTCATTTTATTGAATATAAAACATTGAGTCATTTTTATACATCAACGAGATATGAAAGGAGTACATCTATATACATAAGATAATCAATAAATAACGAATTGAACAAAATATTTAAGAGGATTAGGAAACTAAACCGGATGAAGTCCTCCAAATATGGTAGACAGCCGCTCAAGCTCGGGATTATCCAAAAGAATCAATATGTACTCATAGAAAGTTAAGAGATGTTAATATACATAAAATTAACATGTAAGAAGTCAAAAAAAAACTTGAAAGAGATGAAAAAACAATTAAAAAGATGGAGACAGAACCCACCGACGGCCTTCCTTAGCTGACCGACGGGCGTCGGTTAAGGTAACCGAGATGTTCGTTTGTCACCCAAGGAGGGGCGTCTGTAGGTGGGTGACCGACGGGCGTCGGTGATAAAGATGACCCGTCGGTCACCACTGTCTCCGAAAAAAACAGAATGGAGAGAAAAAGAACCTTTTCAAAATCAAAAAATGGGTTTGGTCCCAAAAGGAGATAATAGAGTCAAAATAAAAGAAAATAATGACAGATATTCAAAAATTCCACAATATAAGAAATAAATATGGGGTAATATGGAGAAGAAATCCGGAATATTTACCCTCAGATAATCGCTTTGGGTGAGATTCTTGTGTTGATTAGAGCCCCGCACGTTCCACGAGAAGCAAAAGATGAAGGATCGAAGAGAGAAAATGAGCTATTTCTTCTTCAACCCTCAAAACCTCGATTTTGGAGTCAAAATCTAAAGAAAACTAAATAGTTTTTAGTTCCTTTTGATTGGTTTGATCCTTGATTAAATAGATGTCTTTAGTAAATGTGTTTTGTTGGAGGAGAGAGAAAATGTGCTTGAAATTGGGCAGAGTTTCCTCCTTTTAAAAATTTTCCAACCCTTTTCAAGTGAAAATCCGGAGCTTTTATAGCCAGACACGACCGACGGGCGTCAGTGTATAGAGGCGGGCGTCGGAAGAATCCTTCTGACACAAGGATTCGTCCGACGGCCCTGCCACATCCACCGACGGGCGTCGGACCGGTTGCGTGTTCCGGGAAACCAGGCGGCGTTCTGACAGGGGCGGTGACTTTTCGACGGCCATCGAAAAATACCTAAAGCCGTCGGTGACTCGAAGCGACGGGCCGACTTCACAGACGGGCTGGCCGTCTGTGGAGGACAAAAAGCCTTTTGACTCGAAAAAACCTCTGTCTTTCCCCTCTCTGCCCGGGAACGATAAAAAACTTCATTTCTCATGGAACGTGGGACTAAAACCTCCAAATCCAGCCCCTTATACAGGCTCGGATACTAATTTCATCATAGGGTAACCTCTGATCCGGACCGCTCCGGGACACGGTGCTTACAACGACAATGCATTTTGATGACTTTTTCATCAGCTGCCAGCATTTTCATGAATTCAAAATCTACCAAATTTCCGAAGAAAAGAGAGAATCCTTTTCCCATTTACCGACCGATAGAATTTTTGCAATAAAAAGTCAGAAAGAATACCAGATCAAGGGGGGAGGAGATCGGATCGAAAAAACAATCTTTCTTTCTTTTACTTCAATTTAGTTTAGTTTGTGTTTTGGTTTATATCAATTTTATATTTTAGCGGTGGAGAATAAAATTAAGGAGCAAGAAGCTGCTATCAGTATCTCTGTACACGATTATTAAGGGAGCTTCTGTAACTCTATGATTTTGTTTCTTCTCTTCGATTGTATTTTTATTTTCAAAATGAATCGTGAGTAATTTCTTTACTTTTGCTAGAGGATACTTGAATCCTTGATTTTTACTGAAATGATTTAATTGAGCTTTAAATTTAATATCAGTTGATTATTTCTTGGTTTTAAGCATATTCTTATCTTTGATCGTGTTAAAATTAATTGTTGGTTTATGGATCTAATAACTAAAAATTGATTTATGCACTGTCATAAGATCAGCATGTTCTTGGATTATTATCTGTGCATGATTATTTTCTTAGTTTTGAGATAATTATGTGCTGATTTTATTAGTTAATACTAAGAGAGGAAGAACTGAGAATAGATTGGAATTGAATGTTCTTGAATAGAGATTCGATGAATGTTTAGGAGTTTAACTGGATTTATATGCTAAGTGTTAAATTGTTCTGAATAAGGGAAATTAATACTTAAGAAAGATATTCTTGAAAAAGGTATCAGGGTTAATTTTATCCAGTTTTTCCATAATCACTGGTATTTCTTCATAATTTAAGTCATTGCAGTAAAAAATTAAGGTGGATAGTCCTCTAGTGAAAGTTGTTTTAAATATTGATTTTCTCAAATACTGTTTATCAATTTCCATTCACGATTTTGTTAGATTATTTAGTTTTGTTCATTAATTATTTAGTTATCTGTTTTCCATTTAATCATAATTTCATCAATATAAACTCTGGGATTTCTTTTCTCTCTTTCACACTCAATTTTCATTCTAAAATTCAAAATCAATTTATGCAGACATAAGTTTCCCTTGGGTTCGATATTTAGGGTCTTAATCTATACTTCCCTATATTACTAGCCAATCTAGTACACTTGCTAGACACCGGTCAAGTTTTTGGCGCCGTTGCCGGGGACGAAATTGGTGTTTGTTTATTGATTTTTGATTTTTACAGTGGATTTTGTGTGTTATTCTTTTTCTTTTATTCTTTATTTATTTCCTAATTTTATTTTATTTTTTTTTTATTTTGCAGGTGTGATTAGTTTATGGTGAGAAACGATCCAATATTACCTATAGACCCTGAAATTGAGAGGACGTTTCATAGGATTAGGAGGTTATGAGCAACCATGAATAACGAAGAAATAGATCCACCCCTTAATATTGATGGTCTACCTCATGAAAATCCACCTGTAATTGATCCACCACCTCCTAGGATAAAAGAGCAAAATATGGCATATCAAACTCAAGGAAATAGGTTTAGACCTAGAACCATTAGAGATTATGCTATTCCTAGGTGGAATGAAGAACATAGAACTATTAGGATACCTCATCACCAGCCATTTGAGATAAAACCTGCTACCATTACAATGGTACAAAGAAACCAGTTTTTGGGCTCAGATATAGAGGATCCTGCTCAACACCTAGATATGTTCTTGGAAGTTAGTGATACTGTGCAAATCCCAAATGTATCAACTGATGCTATTAGGCTCAAACTTTTTCCTTTCACACTCATAGGAAAGGCTAGAGACTGGTTACAAATGCTTCCCAATCAATCCATTCACTCTTGGCAACAAATGCAAGAAAAATTTTTGAGCAAATTTTTTCCACCTACCAAGACAGCCCTCATTAGGAAACAAATTAATGACTTTCAGCAATTTTATGAGGAGCCATTCCATGAAGCTTGGGAAAGATTTAGGAGACTTTTGAAAAGCTGTCCGCATCATGAATTTCCTGTTTATCAACTAATGCATATTTTCTATGCAGGTGCTAACCCAGTGATGAGATCTTTATTAGATGCAGCATCAAATGGTAGTTTTATGAACCAAGTTCCTGAAGAAGCATTCCTACTTCTAGATGAGATGGCTACCAATGACGCTTAATGGGCAACTTCTAGAACCGCACAAAAGAAACAGGGAGTATATAGTGTAGATGAAATAACTATGCTTAAGGCTCAAATGGAATTAATGAGAAAAGAACATTTAAAAGAAATCAATGAGCTTAAAGCTAAAAATGTATCTATGTTATCTAATGAGTGCGATTCTTATGCAGGAACACAAGGAGTACCTGGACTTAAAAATGGTGACGGATCAATAGAGGAAGTAAATGCTTTGAACCCTTATAGTAATACCTATAATTCGGGATGGAGGAATCATCCTAATTTTGCATGGAAAGAACGAAATCAAGCATCCACCTCTAATTTTCAACCTAGGGTTCCATTCAACCAAAACCAATCTTCCCAAAATAATAACCATTCTAATTACCAAAATCAAGCCCAACCACACTACCAATCTACATATCCCTCACAACCCTATCAACCACTTGGATTTCAAAAACCTCAACCCCCACCTCCACAAGAAAAGAAATCAAACATAGAGGAAATGATTGCAAATTTTATGGCTTCCCAAAATTCAATTTTAGCTAGTCAAGATGCTAGGTGGAAATCCCAAGATATTTGGATGAGGAACCAAGAGGCATCCATTAGGAATCTAGAAAATCAAATGGGGCAACTTGCTAACTCGCTCACCAATAGAGCTCAAGGAACCTTTCCATCTAATGTAGACCGCAATCCGAAGGAGGAAGCTAAGGCAATTACTTTAAGAAGCGGAAAAGAGCTAGAACAAGCCGAAATTGGTAAGAATTCTGCTCAAAAGGAGGAACCAACACTGGAGGTAAGTATTTCTAATTCTGAAAATATTGAGAAAATATCTCCTACTGTTGAGAAGGGTAAAGGTAAGGAAAAACTTGTTTCTACTGTTATTGATGAATCTCAATTACCTTTTCCCACTCTAGCTAGGAAAGAAAAGCAAAATGAGCAATTAGCTCGATTTTTGGACATGTTTAAAAAGTTGCATGTAAATCTACCATTTGCTGAAGCTTTATTACACATGCCTAAATATGCTAAATTCATGAAGGAGCTCTGTACTAATAAGAAAAAGCTAGAGGGTGTAGGAACAGTCCAACTATCTGAAAATTGTAGTGCTATTTTATTGAATAAAATTCCAGCAAAATTAGAAGATCCTGGTAGTTTTACATTACCTTGTGAATTAGGAGGAAACTTTGTTGGACATGCTTTATGTGATTTGGGTTCTAGTATTAATTTGATGCCTTATTTAATTTGCAGGAAATTGAACTTAGGAGATATTAAGGAAACTCGAATGACACTACAGTTGGCAGATAGATCGATGAAAAGGCCAAAGGGTATTATTGAGGATTTATTGGTAAAAGTAGGAAATTTTATATTTCCTGTGGATTTTGTGGTTATGGATATGGAAGAGGATAGAAAGGTACCCTTGATAGTTGGTAGACCTTTTTTGAATACGGCAAGAGCTTTAATTGACGTTCATGGGCAAACAGTCACTTTGAGATTTAATGATGAGGAAATGGTATTCAATATGAATAAGCTGATGAAATATCCCTCATATGATTTTGAAGAGTCGATTTATTTTATTGATAGTGTTCAAGAGTGTGTCGAAGCAAAGCAAGAGGGAATTATTTTAGATAATGACCTTCAAGAAAGTTTAATGTATCCAAAGAAAAAGGAAGAATTGGAAGTCAAAGAAGAGCAGTTACTACAAGATTTGGAAAGAGAGCATAGTGAAGCAGATATGGAGGATGAACTGTCCCCTCCTAAGGGAGAAAATTCTGAACTCAAAACTCTTCCATCTCATTTAAAGTATGTATTTTTAGAGGATAATGCAAAACCAGTGATAATTTCATCTTTATTGACAGGTTTGGAAGAAGAGATGCTCATTGAAGTTCTTAAAAAGCATAAAGAAGCAATTCGTTAGGCAACATCAGATTTAAAAGGAATTAGCCCCAGTTATTGTACACATCGGATACCTATGGAAAATGACTTCAAGCCGGTGGTACAACCACAAAGGCGACTAAATCCAGCAATGCAAGAAGTGGTGAAAAAGGAAGTACTTAAACTCCTCGATGCAGGTATTATCTATCCCATTTCTGATAGTAGCTGGATAAGTCCCGTTCAATGTGTGCTTAAAAAGGGGGGGTATGACTGTGGTAACCAATGAAAAAAATGAATTGATTCCTACACGCACAGTGACAGGATGGAGAGTATGCATAGATTATAGGAGATTAAATAATGCCACGAGAAAATATCACTTTCCATTACCTTTTATTGACCAAATGTTAGAAAGATTGGCAGGAAATAAATTTTATTGTTTCTTAGATGGATATTCGGGATATATGCAAATACCTATAGCCCCGGAAGACCAAGAAAAGACCACATTCACTTGTCCTTACGGAACATTTGCATATAGAAGGATGCCTTTTGGTCTTTGTAACGCACCTGCCACATTTCAGAGATGCATGATGGCCATATTCCATGATTTTCTTGAAAAATTCATGGAAGTTTTCATGGATGACTTTACACTATATGGTCGTGATTTTGAATCATGTTTGCATAATCTAGCATTAGTCTTAACAAGGTGTGAAGAGATGAATCTTGTTCTCAATTGGGAAAAATGTCACTTCATGGTTAGAGAAGGAATTATTTTAGGGCATAAAATCTCCGAAAAAGGAATTGAAGTCGATAGGGCAAAAGTTAATGTTATAGATAAATTACCTCCTCCGACTAGTGTAAAAGGTATTAGAAGTTTCCTTGGTCATGCCGGGTTTTACCGTCGGCTTATTAAGGACTTTTCGAAAATAGCTAAACCACTGTCTAATTTATTGCTTAAAGATGCTGCATTTAACTTTAATGATGAGTGCTTGCAGGCTTTTAATCTATTAAAGCAGAAGTTAGTCACTGCACCGGTCATAGCATCGCCAAATTGGAGCTTACCATTCGAAATAATGTGTGATGCTAGTGACTATGCAGTAGGAGCAGTGTTAGGGCAGCGGAGGGAGAAAGTTTTTTATACCATCTACTATGCAAGTCATACACTTACCGGAACTCAAGTGAATTATACAACCACAGAGAAAGAACTTTTGGCCATTGTATTTTCTTTTGAAAAATTCAGGTCTTATCTCCTTGGGTCCAAAGTTACTGTGTGGTCTGATCATGCTGCATTAAGGCATCTTTTTGCTAAAAAGGAATCCAAACCGAGGCTCATTCGATGGGTTTTGCTGTTACAAGAATTTGATGTGGAGATTAAAGATAAGAAAGGAGCTGAGAATTTTGTAGCTGACCATTTATCTAGATTGGATAATGCTCACATTGAACAGGGAGAAATTTTTGATTTATTTCCTGATGAATATATTTGTGCTATTCATACTTCTGAGAATTTGGTTCCTTGGTACGCTAATTTAGCTAATTTTCTTGCAGGAGGTTATCTTCCTAAAAATTTCACTTGGCAACAAAAGAAAAAGCTTCAAGCAGATGCCAAGCATTATCTTTGGGATGATCCATATCTCCTCAAGATTTGTCCGGATCAAGTGCTTAGAAGATGTGTTCCAGAAAATGAACAAGAAGATATAATGAGACAGTGCCATGGCGGAGAAGTTGGAGGCCATTATGGACCTAATCGTACGGTACAGAAAATTCTTCAATCAGGTTTCTTTTGGCCTACTCTATTTCAGGATGTCAAGTCTTTTATTGAAATTTGTGATAAATGTCAACGTGTTGGTAATATCTCAAAAAGGGACGAAATGCCTATGAATAATGTGCTAGAATAGAAATTTTTGATGTATGGGGCATAGATTTTATAGGATCATTTCCAAATTCATTTGGTTTTGAATATATTTTAGTAGCTGTGGACTATGTTAGTAAATGGGTAGAAGCAATAGCTACTAGAACTTGTGATGCCAGAATTGTGCTTAAATTTATCAGAAAAAATATTTTCACTAGATTTGGAGCACCAAGAGCCATAATCAGTGATGGAGGCAAACATTTTGTCAACTATCAATTTCGAACCTTGCTTAGGAAATTCGGTGTTAAACACAAAGTAACTACGCCATATCACCCTCAAGCAAATGGGCAAGTAGAAGTGTCTAATAGGGAGCTGAAATCAATCCTAGAAAAAACAGTTAATAACTCTAGGAAGGATTGGTCTCAGAGGCTAGATGAGGCTCTTTGGGCCTATAGAACTGCATTTAAAACCCCTATTGGCATGTCCCCTTATCGGATACTTTTCGGAAAAGCATGTCACCTTCCAGTTGAATTAGAACATAAAGCATATTGGGCTACAAAATTTCTTAACTTTGATTTGAGAAGTGCAGGAGAAAAGAGAAAATTGCAGCTCAGTGAACTTGATGAAATTCGACAGTGGTCATATAACAGTGCAACCTTATATAAAGAGAAGACAAAGCGTTAGCATGACAAGCGATTGAAGATGAAGGACTTTGTTCCAGGTATGTTAGTATTGTTATACAACAGTTGTCTCAGATTGTTCCCAGGAAAACTCAAATCCAAATGGCTCGGGCCGTATCAAGTTGTGTCAAGCAATGAGTTTGGAGTGGTGACAATCAAAAATCTGAAGGATGGACGTGAGTATAAGGTGAATGGTCATCGGCTCAAACTGTATAAAATTGGACAACAGCAGGTTGTTGAGGCATCCATTGTGCTTCAAGATGATTAATACAGTTTGTAGAAGTCTAGCTGAGGACTCTTAAACTCAGAACTACATTCTCTACTCTATTTGTTTTAATTTTAAATTTTAGTCATTTTTATTTCTTGTGTGTTTTTAGTTAGTTTAAATTTTTGTCAATAGATTCATGAACTACAAAGATACAAAGTTGAAGCAAATTGGATTGCAGAGTCTGGACATATTCATGATAAAAGTTTTTAAAGTAGGGCATTAGTTTGAGTTTTTTTTTATATATATATATAAAAATACATTAATAGATGGATGTGTGATTCAATTAAATTAAGGAGTTAAAAATAAAAAATAAAAAAATAAAAAATAGAAGCATTGTAGGCTAATTTAGCAATTTATTTTGTTTTTGTTGAATTTTTAGCATGAATAATTTTAGTCCCAGATTTTTCTGAAGTCACAGAGGTCAATTTCCTGGCCGTGTGAGAAACCCACTCAGCCGCGTGAGCAATTGCCCCGCCGCGTGAAAAAATGCCCAGTCGCGTAGAAACTGCCCTGGCCGGCCATGCGCAGCCATGCATAGAAACGAACCAGCCGCGCAAGGAACTGCGCGGCCGAGTGGGAAATTGCCCACCTGCGCATGGCAATTGCACAGCCGTGCAATTTCCATGCGCAGCCGCGCATGTCTTATGAGCAGCCGCGCAAGGCAGGGCATTGCCTATACACGGCCGCGCAACTTCCCCCTTCCAGACTCACGCGGCCGGGTATAAGTGCTGCTGCCCTCTATTTATGTGTTCCTCTTTTATTTCAAAAGCTCAGCCTTCTGTTTTACTCTCTCTTACATAACCCGCGGCAGTGCTTCTCTCTCACACACCATCACTACATAAACCTCCATTTCTCAAATTTCTTGCATCATTCCACTGCATTTCATTTTAAGCAAGTGTTTTTCTTTAACTATTGCTCCTTAATTTGATTAATTATTTTCATTTTTTTTACTTCATTCTTTGTTATTAATGTACATGATTTGGGTTAATTTCAACATGCCATTTAAATCTCATTTTAAATTCTTTTGGCAAATTTGTTTCTTGTGTGCTTAATATGTATGCTCTTGTTGCTTGGTTTCAATTTTGGTGACTACGACACCTTAATTTGGCTTCTAAATTCACTGTCAAACTTGTGCACATCACCTACTCGATGAAATGCCCCAATCAATTTTCTCATCAATTTTGTTTACGGTTTCTCACTGTATGCCGTCCTTATGCTTTGTGATTTTAATTGGCTATTCATGAATTGTCATTCATCCTCATCATTATGTCTTTTATCTTCATGTCAATTGATGGCCAATTCTTCCACAGAGACTTTCAATTGTGGCATTATTTCGAAAAATAAAATAAAATAAAATAAAATGTTTTACTTCTGCTTGTGTTTTCTCAAGAATACAGTGTTACAATTTTTGTCCAATTGTCTGCATTCCCATTCTTCTATTTCAATATTGCATCTGGTAGTTTCTTGCTATTATTCTGGTTAAATTTAATGTTGCCATTTTGCATGCTCATAATTTTTTTATTTTATTTTTACAGTGGCACCTAAAAAAGCAAAGAACACTGAAACCTCAAGCTCTTCTGAGACTCGTTTACCTTCATATGTTGATCCAGAAAAATCTGACGTATACGAGTACTTTAGCATGTGCCAATATGTCCAGCCAGCATTTCTCAGTCGTTTTTATCTGAATGTTCCTGTTGGAGACCTTTGGACAGAGATATTACCATTGATTCAGGGTATTGGCTGGTAACAGTTCATGGAGCAGAAGGTGCAGGTATTTCCAGATCTTGCTCGGGATTTATTATACTCTTTTGAGTGTCATTTTGATGGAGATAGAAATGCTTCTGGCACTATTAAGTTTTGGTTGGGTAAGAAGGGTTATTCAATGTCCTTTAAGAAATTCTCACAGCATTTAGGATTCTCACCTGATGCATTGGTGGAACTACCTAATGCCTCTACTAAAGAAAATTGGGAAAAAAGTTCTTAATCCATTAAATGCTGAGCCGTGGAGAGGTGGTAAGCTTAAAGTTCATGCACTTCAGGATCATGCTTTGAGAATTATGCATAGATTTCTATCCCGAAGTATATATAATAATCTTCAAAACCTGAGTTCACTTAACGCTTCCCAAATTATGTTACTTAGGTGTATGGTTGATGGTATTCCTATTAATGGCTCTTTGCTTATAGCACGGCGGATTCAGGATCTTCAAAAGTGTTCTTCAATTATTCCTGCTGTTTCCATCGGTTGGATAGCAACCGTTTTAGCTGAAGCTATTAATTATAATCGTTCTTTTGGCGATCCACTTGAGGGTGATATAGCTTATATTGATAATGTCATGCTTAAACGCATGAAAATATGGAAAACAAAGCCAAGATGCCACTGGACAACCCGAGAGGAATATTTGAGAGAAAATGGCATACATATTGATGAGAATCAGGGAGCGCCAAATGAGAACAGAGGTGATGATGAGCCAGCAGTGGTTCCACCAGTTGAGACAGCCATGCCATCTGATTTAGAAGACCACCTTAACCGGCTTAGCAGCAGGATGGACCACCAGCAGATCCGCTTGGATAGGATGCAGGGGAGGATGGATACCATGCAGGATACTATTGTTGAGGTTAAGCACACCATGGAGAAGTTCGTGCATGATTTCTGGACACGTTTTCCTCCACCACCACTCCCACCACCTTAGATGACTCACTACATTTGCTGTGGACAGCAAAAATTTCTGACAGGGGGTAGAGCTTGTTCAGTTAAGCTCAATTTTGGTTCAGGAAGTAGACACATCTTACCCCTTTATTGTTCATGAATCTATATTCTGTTTATTTATTTTGATGTTTTTATTTTAATTTTATTTTTTATTTTTTTTTATTTTTTTAATTTGATGTTTTGTAGTTTTGTAATAACTTTTACTCTTAGCGTAATGAATGATAGTTGCTTTAGAATTTTCTAGTTTTGCTTAGAAATGACATTAGTTTTTTTATTACCATTTAGTTTACACTAAAACTTAGTTTGCCCTACTTGTTCCTCAATTATTGAACATTTTGACTTGGAATTTAGAATGTGCAATTAAGGATTTTTACTTAGCACGAGAACAAACATGTTGTTTAATGAATTTTTAGCTAGATTAACATTCAATTTGGCTTATATTTGTTAGTTTCTACTTTTTGAGCACATAAGACCAGTTTTTAATTTCTTTAAAATAAAAAAAACCATTGCATAAAATAGTTGAGCAAGGAATTTTAGAGCACTAGAACCTTCCTCATCACCCTTCAAAGCATACAAACAACTCAATTCAACTTAGAAAGTGATCTAGGCAAGATTTTCTTATTTAACCTTATTTTGAACTATTTTCCTACCCTTGTTGTATATTTATCCTTGTTAACCACGTTGAGCTTAATGAGATATGCTAAAAGCATGTCAAATTTTATTTTTTGATATACCTGTTCAAATTACCATATAGCTTAAAAAGCCATTTGCCTACCTTTTATAGAGTTGCCACTCTAGGATTGGGTAGATTAACAGAAAAAGGATTGATGGGTATAGTGAGAATTTTATTTTCAAGGATTATGGCTGAAGTCAAATAATAGTGGAAATTATATCTTGTAATTATCCAGAGTATCATTGTATTGTTGTAAGCATATAAAAAAAAAAAAGAAGAAGTTGAAATTACAAATAATATGCATGGCAAAATCTTAAGTGTGGGGTACTTACAAGGAACAATCAGTAATGACTTCTAAAAAAGGGTATAAATTGTGAAAGTGAGAAATTTTAAATAGTTTTCTCTCATAAGAGCTGTGAATTATCAAAAGTTAAACAAGTTAAGTTCTTTATTGATAAGTTAATGGGAGACACTTTAGAATTGTTAGTTTAATTGATCTTAGAGTGGCTATTTTATTGTTTGATCCTTTATCCATTCTTTGATAACTAATACTTTAACCTCATTACAACCTTTAAAAAAAAAAGACCTAAGTGATTCTAAGTTTTGTTTTTAAGTTGTTCAGCGGAGATGACCTTCGGGTTCCGGTGCTAAAGGAGAGGCCTATGGTGTTTCTAGAGTTTTAAGTGCGAAACCATTTGTACACTTGAGTGTACATTCATTCTATGCTTGGTTATGAGTTGCATTGGTGTTTTGATTTTTTTTTTTAAAAAAAAAAAATTGCTTAAAATGTTTTGGTCTTGCACACACACAAGGAAACTAACTTATCTTGCCTTGTTTGAATTTATTCTAGTTGAAATTTTGTTAAGTACTCTTGTTAAATTGCTAAGCATGACTATGAATTGCATGATTCTTTATTTTAGTTTGATTATTTTGAGGAGTTGGATTGTTCTAATTTGCTCGGGGGCGAGCAAAGTCTAAGTGTGGGGTATTTGATAATTGTGAAATTAATGATGTTTTTAGTGTGTTTTTATTTATTTATTTAAGTTAATTTAGTGTTTATTTGGTTGAATTATAGTTGAATTAGTTAATTTTATATTTTAGAGTTTAATTGTTGATTTTGGTTTTTTTTTTTTTAGGATTAAAATAAAGGAAAAAGGATTTAATTGAAAAGAATGCTTAGTTTTGGATCAATTTGGTAATTTTCAGATTTGTGGAAGTCAAAGAATGGAACAAAGTGCATTTACATAATGCACGGGAGTGCAAAATCTCACTTGGCCAAGTGAGTGATTATTGGCTTAATGCACGGGAGTGTAAAAATTTCACTTGGCCGTGCATTTACAATTAGAAAATTCAACACGACAGTGCATTTTGATGACTTTTTCATCAGCTGCCAGCGTTTTCATGAATTCAAAATCTACCAAATTTCTGAAGAAAAGAAAGAATCCTTTTCCCATTTACCGACCGATAGAATTTTTGCAATAAAAAGTCAGAAAGAATACCAGATCAAGGGGGGAGGAGATCGGATCGAAAAAACAATCTTTCTTTCTTTTACTTCAATTTAGTTTAGTTTGTGTTTTGGTTTATATCAATTTTATATTTTAGCGGTGGAGAATAAAATTAAGGAGCAAGAAGCTGCTATCAGTATCTCTGTACACGATTATTAAGGGAGCTTCTGTAACTCTATGATTTTGTTTCTTCTCTTCGATTGTATTTTTATTTTCAAAATGAATCGTGAGTAATTTCTTTACTTTTGCTAGAGGATACTTGAATCCTTGATTTTTACTGAAATGATTTAATTGAGCTTTAAATTTAATATCAGTTGATTATTTCTTGGTTTTAAGCATATTCTTATCTTTGATCGTGTTAAAATTAATTGTTGGTTTATGGATCTAATAACTAAAAATTAATTTATGCACTGTCATAAGATCAGCATGTTCTTGGATTATTATCTGTGCATGATTATTTTCTTAGTTTTGAGATAATTATGTGCTGATTTTATTAGTTAATACTAAGAGAGGAAGAACTGAGAATAGATTGGAATTGAATGTTCTTGAATAGAGATTCGATGAATGTTTAGGAGTTTAACTGGATTTATATGCTAAGTGTTAAATTGTTCTGAATAAGGGAAATTAATACTTAAGAAAGATATTCTTGAAAAAGGTATCAGGGTTAATTTTATCCAGTTTTTCCATAATCACTGGTATTTCTTCATAATTTAAGTCATTGCAGCAATAAATTAAGGTGGATAGTCCTCTAGTGAAAGTTGTTTTAAATATTGATTTTCTCAAATACTATTTATCAATTTCCATTCACGATTTTGTTAGATTATTTAGTTTTGTTCATTAATTATTTAGTTATCTGTTTTCCATTTAATCACTCTGGGATTTCTTTTCTCTCTTTCACACTCAATTTTCATTCTAAAATTCAAAATCAATTTATGCAGACACAAGTTTCCCTTGGGTTCGATATTTAGGGTCTTAATCTATATTTCCCTATATTACTAGCCGATCTAGTACACTTGCTAGACATCGGTCAGTCTAAATACTCAAATAACTAAGTATTCAAGAAACATAAAGAAAAATAAGAATTACTCACACATCAAAGTAAATAACATCAAAATAAGAGTTAGAATCAAATAAAACTTTGATGAGAGAGAAATATTAGCTTGAAGTTTCTTATTGTTGCTTTTTCAATCCTTCTCCAAAAGAAAAAAACTAACTTAAAACTATTGTAAATTCCTATGGCTCGCCGGAGATACCCTAGGTCGAGTCGTCGGTGACAGGGATTGCCTAGTGATGAAAAAGGTCTTACGAGATTTATCCGATTTAAGAGGGCACATAGTCCACTGGTGTGAAAACCCCAAAAGGACACTGTAGACACCGGATCCTGAGACAGTCCAGATTAGAGTTACCTGATGAAGATAACAGTACCTATTTTGCGGGCAAACGAATGAAAGTTATAGATTTTTGCCCTTAGAATTCACAAGATTAAAGGTTGTCGCCGACGGGAAGTTTTTGTGCGTTGAAAGAAACTTTTTAGTTGAAAATTTTGGTCTTGGCTTGACCGACAGGTAGCCTGTCTGCCATTGGGTGGCCCGTCGCTCGCTCCTGAGCGACGGCAGGCCCTCGCACGAGCAGCGCCTGTTACTCGTGCTTGAGGGATGCCTGTCCTTCGCCCGAGCGACACCCGTCGCTATCATTTGTGATATCCGTATCTTGCGCGAGCGATGGCATGTGGATCCCTCTGGCACAAGCGGCGCCCGTCCCTCGCGTAATTGCCCGCAGCTCAAAGGACCGGGGCTGCCCCTGCTACCGACGCCCGTCGGTACAACGAGCGACGCCCATCGATCTGTGATCTGCTGCGATTTGCAGGGATTTTCAAAGTAGATTTTATGGGATTTTATAAATATTCTCCAAAATCAATGGATTCTGATTTGATTTCCCAATATCTTCTCCAAAATCAAAGGATTTTGATTTTATTTCCTAAATCAAATTTGAATTTAAAATATATTTGAATTCTTGGATTTGATTTCCTAAATCAGATTTAAATTTTGATTTTTTTAAATCCTTGATCTCAGCCTATAAATCGTAGGCTAAGATTCATTTTTAAGGGTTGGAAAAATTTTCAAAGAGAGGTTAGGAAAATTTTTTAAAGTGAGAGAAAAATATCTCGAAAGAATTTCCAAAAATTCTTCTTCTTTATTTCATTAAAATTTCATTATATCATTTCGAAAAATGAGGAAGAACACAAGAACGCGAAATCAATTCATTTTTTGCTCGATCTATCCTTTTTAACATTCACAATTATTACGAAAAAAAATCAAGCAAAAAAATCAAATTTCTTCTCATGATTTGATTTTAAAAAAGAACAATTTTGCAGTAAAAAATTTCCTCAAAATTGTACATTGTCAATTGATCCTTGTAGAATTTAAGGGAAAAATTCACACAACTTTCGCCTTCAAAAGGTAATATTCCGAGGGTAAATATTCCGGATTGGCCTTTAATTTATTTTTATTGTGTTATATTGATTTATCGTCATTTAATTGCATAAAAGTGTTTTAAAAGGTGGAATTTTGGGTTTTAATTGCTTTTTCTTCATTGTTTTGGGTCTAGAACGACAGATTGGCCGAAGATCCACCGATGGCCGTTGCTCAAGCGAGCGATGGGCTGTCGCAAAAATCCTCTTCTGCCCGTCGGTCAACCCAGAGACGGCCGTTGCTCGCATGGCTTGGGCCTTCCTTGGGCCTCTTTTCCCCTTTTTATTGTTATTTGTTTTGCTACTTTCTTTCAAACCCCCTTTTTTTTAAGGTAATTTATTTTTCGTTTCTCTAGTTTATTTGTTCACTGTTATTTCCATCAATTCTTTTCATCGTTATTTTATTTTATTATCTTGCTAACATGTTTTGTTTTCCTTGTGAGTTTGTTTATTTTATTGAAGTTTGGGTGTTAAAAAAGGAGAACTAGCTAAGGGCGATATGGAAACATCAATTTGGTTCATTTCTCATACCCTATTCCTCTCTCATTTATTTTATTTACTCTTTAATTGTTGTAAATATTATTTTGAGCCCGCTCATGCAAAAATGGCCAAAGATTTCTACAAATAGGTTTGATTTTTCTTTAAACAAAATATGACCAATGTCCTGTTTTTTTATCCAAACAAAACAAATGGGTTATTATCATTCTTTCTCTGAATATGCATGCGAGGAGCAATGTCCTCACTTCAAAATGAATATTCCCGTTTTATGTATGTTTGTTTATTTTCTATTTATTTACAATGGGAGTTATATTTCGCCCCTAGTTTTGTTGTAAGTTATCATATTTTGATTTATTTCATGCTTCATTTATCTTATTTACTGCTTTCTATTGTATGATTGATCTGAGTTTTAAATTCTTGCATTAAACTGTATGAGAAAAGGAATGAAATCTTAACTTCAAAACTCAATTATAATTTAATCAAGGTATGAATAAATGGGAAGTCTCGAACCATCTGTAGTCTTATGCTCAACGTGGTTAGATGAACCTTTCCAATGTTCTATTGGAAAGAGAATTCCAAAATATCTCTTGTTGCCCAAAATAGGCCCAAGTTGCATTTTCTTAGGCTCCACGAGTTTAGATGAACCATCTCGATGTGCTATTGGGATGGAAATTCCAAAATATCTCTGACTTGCCCAAAATAAACGTATATGCATCGTCTTAGGTTTCACAATATTAGATGAATTTTTCTAATATTCTATTGGAAGGAGGATTCCAAAATATCTCTAATAGCCTAAAATAGACACACATGCGTTGTCTTAGGCTCAGTAAGGCTAGACAACCCTTCCCAATGTTTTATTAGGTGGCGACTCCAAAACACCTCCTTGTTGCCCAAAATAGACGCCCTTGTAATCTTTTATAAGTCTTAAGAACCTCTCTCGAATGCCCAAAAAATGGATCTTCGGGGCCTTCGAGGTTTGACACGCGTCATAATGGCGACTTCACGGGGGATTTAAATGAGACTTCGCTTCGAAAGTACCTTCGTTAAAACATATAATTGATTTTAATTTAAAATTTTATCCCTCTTCGAAATTGCATTGCATATCACTATAGCCTTAGATCTATGCTAGTTTACACCCTGTTTCAGCCCCAGTGCGTTCCCGAAACACAACCCTATGTTCACTCAATGTAGGAAAGTGTCAAAGATAATCATTAGCCCAAGCCTCGTACTATTTGGTATATTAAATGGAGACCCAATTGGTCGTTATGCTCATAATGAGCTAGACCCATCGGCAGGGACCATGCTTGGGTAGACCTAAAGTGTCATCACACTAGCCGAAACTCATATAGTGAAAGTAGATACTTCCCCTAGGTGGTATGAACCATAATACTATGCTTACTTCGGATCACTTTGTATTGGGCAAACCCAAATAAGTTGGTTGGTCACCTAATCAAAGGCTTTCATGCCCCGATAAGCCCATGCTAGTTTATTTTGACTGCCTCAATACATAATGATCACAACCCATACGTATGTTCATTAGACAAGAGATGTTATACTGCTGGTTTTTCACCATGCACCATACACATCCATCGGGTTCCCCGTTAAGCCATGGATCAAACCCACCTAGGAAAGAGGTTGTGTGACCTCGTGTTTGGGAGTAACAAGGTTGGAAGGGTATATCTGCTTGTATGTGGTTGTGGATGCTGCATAGCAAGATCATGGATCATACGTCATTCGTGCATTATCCTAACCCGATATGTTTTACAGCCATCATAGATCTACCCAGGTGGTCTAGAGGTCCCCATGGGTAGCTGCATATAAATTCATTCTTTAAGCTACCAGAAAAGGTGGAATATTTAAAGTCACTTTTCGAGAGCAGTGAAGTGACCTCATCTCAATTCTTTATAGACAGTGAAATGGCCAACCCATAGAGAGAAGCAGATGCCACCAGGGCCTTGATAGCCGAGGAAGTTACTAAAAGATTTAAGGAGTTTGAGAACAGAATGATGGCCATGATTGCAGCTATGGCACCACCTGCTGGGCCAAACCCAAATGCCCCTCCTATGAGACAAAATGAATAGGAAGAGGCTAGAGAAGACCCGCCTGAAGAGGTTTGTCCACCACCAATGGATTTGAGGGCTACCACGTCTACAGGGCAGAGAAGAGGAGTAGCCCATAGGATAGAGGATGACTTGGAAGAGGATGAATATGAGGAGCCCGTGTTGGTAAGAGGGAAGGCACCTCAGACAGAGGAAGCTATCTAGAAGAAGGTGGAAGAAAAATTCGAAGCAATGTCCCGAATGCTGATGAGGAGGAGAGGGATGAACCTCGAGGATAAAGAGTTGGAGGGAGAGGATTTGATCCCTCAAAATTTCAATATGCTTGACGTTTTGAAATTTGATGGCACTTCAGACCCCATCGCACATGTAAAGCAGTACTCGTTGGTAATAAAGAGTACTACTTTAACCAAAAGGCAGAAGATAGAGTACTTCTGCTTGAGCCTGATAGGTCCTGCGGTGGACTAGTACTATGGGTTGGATCGGAGAACCAAGAAAGACTGAGACTTATTAACGGAAGAGTTCCTCAAGCAGTATAACTGCAGTACGAGAATGGAGGTGACATTGTAAGATTTAGAACTCTTACAGCAGAAGTCTGGGGAGTCATTTCATGAGTATCCAACCTGATGGAGAAATTAGATAATGGAGATGAAGAGGAAGCCGGATACTCAGGATCAAATTAGGCTTTTTGTCAAGAATGCTAGCCCATATCTGAAAGATGGGTTAAAGATGAAGGGTTTAAAGGACTGGGAGTCACCGAAGGACATAGCCATTGAGGCTAAGGGTGAGTACCTAGCAAGGAGAGCAAGCAATGAAGCTTATACCAAGAAAAGCAGTGGTAGTCAGGGGCGAGCAGAACAGCGAGCTCTAACAGTAGTAGTAGAATGGGAAAGACGACTGAAGTCTCAGCTGTAAGTGCCAGTCCCAGGTACTTTTCAAATCCAGGGAGGTCTCTCTCCTGTGTGCTGAGAAGGTTGATAAAGGAGGGGAAGCTACAACCTTTAGAACCTCGACCTGCCCGGACCCAGGGATAACCGGGACACAAGGACGATGAGTATTATGCTTACCATCAGTACACCGGGCATACGACTGATAATTGCAAGGCATTGAGGCACTCCATCTAGGATCTGATCGATTACAAGCAGATCACAAATCCGAAAAAGAGAGGGAACCAGAAGAAGCCCGGATACAACAATGTGTCCCCACCCATGTTCATGATCGGGTCTAGTTTACCCGAATGGTATGTGTTGAAGGATTTATATGGAAGTGAGAGCATTGCTAGCACTTGCCCTGAGGGGGCAAGTGAAGAAGGGATTCCCATCGCAACAGTTGACTGTTGGTCCACTGATGACAGTGGAAATGAAGATAATAACCTTGATAACGAAGAGTTTGCTGACCCGTGGGGTTCAGATGAGGAGTAAAAGAAGGATGATGAGATGGAGTAGTGACCCAGAGCAGAAAGGTAGTTTTGGAGGTTGAGAAGCCACAAGATCACTTGGCAGTTCAGAAGGAGAAGGAGCCGAAGCCGGAGGAAGATCCGATAATGAAGTAGTTGAAAAGGATGCCGGCTCAAACTTTGATATGGGATCTATTGAGACAGTCTCCTTTGCATAGGCAGAAGTTGGTGGAAGCCTTATGTGAATCTACAGTGGCAACTACCATCTCCCCCATGGAATTGTTGGACATAGTAAAGGGAAGTACTCTTGAGAAACTGGTGTACTCAATAACTATTTTTCCGGCCAAGGGCCGTAACCACAATCGTCCCTTGTACATAAGGGCCCAAATAAATGAGAAGCACACTACCTGTGTCATGGTGGATGATGATTCCTCCATAAATGTCGGCCCATTGGTGGCAATGGCGGCTTTCGGGGTATCGGAGGACATGCTGAGCAGGTCTGACCTTAATATCACGGCCTACGATAACTCCCGAAGAAAGGAATCGGGGACATTTAAGGCAATGGTCAAGACTAGGACAATTGAGATAAAAGTGGAGTTTATAGTCCTCTCCATTCTGGCCAACTTTTCAGCACTTTTGGGCAGGCCATGGTTTCACAAGCTTAGAGGCGTGCCATCCACATTGCATCAGATGATCAAGATCCCACATGAGGGACAAGTGGTGACAATTAGAGCTATAAGGGAGAATCAGGTATCGTTGCTAGAGATTGCAAAGCAACCCTTCAACGAGTTTCATATAGCTGCGATCGGTGAGGAAGAGCACATCGAGGGAAGCCCTCAAGTGGTCAATATGATGAAGAGGATATCTTTCTTCTCTAGAGCCAGTTTGGGCGAAAATTGCCAGGGGCCATAAGCTGCCATTGCTATAAGATATTAGAAGGATAGGAAAGGCCTCGAGTATGAAGGCACCACAATGTAGAGAAAGAGGGCAGTAGGTGATATCCCTCATATTAAGGAGAGCTTTGTGCTAGCCATTTCAGTATGTGCCTATGCGGGAGAAGCCGAACCTCAGTGGGTGGATGGAAGAATTGTTCCGGGATTCGAGGTCTTTAATGATGTCGTCGATTGGGAAATTGGATTGATCAAGCCAATAGAGGGCTTTAGGATGAAGAAATCATGACCAAGGGGACTTTATGGGACTGAGAAGCACCCGAAGAAGTCACTATATAGAGGTTAATAGCCACAAGAATGAAAGGGAAGGAGAAGAAGGAAGATGAAGCTATAGGGGAACAGAATGAAGCTTCACAGGGGGTTGCTGCAGTGCCTCTGAAATGCTAGTTTGATACACAACTGTTGACTGCAACATCTGCCTCGGCAGAGAAAGAAGAAGATGATAATTTAGATTTCCTTTTTATGCTAGAACTCTTTAATAATGTCTGTGATTTTTCCAGTTCAATTAATAATATGAACAATTTTGCTTACTTGTGTTTCTGATGATTTCACTATGCATAATCATAATCATGACTTATTTATATTTGACATGGATTCAACTGATGCCATTTCATTTAATCTCGAAACTTCAGAAAACCCGAAGGAAATCTTGAGAGCATCTAATATAACTCCTGAAGAAAGATTAAAATTTGAGAGAATTTTAATAAAATATGAAAAAGTCTTTGCCTGGACCTACGAAGACATGCTAGGAGTCGATCATGAAATTGCCGAACACGCCATCCCAACGTATCTAAATCATAGACAAGTCAAACAAAAGCTCAAAATACTTAGGCTAGAATGGGCAGAGAAAATGAAGGAAGAAATCCACAAGTAGATTGAGGCCTAGTTTCTGGTTGATGTACAATATTCGACTTGGTTGGCCAACGCTGTCCTGGTAGCCAAGAAGAATGGAAAAGTGATAGTGTGCGTGGACTATCGGGATTTCCACTACCTCACATCAACGTGCTAGTAGACTGCTTGCATGATGTATAGCTTCGTGGATGGGTACGCTGGGTACAATCAGATTCTCAATAAGATAGCTGATCGAATCAAGATGGCTTTCATCACTGAGTGGGGTACTTTTGCTTACAGAGTAATGCCGTTTGGTTTGAAGAATGCGAGTGTGATGCGCGCCGAACCTCGAGAGCCCCAAAAACCTGCTTTTAGGGCATTCGAGAGAGGTTCATGGAACTTGTAAGAAATTACAAGTGCATCTATTTTTTGCAATAAGGAGGTTTTTTGGAGTCGCCACCCAATAGAACATTGGGAAAGGTCATCTAGGCTCAGTGAGTCTAAGACAGCATTTACGTCCATTTTGGGCAAGCCAGAGATATTTTGGAGTTCCCACCCCAATAGAACATTGTGATAGTACTCTAACCTCATGGAACTTAAGACAATGTAAGTTGGGCCTCTTTTAGGCAACAAGAGATATTTTGGAGATTCCACCCCAATAAGACATTGAGATGGTCCTCTAACCTTGTTGAGCCTAAGACCAGAGCTGGTTTGGGACTTTCCATTTATTCATTCCTTGATTAAATTATAATTAAGTTTTGAATTTAATATTTCCTTCCTTTTCTCATTCAATTTAATTATTTAAAGCGTAATTGGATCACGAAACGAAAGCGGTATATAAAAAGCAAGATTAAAACAAGATAAATGAAAAAACCCAATAAATTACAATAAAACTGGGGGTTGAATACAGCCCCTATTGTAAATGACATGTAATCATACAGAAAATGGGGCATTTATTAGGAATGAGGACATTGGTCCTCGCATGCATACTTACAAAAGATACCTTTAAAGTGACAATTTTATTTTGATAAGAAAAATAAGGACATTGGTCCCATTTTATTATAAAAGCTCTGACTTAATTAATACAAATATTTAGCCATTTTTCATGTTAGCAGAGTAAAATAATATTTACAATAAATGGTACATGGAAATTGAAATAAGAGAAAATAGGATAGAGAAATAAACCCGATTAATGTCCTCAGATCATTGCGGAGTCCTCCAGTTTTAATACCCCAAATCCCATAAAAAACAATAAAACTCATAAAAACAAAAATCATATTAGTGCGGTAACTAATAATAAAATAAACATGAAAAATAAAAAAAGACAAAGAATCCATGAAAAATTATCACGAAAATAAAGAAAAGAAAAAATAAGAATAAAGGATAGAAGAAAGAAAAGAAAAAGATGAAGAAGGAAGGCCCAGGGACGGCCAATGGCACGCGAGCGACGGCTGTCCCTGGGCCAACCGACGGGTGGAGTCAGAACTCCTCAACGACTCGTCGCTCGGATGAGCGATGGCCGTCGGTGGAGCCTCGGCCCGTTGGTCGTCCCAAATCCGAAAAAAATGAGGAAAATTAACTAAAAACTTGTTTTATTTTGAATAAAATGGAATTTTATGTGTAAAATCAATATGAAAGGAAAAAATGCAAAATCCAAAATGTTTACCCTCGGAATATTACTTTCGAAGGTGAATGTTATCTAATTTTTGTCCCTTGAGTTCTACAAGGATTGATCCGTAATGTGTAATTTCAAGAAATTTTTTACTGCAAAATCGTAATTTTTGAAAACATATCAAGAAAAAAAATTATATTTTTCTTTCTTGATGTTTTGGTAGCAATTATGAATGCTAAAAATGGCTAGATCGGATAGAAACGAATTAATCTCATTCCCTCAGATTCGCCTTGATTTGAAGAATATTTGATGAAAAATAAAAGCAAGAACTTTTTGTGAGAAAACTCTCTATTTCCTAAAAATTGCTAACCCTGAATAATTAGCCTCAATCCCCTATTTATAGGTTAAGATAAATAATTTAAATTTGAAAAAGATTTCCGAAATCAGAATTAAATCCGAATGATTTGCAGAATATTCTCAAAATCAAATCAGAGATTTGAAAATATTTGAAGAGATTTGGAAAATATTAGAAAATCTTTGAAATATATTTGAAAAGATATGAAAATTTTATATCTTTGAAAAATCCCATTCCGTCTTGCAGCAGATCAACGATCGATGAGCATCAGTAGAGGACCGACAGGCGTCGCTCACGGGGGCACTCTTAGTCTTTTGAGTGGTGGACCACTCCATGAGAGCCGAGTATCGAGAGACAGTTGTCGCTAGCGAGAGGCAGGCATCTCTCGCACGAGCGATGGGGGTCTCTCAGCTAGAGAGACGGTCCCCCGCCCACGAGCGACAGCTGGCACTCGTTACAAGAGACGGGCCTCTCACGCAAGCAACGAGCGTCGCTCCCGCGAGAGACGAGTTCCTCACGTGAGCGACGGGCATCGCTCCCCACGAGGGACGTACCCGTCCCGCTCGAGCGACAAGCACTGCTCGCGCGAGGGGGGCTATCCTTCGGAATGAACGATGGGTGTCCCTCCTGATTGAGGGGCCCCCCGTCGGTGGAGCAAAGACAAGAATTTCTAAAGACAAACTCCTCCTGAAGCCCAAAAATCTCCTATCATCAAGAAAAATCCTCAATCCTTGTCAATCCGTAAAGCAAAAACTCACAACTTTCATCCATTTGCCTAAAAACAAGCATTGATATCTTCATCGGGTAACTCTGATCTGGACTGCCTCAGGACTCGGTGTCTACAGTTGCCCTTAATCTTGGGGAAACTAGTACACTAGTGTCTAGATGAGCCAAAATTCAGAGAAGATGGAAAGAGATGCATACCTGAGGCAATCCTTACCTTTGCTGTGTTGAAAATTTATGGCTTCTCACCGCTGAGCTATAGTGTTATCCAACTGTGGCTCTTTTTCAATCATTCTGCTGACCATATCCGGGCCTACACGGCACATGATTGCTGTAACTGAGTTATAGTGTTATCCAACTATGGCTCATTTCCAATCATTCTACTGAGCACCTTCGGGTCTGCGCGGCATATCCTTGCTAACCACTATCCGATCTGCATGGCGAGTCATTCATCCTTGAGTCGCACTAAGTCGTTATCTTGACTACAAAGTGCAGATATCCTTCAATCTCCCTGAGCCATTATCTAGGCTACAAAGTACGGACATTCTCTTGGACTAAAAGGATTTGGAATATTTTGGAAAAAAACTTAATGCTTCGAAGAGACTAGGAATGCCTTGGAAGAAGGACTTAAAGGATAATGCTTCGAAAAGACTAGGAATGCCTTGGAAGAAGGACTTAAAGATGATGCTTCGAAGAGGCTGAGAATGCCTTGGGAAAAGGACTTAAAGATAATGCTTCGAATAGGCTGAGAATGCCTTAGAAAAAGTACTTAAAGATAATGCTCCGAGAGGCTGAGAATGCCTTTTAAAAAAAGGACTTAAAGATAATGCTCCTTAGAGGCTGAGAATGCCTTTGAAAAAAGGACTTAAAGATAATGCTCCGAAAAGGCTGAGAATGCCTTTGAAAAAAGGACATAAAGATAATGCTCTGAAGAGGCTGAGAATGCCTTTGAAAAAAGGAGTTAAAGATAATGCTCCGAATAGGCTGAGAATGCTCGAAAGAGACTTGAAATGCCTTGAGAAAAGGACTTAATGCTTTGAAAATACTGAGAATGCTCGAAAGAGACATGAAATGCCTTGAGAAAAGGACTTAATGCTTTGAAAATACTAAGAATGCTAGAAAGAGACTTGAAATGCCTTGAGAAAAGGAATCAAAGGGTTACCTCTTTATGGGCTCATATGATTTCAACTAATGTATCTTGACTTTATCTTGCAGAAGCTGTCTCTTGGTTCAGCCTTTTCCTGCAAAGTTATTAGCGTAAGAGCATGTACAAAATATTGTGTGTGCATATGGAATTATGTGTGTGAAATATATATATATAAGGCTACACACACGAAATATGCACAAAGGATTATGTATAAAAATTATGTGAACACAACTGTATGTGTAAAGGATTAAATGCATACGATATATGCTTGTGATATGCATGCTAAACATGTGTATAGAATTATGCATTACATGTATAAAAACATTATGTACATGGGATATACGCGAAGAATTGCATATGCGAGATATATATAAAGTTCATGCGTGTGTGAATGCATGTTGGGCATCGTGAAAGGCTATGCATGTGTATATGCAAAATAGTGTACATGCGGGATGCACGTGATATGTAAAAATGGAGGTGTCATCTTGGCTTAGGAGTTCTAACCTATAATCCTTTCAGAGAGAACTATCCTGTGTGCATCTTTACGTCCGCCCCCCCGGGTCAGCGAGCATACGCCTCTTGCCATGAATTTTACAGTGTCTTGCCCCCAGGACTCTGACTCATGTCCAAAATTATGCACTATCTATCTAAAGGGAAGTTATTTGGAGTAATGCCGCCTTATCGCTCCAGGCATCGGAAGTCATTATTTTAAAGGTAGTGCGTCTCTTGTGGATTTCACACTAGCTTTTTTTTGTGGGAAATGCATCCTTTTGGGGATTTTCACATAACCATGTGCCTAATTTTTGCTTGGAATGGACCCAACCCACTCCAACGGCTTTTATTCATTTTTTTTTGTAGGGCAAACTGCCTATTTTCAGGTTTTCACCCTACCCTTTGGCCTAATTTTTACTTAGATAGCCAGTTACGATTTTCATCCCTAACGGCTTTTTTTTTCTCTTTTTTTTAAAAAAAAAAAAGGGTAGGAGGAGGATTTGTCACATGAAGTGTTGTTATTACTGCCTTGTGACTTGCTCTAGCATATGCCCCTAGGCATGCCATAGGTTTCTCTTAACCATTCAATTGCATGTTTATGCCTAGCTTATGCATTTCTATCTATATGAGCTATATAGCAATAACAATGATCATGACTAGACACGTGATGCAAAAATACAAGTTTTCTTCAATCTCAATGAGTAACACCATGGGTGCATTTGACTCCTATTATTAATCAGCCATCTCGGGTTTTCTTAATTGAATATTCTCTCTCAGTCTTTAATTTTTGCCCAGAATGCCCTTTTTCTCAATTTTCATCCTAGCAAGGCGCCCAATCTTAGCAAGATCACCTTTTTTTGCTTTTCGACCCGCAGGGTATTATTATTATTATTATTTTTTAGCCTTTGCCATGGGACACCCTTCAGTCTATTGATGTATACGTGGCTCCTTTAAATTCATCCTCATCATTATTATTCGAAATGGCTCCTCCTTCTGACCGCGCCTCCTTTTTAGCACCAAATACTTTCCATTTTGTCCCGAGGGATAAGAATCAGTTAGCGAATGCCCTCGTGACCTGGGTGTCGATATGGAATAATCCAGAATGCGTAGTCATGAAGCCCCTCTTGATCTCCAGTTCGAAATAGCCCAGTTTTAAGTCTAATCCAGTCATGGGAGTCGAAGTTATTGATGAGAAGGCGTGGTACCACAACATCAAGAACTACTTAGAAAAGACAATATTCCTATAAGAGGCTACCGAAAAGGACCAAAGATTGATTCGTAAGCTGTCCGCTTAGTTTATTTACAGAGACGATATGCTATATAAATGGCAAGTCGATGGTGTTCAGTTGAGGTGTCTGAGCGAGAAAGAAGCCGAGATGGTCATGGAAGAAACTCATGCTAGAGTCTGCGGAGCCCATAAACTATTTAATACTGGAAAAGAAGATTATGAGACAAGGGGTTCTTTTGGCTTACGATGGGCACAGATTGCTCGAAGTACATGAAATAGTGTCAATTATGCCAGCAGTATGCAGACCTGAGACACTTGCAAGTTTTGAAGCTACACAGTTTGACATCACCTTGGCCATTTGTAGCTTAAGGGATAGACATTATTGGAGAGATACGCCCAACAGCCTCTAATGGACATAGGTTCATCATAGTTGCCATCGACTATTTCACTAAGTGGGTAGAGGCTGAATCTTTTAAAAAAGTGGACGCCCGAGATATGGCCAAATTCATTGAGAAGAATCTAATATGCAGATACGGTCTTCCATATTACGTTATGTCTGACAATAGAGTGCAATTTATGGCCGAAACTAAGAAATTGCTTCAAAAGTATGGTATAGAGCATCATAAATCCTCACCGTATCACCCGCAAGCCAACGAAGCAGTAAAGGATGCTAACAAGAATGTTAAGAAGATTTTGGCCAAAATGGTTCAGAGCTACAAAGATTAGGCAAAGAAGCTACCTTTCGCACTCTGGGGCTATAGAACCAATATTAGAACTTCTATAGGAGCCACGCAATATTCTTTGGTGTATGGGACAGAAGCTATATTGCCAGTCGAAGTGGAGCTCTAATCCTTAAGAGTGGTCATGGAGGCTCAAATCCCAGAAACTGATTGGGCGCAGCAGCGGTTGCAATAGTTAAACATACTAGACGAGAATAGGTTGCTAGCCTATTATCACAACCAAATCTATCAAAAAATGCTTGCTCGGTCATTTGGTAATAAGGTCAAAAAGCATCCGTTGAAAGAGGGAGATTTGGTTTTCAAGCAAATGAGATCGGGTATGCTAGATGTACGGGGTAAATTCAGACCAACGTAAGAAGGACCATACATTCTCAAAAAATTACTATCTAAGGCGGCAACAATCTTAACAGATAGTGACGGGAATGAGTTCAAGGAACCGATCAACATCAATAGACTCAAGAGGTTTCATGGCTAAAGACATAAAAATCAAAAGGGAATAAATGCCCCGCCTGTCAAAAATTAAAAAAAGGCAGCCTTGCTAAAAATGGGCGCCTCGTCAGGGTGAAAACCGTAAAAAAGGCACCATGGGCAAAAATTAGAGACTCGAGAGAAAATGTCCAATCAAGAAAACCCGAGAGGGCTGATTGGTAACGAGAGTTTGATACTGTTAAGATCTACCCTAAGATTAGGTATAGTTTTGCATTGTGAATCTATGTTAAATGATGATCATGTATGGTGAAATAATATCGAAATGTACACAATTTTGCAAAAAGGAATAAAACAAAAATCATTCAACTTATGTGTTCATTATTTTCTAGTTCTTTTATAAAAAGAAAGACATCGTTCATTATAGAATGCATGCAAATCTAAACTATGCTCTACTACTGCTCTCGCCGGCTAGGTGCTTAACTCGGTGGGTCCTGTTGTCAACTGTAGGGCTAAGTACCCATCTCTTATATGCACTAGTGGAAA
The DNA here is from genome assembly GCA_947683425.1 of Excoecaria cochinchinensis. Lineage (NCBI taxonomy): Eukaryota > Viridiplantae > Streptophyta > Magnoliopsida > Malpighiales > Euphorbiaceae > Excoecaria > Excoecaria cochinchinensis. The sequence continues at coordinate 3,278,615 of CANTUQ010000063.1, forward strand.
TGGTAGAGCAATCCCCGACGGAGGGTATAATGGTCTTCACCGACAACCTTGTTCAGAGGCTATGATATCTAGAAGTAAAGGTTGAAGATAAGACGCCACCCTAAAAATATAAAGGGAGCCTCACAACATCCCAAATCATCCCGAACTGTCGGGTACAACGGGTCGCGATGTAAAAGGTAGCCTCGTAAAGCCCACACAATGGGACATACCCTGAAGAGCCATCGGTGGTCACAACAGAAAGTGGAAACCAGGGACTCATGAAACTGATATCCTCATCTGCCACCTCACCAAATCTAGCAATTCCCTCGTCGGGAGATGCAAATGAATATAGTCGCTGCCGGGGAAGAAAATGCCTCAACATATACTGACTGATCACCCTAGTAGGAGGCTCTGATAGTAGCTTCAACTTCTCTTATAGCCATACCTGAAGGACAAGGGAAAAATTAAAAATAGACAAAAAAAAAAGCTGCCAGAATGGGTAGGGTCCACTCCGGGCAAAAATAAGGCATAGGGTTATGTGAAAATTCAAAAAAACACATTTTCCGCTAAGAAAAGCTAGTGTGAAAATCCACAAACGACACACTACCTTTTAAAATAATGACGTACCTGAAGTAATAAGGGGCTCCCGGTGAAGGCAACAGAAGGTTCGGCATAGACAGAATCCAAGCCTAGAATCATTTCTGCCAGAATTAGGGGGAATGGGGTCAGAACGCGGTGGATGCCATCTACTATCGAAAATCGTTAGTCAACTCATCAGAAGTCACTGTAAGATACCTGAAAAGGCAAAATAGAAAGACAACGCTGGCCCAATCAGTGCACATGGTAAACCCTCTAGCGCCTCAGTCAACGACTTTAGAGCAAAAGTGGTCCCCTGAGGAGCTAGTCTAGTGGCAACTGAGGAAGAAACGCCTAAGGCCAATGCAATGTCCCCTGCACAGACAAAACCGCAGATCAGGATACAGGGTGGTGTGCTGAGTGGAAGCCTCGCTTCGAGGATTGCGGCTAACTCTTCAGGCAGGGGGCATAATTCTTGATAGGTAAACTTGAAGACATGGAAACGAGGGTCCCAGAAGCGGGCTTGTGACGCACGCTGGACCCAATTGCTTCCCGGGGCTCCCGCTTTTAGGACTCGAGAGGGTTCGTGTCTTTTGATCTAGGGCAATCATGAGATATTTTGGAATCCCTACCCAATAGAATATTAAGGAAGTTCATCTAATCCCATGAAAGCCTTTAGGCACCTTTTAGCTATTTTAGAGTCGCCACCCAATTTACAAAAAATTGGAAAAGTTTGTCTAATCTCAGGGTCTAAACCAGAGAAAGATTCGGAACTTCACTCTTATTAGTGCCTTGCTTACTTATAAATGAGTTTTTTTATTATTAAATTTATATCTCTCTTCTCACGCGGTCATGCATTAAAAATAAAGCGCAAATCAAGCACCGAAAGAAAGCAGTAAAGAAAGCGGTAAAATAAAGAAAACCATAATAAAAAAAAAAAAAAAAAAGATAAAATTTAAACAAAATACAATCCCCCAAAATAAAAAAGGTATTAAAATTTAGGACAAAAAAATTGCAATCTCCTAAATAAAATAAAAATCAAATGAATAAATAAATATTCATAAATCGGGACATTATTTAAGATAAGAATATTGGTTTCTTCATATTCACTTAGAAAATCAAAGAGTTATTTTTGGTATACTTAGGAAAATCAGGATGAGTGATCACATTTTGAGAAAATTAACTCTTTTTTTTCAGTCAGTTTTTATTGGTTAAAATTAGAATATTGGTCTCATTTTATTAGAAAAAATTCCAATTTATTAATAAAATATTTTTATGTGACTTTTTAATTAACGTGCATAAAATAAACTAAATCTATTACATATTACATAATAAAAACAAATAAAATCAAAATAATGAGAAATAATAAAAATACTAAAAAGTGACAAATTCAATCAAAATGGTGTCTTCATCTCCATGTACTCCCATTTGCCATTGAAAAAACTCACAAAAAAATAAGTATTGAAATAAAATAAAAAAAACACAAATTAATTTGAGGTTAGTAACTAGAACATAAAATATTAAAAATGAATTAAAAAAATAAAATAAAATACATTATGAGTGACAAAACTAATTAAATGGCAGAATGAAATAAATAAATTAACACATTAATAATTCAACATAATAATAATAATAATAATAATAATAATAATAATAATAATAATAATAAGAACAACAACAATAACAACAACAACAAAAGTAGTATTAGTAATAATAATAATAATAATAATAATAATAATAATAATAATAATAATAATAATAATAATAATAATAATAATAATAATAAAAACAAAAGATTAATAATCAAATAAATAAACAAGCATAAAATAAAATATGTTAAAAATATTAAATCTATGACTAAATTAGATAAACACAAAATATAAAATAATAGATCCAAAAAAATCTACATGATGACTAATTGATTATAAACAAAAATTTTAACAAAAATTAAATTAAAAATTGAATCCAAAATACTAACTCTCAGAATTTAATTTGATGAATGAAGGTAGCTGGTCAATTTTTTTGTCTTGATTTATAAGAATAAGATTAGAAAAATCACCACAACAACATCACCCAGTTCAAGAAGACAACTGCCTCTAGTACGTGTCTCTTCTTCCTTTCTTTGAGTTTTGGCTCACCTAGGCATCCAGGCACTACGTTCCTCAAAATTGGGGGCAACTGTAGACACCGGGTCCTGAGACAGCCCAGACCGGAGTTACCTAATGATGAAAATGATACCTGTTCACAGGCAAAAGACAGATGAAAGTGATGATTTCCTCTAAAATATGTTTTCCGTTTTTATTTTTTTAAAAAAAAAAGAAAAAATAAGAGAAGTTTTAAGTGGGCCGTTTCCTGGGGGCCTGTGGGGTGAGGCCTATCTCTCGGGTGAGAGGTTGCCTCACGCTCCTCTCTTCCTCTCAACGTCTCTTTTCTATGTTTTCAGAATGGGTTTATGGTGGATTGGGTGAGAAACCATCTAATGCCGTCTGATATAAAAAGAAAAAGTAAAAGAAATTGAGGTGGAGAATTTGGAAGAGCAAAACGGAAAAGAGAGAAAAACACACAGAGAAAACAAAGTTTTGAGAGCAGAAAACGATTTTGGTTTTTAAGGCAGATCTGAATTTTTCTTCTCAAGCAAACCAAAGAGGAAATCTAGAGCTTCTTCATCTGCAGATCAAACATCATTCTGAGGGTAAATAACTGGGTAACTGTAGACATAGGGTCCCGAGTCAGCCTAGATCAGGATTACCCAATGATGAAATTAAGTGTGCCTGATTATAGGCAAAAATGAAAGTTGGAAGTGATGATTTGCTTGTCAAATTGATTTATTAAAAATAAATAAAAATATATTTTAAAAATATTTTAAAAAATTATTTTTAGACAAAAAGGGTATGTTTTGAAATTATAGTTTTTTAGAATTTTTTTTTTTAAAAAAAAAAGTTTGCGAGTGTCGGGGGGGGTGTGGCAGTGCCCCAGCGCGCGTTCGCTCGCGCGCGCGATCGAGCGACGGCCTGCGTGTCGTGGGGGCGTCGCTCGCCCCTGTCCGCCCGGTTTCACCCCCGACAGCTTTTTCAACCATTTTGGCCTTTTTTCTTCATTTTTAATGCTTTTTCTTTATTTTTTTCATAGAATTTAATTCTAAAACCTTTTATTTTCCAAATATTCAAATTCATCAGTTTTTTTTTTGTTATGGGAATTAAATCATTTTAAGTTCTTTATTAAAAATCTGAATTTTTTGGGGATTATAAAATCTTTTTTAGAGAGAGAATTAGAGGGCATTTTTTCTTAAGAAAAATATTACTCTCTCTTCTTCTTCTTCAAGAAAAATTATCCAATTGTTCTAACTTGATTTCATTAAGTTAATTCTTAAATTAATTATTTATTTTTGGAATTTACTTCTTATTTTTTTCCTTAAGACAAATAAATTAATTATTTTCTCTTGGGATAAAATTTCATTATATAATTTATTTTTCTAAATCAAAGTAAGAAAATTTATCATCCAACTACATTCATCACATCCAATTTTGAGGATAAGCATTCTTGGCTCCAATTTTAATTTATTTGTAATTTATAATTTTTGTTTACAATTAGTTAGCTAACATGTAAATTCTCTTAGATCTATTATTTATTTTACTTATTATTCTTATTTTTTATTTAATTGTTCATATTATTATTTCTTATTCTTATTTTTTTATTTAATTGTTCATGTTATTATTATTCTCATTACTTTTGTTCATATTTTATTAATTGTATTGTCATTTAACATGTTTTAGCATGATTGGCTTATTTTATTTATTTTCATTTTATTTTTGCATATTTAATTTGATTATTCATCTTCTTTGATGTTATTGTTTATTATTATTATTATTATTATTATTATTATTGTGATTAGTGTTATTATTAGTTATTATTTATCATTATTACTATCATTATCATTATTTTTATTAGTTTTATTTATTATTGTTATCATTATCATTATTATTTTTTTATTATTATTTTCATGTTTTCATGCATGTTGAATTTTATTATTGTTGTTATTTTTATTTTTTATGCATGTTGAATTGTTCATGTGTTAAGTTATCTTTTTATTATGTCATCTAATTGATTTGTCATGCATGATGTACTTTATTTGTTTTAATTGATTTTTTACATTGTACATGTTTAACTCATTTTCATTACTAACATCACTTTCATTTGTGTTTTTTTATTTCATTAATTATTTTTATGTGTGAGCCTTTTCAATAGCGAGTGGGAGCCCATGGAAGTTTGAATACACCATTTTCGTGGGATGTGTTTTTGTAGCATTTTTAGTATTATTTTGATTTTATTATTTAATATGTAATTTTTTATAAGTTTGTTTATTTTCATGCACGTTAATTAAAAAGTCGCATAAAGTTTTATATTAATAAATTGGGATTTTGTTCTAACCAATGTCCTAGTTTCTCATACCCAAATAAACCATCACCTTTAACACTTTTTTTAAAAGTATGCATACGAGGACCAATGTCCTCATCCTTAATAAATAACCCGTTTTATGTATGATATGTATTTTATTTACAATGGGGGTTGTATTCCGCCCCTAGTTTTGTTGTAATGCTTTTATTTATCGCTTTCCTTGAATGACCAACCATGCGCTTTAATTAAATTGCACTAAATTGAATGAGAAATGGGATGAAATACTAAATTCAAAACTCAATTATAAACTTAACCAAGGTATGAATAAATGGGAAGTCCCGAACCTTCTCTGGTCTTTGGGCTCAAGGAGGCGAGAGGGCCACCTCAATGTTCTATTGGGGTGGGGCCTCCAAGACACCTCTTGTGTCCTGAAAATGGCCCAACTTGCATAGTCCTAGGCTCCACGAGGTGAGAAGGCCATCCTAATGTTCTATTTAGATGGGGCCTCCAAGACCCCTCTGGCTTGCCCAAAATGGACATAGCTCTGTCTTAGGCTCACTGAGGCTAGACGAACTTTCACAATGTTCTATTGGGTGGCGACTCCATGAAATCTCTTTGTTGCCCGAAATAGATGCCCTTGCAATTTCACTTGCAAGTTTCATGAACCTCCACTCGAAAGCCCTAAAAGCGGGCATTCGGGGCATCCGGGGGTTCGGCCTGTGTCACAGTAACCATTTCCTTTTTTTTTTATCTCTTTATTTCTTTCTTCTTCTTTCTTTCTTTCTTATTTCTCTTTTTAGTTTTGCAGTAACTGTTACTTCTCCTCATTGTATATACTTTTTTTTGGTTGTTGCTTGATTTTCTTAATTTGTTCATCGTGTTTATTATCGTCATGATTCATTAAACATGTTTGCATGATATTTTGCATGTTTTGATCGCATGATATTGTGTTAATTTGGTTTGCTCAACATACTCTGTTTACCCCTATTTTTCTGTGTGTTTGAGCCGTAAGTTTTGTTTTGCTTGATTTGTGGTCGCCGATCGGATTTTGCCTTTATCTTTGCTTGAATCATGTTTCTCCGGTCGGATTTTTGTGTCTCCTAATCGAATTGTGCCGTTGAAACCCTTCTCCCGATCGGACGTGTCAGAAAACCTCCACCTTCCTGATCAGATTGCACGAATCGTGCATGCATTTCATGACTCATGAGATGCATTCACTAGTCGTGAATGCATTTTACGACTAGTGAAATGCATTCACTAGTCGTGAAGGCATGATTTTAATCTATTTTCTCTTCGTCTTTCCTGTTTATTTTCCGATCGATCATTGTAAATGCATGATTTTAATCTATTTTTTTTAGTCCATTTCTGTCTTATTTTTATTATTGCATTCTATGGAGTTTGGATCTTGTTGTTTTCTAGTTTGAGTCAAAATTGGCATTTTCTTTCGGTGAACGAGGTTTCTTTGTGTGACAGAGCAGAAACACAGCTGTGTTTCGTAAGAAACAATAGCTGTGTTTTCTGCACTGTTCCGTTCTTTCGCTTTTCTTCACTACCTTGCATGCAATTGTGTTATATTCAATTATCTCCTTTTTAATTAAGTGTTTATATTTGATTAGTTTAATTGATTATCATTTAATTGATCCATTAATTGTTTTAATTAATTATTTTATTCAATTAATTTATTTGTTCATTAATTATTTAATTTACTTTGCTAACATTTATTTTATTTTTGTTTTGTTGTCTCATAATTATTTATCATTGCGAGTTACATTCGAACTCGGGATGGTGGATCGGGAGACCAAAGACCATCAAATTGAGAGTTTGCATTTTAATTGTTGTATTTTTTTTATTATTATTACTTTTATGTATTGTATGTAAAAATATATTTTATTAATTGCCTGTATTATAAAAAGTAACGTTTTTAATAACTAATAACTTGGAATTTTCTTAATAAATTGGACCAATGTCCTATTTTAACCAATAAAATCTCACTTTCAAATAGAGGACTAATTTTCATAAAATGGGATCACTCATTCCCGTTTTCTCAATCAATACCCAAAAATAGTTCTCTACTTTTTAAGTTAAAAGGAATCAATGTTCCTAAATATAATAAATGACCCGATTTATGTATGACGCACTTTTAATTATTTGATATGTGTTTATTTATTCATTTTTGGGCCATTGTAATTAATTTTGGGGCGAATTTTATGTATTTATGCTTTTTTATTTTATTTTGGGGGATTGTTATGTCCTATCTTTTATTCATCTTTGGGGGATTTTTCTATCCCAATTTTCTTTTGTAATTTTATTTATTTACTTATTGCTTTATTATTTATTTATTGCTTTATTTATCTCTTTTCAATATGCTTGCAAATGCGCTTTAAATTCAATGCACAATCGCGTGAGATGAGAGGTGGAATTTTGATTTCTTAAAAACTCATTTATAAACTTAACTTAAGTCATTAATAAGAGTGAAGTTCCGAACACCATCTCTGGTTTAAACCCATAGAGGTTAGAAATCTTTCCCAATTTCTTGTAAATTGGGTGGCGACTCCAAAATACCTTGAAGGTGTCTAAAGGCGTTGTGAGTCTAGATGATCCTTTTCAATGTTCTATTGGAAAGGATGCATCCAAGATAACTCACGATGCCTAAGATAAAAAAGATGCAAACCAATCCCTCGAGTCCAAAAAGGCAGGCTCAGCGAGCGCCTTTGCTAGGTTCGGCGCGCGTCACAATAGGGCACTAATTTTTCTTCTAGAATTGACCATTCTTCTTTGGCATGATGTACTACTAAAGAGGAATGTCTAAACACCTCAACTATTTTTGCTTCTAAGGCTAAGAGCACATCTAGACCATAAATGCATGCTTCATATTCAACAACATTGTTTGTAACCTTATACTTCAATTTCTTAGCTAGGGGAGCTTTTCACCATCTGAAGTTATCAAAATGATCTTAGTTCCTGCACCTTTGCTGTTGGTGGCCATATCAAAATACATTTGCCAACCTTAGACCATGATTAAGGCTAGGTTATTGTCAGGAAAGTCATACTTTATCTCATCTCCTTTTATTGGGTAATTGACCAAGAATTCGGCGACAACTCTTCCCTTTATGGTTTTTCTTGTTATGTACTACACATCAAACTCTTATAGTTAAATAAACCATTTTCCCATTCTTCTTAATGGAGATCGGGTTAACTGCAAGTATCTTAAAGGATCTTGTTTGGCTATGGCCTGCATAGTATACGATATGAAGTAATTTCTTAACTTCTTTAAGGACCATGTAATGGCCCTAAATTGAAATTTTCGTGAATAGTAATTTTTCGAGCTATGAATAGTGATATCGGGATAAATAGTTCCATCCGGTATCGAAAAATATCTTTTTGGACCATTGGAAAAAACAAGCTAGTAAGAGTTTGAGGATGAAATTTAAGGTGAAACGAATGTCAAATGAGCGCTCAAAAGCAAAAAGGAAGAGAAAGATGAATAGTAATAGAATCGGTTCAAATAGTGAACCAAACTGGTTTTGACAAAAGTTTGACCAAGGTTTGAATGATGCTACGGACCTCGAAAAAATTATCTGAAAATACGGACTTACTCTAAATAATATGTGGAATCATATGATAATGAAAAATTAATTTTATTGCGACACATAAAATTGGGTTATTGTACTGGTAAATATTAACAAGATCGGGAAACGGTATTCGATTGACCCAAAAATATTTGTAGAGCCTAATAAATATATTTTGAGAATTATTGATGCATTTATATGAGAAATTGAATTTGGGAATTGGTAGAAATTAATTGGGCCAAAATAATACCTAAATAATTGATTTGGGCCTAATTGGGTTGGCCCAATTGATTGGACCAAGCCCAAAAGTCCATCAAGACACATTATATAAGGCTGAAAAATTAGCCATTTCATGAACATTCTTCACCCTTCTCCATGTGTGTAGGCCGAATGCTCCTCTCCACCTAAAAGCCAAGATTTCTTTAATTTATCTCCATCAATTCCATTCTAATAAATTACACTAAATAATTTTCAAGCTCTAATTTCATAGATAAGCATTTCTAGAGCCTAATTGAAGGAAAAAAAGTGAAGGAAATCAAGAAGAGAAAGGTTATGGACAAAGATCAAGTAATGGGCAAGGTCTGTTCAGTAGTTTTAATTGAATTGTTAGACATAAAATCAAAAGTCCCTATGGAATATATGGTTTTAGTATTCTATTTAGGAATAGTCCAGTTATGCAAATCTTGTTCAACTTTGTCTATATTAATTTCTAAAGAATTCATATCTAAAGGATAGTAGTTATTAGTGTTCGTATTAGAACTAGAACTTTGTTTTTTTTAGAGAGAATTCTAGATAACCTATTCATAATGACTATTTTAACTAAATTTGCTTAAAAATAATCAACAGTAAAGATTGAACCTGAGAGTATTTACGGGACCACCCAGCTGCGGGACCACCTTATGCCTCTCCTGGGCTACTGTCTGACCAACGCATGCCTTTAGGGCTGACCAACGTTTCCTACTCACCTGTACTATCTTTTCTGCAACTATTTCTAAGGCAAATTTAAATAAAATAATCGGTCTTTTTATTAAGAATAGATTGTCTTTCTGCAAAACATATTTTAGAAAATAATGTTAAAAATTTAATTTCTAAACAAATTTTTGTTAGATGGCAACGTTATATGTATATATGTATAAATACATACATATACATATGTATACATATACATATATACATATGTATATATGTATATATGTGTGTATATATATATATATATATACACATATATATTTATTTATATATATGTATAAATATATATATGGGTTCATATGTATGCTTATGGTTAACTAACAATTATGAAAATGATGATATGATCACAAATGATATGTAATAGACGATCCTTGTGTATCTATACAGGTATATCAGTTTATACAAATGTGGTCCATAGGAAGAACACATTTAAATTATATTTATATGATAAGAATACTATGTTATGCTTTGAAATGATAATATGTAAATGACCTAATATAACGTAATTGATTTTATAGAACTATGTGGTTTTGATTCGCAAATAATGGGATACATAGGAAGGTTGGAATGTATATTCCAAGTTTGAACAAAATTATAGAAAACTACTAGGTGCGTAAAATATTTATATTCCATAAATTCTAGCTCCATATAATATAAGAACCGAGGTATAGTATTTTAAATTCCTTGTAAGGTTAGTACCATATGATAGTAGTAGAAGTAGAGCGGCCTAATAGTAGCTTTTGGAAATGTTTTATGAGTTGCAATACTGTTATAATACTTTCTGAGGAAGTTAATTGTTTATATTGGAGTTTGAATTGATTTTTGGATGAGATAACTTGAGAGGACTATTTAAAGTGTAAAAGAATATTCTTTTGTAGGAGGATAGTCAATTATTAGGGGAAACGTTGCCGAAATTTCTGTAGATGAATAGTAGAATGTAAAGTATTTATGAAATTATAAAGAAATTTTGTAATAAGTATATGAACAAGAATCAGTGTTACTGAAGTGACTAGTACTGAACTGATAGTGATGTGGAATTTGAATTTTCCTTAGCAGTGTGACACCCTAATTGATTTGACAATTTTAAAGGATGTGTATGCGTATTTATGCTATTTGTACATAGTTATATTTTCTTTATTAGGGGATGTTACACAAATGGTTGTACGCCTAGCAATGAAATGGCTAATATATTGAATTTTCCTAAGAAACCCCTTATCTACTTCTCTTTCTTTGGAGCTGGCATCTTCCTAATTGCTTTGGATTTATTAGGATATACTTTGATTCCCTTTTGACTTATTATATGGCCTATAATCTTGCCTAAAGTCAACCCAAACACACACTTCTTGGGTTAGGCGAAGGCTATACTTGTCTATTCTCTTGAAAAACTTTTCTAAGGCTTCAAAATGCCTTTCTCTAGTATCAAACTTTATTATTATATCATTTACATAGACTTAACCTCATTGTGAATCAAATCATCTAGGATTTTTGTGGCCATCCTTTGATAAGTAGCACCTTCATTCTTCAGACCAAAAGGGCATGATTTTGTAATAATAAGTGCCCTATTCTATGATAAAGGTTGCCTTAAATTTATCTAGAACTTTATTCAAGAATTGATTATATCTAGAATACCTATTTAGAAAGTTATACATCACCTTGCAGCATTGTCATCTAGGGCATCTATATGTGGCAAAGAAAAATCATCTTTTGGATATGCTTTGTTAGGGTGCCTACAATCTATGCACATTCACACTTTCCCATCCTTCTTAGCAATAGGGACTATATTGGCTAACCAAGTGGAATATTTGAATTCTTCTATGAAATTATCCTCTGATTGCCTTTGGAATTCTTCCTTAATCTTTTTAGCCCATTTAGGCCTTATCCTCCTCATTTTGTGCTTAACCGATTTAGACTCCGGATAGGTGGGAATTTCATGTTCGACTATTTTCCTATCGATCATCTGCTGGGTTTTATGAAATAATTCGACATTATCGCGCAGTGGAAAATAACAAAAATCCAAACAGGATCCATGCAATCCAATTAACTCAAAAGAAAGGAAAAAGAATACCAACCTGTTACGTGTGCTGAATTACGAACTAACACCTTAGTTCTATCGGATTGTAGGCGCTGCTCCAATCATGAATACCCTCTACCAGTATCCACATGCACTAACCGATGAATAGATAATCGCAAGGGTGCTAGCTCCCTCACTTGTGATTGAATTTTAAGGGTTTTTCTCTACGTTTTTTCCTTTCACAAAGAAAAGTGCCGACTAGGTATTTTGCAGCCTCTCTTAAAACGTAAATTAGGGTTCACTTATCTTAAACATATATATCCATATATATATGTATAAACTTAAATCATAGAGAGATAAATTAGGGATATTATCTCTTATTCAAAATAAGATATACATACATATATATATATATATAATTTCAAAATTAAATATAAATATCTATATTTATATAATTTCGAAATACCTTAATTAAAGTCCAGTCTGTTCATCATGGTCTTGGTGTGTGACCTAATAGGTTTATATTAAGTTGGTAGTAGGCCCAATTCCATAATAGGCCCACAAGTCATAATTGGTCTCTAGCAAGACATTATGACTACCCAAATAATATAAATATCATAAGTCTGATTTTAACCTGATAGCAGAACATGTTATTATCGTTTTGTCACACAATATCTTGTTTAAATATAAGTTATGGTCCATGTCAAACTTATATTGTTTAAACATATAATTTCTCGATCACTACGTAGACTGATAAATTCAAATGATATTGATCACACTATCAATTCATTTGAGCACGGCCATGCATTTTATAGTCCTACTTATTGAGGGGCCCAATAGATATCTCTCTCATAAGAGAGGGATAAATTCTATCTTAATTATGCACTATCCTCTACATAATTCTCATCATGTTCAAGCATAACCTTTATGATTATCCGATTAAAGACAACGTTTGATTATGTCAAAACACGATGTTCCTTATGTAGGAAACCGTGATAATCTCAGGTCTAAGGATTCAATAACATAACTATTATGAGATCACTTATGACACTATCCCACGTAGTGATCTCATAGTGGGTCTATCCAGTACCTTATTCTCTAACAAGTACCTACATATTTGATTTATATCACCATATATAATCATCTCATGATTATCGATCAAATCTATACAAGTCTTAATTTATCTTTATGCCTTTTAGTGATAAATGACTAGGGATGACAAGAATATTATGGTTATTCATAAACATTACAATAATGTGATATGCCAATAATATTAATGTGAAGAAAACTATTATATAAATGAAAATGTATTGATTACATCAAGGTCCAAATATTTGGTCTAGGGCATAACATCCTCGGCATATCTTTATAGGTCTAGGCAAATATTCTTTCATATTTTTTTTAATATTCTCTCAAATTTAGCTTCATTTTCAGGATTTATATTTGATGCAATTAGGATTTTTTTTTTCTAAGGTTCCAAGAATAAAAGGAGTAGTATTTGTTGAATTAATGTCAAATATATACATGTCATGATTATAATAATGCATGTTGCAATTAGATGAGATATCACAAAAATAAGCAAAACCATTCATACTACTAATAAAATTAAAATAAATATTATCATAAAAAAGTTTAGGAATATAAATAACATCACTAAAGCTATCAGTAAAAGGTTTATTAACAGTTGGCGAAATCTCTATTAGTGATGCTAGCAGAGCAGGATCAACGTACTCTTTTGCAATTAGCTTAGGACTTAAGACTTCTTCCACTATAAAAAAAAAAAAAAAAACTAAAATTAGCGACTAAAATAATTAGCAATGGATTAGCGACCATTTTAAAAATTAGTTGTGAAAATTCATTTTTCCTTTTTTGTGACTAATTTTGCGATGGAAAAAAGAAACAGTTGCTAATTATTGAGAATTCACGTGGACATCCATTGAAGAACCAGAAGATTCTTCAATTCAAAGAATTCTCATGTGCTGCTTATTCTCAAGAAAAATTGATTATTGGACCATCAGTAGCTAAAATTGGAACTGAATCCCCTGCATTCTTAGAACGTATTCAAGGTGATATTTGTGGGCCCATTCATCCACCATGTGGACCATTTAAGTATTTTATGGTATTAATTGATGCATCTACAAGATGGTCACATGTGTGTTTATTATCAACACGCAACTTGGCATTTGCAAGATTACTTGCTCAAATAATTCGATTGAGAGCACAGTTTTCAGATTATACAATCAAGTCGATTTGTCTTGATAATGCTGGTGAATTTATGTCTTGGACTTTTAATAATTATTGCATGTCAATTAGAATAACAATTGAAAGGCCTGTTGCACATATTCATACACAAAATGGTTTAGCAGAATCATTTATTAAATGCCTCCAGTTAATAGCTAGACCATTACTTATGAGAACAAAACTCCCCATTTCTGCTTGAGGGCATGCTGTCACACCCCATATCAGGCCTGGTCGGAATCGGCACGTTAAGTCGGGAATTCAAGGGTATTTCAGTAATTTATGCTTGGGCGAAATTGGACAATAAGGATTTTATGGCAAGTAATTAATTAAATAAGTAAGTGATTTATTGGAGATTATTAGGTGTGAGTGGTGTATGGTGCAAGGAGTGATTAAGTCTTAAGTGGATTGTTGGGTCCTATAGTGGCTTGACACATGGAAGGGGTAGGTAGGAGCATTGAATGAAGAGTGAGGAAAGGAGAGAGGAAAGAAAAGGGCAGATTTTCTACTCTTTCCTCACGTCTCTCTCTTCTCTCTTTTCCCTTTTCTTTCATTTTTCTGCTCTAGTTACTCTCTTGTGTGTGCTCAACGTGGGTTTTCAAGATTGGGGTTGGATTTCTAAGTTGTGAGCTGAGTTCAAGAGGTAAGATCATGGGTATTTGTGGCTTCTTCTTCTTCCTCTTTTTCTCCTGCATTTTCTGGGTTTTGAAAGGGGTTCTCATAGTTTGATTTTGTGTTTTGGCTGGGCTTTGTACAAGATTTGGAGGAGAAGGGAAAGAGAAGGTTGGATTTTGAAGTGATCGGTTTGAAGCTTTGATTTCCAGGTTTGGGAGCTATGTGTTATATGATTTTGATCTATAAATGATGCATGATTATGTATTGGATAATTTTTTATGATTTCTTGGATGTGTTAGACTGTTCATATAGCTTTTGGAGTGTAAAGTATGATTTTGGGGAAATTCTGTTTAGTTTTTGCCAAACCTTTGTGTATTGTTTTTGTCATAAGTAGAGTTATAGACCTCCAAATTGAGTAACTCCAGTTCCATTTGAAAGATAAGATATAGATCTAAAATTGTCTCTGAAGGACAGGAGCCATTTCTGGTTCTAAGACCCTTGAATAAGTTAAAATCTGAAGTGTTTCTGGTTGGGTCGGGTTACTGGAACAGTGTTGATGTTTTAGCTCATATCTGGAGTTATAAATGTCTTTTTAATCTGAAATTTGTTTTATTTTAATTTTAACATCCTAGGGAAGATTTATTAAGAGGAAGTTTTGCCTAAAAATGTCATTTAGATGTCCGTTTAGGCTGAACAAAAATGAGTTGTGAAGCAGTCCTGAATCATAGCTTCTGTTTTGTAAGTTTTTGGTAGGTCACGGTGGTAACCAAATTCATTACCACCGTGACATATGTAAATCCTAGACAGAATGCTTAGTTTGGGACCTCACGTTGGTAACCAAATTCATTACCACCGTGACCCCTTCTGTCTTGACCATTTTATGTGTTTTTCTTCCCGAATTGAACCCATTTTGCACCGGAACTTCCTAGGATCCATCCAATGCATGTTTAGGACTATTAAATGAGTATAAGAATAGTTTTCACTTGGAAAATAAACATGAATAGGATTAAGATTAATACAAACTAATGAAATAATTAGGTGTAATTGTATGATTAGAATCTAGTCCAGTTAAATGACATTTAAGGGTTGTAATACCTTAATCTGTATGAGCATGTGTAACATGATTAAGTTATACACATTTAAAGGATATCGAATGAAGTGGGGTTGCTTGATGTGATTTATTAATGTTAGTTGTTGTGGGTGGTATCGTATATCGCCATCTGAAATCGAGTGAGTTATGAATGCCAATTTCATGGTTGTTCATCATGAACATGTAATATTGGATGTGAAATGTATTATGCATATCTGTACTTATGATCCTCCTCTAAGAATATTATGCTATGCGTAAGTGTAAATTGTATCATTGCATGATTAAGACTTTGCATTGTTAAGTATTGGCATAATAATGTTCCCTTACTTGACCCTGGTGCTATAGAATAAAGAATTGGGTATAGTGTGTTGGCATGAATTATATTATACGCTTTGCAATATGACTTGTATGATGCATGACTGATTTAATGATATTTTGAATGGTTTAATTTTATTATTGAGGTGAGACTATGCTTTTGATGTGTGAATTGTGGGATTTTGGGCTTGAAAATCGGGAAGTTTGCCTTCAGGAATCACATCTGTGCGTGGGTCACACAACCAACTTAGTTACCACCGTGAGCCATGAACCAAATGCATTCTGCCAAGAGTTTGAACATGTCACGGTGGCAACCAATCTGGTCACCACCGTGAGGTGTCCAGACTTTAGTTTCTGTTTTGGGGTCTAGGTATGTCACGGTGGCAACCTCCTTTTTGTCACCACCGTGAGGTACCCTAGACTAGCTTCCTGCCGAAAATCTTTGGTATGTCACGGTGGCAACCAGTTTTATTACCACCGTGACCTACCCTATTTTTGCAACAAATCCTGTTTTCTTCACACGTTTTCGGAATGTTATACTATTGATTTTAGCTTACAATATCATTCATTATGAGCCATATTTGTGCATGTTCTGATCTATTTAAAGTATATGAATTCTTTACTTGTTACAATTAAAATGTGGACGTTAATTGTACGATTTTAGCCTGCAAGAGTCAATCTAGTGGATAGTTAGGCATGCCTAATAGAGTCTTTGCTGCAGCTTCCATTTTCGTTTGGACCCCGATCAGGTCCCCGTTTGGTTCCTTGTGAACCTTCTGTAATGTGGTTGGATCTTGTTTAAGATCCCCCATAAAAATGTTTGAGAATGAAAAGTAAAATAGTTTGCGATTTGTACCCATAAGGTACTTTCTATAATCGGCTTGTACCCGTAAAGTACTTTCTGTATACTCGTTATCCACTATTTTGAGTCAGCAGGTATTCTGTTTGTTTTGCCTAATATGAACAAGAGAATGTGATATTCGATTAAGCATGATTCTGGACATGTGAGTTGGTTATGTATCCGAATGTGATTATGAATCTCTGAATGGGTTAAGTGTGACCTAAACATGTGAATTGGAGATAATTATCTGCAGATATGGGTATATGCATAACATAGTGTGAATGTATGGTATGCCAACGGTTGTGAATATAGGTACGGGAATTAAGATGTGCGTGACTGTGACCATGATTTTTTGAATGCCATGAATTCGACTAGTTAGGTCTATAAGACTATGAATTAATACGTTTTGAATGCTATGATTAGTAAGCATGTGCAAACATGATTTTATACTTTTGACGGTTATAGTGAATTATATGAATCAAGATACGTAATGAATGTGCTCTTGACCTTGGAATGTATATATATACTGTGTTATGTTACGTGCCTCCTCTCTCTAGTTTTCCTATTGTAGTGATTTCAGCGTGTGGTCATGTATTTACATTTCAAGGCATGATAAAAGTATGTTTAGTTAACTAGCGTTCTCGGTATGATAGTTGGGTGCGTATTGCCTGATAATTGTATTGTATGTGAATATGAACTTCCGAATGCATGGCTTTCCTATGCAAGCTTGTTTATCCATCTGTTGTGATTAATTGCATATGCCTTTTGTGTATGTAACTTGTTCTGGCGACCATTGTGAATGGCCGTCCATCTTGCTTGTGTGTTCTCCCCACTAAGCGTTTATCGCTTAGCACGGGCTCTTTTCCCGTGCAGGTGGCAGGTTTGGTTCGGTTCGAGTTGCGCGTCTGCAGGGTCGGCCACATAGGAGTTAGAAGTGTTATGTTATTCTGTTCAGCTTCTGTATTTTGATTTCTGTAATTTGTAGCCTTTTGATTATGTAAGGATCTTATTGTAATTAAGTTTCAGTTATTTCTCCGCTTTATGCTTCCGCTGAATGATCATATGCATGCATGTGTATATGTTTCGGCTTAGTGCCTGCGTGTGTGTGAGTTAATGTATGTCCAGTTTTGCTTCTAAAGATAAGTTTTTAATTTCCCATGTTTTTACATGAACGTATGCTTTCGCTTAGCGTATGTGTGCATGTATGTAAGTGAGCGTCGGTAGCGCACCCGCGTCCTTCCAACGGGGACGTAGGGGGTGTTACACATGCTATTTTACATGCAGCAACACTTGTGTGCATTAGGCCAACAAGTTATCATAAATTCTTCCCATTACAATTAGCTTTTGGTCAAGAACCTAATATTGCTCATTTAGAATTTTTAGTTGTGCAATATGTGTGCCAATTACTCCACCACAATGCACAAAGATGGGTCCTCAAAGGAGGATAGGAATATATGTTTTGTATGGATCTCCTTCAATAATTAAATATCTTGAACCACTAACTGGAGATTTATTTATGGCAAGATTTGGAGATTGCCATTTTGACGAAACAATTTTCCCAACATTAGGGGGAGAGAATAAACAGCTGGAAAAAGAAGTTACTTGGAATGCATTATCACTATCTCATTTAGATACTCGAACAAAACAATGTGAACTGAAACTTCAAAAGATAATACATTTTCAAAATATTGCAAATCAACTGCCAGATGCATTAACTGATTTAAGAAGAATTACTAAATCTTATATACCAGCTGAAAATGCTCCTATTCGAATTGATATCCCTGTAGGACAATCTAATACTACAAACACTAGCGACCCACGTCTAAAGCATGGTAGACCAGTCGGTTCCAAAGATAAAAATCCTTAATAAAGGAAAGGAGCAAATAACCAAGATGGTCATATTATAGAGGCAGACACTTCTGAAAAGACTCAAGACATAACTAATCATAAAATCCCAAAAGAGGTCCAGGTACCTGAAAATAATAATAATGAAGAGATCTCCATAAGTTATGTCAACATAGGAAAAAGATGGAACCAAAAAGATATAGTTGTCGACAATATTTTTGCATATAATGTTGCCAGTGATATTTTAAAAGAAAATGAGGATCTTGAACCTAAATCTGTTAAAGAATGTAGAAATTAAAATGATTGGCCAAAATGGAAAGATGCAATTCAAACAAAATTGAATTCACTTTCAAAATGTGAAGTATTTGGACCCGTGGTCCGAACACCTAAAGGTGTAATGCCAGTGGGGTACAAATGGGTATTTGTGCAAAAATAAAATGAGAAAAATGAAATTGTAAGATATAAGGCACGATTGGTTGCACAAGGATTTTCGCAAAGACCTGGCATTGATTATGAATAAACATATTCTCCAGTAATGGATGCAATTACTTTTAGATATCTAATTAATCCGGCAGTTTGTGAAAAGCTTGACATGTGTCTAATTGATGTTATTATAGCCAATTTATATGGCTCACTTGATAGTGGAATTCATACGAAAATCCCTGAAGGATTTAAAATGGCGGAAGCATATAAAGATTCTCAAAAATTTGTTCAATAAAATTACAAATATCATTATATAGATTAAAGCAAAATGTGGTATAATCATCTTAGTGAATATTTGTTAAAGGAAGGATATAATAATGATCCAATTTGTCCATGTGTATTTATAAAAAGATCAGGATTAGAATTCGTCATAATTGTTGTATATGTTGATGATTTAAATATCATTAGAACTCCTAAAGAGCTTAAAAAATCACTAGATTAGTTAAAGAAAGAATTCGAAAGGAAAGACCTTGAAAAGGCAAAATATTGTCTTGGCCTACAGATTGAGCAATTAAAAGATGGAATTTTTATTCATCAATCAACTTATACGAAAAGGATCCGAAAGCGATTTTATATGAACAAATCACATCCATTGAGTACCCCAATGGTTGTAAGATCATTAGAAGTAAATAAAGACCCATTTCGTCCTCGAGAGAATGAAGAAGAACTTCTTGGTCCTGAAGTACCGTATTTAAGTGCTATAGGTGCATTGATGTATCTTGCTAATAATACAAGACCAGATATAGAATTTGCTATAAATCTGTTGGTGAGATTTAGTTAAACATGTTTGTAGATATCTCTAGGGAACAATTGATATGGGTTTATTTTATTCTAATAAATCCAAATCACATTTAGTTGGTTATGCAGATGTAGGATATTTATCTGATTCACATAAAACTTGATCACAAACAGGCTATCTATTTACTTATGGAAGCACATCCATATCATGGCGGTCTACAAAGAAAACTTTAGTTGCTACTTCTTTAAATCATGCAGAAATAATTGCAGTGCATGAAGTAAGTCGAGAATATGTTTGGCTAAGGTCATTGATTCATCATATCCAGAAGATGTGCGGCTTGCATTTTGGAGAAAATATTCCATCAATACTGTATGAAGATAATGTAGTATGCATAGCTCAATTAAAGGAAGAGTTCATCAAAGGCGATAGAACGAAACACATTTCACCAAAATTTTTCTTCACTCATGATCTTCAGAAGAAAGGTGAAATAGATATTCAACAAATTCATTCAAGTGAGAATTTGGTAGATTTATCCCATTGGGTTTTTCCTAGTAAGGTTTTAACGAGACACAATTTTTCAATTTTTAATTTTTATGGACATTCAAGGGGGAGTGTTGTAAATAAATAAGTTTATGAATGTCCATAAATCATGGGAATTACACATGTATAGAAAAGGTTCCATATCAGGTCCTTTAATTAAGGGTTTTTCCCTTAATTAAGTGAATTAAATAAGAGACGTTAGATATTAATTCCTTAATTAAAAGTTGTGACTTCCATTTCTTATTAATTACATTAAGACTCTATAAATAGGGTAAAAGTAAAGATCAGATGAGATAACAAGAGAATACTTACTTTCTCCCCATTCTTCTCTAAAATGCATTCTATTGTCTTTATTCTTATAATCCGTTCTTATAATATTTCTTATTAATTACATTAATTAATAGCCCTCCTAATTAAGAGCATAAGAGTTTAATTAACTGCTAACCAATAAACAGTCATCTCTTATTGACATAATTTAATTTATTGACAGTTTTATAAATCAGAAAGAGCCAACCTAAGTTAACCAATTTCTTATCGAGACTGATTTAAATCAAATCATGCATTTACTTAATACAACAACCCTTCTCAGTATCGCTATACTAATTACCACTTATTATTGATTTTATCAAACAATTATTGATTTAATGATCTCAATTAGCTATATGCAATTTAATTAAATGAACAATGGTTATTGTGCAAATAATAAATAACAATTGAGATAGAGTTTCCCTAAATCACAGTAAATAAAATGAACATCATATAAATTAAAAAGAAAAATAAGAAAGAACAATCTCACAGTAATTGGTTGAATCCTGCCCTTTAATTGAACCTTTAACTAGAAGAAAGTTTAGCCAATCATGGCCAAGAACAAAATAAGATAAAAAATAAATAAAAATTAGAAACTACAGTCCTTGGAAGGACGAAGAAGAGGGAGAGGGTGATATGAGGTACTGTTCACGTTTTTTCTCCCCTAAATAATAAGAAATCCTATCCTTAAATTTAGAAAGGTAGTTTAATCCTATCCAAATTAGAAAAATAAAATAAAGTATAAAATAAATCAAACTACCTAAAAACACTATCTTTTATCTCCTAAAATATAGACTAAAATTTCTCAAAAGATATCTAGAATATCCCTGGCGGCTAGGGCTTCGCGCACAAAATAAATCTGCTAATTTATCCAAGCTATCCCATTATTTCCTTAGCCTTGGGCAAGGCTAAGGGTCAGATCTGCATCTTTTCTCTTACTTGTACCAAAATTGATCCAAACTTCTTCAATTATTCCAAATCAGTCTAATTATCCACAAAATGCTTCCTTTCATCAATTAAAACCTGAAATGGTCAAAATTACATAAACAAGTAAAAAGTTCCAAATTGACTACAAATTAAAACAGAAAAATGGGAGAAAACCAAGTAAAAAAATGTAAAATTAAGTACTTAACAAATTCCCCCACACTTATCCCATGCTTGTCCTCAAGCATGAATTAAATAACAAATACAATCCTTTCAAAAGTTCATTCATCCAAAAATAAATTCCAATCCATAAGTTTCAACTAAATTAAAATACAAGGCAAAATAAAGATAGAAATCCAAATTAATTCCCATCAGTTCATATCGAAATAAGGGTTTCTCAACTACTTTTTCAAACCAGAAGCATCAAGGTTTTAATTATTAAGCATGCAAGAATTTCATGTATTAATTCAACATTAAAATCAATGCATAAAATAAAACTTATTAAACTTAATTAGACACCATAATCTCATATTTTTCAATAGATAAAGGAATAAGAAAAATCAGGAAATTTATTTTAATTTTTTCTCTGCTTCTTTTTTTTTTTTACTTTTTTAGACTATAGTGGACGTGAGGATATCCGGTTTTGACCCACATACACCTGATTTTTCTAGCCCAAGCAATAATTAAAATGCTTACAAGGAATGTAGAAATCCTTTTTAGGTGAGGGTATCTGGTTCTGACCCGCATACACCCGATTACTCAAACCACTCAGTTCCAAGCGGTTACTAGCTCTACTCATAACCACTATTTTTGAGCAGACAACGGAGTAAAATTTATTACAATTTCATTTTTTTTAACTCCTGGTAACCAAATTCCTCAATCTAAAAACATATAATACTAAACAAGTGTCCAAAATAGTTTTAACAAGCTTCTAAAATGCAAAGAATCCAATTTAAAAACATGCAAAAATTATGTTTCACTTTAAAAATTAAACCTTGATATTTCTAATTCAAAAAGTAATCAAGACCATCATAATTTGTATGAAAACGGGTAAATAATTATGAACATTACTCGATTAAGCTTAACAATTCAATAAATTAAAAACTAAATAGTTAAAGAATTATTTTCAGACAAATGCTTTCCTCTAAGATTGGAAATGAAATTTGACAAATGCCAAGGACAAGACAAAATTAGAATTTGATTACAAGCAATTAGGCATGGGGTAAGCAACATAATTTTAATGAAAAATGAAAGAATAACTGCTCAAATAGATTCATTAAAATTATGCATAATTCATCAAATAAACCAAAAATTCTTAGCCAAAATCAGAACATTTCAAAAATAAGCACAAAAATCAACAAAAGCCAATAGTGAATCTACCCAATATATGCACAGTTTTTTCAAAATAATTATTTTTCAGCATCTGACTAAAATATGCACAGCTAAAACATGCACAAATGTAACAAATGCAATTATTGATAATGAGTTGCTAAAGGGGTCGCTATTTTTCATTAAAAGGGTGGATATACAATTACCAACCAAGAACATCAATAATTCCCAAAACAACATCACAAATATGCATCAAACCTTCCTCTCTAAGTGCAATCTCCAGTGGATAAGCCAATCCTTTGTAGCGTTTAAAAGAATTATGGCAAGCATTTGGATAATCAGCAGCAGCCATAACATGCATATAAGCATAATCATAAGACTCCATACTCAAATCTTGAACTGAAGCTTGAAGAGAATCTGCTGCATAGCTATACTTATCAGCACATTCTTTAAGTACCCTTTTGAGGATTGTGTAATTTGCAGTGCTTGGCAACTGAGATGATAAATACGAGGAAGTGGCTGTGGCATTAGCTACACCTATGCCTATCATGATAATTGCTAATCCTTTGGTGTCTGCTTTCGAACTTGTGGCATTGGACATGAGAGATGAAACGCAAAGATCATAATGTTTTGTGTTTTTGCATGTTTTTTGGATCAAATCCATGTCTCCGGTGGCAAAAGTAATTGCTTGGTGAGGGAATGCTAGGGAGAGAAGAAAGAAAAAGAAAACGGTAGAGCCCATCTTCACTCTATTTTGTGAGAAAATATTGGAGATTGAATTATATTTAAAAAGGACTCGAGCTGGGTTTGCAAAAATAGGACAATAATCATTGTCCCCCCTTTTTTTTTACTGGTCCCTATACTAGATCTAATCTGTCTTTGGGTTAGATTTCACTGATGGTCATCGAACTTATACCAAAATTACGCAAAAGTAATTAAATAAGTTTTTCTTTCAAAAAAGTAATTGAACTTAAAAACATTATACATAAAAGTCATTATGAACGGATTTCGGTCACCGGAATCTGTTCACAATGATTTTTGTGTATAATGATTTTAAGTTTAATGACTTTTTTGAAAGAAAAAAATTATGTAATTACTTTTGTGTAATTTTGGTATAAGTTCAATGACCATCAATGAAATGGTTTTAAGTTCGCGTTTGCACATGTGCTGTCAGCTAGATTTTCCGGTGACCGGAATCCGTTCATAATTACTTTTGTGTATAATAGTTTTAACTTCAATGACTTTTTTGAAAAAAAAAATTATTTAGTTATTTTTGCGTAATTTTGGTATAAGTTCAATGACTACCAGTGAAATTAACCCCCTGTCTTTTGACTCAACCACTATAATAATTGGATCGGAATGGATTTACTTTATATAGATTGCTCTTTCTTCTTTGATTATATTAAGGCATATATTTATAGAGGATTTGTTGGTAAAAGAGTTTTGATTTTGCAATATTTGTATTCTATACTTAATTTAGTTGGACCAACTTACTCTCATTATCTCTGTCAGTGAAATAAAATTTGGCAAAATGTATCAGCAAGTTACTAAATATTTTGAATTTTACTATTAAGTTCTTAAATATTTGTTTTAATTTGTAACATTTAATCTCTGAACTTAATTTATATTTTTTTTTTCTATTGAACTCTTCGTTAATGGATTTTGTGAGTATAGTTAACATGTGCCGCCAGTTTATCTTTCTTACTCAGGTGGCTGAGAATGTACTTGTAAAAGTAGAACTCAAGTGAAATGCAGATTTTTCTATATTTAGCATCCACCAAAATTCAACCGACTATATTGATTACTAGTATTTCAAAGATATACATATTTGAAGAGAGAAACTAATGACATGTATAGATATACATATTTGAAGAGAGAAGCTAATGACATGTATAGATATACATATTTGAAGAGAGAAACTAATGACATGTATTAACTACGCTCATAGAATTCATTAACAGATGCCTCGATGTTATAAAAAATAAAAATTCAAAAGTTCATTATTGAAAAATAAAGATTTAGTATTTTAATATCAAAAATTCAAAAGTTTACTATTACTTTTTATATAATTTACATGTCAAACATTTTCTTAAAAAATAAAGAAAAAAATACAGTCAAACACCAGCATTTGGCTACCACTTGATTAGCACTTCATTTCTCTTGTATATTTTCCACGTTAATCCCTCATTGACTTGGGATATCATAAATTAGATAAAAAAAAAAATACATTATAACTATTTTTTCATTAAAGGAAAGATGAGTTTGAACCTTAAACCTCCCAATATATACGGAGACAAACTTTATTGCTCCTATTTATTGTGATGAATATTGGAAGCTAACTTTAAATAAATATCCTCCAAATTCATCTCTTTAATTTAATTTAATACAATGAATAGTATACTTAAAAAGAGAAAAAAAAAATTAAAGTAAAGCGATTGAATTCTATTAACAACAAATAGTAGACTAAGCTATAGAGTTGGTGTGGTTACCGCACAATTAATTATACATGATTGTAGACAATGAATGAGTTGTTTTTGTAGTATATGCTTTATTGAATCCAAGGGTTCTTGTTTAGCTGTTAGCTAGAATTCATATGGCAACTTTTGGCAGCTGCCCAACTGCCAAAACTAGCGTTTCACGGGTGACTAATAAATTTCTGCATTCTTACAGACTCTCATTTCAATGCTGTTGAAGTTCTGTAATGTCTTTGTTTTTCGTATATATACACACATGGGAAGGAGCTGAGCCTTCAATTATTGAATCCTGTTACTATTCTAGAACCTTTCATAAGTAAATAAAATAATTCTAATGTGAAATGAAGAAGTCTGTTACTAATATATAAGTTATTATATCCCTGCTGGTTTGAACTATTTCTTTAATTAATAGAATTATTAAAGTTTGCGGCTCTATCACAATTTGAAAAACTTTGCCAACATGCTTTCATATCATATGTATGCATATTTTTATTATAAGGAAAGGTATATATTGTCCAAGGAGAAATTGAACTCGAAACTTTCAATACTTTTAATTAATCTACTGTTATACTTTGTTTATTTATGGTT
Source organism: Excoecaria cochinchinensis (assembly GCA_947683425.1). Lineage (NCBI taxonomy): Eukaryota > Viridiplantae > Streptophyta > Magnoliopsida > Malpighiales > Euphorbiaceae > Excoecaria > Excoecaria cochinchinensis. The sequence goes on from CANTUQ010000063.1 coordinate 3,304,441, forward strand.
TGCTATAGTTTAGTATGGTATGGTTAATTTTGTGTTTAGGAAGACTTCCACTCTTATGGTATGGTTTTTCATAGTTATTCCAAGTTTGTGGTTTGCCACTTTTTATGATTTTTTTCCTTCATTACTTTTATAGACACTGGGATTTTTGGATTTTCTTATTAAGATAATATCTCAAAATGATAGTTATAGTCAAGAGAAGAGAGATTCGAACGAAGCAAGAGTGATTTTGTCCACCAAAAGGATTTAATATATTTTTAATATTTTTTCCTAATTAAAAATTAATTATGAGTCATTTTTCACTACAAGAAATTAACCATTCCCGACAAAAAGTCAGGATTTTCCGTCGAAAAATTCAATTGCCCACGGAAATGAATTCCGTCGGTAATTGAACCCTAGGCAATTTTGCCAACAGAAATGCCTTTTCCGTCAGCAAAATTGCCTACAGAAATGCCTTTTCTATCGACAAAGTTTCCGACGGAAAAGGCTTTTCCATCGGCAAAATTTCCTACGGATACACCTTATCTATCTGTAATTTTGCCGATGGAAAAGCCTTTTTCATCGGGAAATTAATAATTTTTTTAATTAATTCTTAAATCCTAGAACCTGTAATATTAATGTCCGAATGATAAAAAGATTAAAGATAATATCAAAATTTTAATGTCCCGAAAACAATATAGTTAATAATTATTTAAAGGACATAATAATAATGTATATCTATTACAAAATCATAACTAAGCTGATGGTGGTGGTGGCAGTGGCGGCACCTGCTGTGAACGATCAGGCTGCTGCGATGATGTTTCGACTATACCCTTTAAATTATTCATCTCATTGCATAGTTTAGATATAAAGTCGAATGATTGTTTCCATTGAGCGAATGATCTTTGCAATGAGATCTCAGCTCATGTACTGTATTGCAAAGTTCAAGTACTTTGCTAAATGCAGACCGTCTATTAGATACTGCTGTACTTGAACTGGAGGAATGTGAGTAATAGATATTGGCAAAAGAATCTAAGCCAAAAACCCATCCTCGCTGGTCCCTACCACCAACCATGTCATAGTAAATCTGATTCTCATTAACATTTTCGAAATTCTGTGAACGTTGCCAAATTGTCTATTGCATTTGTTCATATCATAAAACAAATGCTTTATGACACGGGCAAAATAAACTAAATCTAAGAACAAGTGTACTCTGTCGGTGCAAGTAGTAAAGGATAGTGAGTCCAGATATCGTCCTCAGGGAACAACCCAACAATTACTAGAACTTTAGAATTCTTATGTTATTTAGACAACTAATTTTAATATGAAACTAAATTAAACTATGCTAACAAATGACTAAATAATCTAACACTAATTTTAAGAAGAGAATTAATAAATATGATGAATGCTAGGACTTGGGTTTCACTTAACTCCTCAACTATGCAATTTTCCAGATTATTATGCAAAAGAATGACATTTCATATGAGATGGTGATTTTTCCCTAAATTAATCAAAATCCAATGATCATGGTATTTTAACCCTAATCTAAATTTAATTCTTCCAATTGATCAAGTAAAAGAACTAAAATTAGAAAGCATTAAGTTCAATGGAAAAACCTTGATAAAAATCAAAAACCACAAAGATAAAAATAAGGTTGATCATGCATATTTTCAATCCAGGTTATGTTTCATTTGATCCACCAATTAATCCAATTGGTCAAGTAAATTAATTGATTAAGTTCATGTTGAATTGATCAATTCCAACAAGCATTAATCACAATAAAAACATAATCTCAAATAAGAAAATCATTCATATGCATAAAATCCAAAATAAATTACACAATCTCAAAATTAAGATCCACCATAGCCCTAACTATGGAATTAGTTCATAATAATAAGGTTAAATCTCAAATCAAAACTAAAATCCATCAAGTTCATCATAATATCCAAAGAAAAATAAAATAAAATAAAGAAAGGAGAAGAATAGAGGAAGAACACAATCAGATATGAAACAGAGGAAGAAGAAGAACGGGATCTGAAGTTGGCTACAGCAAATCGCCGCCTCTTTCCTTTGTCTGCTACATCTTGTGTGCTTTTCCCACGATCAAAGTGTGTTTCCTTGTGTTTTTCGTGTTTTTCTCCCTCTCCAAATTAGGTTAAAGATGTCTTATTTTATAGGTGCAGCCGTCCCCCCTTAAGAGTCCATTTTGAAAAAGAAGTCTGTAAAAAAGAGTTAAAAACACATCAGGTAACTGACCAAAGCTGCGACCAAAGCTGGGTCTTGCTTTGGTCTCAGCTTTTGTCAGTTAATTTTTCTCAACCAAAGCTAATGCTTGCTTTGGTTCCATCTTTGGTCCCTTCTTTGGTAAGCTCCTGTCCCTCTCATTGGTTTCTTTCTCATTTTCCTCTTAACCAAAGCTGAACCTTGCTTTGGTCTCAACTTTGGTCCTAGCTTTGGTAGGATTCTGTCCCTCTTGTTGATTTCTTCCTTTGTTTCTTTTGCTCTTGACCAAAGCTGGACAGCTTTGGTTCCAGCTTTGGTCAGCTGCTGTCCCTCAAGCAATTTCAACGTGAAAACTTGTCCAAATCACCCCAAATCTAACACAAAAACATATAATTAACACATGAGCATAACCATTCATAATAAATGTAAAAACATCAGAAAAACCTACATTAAATTAACAAAATAACATTAAACTTAAACACAAACAACCTAAACAAACTATAAAAATACTATAAAACCACATCCTAACAACTCCCCCACACTTGAGATTTTGCTTGTCCTCAAGCAAAAAGAACGAAAATTTATCAACCAAATCATAATATAATAAACCATCTAACTCACAAAAATCATAACCAAAATAAATAAGAGTCTCAATGTTCTAACACTAAGATGCAAACCTCACTAGCATTATCAATTCCTACTAATTTGATCATGTAATCAATTGAACAAAAATTCACAAATATCCAAAATTTAAAGAAAACAATGCTAGTTAAAGAGACTAAAATCTAAGATTAACTCCTTACTTAAATTAAACAAAGAATACTTATCATTCAATATTTTTTTACATCCTTCACTTACTTTTTTTTTTTAAATATTTGAACTTTTGATATGCAACTTGAGTGAAATAAAGTTAAATATTTCAGATAATTCCCCAGTAACCATTCAATCTCAAAGGGGTACTTGTATATATTTCTCCGGTAACTGCTGGTCTCAAAGAGGTACAAAAAAAAAATGTATTTCCCCAGTAACCAGCAATCTCAAAGGAGTACATAAAATGTATTTCCCCAGTAATTGATGATCTCAAAGGGGTATCACAAAATTAACATATTAGACATAAGTTTGAATGAAAGTAAATCCGCATTATAATTTTAGTGCAAAGTTAACTTTCTTAAAGTCTCTAAACTAGCAAAATTTTCTTAAAAATAAAGGAATTCCTAAATTAAATGTTCAAAGGATTACACGCAATAGTAAGGAGGAATAACACTAGAATTGAAGTTGCAAAATTTAACAAAAATCGTCAGACTCCCATAAATTTTAGGCTATGATTAATAGAAAATCAAATGGGCTTTATACTTGAAATAATCAAGAAAAATTTCAGTTAAATTGCTTAAAAGATTAACAAAAACACAAATGAGAGGAGTGGCTAAACATTAAAGAAACCGTTTTTCCCCCTATACTTAACTTGTTCAGTGTCCTCAATGAACAAAACAAAAGCAATGAAAGAGAAAGGAAAGGAGACTGCCCTGAGTTCAGCAAAGGGAGAAAAAGACATTGACTTGGGTTGCTGACATTGTGATTCCCTATGGATTAAGCGAAAAAAAAAAAGTTATATGAGGAAAAGAGTGTGTATGAGAAATGTTGAAGGAAGAAACAGAGCATCCAAATCAAAATAGCTAAACTAAGGAATGAGGAAAATCAAAATTCCTGGGGGTAGTTAAACGGCATTTTCCCCTTTCTTTCAATGCCAATTTAAATGCATTTGAACAACTCACAGTGTATTGCATGAGTTTAACCCGTGAAATGCATTGTGACCGAATTATTTTTTTTTCTCTTTTTTTCTTTTCAGAAATAGCAAAAAAAAAAAAAAAAAATTCCTACTTCTAATGCCAAAATTTTTTAATTATTTTTTTATATTTTTTTTGTTAAAGAAAATCAAGCACCTAGAAATTATAAAAAGAAAAATGAAAGTCATAAATAAATAAATAAATAAATAAAATTAACAAAATGAAAAAGTCTAAAGTAACTAGAATTCTTAATTCCAATATTGTTAGAAAAATTATTCCCCGGCAACGGCGCCAAAAACTTGACACGGGCAAAATAAACTAAATCTAAGAACAAGTGTACTCTGTCGGTGCAAGTAGTAAAGGATAGTGAGTCCAGATATCGTCCTCAGGGAACAACCCAACAATTACTAGAACTTTAGAATTCTTATGTTATTTAGACAACTAATTTTAATATGAAACTAAATTAAACTATGCTAACAAATGACTAAATAATCTAACACTAATTTTAAGAAGAGAATTAATAAATATGATGAATGCTAGGACTTGGGTTTCACTTAACTCCTCAACTATGCAATTTTCCAGATTATTATGCAAAAGAATGACATTTCATATGAGATGGTGATTTTTCCCTAAATTAATCAAAATCCAATGATCATGGTATTTTAACCCTAATCTCAATTTAATTCTTCCAATTGATCAAGTAAAAGAACTAAAATTAGAAAGCATTAAGTTCAATGGAAAAACCTTGATAAAAATCAAAAACCACAAAGATAAAAATAAGGTTGATCATGCATATTTTCAATCCAGGTTATGTTTCATTTGATCCACCAATTAATCCAATTGGTCAAGTAAATTAATTGATTAAGTTCATGTTGAATTGATCAATTCCAACAAGCATTAATCACAATAAAAACATAATCTCAAATAAGAAAATCATTCATATGCATAAAATCCAAAATAAATTACACAATCTCAAAATTAAGATCCACCATAGCCCTAACTATGGAATTAGTTCATAATAATAAGGTTAAATCTCAAATCAAAACTAAAATCCATCAAGTTCATCATAATATCCAAAGAAAAATAAAATAAAATAAAGAAAGGAGAAGAATAGAGGAAGAACACAATCAGATATGAAACAGAGGAAGAAGAAGAACGGGATCTGAAGTTGGCTACAGCAAATCGCCGCCTCTTTCCTTTGTCTGCTACATCTTGTGTGCTTTTCCCACGATCAAAGTGTGTTTCCTTGTGTTTTTCGTGTTTTTCTCCCTCTCCAAATTAGGTTAAAGATGTCTTATTTTATAGGTGCAGCCGTCCCCCCTTAAGAGTCCATTTTGAAAAAGAAGTCTGTAAAAAAGAGTTAAAAACACATCAGGTAACTGACCAAAGCTGCGACCAAAGCTGGGTCTTGCTTTGGTCTCAGCTTTTGTCAGTTAATTTTTCTCAACCAAAGCTAATGCTTGCTTTGGTTCCATCTTTGGTCCCTTCTTTGGTAAGCTCCTGTCCCTCTCATTGGTTTCTTTCTCATTTTCCTCTTGACCAAAGCTGAACCTTGCTTTGGTCTCAACTTTGGTCCTAGCTTTGGTAGGATTCTGTCCCTCTTGTTGATTTCTTCCTTTGTTTCTTTTGCTCTTGACCAAAGCTGGACAGCTTTGGTTCCAGCTTTGGTCAGCTGCTGTCCCTCAAGCAATTTCAACGTGAAAACTTGTCCAAATCACCCCAAATCTAACACAAAAACATATAATTAACACATGAGCATAACCATTCATAATAAATGTAAAAACATCAGAAAAACCTACATTAAATTAACAAAATAACATTAAACTTAAACACAAACAACCTAAACAAACTATAAAAATACTATAAAACCACATCCTAACACTTTATATTAATTAATGATAAATAATAACTAATATGATACATCAAAATAATAGTAAAATATAATAATTTTAACATACGTGTAAATGTCTAGCTCGAGAATTGACGAATGTTTGGCCATCGTGATTCCTTGCGTAAGTGTGTAAAAAGTCCTCACCTGGCATAGGTGGTCTGCCATCGATATTTCCTGTAAACAAATAAAGAAATATAATTGAGCTACAAGTTCTTGACTATTACTATAAATTTTTACTAAAATTTAGGCAGAGTTTTCCCTAAATTTTAACCAAATCTCCTGTACACAAAGTCAAAAAAGCACTTCTATATTATTTTTATACTGCCATCCAATAACAATTCAAACTTCTAACACAATTTTGTCTTTCCCATCAACCTTTATTCAATTAGGCATTATGTGAATCATCAACAAGTCACAAATAATGAGAGAACTCTTAAGCATAACAATAATATTTTTTATTACTTACAAGTCTATGTGCATGCTTTGGATGGCACGTCGATCCTCCAGTATGCAGGCATGAACTGACTTTGTCTGGCCCTCCCCGTTTATTATTAGAATTCCGCTCTGAAATGGAGAGGGCCTCGGATGTCATCCAATACTTTTGCCAGTGTACCCATATATTTTCGATTATGTAACGAGGTCATACACCATCATTGTGTAACCCGCACACTAAGTCTCTATAATAACCTCGGGCACAAGTCTCCCATACATGATACATGATGTGATCAAATTTCGAATCCTAGTAAAATTATTTTTAAAGAAAATGAAAAAGAAAAACACGTTGTAAGTATGTACAAACTACAATATTAATATAATTAATATTATCATAATTTCTTACCTTAAATTCTTTATAATAAAAGTTCTTTGTTTCTTGGGACACCTTCCTCCAAACATAACCATCGTAATATATTCTGTTCTTAAACTTCATCATCATTCAGCATGAGCACTTTCCTGAAGTATCCAAACTAACATACAAGCAATTTCATAAAGTTTTCAAACTAATCCCTATCTTTAAAATCAATACAAACTTAAATATTAATAACTTACTCCTTAGCTATAATTGTGATGTACATTCTTCCATCAAGTCTAACTGCGCCAGGTGTAGGATGTTTCGCTACTTTTATTCCTGATAGATAAGATGGCATAGCTTCAGTGTTTGCCATAGGAGTAGATGTACTAGTCAGAGTGGTAGAAGAGATTGACCGTAATATAGTAGAAGCGATGGAAGGTGATACAGCAGCAGGAGTGGTAGAAAGGATGGTCGGTGATGCAATAGCCTGAGTGGTAGAAGGGATGGTCGGTGATGCAGCAGCAGAAGTGGTAAAAGGGATGGTCGATGATGCAGTAGCTGGAGTGGTAGAAGTGATGGTCGGTGATGCAGCAACCGGAGTGTGACGCGCGCCAAACTGGGAAGGCCCTCTTATGGCCCGCTTTTTGGGCTCGAGGGATTGGTTCGCGTCATTTGATCTTGGATAACATGAGACATTTTGGAATCCCCACCCAATAGGACATTGGGGAAGGTCATCTAGTCCCATGAAACCTTTAGGAACCTTTGAGATATTTTGAAGTGGCCACCCAATTTATAAGAAATTGGGAAAGGTCATCTAACCTTGCGGTCTTAAACTAGAGAAGGTGTTTGGAACTTCACTCTTATTTATGCATTGGTTAATTATAAATGAGTTTTTAGATTACAAAATTCGATCTCTCCTCTCACACGATTCATGCAATTTATTAAAAGCGTATTACAAGCAGTGAGAAAGATGTGAATGAAAGCTATAAATAAAGCAGTAAATAAAACGGTAAATAAAGCGGTAAACACACAAAGCCATGCCATTTACAAAGGAGAAATTGGGACAAACACAATCCCCCAAATGAAAAGAAAAGCTAAACAAAATTAAAATGGAAATTGGTACAGAATTCAATCCCCAAATGAAAGAAAACTAAGTAAATTGCCCCAAAAATAATTAATTACAAGCGCTAATAAGATATATATAAACATAAAGTTTAAACAATCAAGCAAAATCAATCAAAGGAGGAGGCATTCATAAATCGGGATATTTATTTGGTTTAGAAATATGGGTTCCTTCATGCTCACTTAAATAGGGATCAAAGAGTTATTTCGGCTATCGGCTTGAAAATCGGGATGAGTGATCCCATTTTTAGAAAGTTTAACTTTTCATTTTAATTTTTGGCATTTTTATATTCCTTGGCTAAAATCGAGGACATTGGTCCCAATTTATTTTTAAAAATCCTAATTTATTTATAAAAATATTTTTGTGATTTTTTTAACTGACATGCGTACGAAATGAAAATATTTGATTTGCAAATAAATAACACGAACACACAAGTAAATGATTGGTAGGGTCTCACCCAATTGGCATAGCCTCACATGCATTGTGACCCCTCCATTTGGTCACGACGGCGCTCAACAAGCAAATGTCACATTTTACCCATACAACAAAACAACAATAGAAATATGTTAGTAATAATTCTAAAATTATCATAATCTTTAAACAGCTCTAGCCATCTTCGCTGTCTCAGATTCAATTCTTTCTGAGTAACCTGATATTCCAAACTCTTGTGATCGGTGTAAATTCTACACTTCTCACCATACAAGTAATGTCGCCAAATCTTTAAAGTGAATACTACTGCCGCTAATTACAAGTCATGGGTTGGGTAATTCTGTTCATGTTGTTTCAATTGCCTCGACGCATATGCTACCACCTTTCCATTTTGCATCAATACATAACCCAATCCTATACCTGAAGCATCAGTGTACAGGACATACTCTCCACCAGTCATAGGCTGTATAAGAATCAGTGCTTCAACCAGCATTCTCTTTAACTGATCGAAACTCCGCTGACACTTTTCTGACTATTCATACTTAACTCCCTTCCGCAGTAACCTTATCAATGGAGAAGCTATCACTGAAAACCCTTTCACAAACCTTCTATAATACCCAGCCAACCCCAAGAAACTACGAATTTCAAGCACATTCTTAGGTGGCTTCCAATTCACAATCGCTTCTATTTTAGCCGGATCCACCTTAATACCTTCAGAAGATATGACATGACCCAGAAAGGATACCTCTCGCAACCAGAACTCACATTTACTCAATTTAGCATACAGCTAATGTTCTCGCAGTGTCGGAAGTACAATTCTCAAATGCTGTTCATGTTCCTTCTCACTCCTTCAGTAAACTAGAATGTCATCTATGAACACTACCACAAATTGATCCATATACGGTCTAAACACCCGATTCATCAAATCCATAAATGCAATAGGCGCATTAGTTAACCCAAAAGGCATTACTAGGAACTCATAATGCTCATATTGAGTCCTAAATGCAGTCTTAGGTATATCTTCTTTCTTTACTTGCAACTAATAATACCCAAAACGCAAATCAATTTTTGAAAACACACCTGCTCCTCTTAGCTGATAAAATAAGTCTTCAATTCGCGGTAGAGGATACCGGTTCTTTACTGTCACCTTGTTCAATTGCCGATAATCTATACACATTCTCATGGTACAATCTTTCTTCTTAACAAATAAGACCCGTGCTCCCCAAGGAGAAACACTAGGCCTAACAAATCCTCGGTCTAATAATTCTTGCAACTGAGTCTTCAACTCCTTCAATTCAGTCGGAGCCATCTTGTAGGGCGCTTTAGACACCGGTACTATTCCAGGTAATGCATTAATGGACAATTCAACTTCTCTTAATGGTGGCACACCACTCAATTCCTCAGGAAACACATCCGGGAACTTTCCAACCACAGGTATATCCTGTATTATCACAAGCTCCCTTTTACTATCCAGCACCAAAGCCAAATATGCCTTGCACCCCTTCCTCAAGCATCGATACGCTTGCATCGCTGAAACTACATTCACAAGGGGATTCGCACCGACTCCTCTCACTATTACTTTATTACCCTTACCATCACTGAGTACACAATCTTTCTTTTACACTTAACCACTGCATTATACTTAGTCAGCCAATCCATTCCCAATATCAAATCAAATTCATCAAATGGCAACTCAATTAGATGTACAGGGAACACATTACCCTGAATCTCTAAGGCACAATCTCTATACACTTTATTCACATTCACATTACTTCCTAAAGGACTGGATACACATATATTATATTTTAAACATTCCGCTTTAGGCATCTTTTCACACATCTTTTTAGCGCACACATAAGAATGAGTTGACCCAGGGTCAATAAGTGCAAACATTTCTACATCATAAAGTTGAAAAGTACCTGCTATCACCTAAGACTCATCCTGATCCTCTCGTGCCTTCATTGCATAAGCCCACACCGGTGCCGCATTAGTCCTATCCACAATCTCATAATCAGCTGCACCTCTAGACTGGCTACCTCTGCCACGTCCTCTTCCTCTTCTTCTATTAACAAAAGGCAAATTTGAAGCACCCCTACTCTGCTCTTGCTGATTTCCTATCGTCTCGTATGCGTTGGGCCAGTTAGCAAGAAAATGCTCAGTACTTCCACATCTAAAACAAGCACCCGTCACCTTCCAGCACTCTCCTCTGTGTCTTTTCCCATAGTGCGGACACTCATGTACCTCACTTCTGTTACTAGATGCTCCTCTCCCAGAGCCAGATCCTGAAGGAGCCCCACGCTTCTTACCTTTTGCTACAGAGCTTAACATTGATTCCGCAGGTGGTTCCATAGAAGAATCTCTTGATCTTTTACCCACATGAGAACCACCTCTATTTGCATTTCTTCTCTGCAACCTGTCTCGTTGAGCTCCCAAAGATCTCTCGCTCTCATTGCCGCCTGAACTATCCGGTAATAACTCACATTCTGCTCAGCAGTCAGTGAAACTAACAATGCCTTGATTTCCTCATTCAATCCTTCTTCAAACTGCTGACACCGGAACTCCACAGTCAGAACATCTTTCGGCGCATACTTGCTCAAACAGTAGAATTCTTTCTTATACTCTGCCACTATCATAGCTCTCTATCGTAAATTTAAGAACTGCTTCCAGTTGGCCTCTCTGTGAGCTTTTGTCACAAACTTGTTTTTGAACTCCTTTTCGAAGAACTCCCAAGTGATATGATTAGGAAGCATCGGATTCTGTAGGACTAGCTTCCACCAGTTATATGCCGCACCCTGAAGCAGCGTCACCACACATTCCACTTGCTACCCCAGAGGACACTTAATCTCACCCAGAATCCTCTGTACCTTTTCCAGCCAGTATTCTGCCTTTTCAGACTCATCCAAACTAGTACCATGGAACTCTTCAGCCCATGTTTTCTCAAGGTTTCCAATGGTACCTATGGTGCAGTCATATGTTCCATAACCCTTGCCAGATCTTGCGACATTTTCAACAGGGCTTCCATAGGACCCGCTGGAATTTCGTTTCCAAAACTAACTGGACGAGACTGACCAAACCCCGTCACTTCTGCTTCACGAGGGTTCACACTTTCGGCAGTCTCTTCTCTAGTAATGCGATCAGGATCCATCATTACTACACAAATTACACAAGGACGTCCGCATTAGGTCAACATAACTATACACCACCTAGCTACCCAATCTCCCAGAAAAGACTAAACCTAGGCTCTGATACCACAACTTGTGATGCCCATTCCCAACTGGCGGATTAGCTCAGCTAATCCAGCTAGGAACCGTACATAACAAAGAACGCATACACATGCTCATACAAAACTCTATTAGACCTGCATAATAAAATTTCTCGCTCGCATGCATACATCATTCATTTTATGTTAATGATCGCTAGGTCTTGTACTATATCCATTCACTTATCAAGCAAATTCACATAGCCAATAAGATAACCTACTTAGTTATTACAAGCCTTACAAACTTGAGTACATTTTAGTTACACAAGCTATTACATAATTATACAAAATGAGGGCAGAGTTATACAAAATTTCCCTTAATGAAACCCCATAACCTACACCTGTATCACACCTAATGTTGACCGTCGTTATGCAGGAATGTCCTTCAAAGCCTCACGTCCGTACCTACACGGATTAGAGTAAACCTGTGCTAAGTTATAATGCTTAGTGGGAACATGTATATAACAAGTAGCACATACAGTTAATAGCCTCATACTTTACATGCTAGAGGTCATGCTTGAACAACTAATATCACATCATATACCATTTTAAGCATATCATTACTTATGACTACATTCGATCATAACGCACTAAACAACATAACCATTTATGTATTCACTCATCATACTACATATACTCATATCACTATCATTTCCATTTGTTAATTAGTTTAGCCTGCAATTCAAAGACGCGGATACGGGTTTCGCATTGGTACCATCGAGGTACTAAATTCGCATTGAAATCTCATTTATGCATTGGTACCCTAAGGTACGAGCATATCATTCCACATATAATAAAATCCAGCAAGGATTATACGCATTGTAATCGCATTGTGATTCCCAAGGAATCAGACACATTGAACGCATTGGGCTGCAGCACGGCATGCCTACCTATCCACTACTTGACTCGCAGGCTTAAGTTATAATCATGTTATTAATTTCACTTCACATATATCATTCTCCAACACCGCATTCAGTTACACATACTCTTTAACACTTAGCCATTCACTTTATTTGCATACACATAATATTTCTCAAGATCATTTATCCATGATCATTAATCACATACTTGATTTATTTCAAGGATCATCATGTTCGTATGCAAATGTACACTACTTAATACACACATAATGCTTACCCATAATGCCTTGCCTTTGAGGTTTAAGCCTTACCATTTAGATGTCCAAGCACAATAGGGTTATATTGGCAAAACAGGGTAGGTCACGGTCACGACCTATTTGGTTGCCACCATGACATGTTAAAGTCCCAAAACAGAATGCAATTTGGGGACAAGTCACGGTCACAACCATTTTGGTTGCCACTGTGACATGTTCCTAGCTCTTGGCAGAATGCAACTTGGGGGTATGTCATGGTCACAACCAATCTGGTTGCCACTATGACATATCCATGCCCTGCAAAACATATTGCTCACTTGGGTACCTCACGGTCACAACCTTCTTAGTTGCCACAGTGACATACCTAATTTCACTTGGGCAGAATTGAATTCAAGCATACCTTGCGGTCACAACCAATTTGGTTGCCACCGTGACCTATGCAAGGTTTCTCCAATTCAACACTCAATTCTCATTTCCTTTCAAGGACTTTAACCCATTTTCCTTTTTAGCAATTAAACCAATTATCAACCTCATACTCTATTGGCACATACCTGATTTCCCATCTTAACAATGGAATTCATTTATAACACAAAGCACAATCATTCTCAAGTAACTTTATAACAAAGCTTATCACTACAGCAATCATCTAACCTAGCATTACATAATTCATACTTAAAGACCACAATTGCACATACACATATCATTCATACCAAATCTCTATTCAAACAACACAAATCACACAGTTAATACAACTAAGGTTTGTTCCCAAACCTCTTCGCCTTAGCTCCTAGTTTTGTTGTATGCTCGGCTCTCCGATCACGGCTTTTCCTTTATCTCTCTTCAATTCTTCGGCTACCAATGTAATACCAATGCACAGGCTTAAACTCAATCCAGCAATATCCCATCCAAACCAATTCAAAACCATGAAGAAAGAGTAGAAGATGAGTATAAGCATACATAATCACTTACCTTCCAAGTTTTGCACTTAACTCTTGAGCACTAATTTCTTAATCTTTAAACAACTTAACATGCAATTAGCTTAAAACTCTAAGAAGTTATTCACACGGAAAAGCAAGGAAGAACAAAAGTGTAGAAAAGGCTGAATATCCATTTAGTCGGTCCCTCTCTCCTCTTACCCTACATTTGCATGTGAAGGTGGCAATTCCTTAGAATGCCACACGGATTCCACTAGAAAAATCTGTCTCTTGTTTAACTTTAATTAATCCTTTATTTACTTAATTAATCAGCCACTAACCCACCATTAACTTAATCTTGTATAATCACCAATTAACCACTTAACTTTCCTTTACATTCCAATTAAGTCCTTCCTTCATTTCAATTTAGTCCAAGCCACACATTCATTTTACACATATGCCAAAATAAGTCAATACTACTAGGGTACATTTCTGGCCATGACGGAGGCCTGCCAGCCCTTTCTCATGGGTGAATTTTACCTCTGTCGCGAGCGTGGTTGTACCATGTTCTATTATGTTAATTATTTTATGCCTTTTTTTTTGTCTTGTTACTCACTTATGTATTGCTAATGCCTTTATGTATGAATAATTATAAATCGCAATATCTTCGATACATGTTCATTGTGTTGAATTATGCATAGCCTACAAGAGTCAAGTTAATGGATTGATAGGCATGCCTATAGAGTTCTATAAGCTGCAACCCCTTAGTGTTTCGGACCCTGATCAGGTCACCCTATGGGTCCTCGCGATCCAGATGTTTTTAAATCTTGTTTAAGATCTCCAGTGAAAATATTTTTGTATGAAAATGAAAGAAGTTGCTTTTATTCGTACCCACGGGTACCTAGTGTTCACTCATTATCTGCTACTCTGAGTTTGTAGGCATATCTTTGATTCTCTTATAAATGCGATATTGTCTTATGACGGGTTGTGAATGTGATTACCTTAAGTAACTCTTATGATTAAAGTGTGATTCTTATGATGCATGTTGTATGGATATAAGTATACTTCTATATGTGCCATATGTATATGCTTTGCTTTGACGGCCACTGTGAGTGGTCGCTCATCTTTTAATTTTCTCACTAAGAGTTATCGCTTAGCACGGGTGTTTCATTCGTGCAGGTGTGAAAGCTGTCCGAGTTTTCTAAGAGTGTGATCTGCAACCATCAGAGCCAACACATTAGAGATATTTTCGTAGGTTGTCTTTTTGTATTTTGGATACTCTGATGTAAATCCTTTTGATATGTAATGAGTTTGTAATACTTTCAGTTTAGTATGTAATTTCTATAATTATGTAAAGATGATGTACCTTTTTATAAGGAATATTTTTGTTATATGAATGAGAGAATTGAGATCTTCCTTTGGCCAATTATTTGTGTTATAAAGTTTTTATTTATCCTGTTATAGATGGTGCATTTTCGCTTTTATTATGTATGTATGTTCTGTTTGGTAACACACTTATCTATGCGGGTACTCACTCCCCTATATGGATGAGCTTTCCTACGTATAGGTATGGGGTGTTACATATTGTTCCTAACATGTGTATTAAAAATCAACATTAATAGAATAAGGAGCAAAAAAATTGCCTCGTATGAGTACACATTTTTTTTTGTGTAAATCGTTTAAGCACAAGAAATCTGACAACTTCTAATTTATGATCTAATCTCAATTAAATCATTAATTCAACTATTTCCAGGCATAATATAAAATTTATCTTATCTAGTATGAACATTCAAATCAAATTTACACATGTTCATTATGCAATTTCAGCTTTAAAATCGAAACCCTATATTCATGACATAGAAATCAACTGAAAATTTTAAATTGCGAAACCATGGATCTGATATATTATTTGTTTATAATATTGGTTCATGCTTAATTTCATATAAAACGAGATGATCATGCCATTTAAAACTCATAAGCTAAACAATAAGTTCATGAAATACCTTTTAACTTATAGAGCTTTTGATCAGTTGATTAACCTTCATACCGAGTTGTAACAAACCATAACATCCAATCTTTAATACCTTTAAGAGTGCACGCACCAAAGAGAGGGATAATGAACCAATAGAGGCTGGGCACAAAGTCACGAAATTCACACTAAAACTAGTGGTTAATTTTGGCTATAGAAGAATAGAGAGAAAGTGTGTATTGTGCACAAATTGTGTTAACCTAATTTACCTATGACTAGGTATCTATATGTCATACATGAAAACTAGTCATAAGTATTTATATGTCATATATAAAAACTAGTCATAATAGGCTTAGATTAAGTCTTACGTATTGTAGTTAATGGCCAAAATAATTGGGCTCATAATTTAGCTCTATGCAGGGAAGGCCTAAAGGTTGTCCTATGCGCAGCTAAAATCTCTCATTTGGGCCAAGTTACTTTAATTTGGCCCAATCATAATTATAATAGCCCTAATAACATCTATAATCCATTATAATATTTACCAACTAATTTAGACTGGCCTTTCAAACCATATGCCCTTTCTCTATCTTCCATGTGTTGAGAGCATGGCGAGAATCTCTCTGGCATCAATTTGGATATTTAAGTGCAAGTTCATGTCTTTCTTTATTATCAATCATCGGTGTGACCGTTAGCATAATTGTAGATTATGTGCTTTTATCTTAGTACCCTTTTTCATTATGTGTGTGACCTTTGGATTTCTATTCAGCTTGACAGTACAAAATGCAACAACAAATCCTAGTTAACCTAGGATTGCATAGTTCAAACTCATTTGAATTATTATATCAATCTCATATTGATATTGTCTTACATTCACATACAAATCATTAGAGACATATAGCCAAGCATGATGACTATACAATAGAACATGAAAGTCAAATGGTTTGACTTTAACTTTTCCATATTCAGTTACCGTATAATTACTCCTTTCACCATACTTATATCTCATTTAAGTTCAGAGTATGGATGAATGTCAAACTCTTTTAACTTCAAACTCTTTTAACTTAAACATGTTCATTCTTATGCTATTAATCTTTGTTCCTAAAAAGCCCTTGTGATCACAATCACCTCACATTTTCACTTTGACTGAAGATTCCTGAACAAAGATGCATAAGAATAGTAAGATAATTTCCCCCACTCAAATTTTGGGTGGTGAATCTTATATTGGTCATTTAACTACCTCTAAATAGTTTATACTATAACTAATTACTAAGCTATGTATAAGAGTTAAAGTATAATAATTCTCACTTGAGATTGTCATGATTACCTTAAGTCCTAGGATACTTGCACCACTAATATGCATAGATTCTCAACTTGTCATAGACTGAGTATCCATGTTAAGATTCTCTGGTTAGGTCTCCAATATACTTGTTTCTCGAAATAAGCATCCATATGTTTATTTTAATTATCACAATACTTATGGCTTGTGAGAATTACTACTTGATCTAGTCAAGAAGTACAACATGTGCTACTCTATCTATATTAATAGTGTCCCATCTTATTAATATTATGACCAAGGTTATTTTAGGTATTAACACAATTGCATGCAATAGGAATCACACAACATGAACACTTTCATGATTTCCTTTGCACTATGTTGAAACACGCGGGACTTCATTACAAAGCTTAAGATTATATCAAACATATGTATTAAACACATCACAATATAATGAAAATGCCTTTTTATTAATAACAAGAGTTGTAATGTATTTGAAAATCCTCCTTAATTACATGGGCTCTAGAGTATAACACTAACAATTTTTTTTTAATTAAATGCTTTATCACAGAAAGATTAAAATGTTCAAATCCTACTCCTTATATCTACAAAAATATTATAAATGAATGGGGGAAGCATACAAGGGAATTTTCATATATTTAAAATATGTAAACAAGATCAACATGCATATACATATAAACATGTTTCAAATCCTTTGAATAATATCAATATTCATCATTATACATGGCATATACAAAAAATAAAAACATGTAATTAAATAACTTTTCTCTTTCACTCTTTTTGCAATTTGGATGTTTTGTTTGATCAAACCAAGATGTTTTGTCTTATAAGTAAAAATATCTAGGATGAACTATATATGCTCATACCAAAGCTTTTGTTAGATCAAACGAGGTTCATGCAGATTTAGGGTTTTTGAAGAACTTTGTCTGACTAGAACCAAGTGAATGATCTTAGTCTGATCAGACAATTAGTCTTGTCTAATTAGATAAAACTGGATCTCTTTCTTATAATAAAGAAGATATTTTTTATCCATTTTCGAATCTATAGAAGCTCTAATGATATTCCAGGTCATTTATTGACCACCAAGAGAGGTTACAAACCCCTTAAAAATACATTTTTAAGCTTTCCCAAATTGAAGAAGAGTATAAGAGAATAAACTTTTAAAAATGGCACTTTTATTTATAAAAACTCATTACAACTTATATAGCTGGATGAATAAAGATAGGAGATAAAAGAAGCATTTTGATGAAGGAAACTTATGAACATGCAAGAACACAGCATCAAACAATAGAACAAATATATTTACATGAAAATATACAAAGCTTAAAAACTAAAACTTGAACTCCTAGATAAATCGAGCCTTAAGTAAATGATACCTTTGGGTTTTGTTCATGTAGGGTAGGATTTAATGGATCCCAAGTCCAACCTTGAAGAAACTTTTGTATGTAAAAAATGATATTTTTAAGTTCATGGAGAATAAGGTTTTTGTGTGGAAGAGGGACCAAAATATGGAACCAACCAACCTTTTTCTCATCCAAATCTCAACCTTTTATTGGCTTCTAGTGGGACAGAATAACAATACTATCCTTTAGGACATGGATGGCTAAGATTAGGGCAGAAAAGTTGCACTACAAGAAATAGCAGATTTCGCGACAGAAATTTAGCAACTGAACAATTTTCGTCTCTAATTAGTGACGGAAAGGACATATCATGGCTAATTAGCAACGGAAGAAAAATTCCGTCGCTAATTAGCGACGGAAAGGACATTTTGTCGCTAATTAGCGACGGTAAAAAATTCCGTAGCTAAAAATGGCAGGAATAATTTTTCTCCAGTTTTAACGACCAAAATTACGACGGAATTTAAAAACCGTCGCTAATTTTAGCTACGGTATTTAATTTCTGTCGCTAAAATTATAAAAAAAAATTAATTTTTTTTATTAGCGACGGAAATTAAATTCCGTCGCTAAAATTAGCGACGGTTTTTAATTACCGTCGCTAAAATTATAATAAATAATTAATTTCTTTTATTAGCGACGGAAATTAAATTCCGTCGCTAATTTTAGCGATGGTAATTAAATTCCGTCGCTAATTTTAGCGATGGTAATTTAAAACTGTCGCTAATTTTAGCGACGAATTTTAATTTCCGTCGCTAAAATTATAATAAAAGATTAATTTCTTTTATTAGCGATGAAAATTAAAATCCGTCGCTAAAATTAACGACAATTTTTAATTACCGTCGCTAAAATTATAAAAAAAATTAATTTCTTTTATTAGCGACGGAATTTAAATTCCATCGCTAAAAGTTTTAAATTTATTAAAACACACCTCTCTCCTCTCTCCCCTCCCTCCTCTCTCCCCGATTTCCCCTGGTTTCTGCCCTTCCCACCCGCTGCCCTCCTCTCGCCGCCCTTTTGCCCACTCAGATCGCGCGTCGCCCCAATGCTTGTGCCCCCCTCCTCCTCCGCGCGCGCTGCCCCTTCCCCCCACTCAGATGGTACGCTGCCCCTTGCCCCCGCTCACCTGGCTCGTTCTGTGCGTGCTGTCCCTCCTCCTCCGCTGGATGTACAAGTTAGTTTCTTTTTCTTTTTTTGTTTTTTTTTTAATTTATTTTTCTAGTTTACAATTTGTAATTTCAAAAATCTAAATGTCTATGTTTGTTTGGTCTGTTGGAATTTGAAGTACATGAGTAATTATTTAGAATTTGGTTATTGAATGAAAATCCTGGTTATTATGATGTTTTGAAATTTATGCCTTGATAACTTTGCTTTTGCAATGAGGGTGCTTATTGTCTTTAGGATGCCTTTTTGCTTGCGAGTACAATTAACTTTGAAATCAATAATGCATGATCCATGCCTTCTCTGTTATGGAGGACATCTAGGCTTTAGGTTTTGAGGATTACTTTAAGATCTTGTAGTCATATATTTTGTTACTTGAAGAGCATAATTTAATGCCATTCCATTTGAGATTAAGATTTTTGTGGTTTTATCTGTTAACATGTTATAGAGAGGATTTTAAGGGTTTTTGGTGCGTCTATATCATTTTTACTGTGATATGAAGGAAAGTGTATTTGCTAGACCAAGGAACATGAACAACAGATGAGAAGAAAACTATATGAGGATAGAATATCGAAACTAAAAGCTCGGTAAACGCTTCAGCTATTTTGGAGCCAATCATTTGCATTGGTGTGCTTAAACTTTTTGAAATATACTTAAAGATGCCCATAACAATCAATAATGCCTTAGCCTCTTATGTTTATTTAGTATAAGATTAATAGCTTTTATTTATTTATTTGTTATGAATACCGAGCTGTAAAATTCTTGAGGTTAGACTTTTTCTTTTTTCGAACTTTTCCTGAGGTAGTTATTGGTTTTAGAACATGCTCTCTCTGAAAGTATCTCTATTATTGATCATCTATTATGTAATTTCAGGAAAGGTCTCTGAATACCTTAATTGCCATTTCATATTGTAGTTCTTGATGATAGATTTAACATCATGTGTTTTTATCTACATACAGGTGAAGATAATAAAGTGTCTTGTGGAAAATATTGTGGTAGACATATCATTTAATCAGCTTGGCGGCCTGTGCACCCTTTGCTTTCTTGATGAGGTTAGTGGTGCCTCCACAGAAATTATGCAAAAAAGAATAATACTGTAAGGAACTGCTAATAATGATAAAATTTGTTGCATGATGATTTATGCCTCTGCAGGTTGATCATTTGATAAATCAAGGTCATTTATTCAAGAAGAGTATTATATTGATAAAGGCATGGTGTTATTATGAGAGCAGTATTCTAGGTGCTCACCATGGGTTTATTTCTACTTATGCTCTGGAGACCTTAGTTCTATATATTTTTCATGTTTTCAACAATTCATTTGCTGGGCCACTTGAGGTACTTTTCAGACACTGCTGTCTTCATTCTGCTGTATGTATTTGTTTCTTAAACGTGATTTTTTTTCCTCCTGTATGTCTAGGTCCTCTACCGTTTTCTTGAGTTCTTCAGTAAGTTTGATTGGGATAATTTTTGTGTTAGCCTCTGGGGTCCTGTACCCATTAGTTCACTTCCAGATGTGACAGGTAGATCTTAATCATTAAATAATCTTTCAAAGGAAAAGATCATTTGTTTGAATCTAAGTAAAACTGTCCAATTTGTAGCTGCAAATGAGAATGAATCGTAAACATATAATTAAACTTAACTGCAGAAAAATTAAATATCTATTATCAGTGAGCATGAGAGAGAAGAAATTATAAGTACCATATATAATGCATGAAAATTAAAGTCAATAAAAAATAAAAATATTATGAGAAAATGTGTGTATGCTATTAATTATTATTATGATTATTGTAATGTTGTGTTAATTATTATTATTATGTAATGGGTAGGTTAATTAGTATTATTAATAGTTTTATTAAACAATTATCTTAATTATTATTATTGTTATTATTTTTATTAAGAAGTTGTGTTAATTTTAGTTATTATTATTATTATTATTATTATTGTTGTGTATGGCTCATATATATACAAAGGGATAGATGCTGGAGCGGAGCGACAGCATCTGTTCGATGGGGGTTTTCATAGTTAGTTTTCGGGCTACATATTAAGTGGGTTGGGGGTGCGGGGGCAACGCCCCCGCGGTTTGATACTGGGTATTTTTGTAATTGTACCAAGGGGTTATAAAATACATATTTATTAGTATTTATTTTTTTTTATTTGTAAAAATTGCCGACGGAAATTCATTTTCCATAGGGAAAATTCCCGCCGGAAAATGAATTTCTGTCGGCAATTTTCCCGACAGAAAAAATTTCGTCGGGAATTTTGCCTACGACTAATATGCCGACGGAATAAATTTTCGTCGGCAATTTAGTTTCCCGACAGAAATTCCTTATTTTCCATCGGAAATTTTGGTCGGGAAATTCTTTTTTTCTTGTAGTGTTGCTTGTCTCTTGAAAGTCAGGTAGGATCAAATCAAAGGGTTGTCTTATCAGACAAAAGTATATTGTTTGATTAGAACAAGCATGTGAAGTCTGATCAGTCAAAACACACTAAGTCTGCTTTTGAATTTCATGCCTTTGGGGATTATGAGATTCTCACCTGAAACCTGTAGTCATTCTTTTAAGGTAGTGCGTCTCTTGTGAATTTTCACACTAGCTTTTCTCAGCAGGAAATGTGTCCTTTTGGATTTTCACATAACCCTGTGCCTTATTTTTTGCCTGGAATGGACCCAACCCAATCCAGCGGCTTTTATTCATTTCATTTTTTTTAGGACAGACTACCTGTTCCTAGGTTTTCACCGTGCCCTTTGGCCTAACTTTTGCTTAGAACGCCAGTCATGGTTTTTATCTCTAACGATCTTTTTTTTTCTTTTTAAGAGAAGCTGGAGTTGTTGTCAAAGATCTTTCAGGTATAATCGGCATACACTTATGTCATAGATCATGGTTGCTTGAGCTTGGTTCTTATCATGAAGATGCTATAGAATTGGCTTCACAGTTGATAGCAGGATGAGTCGACTGAACCGCTTGAGTAGCGAGAGTAGCAAAGGATAGACAGTAGCTTTGAGTATACAAGATGAACTGCTCAGGTTATATCAATATCATTGCATAAATGCACGTATTTCAATTTGATTTCATAATACATGATCATCATTTGGCATTAATTCGAAAAAATATGAGACCTCATCTAATCTCAAAATAGATCCTAAAAGAATCAAACTCCTGTTATCAATCAGCCCTTTCGGGTTTTCATAATTGAATATTTTCTCTCCTTTTGTTATTATTATTTTTTTTTTAGCCTTTGCCATGAACCCTCCTTCAGTTCATCGGTGTTGATTGAATTTGCCTTCGTCTTTTCTAATACGGGAAGTTGCTCCTTCTGAGAGTAGTTCTTTTTAGCATCAAAGTTTTGTTCTTGACTTTCGTGCAAACTGGCTGAGATGACAGATTCCTTATTTGGGACTTGAATGTGAAATTCCACACCTTTTTTTGTCGGCTTTTCAAGTTCTAAAGAGACTTTCAATGGTTGAGATTAGATTACAAGTTAGGCTTAGATAGTTGAGGGCAAAATTGAGGGCTTGTTTATTATTTTGTTTTGTTTTTTATTTTTTTATTTTTTTTAATTTTTTTTTTTTGTTAGAGGTAATGGGCTCTCCTTCTGAATTTGGCTATAAGGGTCCCGGATGGCTAATTGGTTCTGGGGTACACATTTAAATAGTTGGGATGAAAGGGGTCATACGGTTGAGTTAGATATTTCTCGCGAAAGTCCTGAGTTTTATTCGTCCAACTTCTGATGCAACTCTTCGGAATTTGATCTTATTTGGTAGCACCATATGCAACCCAGATGTTGTGGATGCAAAGGAATGGCTTTCAAAATTCTTTTTGTTGTCATGCTGCCATGTGGAGGTAGCATGTCCCTGTCAATTTTCAGCATATCATACTTGGTTCAGGCAAAGGCTCATTTTTTTCTTTTCTTTCTCTTTTTTTTTTTAATTCTCTCAAAATTATCCTCTCTTCAGGAGTTATATCAGATGCTATCAAGATTTTGTTTTGATTTCCCAAAGTTTTAAGATTAGATGCAGTCGTATTAATTGGAATGTCAAAATGAATTAATACATCGTGATCATAAGAAATGAAATCAATAGAAACACCATACAAATAAGCAAAAATTGTTGATCATATTAAAATAACCAAACTGTCACAAGGAGTTCTTAAAATAAAAAGCATCTAAAAAACATAGCATCTCCATATAGCTCTTGCAAAATGTGCCACTCAGGTGGACCAGACTCGATCACATATCTGGTGGAGGGATGACATTATAACCTATCTTCTTCTTCTTCTCTCTTTTCTCGGGATCAGTGATTTGTTTGGAGTCAATGAGATCCTAGACCTTATTCCTCATAGTTTGGTAGTAATCCGTCAGGTGCCCAGTGTGCTGATGGTAGGCACAGTACTGGTCATCTCTGTGTCCCAGTTGTCCCTGATTCATGGCTGGCCTAGGCATCAAAGGTCGTAGCTTGCCTTCTTTCATCAATTTCTCCAATACCCAAGATAGAGAGCGACCCAAGTTAGAGTAGTACCTCTGACCTTGTCTGACCTCTATAACTGCTACCTCAACTGCCTTTCCATTTCTATTACTGCTTCCAGCCCCACTTGATTTATACCCTGACTGGTTCCCAAAGTTCTTCCCAAAAAAGTTATTCTGGCTTGCTTTCTTTGCCAAGTAGGCCCCCTCGGCCTCGACAGCAATGTCTTTAAGCAACTCCCAATCTCTGAGCCCCTTAAAACTGAGCAAGTCCCTCAAGTAAGGATAAGAGTTCCTAATAAATAGCCTAATCTGGTCAGCAGTGTCAGGCTTTCGCTTCATCTCCATGACCTTATTCCTCCACCTGGTGAGGTATTTGTGGAATGACTCGTTACTCCTTTGCTGTAAAAGCTCGAGGTCCTTCAGGGCGACCTCTATTCTAGTGCTGTAGTCGTACTGCTTCATGTATTCATCAGTTAAAAGGTCCCAGTCCTCTTTGGATCTCCTATCCAGCCCATGATACCAGTCTATCGCCAGACCCACTAGACTGAGGCAGAAATACTCCACCTTTTGCCTCTTGGTCAACCCTGTGCCCATCATCACTAGGGTGTATTGCTTAATGTGCGCAGATGGATCCGAAGTACCATCGAACTTCGGCAGCTCAGGCATCTTAAACCTCTGGGATAGCAACTCATCATCCCCCAAATCTTTGTCCTCGGGGTTGATCCTTTTTCCAGCTGACAACATACGGGTGATTGCCTCAATCTGCTGTCTCATTCCTTTCATCGCCTTATCTTCTTCCCTAAGTGCTCTACCCCTTATAGCTTGATGGGCTGCTATCTCCTCAACCTCTTCTTCCATAACAAAATCATCATCAGGATTAGGAACCCTTACACTTCTTGGCTCAATGGACACATCAGCAGCTTTAGTCTCATTGTTAGGTTGGTGAGCAGCATTACCTACAATGGGGACCCCTTCACCAACAGGTAGCTCAACTTGCCCACGAGGAGGGATTACCGGTGGTTGTTGAGCGACTGGTGGTTGTGCGACGGGAGGAGGAGCAATCCTTTCGGCTATAGCGCCCATCATTTCTAACATCCTCCGCTCGAAATCCTCCAGTCTCTGGCGAGGTCTTGAGTGGTTAGAGCTCCGATCTCTTTTGCCATCGAAGATGATTCACCGGTCGTAGAGAGTGACTCAGAATCCCAAACAAGCACTAATTCTAGCAATCCAAAGGGTGGGTCTATCATTACTAGTCAACCGTCAGAACCTCTAGTCCACTTGGATGAATCTATGATGGCTGAAAACTCAAATTGTTAGAATGATGCATGATTGAAATGCAATGTATGGTCGTGCTATGCAGATGGTCCTCAATGAGTGAAAAATTACCATGATACAATGTGATGCATGGAAGAAATTATATGCAGGATGATATGTACATGTGAAAAATAATATGCAGACAAAAGGATATATACACACGCAACATGAGAGAACATATATTATATTCATATATATATTTATTTATTTTATTTTTTTATTTTTTCAACATGCATGAATGACACGTGATGCATGAGCATGCTATGCAGCATTCACAACCACATGCAAGCAGATAGATCCTTTTGACCTTATCACTCCCATACACGAGGTCATGCGGTCTCTTTCCTAGGTGGGCTTTATCCAAGGGTTAACAGGGAACCCATTGGACACGAATAGTGCACGGTGAAAAATCGGTAGCATGACAACTCTTGCCTAATGTACATTCGTATGGGTGTTTAACGATTATGTATTTAAACAATTTAACTAAATTAAGATGGGCCCAACGGGGCATGAAAGCCTTTGATGAAAGACCATTTAATTTAATTCATTTCGTTCAATATATGACGGCCCAAATAGCAAGCGCAGTATTATGGTACATTTCACCTAGTGGGAGTATCTATTGCCATTACGTGGGCTTCGGTCAAAGGTGATGTTATTTTAGGTCTACCCAAGCATGGTCCCTACCAACTGGTCTAGCTCATCATGAGCATAGCGACCAATCGGGTCTCCATTTGATATACCATTTGATGGTACGAGGCTTGGGCTGGTGATTATCCCGAGCACTTTCCTACAATGAGTGAAAGTAGGGTCGTGCTTTAGGAATGTACCAGGGTAGATAGGGGACCAAGTAACGTAATTCTAAGGCTCTAATGTGTGTAATGCAATTTCGATTAGAAATGGAATTTTTGATTCTTAACAACTCAATTATAATTTTAACTTAAGTCACTTTCGAAGCGAAGTTTCGATCACAGTCCCCAACGGAGTTGATAACTTCAATTTAGTATTTAGATTTAATAGTATTTTCGTATGATTTATGGGTGTTTAGTGGTGTTTATTGTCATGTCATGCTTACTTTAGATTAATTTTGTCAATCTTAGTGAAATTAGAATTTTTATGCATTTTAGTTAGTATTTTGATTGAGTTTGAATTTTATTTGCAGTAATTTTTTAGGTACCTCACGGTGGCAACCTGTCTGGTTGTCACCGTGACATTCAAAGGATTCAAAAAAAATAGAATGCAGGCATACTATGGGTCACGGTGGCCACAAATGTCATTGCCACCTTGACGTATTTATTCATCGGGCAGAATGCAGGCAAGAAGTACCTCACGGTGGCAACCTATCTGGTTGTCAGCATGACATAATACTCACCAAGGCAGAATTAATTGAGGAGGTACCTCACAGTGGCAAGGGAATCTATTGTCACCGTGACATAGGGAATTCCTGGACAGAAGCAAAATTTGAGCATCTCATGGTGGCAACAAATTTTGGTTGCCACCGTGACCCATATCCTACTCGCAAGGCACATTCACTTCCTCGATACCCTCACGGTGACAACCATTTTGGTTGCCACCATGACCCCTCGGGATATTTAAAGAAAAGTTTTCTGTTTGGCAGGGTGTTCGAATTTTTGGCAGTCTATTTTCATATTAGGATTTTAGATCTAGAATTTTGAGATTTTTTCTATTGTTCTTAATTTAGGTTTTCAATTTTTTCTTTAGAATTAATTTGCAAATCAAGAGTTTTACATTTGAAACACATAGTTTAATTTTAATACACAGTTTTTACTTCAGAATTTCCATAATTTTTCTCCGTTAAAGATTCGAAGAAGGAGATCGAAGAACGTGGGATTCAACCAGGATTTTCTCCTTAATGAATTTCTAGATTTATCCTTTCCTCTTTCCTTTTGATTTTGTAATGGATCGTGAGTAGTCTTTTAGTTGTTTGGGGGATCTTTGAATCCCCTACCCATGATGTGAATTCTGAACATCTTTTGAATTTAAATATATGATGGAATGGTTTATTTCACTGGTTCTTATTGTTAATTTATGGGATTTATTTTCTCAAGTTAATTTCCAGTTTTGATGAATGATTTATTTCATGTATCTTTGTTGGTTATTGAGTTGTATGGATTGGATGCCATTATTATTTACATTCAGTTTTTATCATTCTTGCTATATCTTTTGGACGACTCCGATTGGGAATCTAGAAGTGCAGAATTTTATGATTTAAGACTAGAGTGGTGAGTGAGATAATTAAGTTCTGGGTTGTTTGACTCCGTATTGGGAAAACAAACCGAACTTTGGATTTTAGACCCGTGCATAGGCTAGTTATGTGGCTAACTCCGGTTTAGGATGTCATATAATTAGAGTTGCTGACTCTGGATTGGGAAGCCTGGGTTAGGAGAGTTATCCCGATTTCTTTCATAATTGGTTCTTGGATTAATTTTATTCACATTTGGGTATGGGGTGGATGAGTGAACCCGAGCAACGTTCGTCTATTTTGAATTCTTATCTTGTTAATTTTTCCATCATTTTATTTCTTTCAATTATTGACGTCAATTTAATTTGATTATTTTTGCTTGCTTATTTTAGTTATTTAATTTCTTTATTTTTAATCAATAGATAACTCAATCAATTCAAACAACTGGGAATTATTTAGCATATACTTGATTTTCATTGTTTGCACACACAATCTCTTGGGTATGATAATTCGGGGTCTTAATTATAACCCACTGTATTACTTGTCGATTCAGTGCACTTGCTGATATTGTGTTAAGTTTTTGGCGCCGTTGCCAGGGATTGGCATTGTTTGTGAGTTTTGATTGTTAGTTGTATGTGTTTTTTCTTTTTCTTATTTTTATTTTTGTTTATTCTTTTCAGGTAGTTATGGTGTATGAGCAGATTGAGACAAGAACAAATAGCACCCTACGACCCTGAAATCGAGAGGAATTTGCATCAACAAAGAAGAGCCAACAGAGATAACAACATGGAAAACAATCCTCCTCCTATTGGTGAATTTCCTCCCGAAAACGAACAAGTGCCGAGGGCACAAGAAGAGATGCCGGGTAATTATAGAGAAGAGGTCCCTAGGTAGAGGACGATAAGGGACTACGCTGTATCGAGATGGAATGAGGATTATCATACAATTGTGCTGCCAAGGGGAGTGCAGTTTGAACTTAAACCAGCAACCATCAATATGGTACAGAGGAACCGATTTTTGGGTTTAGAAGTGGAAGATCCTACGCAGCACCTGGACATATTTTTGGAGGTTAGTGATACGGTCTAGATTCGAGGAGTGACATCTAACTCGGTAAGATTAAAATTATGTCCTTTTACTTTCATCGAAAAAGCAAGAGAATGGCTGCAAATGTTACCGAGACAGTTAATCAAATCATGGGACCAGTTACAAGAGAGGTTTCTGATGAGATTCTTCCCTCCTACAAAGACTGCAAACATCCGCAACAGTATTTTGGGTTTTAACCAAATGAGTGAGGAGCCTTTTCATGAGACCTGGGAAAAGTTTAGGAGATTGTTGAGAAGCTGTCCACACCATGAGATAGCAATCTACCATCTGATGACAACATTCTATTCTGGGGTTACACCGCAGACAAGATCCCTTTTGGATGCATCATCAGGAGGTTCATTCATGAATAGACTGCAGGAGGAAGCTTTCCATCTGCTGGATAAAATGGCAGCGAATGATGCTCAATGGACTAATCCTAGATCGGTTCCAAAGAGATAAGGAATACATAATGTGGATGAGGTGTCAATGTTGAAGGCACAAATAGAGTTAATGCAGAAGGAAATGAGTGGATTGAAAGTTCAGAATGTAGCTGCTATTTCTCAAGAAAGTGGGTGGTATGAAAGTGGGCAATATAGCCAAGAGAGTGGAGCAATGGCAGATGTAAATGCTGTAGGAGATTACCGAAGGAATGACCCTTACAGTAACACATATAATCCGGGTTGGAGAAATCACCCAAACTTCTCTTGGAAGGATGGAAATCAGAATGCATCATCTTCTCAACTACAAATGAGAGCTCCCTTCAACCAAAACACTCATCACAACCAAGGGCAGTCATACCAACCTTAAATATCCACTCAATACCAAACACCATATCCACCCCATCACAACCAAGGGCAAGGTTTTAATCAATCACAAGCTCAATCACACCACCCACCGGGATATCAACCGAGGCCACCTGTGCAAGAAAAGAAGCCAAACCTTTAAGATATGTTGGCTACTTTCATAAATAGTCAACAGCAATTTGTGAATAGCTAGCAACAGTTTATGGTTAATCAAGAAACAAGGTGGAAATCTCAAGAACAATGGAATTGGAATCAAGACGCTTCCATGAGAAATTTAGAAACTCAAGTGAGACAGCTTGCAAATTCTATATCTCAAAGGCAACCGGGGACTTTTCCTTCGAACGTGGACCGGAATCCTAAGGAAGAGGCAAAAGCAATCACATTGAGAAGTGGCAAGGAGGTGGTAAAGAGAGAGGACCAAGATAAAATTTCTTCACCGTCAAGTGATAAGGAAGAGCCGACACGGAAGGTAAGCAACCCTAACTCTAGGGTAAATGTTAATGAAAATGCTCCTAAAAATGATAAGGGTAAAAGTCTAGTGAATCCTAAAGAAGAGGATCTTGATATTAATAAACTGTCATTTCCTGTTGTGGCTAGAAAGGAAAACAAAAATGAGCAATTAGCTAGGTTTCTAGAGATGTTTAAGAAACTACACATAAATTTACCATTTATTGAAGCCTTAGCTCACATGCCTAACTATGCTAAATTAATGAAAGAATTATGTTCTAATAAAAAGAAATTAGAAGGGTATGGAACTGTGCAGCTCACAGAAAATTGCAGTGCTATAATCATGAACAAGATCCCTGAAAAATTGGAGGATTCAGGTAGTTTCACTCTACCCTATGAAATTGGTGAAGATTTTTATGGAAATGCTTTATGTGATTTGGGTGCTAGCATAAATTTGATGCCTTATTCTATTTGCAGGAAGCTTAATCTTGGAGAGCTCAAGGACACAGGAATGAGACTCCAACTTGCAGATAGGTCGGTGAGGAAACCAAAAGGGGTGATTGAAGACTTGTTAGTGAAAGTGGGGAAATTCATTTTCCCGATGGATTTTGTGGTGATGGAGATGGAAGAAGATCGCAAGTTACCACTCATTGTGGGGAGGCCGTTCTTGAATACAGCAAAGGTGTTGATCGATGTACATGGTCAAACGGTTACCTTAAGTTTCAATAATGACGAGCTGGTGGTAGACATGAATAAGGCTCAAAAGTATCCGTCAAGTGATATGGAGGAGTCTATCTATTTTGTAGACACAGTGGATGAGTGTGTACATGAAGTTCAAGAAAAGGTGTTGGGA
This sequence comes from Excoecaria cochinchinensis, assembly GCA_947683425.1. Taxonomy (NCBI): domain Eukaryota; kingdom Viridiplantae; phylum Streptophyta; class Magnoliopsida; order Malpighiales; family Euphorbiaceae; genus Excoecaria; species Excoecaria cochinchinensis. The sequence goes on from CANTUQ010000063.1 coordinate 3,334,923, forward strand.
GCTGATCCAGTGAATGTGAGTTTGATACATTCATTAGAGGATAAAGAGTTGGAAAACGAGCTGAGGGGAGAAGCGATAGCAGCCATGGAGCAGGAAGGTGACGAAGATGAATTACAGCAAGAAGAGCTTACTCCAAACAAGGGGGATTCAATTTCTGAACTTAAACCCCTTCCTTCTCATTTAAAATATGTATTTTTAGAGAAAGAGAAAAAGCCAGTGATTATTTCCTCTTTGTTGACAGGTATTGAGGAGAAGATGCTGGTTGAGGTGCCGAAAAAGCACAAGAATTCCATCGGATGGGAGACGTCGGATTTGAAAGGAATTGATGCAAGTTACTGTACTCACCGGATTTCGATGGAGGAGGAATGTAAGCCGATAGCTCAGCCTCAAAAGAGACTCAATCCGGCAATGCAAAAAGTGGTGAAAAATGAGGTACTTAAACTCCTTGACTCAGGTATTATCTATCCTATTTTTGACAGTAAATGGGTTAGTCCAGTGCAGTGTGTGCCTAAAAAGGGGGGGATGACTGTGGTTAAGAATGAGCTGAATGAATTAATTCCAACTCGTACTGTTACGGGGTGGAGAGTTTGTATCGATTTTAGAAGGTTGAACAATGCCACAAGAAAAGACCATTTCCTCTTGCCATTTATTGACCATATGTTAGAGAGGCTAGCAGGCAATAGGTTTTACTGTTTTTTAGATGGGTACTCAAGATATTTGCAAATCCCCATAGCCCATGAAGATCAAAAGAAAACAACTTTTACCTGTCCTTATGGCACATTCGCCTATAGGAGAACGCCTTTCGGATTATATAATGCACCGGCTACGTTTTAGCGGTGTATGATGGCTATATTTCATGACTTCATAGAGAAATTTATGGAGGTATTCATGGATGATTTCACTATATATGGGGCTGATTTTGAGAGTAGTTTAGAGCATCTCAATTTAGTGCTAGGGAGGTGTGAAAAGACCAACCTAGTTTTGAATTAGGAAAAATGCCACTTTATGGTGATAGAAGGCATTGTGCTTGGGCACAAAATTTCTGAGAAAGGGATAAAGGTCGATAAGGCCAAGGTAGAGGCGATAGAAAAGTTGCAACCCCCGACTAGTGTTAAGGGCATTAGGAGTTTCTTAGGACATGCAGGGTTTTACCGTCGTTTTATCAAAGATTTTTCGAAAATTGCTAAACCCTTGTCCAATTTGCTCATGAAAGATGCTCCTTTTGATTTTGATAGTGAGTGCATGCTAGCTTTTAAAACTTTGAAATAACGGCTCTTTCAGCCCCGGTGATTATATCTCCGGATTGGAATTTGCCGTTTGAATTCATGTGTGATGCTAGTGACTTTGCAGTTGGGGTAGTGCTTGGACAGCGGTGGGATAAGGTATTTTGTGTAGTTTATTATGCCAGTCACACCTTGACAGGGGCAGAGGTTAATTACACCACCACTGAGAAAGAGCTTCTTGCAATCGTGTATGCTTTTGAGAAGTTCAGGCCGTATTTGCTAGGTGCAAAAATCGTGGTGTGGTCAGACCATGCAGCTTTGAGACATTTGTTTGCCAAGAAGGAATTCAAGCCGAGATTGATTAGATGGGTGCTCCTATTGCAAGAGTTTTACCTGGAAATCAAAGATAAGAAGGGGGCAGAAAATTTCGTAGCGGATCATTTGTCGAGATTGGAGAGTGATCAAATTGGAAAAGGGAAAATTTTAGATTTATTCCCTGATGAACATATTTGTGCTTTATTTGCAAGTGAATTTTCTGTTCCTTGGTTTGCTAATGTGGCTAATTTTCTTGCAGGAGGATTTATGCCAAAGGACTTCACATGGCAGCAAAGGAAGAAGCTGAAAGCGGATGCCAAACACTACATTTGAGATGACCCTTATTTGTTTCGCCTGTGTGCTGATCAAGTGCTAAGGAGGTGTATCTCGGATGAGGAGAAGGGTGAGATCATCAAGGCATGTCATAGCGGGGAAGCTGGTGGACACCATGGGCCAAATAGAACGGTATCGAAAATTCTATCTTCTAGTTTTTATTGGCCTACTGTGTTTAAAGATGTGCAATTCTTTGTGAAAACCTGTGATAGATGCCAAAGAGTAGGTAACATTTCTAAGAGAGATGAGATGCCTTTAACCAATTTGCTTGAGGTAGAACTGTTTGATTTGTGGGGGGTAGACTTTATGGGGCCTTTTCCGGTTTCTTATGGGTATGAGTATATTTTAGTGGCAGTGGATTATGTGAGTAAATGGGTAGAAGCCTAGCCACTAGAACTTGTGATGCCAAAGTTGTTCTAGATTTCTTGAGAAATAATATATTCACCCGATTTGGAGCCCCTAGAGCGATTATTAGTGATGGTGGTAAACATTTTGTTAACCACCAATTCAAGGCTTTATTGAAAAAATTTGGAGTTAGGCATAAGGTCACCACCCCTTATCATGCTCAAGCTATTGGGCAGGTTGAAGTGTCCAATCGTGAACTTAAGGCCATCCTAGAAAAGACTGTAAATTCATCTAGAAAGGATTGGTATTTAAGGTTGGATGAAGCTTTGTGGGCTTACAGAACTGCATTCAAAACATCTATAGGATTATCCCCATTTAAGCTTGTTTTTGGTAAATCTTGTCAGCTCCCTGTCGAACTATAACACAAAGCGTATTGGGCAACCAAGTTTCTAAATTTTGATATCAAGAGTGCTGGTGAGAAGAGACTTCTCCAGATGAATGAACTGGAAGAGATATGCTATTGGTCGTATCAACAAGCAGAGAAGTATAAGGAAAACACAAAGAAATGGCACGATAAGAAATTAGTCAGGAAAGAATTCATTCCAGGTATGAAAGTTCTTTTATATGATAGCAGGTTGCATTTATTTCCAGGAAAGTTAAAATTGTGGTGGAAGGGACCTTATGAAGTTGTGGGAGCTGATCAGTTTGGAGTGATCACATTAAAGCACCCGATGGGTGAAAATGACTTCAAGGTAAATGGACACCGTGCGAAGCCTTATTTTGAATCAACATATGATGGGGCTTTAGCGATCGTCAACCTTGCGGATCCTTAATGGTATTTAAAAGTCCAGCTGCGGACTTATTAAATGCAGAACTTCTTCTCAAACTTTGTTATTTTGTGTTTATTGTTATTTTCTTTAGGTAGTTAGTCCTGTTTATTTTTGTCCAAGTTGTGTGGTTTGTAGTCATAATGAAATTATGTTGTTAATTGGAGAATTTTCAAGGTTTTAGTAGCTTGAAGTTTTGAGTGATTGATGAAATTTTTGCAAGTTTGCAGGTGGTCACGGTGGCAATGGATTTTGTTACCACCGTGACCAGAGGAAAATGCATTCTGGATTCTGGAATGTGCACATGTCACGGTGGCAAGGTATTTGGTTGTCACCGTGACCAGATGTAGATGGCATTCTGGATTGGTATATTTGGTATGTCACGGTGGCAAGGTATTTTGGTTGTCACCGTGACCAACTGGTAAATAGCATTCTGTTTGATGTGTGCACGTGTCACAGTGGCGATGAAATTCATTGTGACCGTGACATGTTGTAATTCCGATTCTGTTTTGAAGTTGTGGTATGTCACGGTGACAATGATTTTGGTTGTCACCGTGACCATGAGACGGTTCAATTTTGGATTGAAAATTTTGGGTACCTCACGGTGGCAACCATTTGGTTACCACCATGACCCCCGCGAAAATTTGTTTTAAAATCCCAGTTTTCTGTGTTTTGTCTCTCACCCTACCACATCTCTCACTCTCAAAACTTGAATATTTCGTTATTCTCTGCTATTTCAAGCTTCAATTCTTTCTTTTAGGCTTCGATTTCTGCGAACCTACAACAAGTAAGTTATTTTGTTCTTTCTTTTTATCCTTCATTTTCATTTATTTTCTCTTTGCAGTTTTTTTTCCTGTTCCTGTTCTCTTCCATGGCTATACTTTTGAGGTCTCAATTTTATAACCACCTAGGATTTTCTTCTCATTATGCTCTGAATTAATGTTGTGGATGTTCTCAATTCTTATTTCCCTTCTCAATTTTACATCTCTGACGTTGAAACCATGAACGAATTTGGATTGGGAAGTTAGGGCATGTGTATTTGTGCGTGATTTGAGTTGTAAATTTTATTCAATTTCTTGGTTGAAAATGGGAATTGCTAGGCTTTAACTGTTTGCTCTACATTTTAATGCATTGAATTGTAGTTTTGGGTTGTTGTTAATATATGTGGGCTTTAATTTTGGTCAGTTAAATTGCTGCATACCAAGTGTTTGATAAAATGTCTTAATGAATGGTTTTCCTGATTTTGCCATTTCTTGCCAATTTGAAATGCAGAGATTCATTTGCCATAGTATTCAAATGCGCTATTTGTTCTCATCGATCATTTTTGCCTTCGTTGTCAATAGATGCAACTTTCCCAACATTCTAATGAGTATGTGCTCATGGTTATTCTTGGTTAGATTGAACTTCAAGAGTGCTCTTATGATGATGTTGAATTTGATCTCACTTTTGTTGAATTGTGCTTATTTATGTCATTTAACTTTCTTGAATACTTTGTGAATTGATGCATCTCTTATAAACTCAAATGGGCATGGGGAGATTATTTTTAATAGGTTAGCATGAGCTTGATAGCTGATGCTATATATTGAAAGCCATTGCTGCTTGATGCACATAGAATGCCATTGAATTTGGTTTTTCATTTTCGTGCAGTGGCCCCTAAGAGAAAAAGCTCTGCTCTAGCCTCGAGTTCAACAAGCCAGCCATTCAGCCAACCTCCCATGGATATTTCCCACGTGCTTACGTGGGTTCCAAGTAACAGGAAGACTGCCTATGCTTTATTTTCTAAATGCTCGTACATTCCAACAAGTTACTTGGACTTTGATTTGTTGGAGAAGCTAGGAATCAAAAATGAAGTCCAGCGGCTCATATCCAATATTGGGTAGGAGCGACTTTTTGCTATTAATGAGAAGGCTTATCCGGGGTTGATGAGATATTTTGTGTCAACTGTAACATGTAGGATCAGCCGCGACCCTTCTCGAGATCCTGGAATAGTATCATTTTTTTCTGGAAGGTACGAAATATGAGAGGACTTTTATGGACTTTGCAGAACTACTCGGTTTCCCTCCCCTAGCCCCGGATTGTTTTGAGGACTATGACAAATATAATGCCTGGGCGACAATTCGAGATTCGGTGACAGCCACAACATATGTGTCAGGCAAGACGAAGGCACACCATCTAGACAGTCATGCCATGCGGATCCTTCATCGATTTTTCTCACTCTCTTTTCTGAGTCATGTGAATTCACCTAGGCAAGTAAATCTACCAGGGGCATTATTTTTAGCATGTATGGTAAGGGGAGTGAGGATTAATGGGGAACCTCATTTGTGGCATAAATTGAAAGAAATGCAATGGCACCCTAAGAAGGTGAAGAAGATTGCACTGGGTGGTTTGGTAACGGTAATTGCTAAGGGTGTACATCACCCACTGAGGAAACCCAAACCACTATCATCCATTGCAACTATTGATAAGCAGATGCTGAAGAACATGAAGGTCGTAGTGGATGGCATGACAGCTACACATGGGTACAGACTAACTACTGGTGCAGAGTATCTTTAGGGAGTTTAGCGAGGTCTAGGTGGCTTGCCCCATGAGCAAGAGGAAGATCCAGAAGCACCTCCAGCACCAGAGCCCGCACATTTATCATCTCAGTAGTACGACGCGCTGATGGAGTGTATGGATTCCATCTCAGCAACGCTTCAATCACAGATGGATCAGGTGTTGTTGGGACTGTCCTCATTGTCTGCGCGCTTTGATGCACATTTCCCACCTCCGCCACCTCTAGAGAGTTGAACAAGGAGACATACTATCTTTTTTTTTTTATTTTTATTTTAATTGTATTTTGTAATTATTTGACTTGCTGAGGATAGCAAGGTATTAAGTGTGGGGTAGGAGGAGTAACTCTAACAGCTTAATATGTAAATAATTATTTATTTATTTATCTTTTATTATTTTATTTGCATGTTTTATGTTTTATTTAATTGTATTCGCATATTTTATTTTGTTTAAGTTGTTTGAATACTTAATTGAATTTTCCTATCTTAGTTGAGTTTGCCTCTAGCTATTCCTGTTGTGAATGTTTTGAACTTTATTTTGAGAATGAATTATCTTAATAATTAATCCTAGCAAGAGAGTAGTTGAAAGTTTTAGCAGCAAATTAATCTCAATTAGTCATATATCTTGTAATTTCCTATCTTTTGTGCACTATAGGCTTGCCTGTGAAAAACTTGAAAAATTCCAGTGTGTGAAAGTTTTTAAGTAAAGGAATTTTAAGATAGTTAGAACCTTCCTCATCACCCTTCGAAACGTTATAACAACTTAAGCAGGTTTAGGACATGATTTAGGCAAATTTTTCTTTGGTAACCACTTTAAATGACTTTTTACCTACCTGTATGCGTAATTTTCATTGCTAGCCCCGTTGAGCTGATTTGGTATGCTAAAAGCGTACTATGCAATTTTCTTTGTTACACTCTTATTTTACCATTTAACCTAAATGCTTTTACCTATCTTTTCTAAGAATTGGCCACTCAAGGATTTGGGGGGATATCATTGAAAGTTGTATAAGGGTATTTACTGTTAAAATAGTGTGGGTGTGTGAGACGAATTGTGAAACTTTGGGGTGTTGTCTAGTATATGGTTTTGGGATGTCATATAATTAGAGTGGCTGACTCCGGATTGGGAAGCCTGGGTTAGGAGGGTTATCCCGATTTCTTTCATAATTGGTTCTTGGATTAATTTTATTCACATTTGGGTATGGGGTGGATGAGTGAACCCGAGCAACGTTCGTCTATTTTGAATTCTTATCTTGTTAATTTTTCCATCATTTTATTTCTTTCAATTATTAACGTCAATTTAATTTGATTATTTCTGCTTGCTTATTTTAGTTATTCAATTTCTTTATTTTTAATCAATAGATAACTCAATCAATTCAAACAATTAGGAATTCTTTAGCATACACTTGATTTTCATTGCTTGCACACACAATCTCTTGGGTACGATAATTCGAGGTCTTAATTATACCCCATTGTGTTACTTGCGATTCAGTGCACTTGCTGAGATCGTGTCAGGAGTCGCCACTGTGACGCACACAAAACCTAGCAAAGGCCCTCGCTGAGCCCACCTTTTGGGACTTGAGGGATTGGTTTGCGTCTTTTTGATCTTGGGCATCGTGAGTCATCTTGGATGCCTCTTTTCCAATAGAATATTGGAAACAATCATCTAGATTCACAACGCCTTTAGGCAACTTCGAGGTATTTTGGAGTTGCTACCTAATTTACAAGAAATTGGGAAAGGTCTCTAACCTCTATGGGTCTAAACCAGAGATGGTGTTCTGAACTTCACTCTTATTAATGACTTAAGTTAAGTTTATAAATGAGTTTTTAAGAAATCAAAATTCCATCTCTCATCTCACGCGATTGTGCATTGAATTTAAAGCGCATTTACAAGTATATTAAAAAGAGATATGAAGCAATAAATAAATAATAAAGCAATAAGTAAATAAATAAAATTACGAAAGAAAATTGGGACAGAACAATCCCCCAAAATAAAATAAGAAAGCATAAATAAATAAAATTTGCCCCAAAATTAATTACAAGGGCCCAAAAATGAATAAATAAACACATATCAAAAAATTAAAAGTGCGTCATACATAAATCGGGTCATTTATTATATTTAGGAACATTGGTTCCTTTTAACTTAAAAAGTAAAGAACGATTTTTGGGTATTGATTGAGAAAACAGGGATGAGTGATCCCATTTTATGAAAAGTAGTCCTCTATTTGAAAGTGAGATTTTATTGGTTAAAATAGGATATTGGTCCAATTTATTAAGAAAATTCCAAGTTATTATTTATTAAAAACGTGACTTTTTATAATACGGACAATTAATAAAATATATTTTCACATACAACACATAAAAATAATGATAATAAAAAATACAACAATTAAAATGCAAACTCTCAATTTGATGGTCTTTGGTCTCCCGATCCACCATCCCGAGTTCGAATGTAACTTGCAATGATAAATAATTATGAGAAAACAAAACAAAAATAAAATAAATGTTAGCAAAGTAAATTAAATAATTAATGAACAAATAAATTAATTGAATAAAATAATTAATTAAAACGATTAATAGATCAATTAAATGATAATCAATTAAACTAATCAAATATAAACACTTAATTAAAAAGGAGATAATTGAATATAACACAATTGCATGCAAGGTAGTGAAGAAAAGCGAAAGAACGAAACAGTGCAGAAAACACAGCTGTGTTTTCTTACGAAACACAGCTGTGTTTCTGCTCTGTCACACAAAGAAACCCCGTTCACTAGAAGAAAACGCTGATTTTGACTCAAACTAGAAAACAACAAGATCCAAACTCCATAAAATGCAATAATAAAAATAAGATAGAAATGGACTAAAAAAATAGATTAAAATCATGCATTTACACTAATCGATCGGAAAATAAACAGGAAAGACGAAGAGGGGAAGAATAAAAGAAAAAGAGCCGAAGAGAGAGTCACGAGTCATGAATGCATTTCATGAGTCGTGAAGTGCATTCACGACTCATGAATGCATTTCACTAGTCGTGAAATGCATTCACGACTAGTGAATGCATCTCACGAGTCGTGAAATGCATGCACGATTCGTGCAATCTGATCGGGAAGGCAGAGTTTTTCTGACACGTCCTATCAGGAGAAGGGTTTCAATGGCACAATCCAATCGGGAGACACAAAAATCCGACCGGAGAAACACGATTCAAGCAAAGATAAAGGCAAAATTTGATCGGCGACCACAAATCAAGCAAAACAAAACTTATGGCTCAAAAATAAAGAAAAATAGGGGTAAAGAAAGTATGTTGAGCAGACCAAATAAACACAAAATCATGCAATCAAAACGTGCAAAATATCATGCAAACATATTTAATTAATCATGACGATAATAAACACGATGAACAAATTAAGAAAATCAAGCAACAACCAAAAATAATTATATACAATGAGGAGAAGTAACAGGTACTGCAAAACTAAGAAGAGAAATAAGAAAGAAAGAAATAAAGAGATCAAAAAAAAAGGAAATGGTTACCCAGTTATTTACCCTCAAAATGATGTGTGATCTGCAGATGAAGAAGCTCTAGATTTCCCCTTTGGTTTGCTTGAGAAGAAAAATACAGAATGCCTTAAAAACCAAAATTGTTTTCTGCTCTCAAAACTTTCTTTTCTCTCTGTGTTTTTCTTTCTTTTCCATTTTGCTCTTCCAAATCCTCCTTACTTTTTCTTTTTATATCAAACAGCATTATGTGGTTTCTCACCCAATCCACCATTAACCCATGCTTTCAAAACCAACTCCCCTGAAAACATGGAAAAGAGACATTGAGGGGAAGAGAGCAGCGTGAGGCAACCTCTCACCGGAGAGATGGGCCTCACGCAGTGAGGCTTCATCTCACATGGGTGAGATGGGCCTCACCCCACAGGCCCCCAGGAAACGGTCCACTTAAAGCCTCTCTATTTTTAAAAAAAAAAATAAAAATAAAAACGGAAATATATTTTAGAGGAAATCATCACTTTCATCTATCTTTTGCCTGTGAACAGGTATCATTTTTATCATTGGGTAACTTCGGTCTGGGATGCCTCAGGACCCGGTGTCTACACCATTGTAAAGCATTTGAAGAGACTCCATGGCAAGTTTGATGTATGTATTTTTAACCATATCCCTAGATATGAGAATCAACTAGCAGATGCACTAGCAACCTTAGTCTCTATATGGAACAATCTAAAAGGGGTGATAATGAAGCCTGTATTGATCTCTAGCTTAAGCAAGCCTTGCTTTGAGTATGAGCAAGTAGGAGAAATGAGGATCAAGGACATCATACTTTGGTATTAGGATATACATAATTACCTAAAAAGGGGGAGTTCCCACAAAAGGCCTCTGATAAGGATAGGAGGGTAATAAGGAAATTTGCCCATCGATTTATTCGTATAGGAGGAAATTTGTACAAAATGCAAGCTAATGGCCTATAACTTAGATACATTGATGAGATAGAAGCTGAAAAAAATTATGGAGAAAATACATTTAGGGATCTATGGCACCCATATGAGTGGTTTAACCTTGGCATAAAAAAGATAATGAGATAAGGATTTTAGTTGTCGACAATGGACCATGATTGCTACAAGTATGTTAAAAAGTGTTAGAAATGCCAACAGTACGATGATATCAGTCATTTGCTTACCTTTGAACTATACAATCTTTTATCTTATTGGTCATTCGCTGTTTGGGGATTGATATCATAGGAGAAATAGATATATAGCAGTTTCCATAGATTACTTCACCGAATGGGTAGAAACGGAATCATTAAGGAAATTGGAGGCAAAAAATATGGCTTATTTCATAGAAAGAACCTTTATATGTAGATATGGTGCGCCTCATCACATAGTATCTAATAACGAAGTCTAATTTTAGCAAAAACCAAGGACTTATTAGAAAAGTACAAATCCAGCACCATAACTTTTTTTCTGCAGTTTCTTCTGATCTCTTTTTATAGTTGCCACCTTTTTGTAAGTTATTTTCCTGCTATCTTTTCAGGTGAACATGTATTCATGGAAACGCAAATGTTCAAAATATAAAATATTATCCTCATCTTCTGGTTTATAGGAAGAAATGATTATCCTCTTCCAATATAAAATATCCTAGCAATCACTAGCCCGAACTAATTGATATTTTGAGGGCCTATTTGCTTGCCCCATGGGTTCTAATGATCATATTCACATAGGTATAATTTAAGACATGCACCTAGCATCTTGAAGCAGTAAGAAATTTTAGTTGTTACCATCATTGATGGCTAGTTCTTCTTTAAGTTTCCATATCTATTGCACTCTTGAACTAGGACCCAAATCAATTTTCAGATATTGTTACTAGGATTTAATGTTTATTTATGCTCTTAAGTTACACTTTGGTTGACCTCCCCCCTCATTTTCCCTAAAATTAAACTTCCTTTGGTGTGTGCATGTCTTCAATTGTCGGTTAGAATTATGACAGACTGTAATCACCGTTGCTCTTTTTGCTTACCAAGTCTTGTTATTATTTTTTTTATACTTGGGAATAGATGGCAGGTAGCTTCTGTTATTTGAGCTTTAAAGCTGGATTTGCTAAACTATTATTGTTGGACTCTGAAATTATTAAATGCTGTGTGATTCTACTTTTAACGGTGGGAATGAATTTGGGAATTGATCACAATTTCTTTGATAAAAGCTTTGTTAATGTTCTGTGTTAGCTGTTAAATAGATTGAATTATAGCTCTTTACCTGGTTGGCTTCTTGAAGCGTAGTTTTATAGAAACATACTGTAGCTTTCACCTTGCTTTTGGGAAAATTATTTACTATTGCCTTAAAGTGATACTTGTGCATTTATTTTTAGCCGATAGTTTTGATGTATTAATATTATAACTTTGTATTTTGTATAATTGAATTGAGTACTGAAATTGAATGATATAAATATATTATAAGATATGGTGTGTGAGATTGGATCTAAATTGGAGGATGGGCAAACTTGTGTTGGAGTTTGAATTGAAGTGGGGTGAATAAATATATGATTATTTGAAGTGTAAAGGTTTTATTGATTACAGGGAAATAGACAATATTAGAGAGGGAAATCTGCCGAAATTTCGGTAGAATTAAGTGACATATTTGTATTTTGATTGAATGAATAATAAAACTAAATAGCTATAGGGCAGATGGGTATAGTGAAAGGATAAAAAAAAATATAATTACCTGAATTTCGCAATAATTTGAAGAGTAGTTTAAGAAAATCAAGTAATCGTGCAGTAATGTTAGAATCGTAGTGTGTATAAATGAAGGATGTGACATGATTGAGTTTTTTTTATCTAATATAAGATTTTTTTTTTTGCAGGAATAGGATGCAAATTTTGAAATTTCAACAGATTTTATTTCTTGATTAGGATACAAATTTAATTTTTTGTATTAGACAATATGTTTTTTTTAATTAATCTTTTATTTGAATAAATACATTATATTAGATTTTCTTTAGAAATTTAATTGATTGTATGACATTAAATTTAAAATGTGTCATTTTTACTACAATGCATATATGATAAGTATATTTGTCATAATTTGTCGACTTATTAGTTCATAAATAAAGATATAATGTTTATAATTACGATATTAATATTGTAATAAAAAAATATAATTTAATGACAATAAAAAATTGTCACTAAAACTATTTTTTATGACAATTATTTTTATCCATATTTATGTCACTAAAATGTAACGTAATATGACAATTTATATTCATCGTTAATACACATTATTTTAATGACGAAATCATTTTTCGTCACTTAAAGTATTAGATTTAGTGACGAAATTGAATATTTTATGACGAAAATTATATTTATTTATGACGATAACTACGTAACCAATGCTTAAGGGTTTTAATCAGAAGCAGAGTTTCGTCATTAAAAATATTTAATTTCGTGACGAATTTTAAATTTGTCATAAAAAATATCAATTTTTAGTGACGATAAACAATATAATGTGACGAAATATAATTTTATTTATGACATAATTTTTGTCATGAAAAGTAAGAACTAAAGATGACGATAATCATTTTCGTCACAAAAAATATACTTACGGTGACAAAAAAGTAAATCGTCACGTAAACTTTTATGTTACACGCCTACCGTTACGTTCTCTGTGACGATAAAAAATCGTCACCTTATTTTTTCAGCGACGAAAAATGAATTTTTCATGACAATTTTTTGCGTCATAAAAAGTTAAATTTCTTGTAGTGTAGGCCATAAGCCAATGGTGTTGTAGATGCTACAAATAAGAATCTGAAGAAAATATTGGCCAAAACGGTTGAAACTTATAAGGATTACACTGAAAAACTAACTTATGCACTTTGGGGGTATAGGACCACAACTAGAACCTCAATAGGATCTACAATGTTCTCCTTAATTAGTATATGGTACTAAAGCAGTACTGCCAGTGGAGATTGAATTATAATCATTGAGAGTAGCTTTAGAAGCTAACATACTAGAATCTGAGTGGCCAAAAAGTAGATACCAATAGTTATCTTTGTTGAATGAACATAGAATGAGACTTTTAGCGATAAAATGACTAACCATCGCTAATCTGTCCATCGCAAGGAATTTTGCGACCAAATATAAAACAGTCGCTAAAAAAAGCAACGACAAATTCCGTCGCTAAAAACAAAATATTCCATCACTAAATAACCCCTAAATTAATCACCGTAAATATTAAATAATATTAGCGACAAAAAGTTCTGTCGCAAAAAATTATTAATTTTTTTATTATTATTTTCAATTTAATTTATTATTATTATTATTACATCAAAAATTTAATTTATATATATAATAATTATGCAATATTATTAATAATACTATTAATTTAAAAATATAATATTATAAAATATATTAAATTGTACAACACCCAGCTACTCCAGCATTGAAAACTAAGAAAATAAAAAACTACAAAGCTTGGTTAAAATACAAAAATCATCAAGGAGAAGATCTACAACTAGCATATTATGCCATCATCTTTCCCTCGTAGCTTCTTCAAAAAGCAGACAACCAAACTGTTCACTCCAGATAGGACATCAAACGTCTGTTCAAGAAATTATAAATTAAAGCCTTTTCTATTAGAGGTACACAAATAAATCAAAACAGTAACTAAAACTAGATCCTGCCTCTGCAAATGATCCCTTGAAACCTCTCTTCTTAATCAATCTTGAACCTGAAATATATTCATATACACAAATTATACAAATTATCTAGAAAATGAAAATAATAAGAATAACTTTTTCAATGAAAATTAATGGTTGACAAGTTTATGTAAGAATGGAATAATTCATTTCTCCTCACAGGTCACTATCAGTTATTCCTCAATCATAAAAGATTATCACAAAACTACAAGAATAAAAATTTCCAGGGTAACCAAATGGCAGCAGAAGCATTAGTAAACAAATATGCTTTCAGAAAAATAATTTTAAATTATATCTTCTTCTATTATAAATTCAAATTATACTATAAAATTAAACTAGCATTTTATGAGTTTAAAAAAATATTTGTTCGGTATCTTCAACACTGATTGTCTTATTTGTATCTAAAATTAGTAAACAAATATGCTTTCAAGAAAAATAATTTTAACTACTTTTTCTTGTAGCCATAGTTGTTAAGGAACAATGCAATAAAGGGGCCTTGAGTCAAGGCACAAACATGCTGGGCTTCAAGATATACAAGAACCAAGGATATAAATTAAAACTGCTAATAATCATAATATTAAGTATGTAGGGAACTATAATCAACAGGTTCTATAACCAAAAGAAAAATTAATATGAACTTTGCTAAAGAGACTAAAAATGATAATCCTACTCTCACCAAACAGTAGTAATCCTTAAAGCAAGAATATGATTTACTCATAATCAAACTCAAAATCACCTTCTTCCTAATCATATCCTCACTTTTGATCACTTCCAAATTTGCTTCTTCTTCATTTTCAAAGACTTTCCTTAAAAATCAATATTTTCCACATCTCCAAGTACTAAATCAGTATTGGCACTAAAATGAAATATGCTTTTTATTTTTCGAAAAAAGGAGAAGTGGAGTGGTATATGATTTTTTTTTCCTTCTTTTCCTCCTTTGATCAATCTCTGGAATGATTTTCACAATATAAATGAAAATAAATAGTAACCAAAATTTAACCTCAAAATAAATAGTATTACAATTAAGTTATATAAACGTATAATGAAAAGGAAACCAAATCACAAAACACAAATCACAGAATTTATCATTGACAAATTATTTAGTTTAAAAAAAATCTTAGAAAAGTAAATTCAGTAGTGCACATATCATTTGAAGTGAGATTCCCAAAATTTTAGCTCCATTCTTCCCGTTATTGTCGCCGGTTACCAGTTGCCGGAGCCTCACCGGAGAGACACTGCCACTATCGATATGAAGCGTAGGACACCCGAAACCCATCGCCGGTGGTCACATGCCCAAACACCATGCCGTTTGGTCAGAATCGCCATCAAAAGGACTCTACTTCCCTTATCCGATCTCCCATTTTTCGGTGGCTGAGGGTAATTGGCGGGTACCGGAAGAAGCACCCGCTCGCCAGGAGTCCAGCGGTGCCGTTCATGCCGCTATTAGTTGCCGTAGTTCACTGGAACAGGGGAAAGAAGCTTCGGCTTCTCTCTCTCTCTCTCTCTCGCTTCCCTCCTCTATTTTCCCTTTCCTTTCTTTCTTGTCTTATAACTCTTCTTCATTAAGTTTTCTCTCTTGACTTAAGTTATTTTTATTATTTTATTATTCTTATTATTTTTTTTTTGTTATTTGGCTCTTTGCATATATATATATATATATATTTACTTATTTAGCTATAATTAAATATATTTAATTTTATAGATTCTAAAGAAAATTTCGGGTCATTTGGGTCAAAATTTACTCTTTACAGCATCGAAAATTTTCAAAAAATTCTTAATTTTTCAAAAAATAACAAAGTTAACCTATATTTTAATTAATTAATTTGTATAGTTATTTATTTGTTGGGGCGTTACAATATATACATACATATATTAATTTATGTATTTTAATTTAATCATTTAGTCAAAGTTATTAATTCAAAATCCAAAAATAATATCAACAAATATTCTTTAATAAATTTCTTTATTAATATTAATTTCAGTTCACCCATCTAATATTTTCATTAAATTTTTAAATAATTGAATAATAAAAAATTTATTTTAGACAAATTAAAATTCATGTGTAAAGCAAAAATATTAAAAATAATTAATAACTATAAGTATATATGCATACTTTTATTAATATTATAATCAATTTTACCGCGAAATAGTGACGGATTATTCCGTCACTAAAGTATCACTTTAATTTCCAAAAATTATTTTCATATTTAAAAAATTTGAAATTTTTTTAGAAATTGATATTTCAGTCACTATTCCATCGCTAATTTAAATGTGTTTAGCGACAACAAGTTTAGTCGCTAAATTCGTCGCAAATAAAGTCGCTAAAATTACCTCCAAATTTGGCACTGATATTGCCGTCGCTATTTTAGCGACGGATTTTTTAGTCACTAAATTAGTCACAAAAATTAGCGATGAATTTTTTAGTCGCTAAATCAGTCGTAAAAAAATGTGTGATAAATTGCAGCCAAAATTTAGCGACTGATTCTTTTTTCCGTCGCAAAAAATGAAAAATGAATTTTCACGACCAATTTTTAAAACGGTCGCTAATCAGTCGCTAATTAGCGACTGAAATTGTGCAGTAGCTAATTTTATGTTTTTTTGTAGTGTACTACCATAATTAGATTTATAAAAAATGCATGGCTAGGGAATTTGTAAAGAAGGTCCAAGCTCATCAATTGAAAGAAGAGGACTTGGTGTATAAACAGTTAAGATGGTGTGTATCTGATCGTACAAGGAAATTCAAACCTAATTGGGAAGTTCCTTTCATCCTTAACACTCTACTGCCTAAAGAAGCTGCCATTCTCACAAACAATGTGTAACGCCCATTCCCCCCCCCCCCCCCCTTCCCACACAACTTTGCTGTGACAGTCGAGAATGGTCGTCACAACTCACATCACATGCATATCACATACAATAACTCAATGCACAAAATCCTGAATTCTAATAAATTCATTCGCATGCAGCAGAAGACTTCCAACACACATACTTATACGCATACGTTCATATATATTACATCCCAAGTTCTATAGATACAACATAATTCTTTACATGCCAAAATCCATTAATTACATGTACACATCACAAATAATAAAACCTACATTAAAAAACCGATCCTAGTGTGTTGATCAACCGAGATGCAGGATCACTTCGCTTCTGAACCTACATAGATTGAAAACCCGTGCTAAGCGATAACGCTTAGCGGGGAAACAACATACGATATATAGAATATACATATAGATATAACATGCTTTAAGCCATAAGAAATACATACAAAAAAATCGTGCCTTTTTCAATTTCATACTTATAAACATAACCTTATGTAGATCTCGATATACATATTGCATCAATAACAATTTATGCTTAGTTGTAATAGTATTACTCATCAATCTTATAACACATCACGTTCTCGTGCTCTTATCGCATACAGTTCACATTAACCATTATTAATTCATTTAATATTTGCCTTGCCGACAACTCAAAGACGCGGATATCGGGTATCGCATCAGTACTCAGAAGTACAACAATCACTTTTGCATCCAAAGATACACCCTTTCGCATCAATACTCGTAGGTACAGAAATAATCAATAAGATATAATATGTATACACGTTAAGAATCCAAGAAGGATTCAAGACATATTAGGATTCCAAAGTAATCAAATGCCTCGGCTGCAGCACTTAGACCCTATAGGTATGCCTATCTATCCACTACTCGACTTGCAGGCTAAATTTTTAATCTGGTTATTATTCGTGTTATCACAGTGTATAACATCTTAGAATCTCAATGAGCAACATCACATCACTTATTTGTACTTATGACTTATTTCGCAATTCATGCATCATTGCATATGTATATTCACATGATATAACACATTAATAACTTTCATATGCTCATCCATTCATTAATCAATCATGTTGGAACAACCAAATTAGGTCAATTAGAAAGTCCTCACAACACACAAGAGTGTCGCGCTCGCGACAAACTCAAGGATTCCCTTTTGTCGTGCTCGCAAGCCAAGTCGCACCCGTGACAGAAGCAACAGATCGGCTCTGTTGCTCTCACAGCAATACCCGTGCTCGCGACAGGACTCAGTCCAACCATATAATTCCTATAGAAACTCTTTGTTCCATTCGCGACCCTTGTCATGCTTGCGACAGAGCCTGAACTTTATGTTCAAAGCTCCACCACTCACTTCTCTTATTCATGCATTATGCCTCAATCACAAATATGACCTTCAAAACCCATTCTAACATTGTTTCCTGCCCTCAAGGCCTTCTAACCATTTATTTAGCTATAACTTAGGTTTACAATAACACAATTCTCATTATTTTAGGTCTTACATCTGAGGAGTTATGGCCAATGGAACAATACATGCTCCAAAAGCCCTCCTACAAGATTTAACTAACTTATGTACACACTTTGAAGACTGTAGAGTCCCTAAATCAGTATGGCTATTTCTAACACATTTATAGACACAACTCTTAAGAACCTAACCCCTAAGTCTCATTCAATTCAGAGTTATATAATTGAAGTTATAATCCATACAAATCCATTAGGACAGTTACCCTCCAAATCCAGTTTTACCTCTTCAAGCTAGTCAAGCTTGAATTCAACTCAATTAGACAATTCCCAAAACGCCAAGCTCACAAAGCACTACCCCCAACGTGCACACAACCTGGCAAGTTAAATTTTACATTAAACATATGAGCTTTTGGAATTTACAAATAATTTCTCAAATCATCAAAACAGGGTTATAAGCTTAAACTATTATCTCATGCCATCAACTTAACTCATTAAGCTCATCACACCACATATCCATACATTTTCCAATTCATTTATACATATAATACAAACATACAAATTCACAGTTCATATAGCATAAATTTAACACTCAAGCATTAAGTTTGCAAAACCTCTTCTCCTAAGCTCCTCTTAAGTTCACTTTGCACTTGGTTCTCCCACTTTCTCTTTACCTTTATCTTTCCTTGGTTCAACAACTACAACAATATCCAATTTCTAGAATTAGATACAAATAATCAATACCCAACTCATTCACTATTTAGAAACAAGAAGGAGTAGAAGAAAAAGAACGAATCTATATATTGCACATACCTTGACTAAATGAGTACATTACACATACAACACCTCTTGATCAAAATCAGCAGAAATTACAATAGATAGTACTTAAGAGAGAGGAGAAACGAAGATAAGAGAAAGAATAAGAAGCCAATCCATATGCAACAAATGGGTTTTCTCTCTCCTTAAATGCTATTTATTGCATGGGAGAGGCTGAGGTGGCACCACCATTATGTGACACCCGGATTCCACTTTAATTCACACACTAATCTGATTTTACTTAATTAATTCCTACTTAGTGCTAATAAATCATCTCTTTAACTTAATCATGCACATCTACCAAGAGGTCACTTAAACTTATTTATTTGTTCAATCAAGTCCTTAATTCGATTGCACATAAGTCCAGGATTTAACAACCTCCAAATTAAACTTACCCAATTACCCCAATTAGGTCAAATTAATACTAGGTTATAATTCAGGCCATTACACAATGATAGTAATGAATTTAAAGATCCCATCAATATAAATAGGTTAAATAATTTTTATGGGTAAAGACTTAAAAGAGAAAAGAAAAAAAGAAAAAAAAATCCAATAGACTGAAAACCGAAAAAAGGATAGTCTAGCAAAAGGGGGCATCCCACTAGTGCAAAAACCACAAAAGGCATCCTAGACAATAATTAGGCATTGAGAGAAAATATTCAATCAAGAAAATTCGCAAAGGCTGATTGATAATAGGAGTTTGATGCAATATAGGATAATCAAATTAGAATACATTTAAAGGCATAATTGGTCATTCCATTAACATAAGTAAGAATCTTGAAATCTAAAGGAAATACAAAGGTCCATAAGCGAACTACGACATCTTGTTCAAAGTTTATTAAGGCTAATAAAGACATCATTTCTTCTCAAATGCAAAAGCCATGTCACTGTTGTCATGACCAGGACCATGACATATGCACTATAGGTAACTGAGGACTTAATGAAAACAGTACCACATACAAGAATGTTAGGTTGCACAGATAACTGTCTCTACAGTCTGTGAAACCCTACCACAAACATTGCCAAAAAAAAGAAGGAACATCTCAATTAATTATGAGATCAACCAACAGTCTAAATTTTTCCAATAGCCAAAGTTAGAGACAATGATATAGGACAGTCGGACATAGTTTGAGGAAAAATCATAATGAGAGGAGGTTAAGTAGTTACTTATAGTAAGATGGGGCTACCACAAGAAAAGACAGAAGCACCAACCTGCATAGCATTCAAATCTATCATAGTCTTAGCCATTAACAATGTCAAACAAGCAGTGGTTGCCTATTAACTTAACATGGGTGATATGGTCGTCTTACGGCTGTGACTAATATGGAATCAAGAAAGGACAATCAATACTATAACAAACAGTGTATAAAGATCTAATTCTCTGATATTATGACCATGGCCTCCTTCTCACAAGCATGGCCTTTATTAAATGATTAAAAACATAACTATAGTACAATCGTGACCTTCCAGAATAGGTCAAAAGGCACCTTCGAATGCCTTAATCATCATCAAAACCACCCTGAGGGTTTGATAGATCTTTTATGCACACATGCATACATTATAAATTATGCTTTGCTAACCAAATGCAAGGGGCAACTTCACCAAAGGCACACTCAAAAACCAACAAACTATGCATTCGCCTAACTATCACTTCACAAGCTTGCAAGCTCAATTCACTACAAGGGGAAAGCTTATAAGCTTTACAAGCTTATGACTTTGAAACGAAAAAAAAAATGGATGAAGCCATGCGACTGCTACCAATGGTTCGCACTCACTCCTCTATAAGGGGCAAACAAGTGTGCTTCTTAATTTAAATCACTGAGTTATAAACTAACTAAGCAAATTTATTGTAGGTTTAAAATCATCCTTGTGTTTGAAAAAGAGCCTTTTCTCGAAAGTCTACCTACTGATGATATGTTAATCATCTACAATCTCTGCTTCAAAAGATATCCCCGATTCAAAAGTTTAGCATAATAGATGCGAATGCTAAGAGTGGCACCACCCCTAAAGGATGTAGATGCCGAGAGTGGCACATATCCTCATATACCTCCCAAGAGAGTTATACTTGAATTCTTACTCTAAAAGAGAGATAGCTTTTGGAAAACCTTTAAGCTAGGATGCAGATGCCAAGAATGGTACATATCTTGGTCTTATGTCAGAATGATGGATGTTGCTTATATTTTAAACCTACATAGTACCACAGTGCATTCGTTGCTTATTTTTTTTTATATTTATATATTATTGCATTTGTCAAGTGTTTGATCTTTTAATTTATATTTTATATTTTTTATTTATTTATTTATTTTGTGTCTTTTGCTTACATTTATTATATATATTTGTTTTATTTGTTCTTTCTTGCTTTATTTTATTTATCCTTTATTTTATTCTTTATTTGTTTTTTGTGTTATTATTTTTTATTTTCATTATGTAATATTCTTATTATTGTCCATTCTAAAAATATATATTTGTCTGTTTATTGCTTTAATTGATTTTATTTTGTTTAAAAGCTCACACTTGAATGTTTTGTATATAATTAATTAATTAGTGTTGTAAATAAATAAGTTTATGAATGTCTATAAATCATGAAAATTACACAGGTATAGAAAAGGTTCCATATCAGGTCTTTTAATTAAAGATTTTTCTCTTAATTAAATGAATTAAATAAGTGACGTTACATATTAATTTCTTAATTAACAGCTGTAACTACCCATTTAATTTCCATTAATTTTGTAACTTCTATTTCTTATTAATTACCTTAATTAATAGCCCTCCTAATTAAGAGCATAAGGCTCTTTATAAATAGGGCAAATGTAAAGATAAGAAGAGAATAAGAAAATACTTACTTTCTCCCCATTTCTCTCTAAAACTCATTGTCTTTATTCTTATAATCTGTTCTTATAATATTTTATATAGTTCTCGTATTTTATAACACGTTATCAGCACGAATTCGCTCCACGGTTCGTAGTAAAATATTTTTCTTTATTTATTTCCAATTTACATTATGTCAAATATTGCTAAACTTGAGTTTGAGGCTCTTGACATAACTGGCAAAAATTATTTGCCATGGGTTCTCGATGCTGAAATTCATCTTGATGCTAAAGGGCTTGAAAATACAATTTTAATTAGAAATAAAGCATCCAACCAAGACAAAGCAAGGGCGATGATATTTCTTCATCATCATCTACATGAAGGGTTAAAAGTTGAATATCTAACAGTGAAAGATCCACTTGAATTGTGGAATAATTTAAAAGAGCGATATGACCACCAACGAACGGTAATATTACCTAAAGCTCGTTATGAATGGATGCACTTGCGATTTCAAGATTTTAAAACTGTAAGTGAATATAATTTTGCTGTTTTTAGAATTAGTTCTCAGTTAAAGTTATGCGGTGAAAAGATTACTGATGAGAACTTGTTACAGAAAACTTTTTCAACCTTTCATGCTTCAAATATGCTCCTGCAGCAGCAATATAAAGAAAAGGGTTTCAAAAAGTATTCTGAATTAATCTCATGCTTACTGGTAGCTAAACAAAATAATGAGCTATTAATGAAAAATCACGAGACTCATCCTACAGGATCTGCTCCATTTCCTGAAGTGAATATAGCAAAACACAATCATAGCAATGGCCGCGGTCGTGGTTGTGGTCATGGTCGTAGTCGTGGTAGAGGAAGAGGAAGAGGACGAGGATGAAACAATTACCATTATTATAGTGGCAATAATGACAATAATTTTTCCCACCATCTGAAGTGGAGTAATAATGGAGAAAAACGAAAAAATAAGGTCGACCATAATAGCTCTTCAAAAACTAAAAAAAATTCATGTTATCGATGTGGAATGAAAGGGCATTGTTCATGTACCTATCGTATGGCTGACCATCTTCTTAAACTTTATCAAGCCTCCATTAAAAGAAAATGAAAAAATGTGGAAACAAATTTAGTTGGCCAAAATGATGATGTTGAGGCAAATTTAGCTTATAATGATGATGACAATTTTTGAGACCTTGCAGATATTACTCATTTGGATGCTTCAGATTTTTTTCAAGAGTCATGAAGAATAATGAAGAAAATAAAAGTTAAGAAAGTTTAAAATTATTATCTTATTTCTATATTTCAAAGTTTTGTTAGTTTAAGTGTTTTATTTAAGTTTTTTTCCTTGTTTGAGTAGTTATATATATATTTAAATATTTGCCATATTCTAATTATATGTTATGTTTATTTTTTTTTTCATTTATTTTCAATGAAGGAATGGATGTTTCACATTCTTTGTTTGGGTCCATACTCAATAATGAAGACGTTTGCCTTATTGATAGTGCTACAACACATACCATACTCAAAAATAAAAAATATTTCTATCATTTGATATTAAAAGATGCTAATGTTAATACTATATCGAGTAATACAAAGTTAATTGAAGGCTCTGGAAGAGCTACTATATTATTACCTGAAGGAACAAAACTTACCATAAATAATGCATTATTTTCTTCCAAATCTTGAAGAAATTTGTTAAGTTTTAAAGATATTTGTTCCAATGGATATCATGTTGAGACTGGAAATGAAAATGATATTGAATATTTGTATACTACAAATAATGCATCAGGTAACAAACGTATTTTAGAAAGATTGGCAATATTCTTTGTTGGCTTGTATTATACAAAAATTAGTACAATTGAGACATATGCTACAGTAAACCAGAAGTTTACTGATCCAAAAATATTCGTAATTTGGCATTACTGGTTAGGCCATCCTAGTTCAATAATGATGTGTAAAATTATTGAGAATTCACATGGACATCTATTGAAGAGCCAGAAGATTCTTTAATTTAAAGAATTCTCATGTGCTGCTTATTCTCGAGGAAAATTGATTATTAGACCATCACCGGCTAAAATTGGAATTGAATCCCCTGTATTCTTATAACGTATTCAGGGTGATATTTTTGGGCCCATTCATCCACCATATGGACCATTTAAGTATTTTATGGTATTAATTGATGCATCTACAAGATGGTCACATGTGTGTTTATTATCAACTCGCAACCTGGCATTTGCAAGCAATTCAATTGAGAGCACAGTTTTCAGATTATACAATCAAGTCAATTCGTCTTGATAATGCTGGTGAATTTATATCTTAGGCTTTTAATAATTATTGCATGACAATTGAAATAACAATTGAAAGGCCTGTTGCACATATTCATACACAAAATGGTTTAGCAGAATCATTTATTCAATGCCTCCAGTTAATAGCTAGACCATTACTTATGAGAAGAGTTACTAAATCTCATATACTAGCTGAAAATGCTCCTATTCGAATTGATGTCCCTGTAAGACAATCTAATACTACAAACACTAGCAACCCATGCTTAAAACGTGGTAGACCAGTCGGTTCCAAAGATAAAAATCCTCGAAAAAGGAAATGAGCAAATAACCAAGATGGTCATATTATAGAGGCAGACACTCCTGAAAAGACTCAAGACATAACTAATCATAAAACCCTAGAAGAGGTCCAGGTACCCGAAAATAACAATAATGAAGAGATCGCTATAAGTTATGTCAACATAGGAAAAAGATGGAACCGAAAAGATATAATTGTCGATAATATTTTTTCATATAATGTTACTAGTGATATTTTAAAAGAAAATGAGGATCTTGAATCTACATCTATTGAAGAATGTAGAAATAAAAATGATTGGCCAAAATGGAAAGATGCAATTCAAGCAGAATTGAATTCACTTTCAAAAAGTGAAGTATTTGGACCTGTAGTCTGAACACCTAAAGGTGTAATGCAAGTGGGGTATATGTAATGGCCCAAATACAAGTCTAGAAGTGTCAGTAAACAATTTCAGTGTCATCATGATAATCGTAGCGTTGAACAGTTTAGGGAGTGAGTTTGCCAGTGTCAAAGTTTAGTGTTAAGTGTGTTAAAATTATAGTGATTCCGAATCAGGTGACACCGGGGTGGCTATACAACAAACCCGGCTGTTCGGTGCCCAAAAAATTTTAATTTTTCAAAAATAGGGAGTCTAGTGGTGAAATCAGAACTGAAAACGGAATTAAATTGACCTCCGAAAGTCATTCTGAAGTTGGCCTCCTATTCGGTTCAATTTGAATCAGGGTTTGACCGAGGGGTTATATATAGTAAATAAGACCCAATGGATGTTGAGTGTGTAGAATAAGGCAATAGAAGTGTTATCTGTGAATTTTGACAGCTTTAGAGTTGTATTTTACGGCAGAAGAAAAATTGATCGAATCCGACCGGTTTAAGTGAACTGAGGCCCAAATGGACTCCGATTGAGCTAAAATTTACAGAGAACCTATTTTTTATGTTATAAAATCAATGGAATTGGTTATAAGTGAAAATAATGAGATAACCATATAGATGCTTTGGAAAAGTGCAATTGAACCGAAAAATTAAAATTTTGGTTTAAATCGGTTGGACTACCTTAGTTGGACCGGTTTGGTTCATTTATGGACTATATAAAGGAAGGAGAGGCCAGATTTCTCTAGAAAAATCCAGCCAAAACCGACCTCCTCCTTTTTTCAAAATCGTATGTTATTTTTCATAGTTTCCTCCATTTTTCTTCATTCTTTCTTCAATATTTCTCCAAATAATAGCCTCCCAAACAAATCTAAGTCCCTATATAACATAAACACAGCAAGTGGAGTCCATTTGGAGCATTGAAAGTGAAGAAAACTAAGTATTCAAGGTTATGCCCTAAATTTGAGGTAAGAGATTTAAGTTGTTTTAATTTAGTTTATTGGTACCTATGGGGGTTTTTAAGGGTGTAGAAAACATCTATGATCTTAGATTTCATATTGGAAGTTTGGTTTTAAAGTTATGTGGATTTTTGAATTTGGCCACCTTAGGGAATGAAAGGGAATGATGGAATTTTAAGGAGTTATGGCATGGGAAGCATGTTCATGATGTGGAGAACAAGAATCTAAGGTGAGTGGATACATTATCCTTCCTTTTCCATTTATTATGTTTGAATTTTAGGTTATGTCTAAGTGTGAAAATGAGATTTAGGCATGTTTAATCAAATCTAATGTGATATTCATAATCTATGGACTTAATATAGTGTATAAATATGATTAGATGAAATTAAAACATATTGGAATGAAAACTCTAGTGTAGGCCGAATGGTTACTAAAGGATTTCATCAAGATCTAATGATGATTATGGTATATAAATGATGGATACAATGTATATAATATGTTTAAATCAAAATAGAGTGATTAAAGGAATTAAAAGAAAATTAAAATGAAATGTTAAGGTCGTGGCCGAATGGTATATAAAGGGTTTAATTAAAATATATGATGAATTGTGCCATATAAATAATATTTATAGCATGTTTAATGTGTAAAGAGTATGAATGAGTGGTTAAATGAAATTAAAGTGCATGATGTGAAAAAGTGATTCATTGGCCGAATGGTATTTATAAGGAATAAAGTGTGCATTTTGATAATTAATGTAATGTAATAGCATAATATGATTAAGTGATGATTAAAGAGTGTGTATGTAAGGTGGTAAGTGAAAATGAAGTGTATGACAAAATAAGTGTGATGGCATAATGTGATGTTTATATGAGTATTGATGAAATATTGCCCTTCGTAGTGGTCTGGTAGAAAAATCTTGTCCAGGATATAATTGGCTAGCCATAGGAATTTCACACCGCGATACGAGTCATGGCGACTCACTATTGATAGACCAATGATGATCTATTTCAGTGCAGTATTGAGTGTTTATAGTGTATACAGGGATTACAGTGATTAGTGTAGTGCAGTGCAGTGAGAAATGGTCATATTAGGATCAGTTCATAGTGTAGTGGATCTGTGGGATCCACATCCCCTATATCCGGTCAGTAGATTTTCTACCGGGTGTATACTAGGGGCATTCTGATAATTATGTGATAAAAGTGATTAAAATAGTGATAAAAGTGAAAATGAGTGAAAACGGGACTAAAATGAAGTAAATAGAAAGTTTAGGGGTAAAACGGTAATTTTATAAAAAGTTGGTAAAAGTGAGCCAGTTAGGTAAAAAGTTTAAAGGTAAGGGTAAAATTATAATTTTTGCAAAATGTGAGGTTAAAATAGTAAATTAGTGGAAAAGTGATAAAATAACGACCTAAATGTAATTTAGTGAAAATATAAGGTTAAAAGCGGTATTCAAGTGTGAAAAGGGTAAAATAGTAATTAAATAAGTAAATAAGGGTAAAAGTGTAAAAAGGAAAGTAAATAAGGTTAAAATGGTAATTATTGAATAAGTGAGGGCAAAATGGTAATTAAGTGAAAAATGAGGACATAAAGGGAATTAGTGAAAAAGTAAGGACATGAATGTAATTAATGTAAAAGATGGGACATAGATGTAATTAATGGAAAAGTTAGGGACGTATATGGAATTAAGTGAAAAGATTTAAGGACTTAAGTGTAGGTAATTATAATTGGTGGAGTAATTATGGAATATGTATATATTTAATGTAATTAAAGTGATTTAATAAATAATATGTTTGAAATAAGATTAATTAATGAATTAGTGTAAAAATATGTTAATTGGCAAAATAAAGGTATAATTAATTAATTGATGAATTTACGTGGATTACTACATTGAGGAAATAATTGGATAAATTATTATATTTAATTAATTATATTGTAATTAGTGAAAATTTATGCATAAATGAATGAATGATTTAGAGACTAAAATATATAATTGTGAGTTAATAATAATTTTAAAAGTGAGACTAATTATAAATAGTCGTATAATTATAATTATAGTGAATTGGAGTGGTAATATTGAAATTAATGACTAATGAGGGACTAAAGTGTAATGTGAGTAAAATATTATAGTGGTGACTAGATGGAAATTGTATGCTAAATAAATAATAGAGTAATGTAATAATGAAATTAAGTAATGACAAGTTCGTAATATAAGCTAATTGAAGGATAAATTGTAAATTGTCACAAACTAAGGGGCTAAATGGTAAATTGGAATTAACGTGACTAAGGAAGGGATTAAAATGTAAATATGCAATAAGAGAGATAATAAATACGTGTCTGTGATTAGTGAGCGAACAATTAAAAATTTTAGAATAATATTGTTTGATTAAATATTAAGTGAATAATGGATTAAATTGATTATGATTGAATTAATATGCTAGTGACAATGAAGGATAAATAGGTATATTAGTGACGTTATTGTGAATAAGTGAAATTTATTGGACTTAAACGTAATTGATTATAACAATGCTAGTGATAATATTTAAGTGTAAATGGAAAAGAAATAGACTACTAAATAAATGAATAAATTGGTTTTATGTATATGTAAATTAAGAGATGATATTTGGAAATAAATAAATAATAAGGTAGATAATAATGATAATATAAATCAAGTAAAATGGAAATATAGTGTTTTAAATTGTAAGAAACATAGAGAGATTAAATTGTAAAGTTAATTATTAAGAGGCTATAGTGGATAAAAGAACAGTGTAAATTAATTGAATGAAGGTAATAAGTAGGATTGGCAAATTAAGTGTAGCCAAAATAATTAGAATATTAGAAGTGCTTAATTGAGTATATTGGGAAATAAAGATTTTCATAGTAAAAGTGATAAAGGATAGAGTGATTAATAAATAGTGTTAAGATAAAAGAAAATAGACAGGTCATTATTGTGAATAATAATATAAGTGACCAAAGTCAAATAAGAAATAACATATTAGTAATGAAATTTATAATGACGTATATGCGGACCAAATGAATAGTAAAAAGAGACAGTTATAGGTCAATCGATAGATAAGTGATAAGTGAAAATTGTTAAACAAAATGAGTGTCTAAATGAAACGAAGTTGATAAGTGATGTCATAAAGTAAAATTATCGATAAGTGTAGAATCGAAATAGTAAAGAGAATGTTAGAAATGCAAAGAAAGTAATAGTATTTGATCGGTGGTACTAGTAGTGAAATAATGATAAATTATTAAGTTGATAAACAATTTAGTGTCCGCAATTAAATTATAATTGAGCATTAAAATTAAGGAAAGAATCTAATAGGTTATTTATAAAGATAAAAGTATTAAAAAGAGATACATACGAAATTGATCGTAAATGACAAACTGAACAAGGTGTTAAGTGACAAGAGTCATTAGTGCACAAGACAAGTTAGTGATAATAGTAATGAAAAGAATAAAACCAATAAATAAGGTAAAGCACCGAAATTGACAACATTAAAGATTAACAGTGTAAATAATAGTGAAATCGATAAGAGTAATGGTTAACAGTGTAAGTGATAGTGAAATTATCAATTGCATGATAGCGATTAATATATTATAGTGTAGTGCTAAAGGTAAAGACATTGATTAGTGATAATAGTTACAGTGATAAAGATAAAAATAGTGAGCGTCACAAAAGTATGCTATAAACTATTTAAATGATTTAGAAATAATTGACCCCATAACCTAAATACAATAAAACAATTAAGTGATCAAGTATATAGGATTAGTATGGAAAACTTAGGATAAGTATCCACCACTGTGCATTTTAATGCTCAGCACGTAGTGTGTTAAATGCGCGTAGGTTATAATAGTTAAACGTGACCGAAGATGTAAAAGCAATTGAAGATTGAGCAACAGCAAGGACTGAAAAATTTGCAAGGCATGTATACGAGCGTAGTTGGGGAAGCTATGGTATGGATAGGTAATTTATGTGTTAATGTATTGTTATGTTATTGTGTATGTATTGTTGTGTTTGTAAAAAAAAAAATTCAGAGCTTTCAAGTGTATCATCAGTGATTGGCAATGCAGTGAAGTGTTGTGACATCCGGTATCCGCATCATTTACGGGTATAAGGGTGTTACATTTATTTTGGTATCAGAGCAAAGGTTTAGGTGGTCCTAAGATCGGAGTTAGTGTAATAAGGACGAAGTGATACGTATACATGCCATAAATGGGTATTGATAGCAGAAGTGAGTGAAGGTATTGAAGGAAACATAAGGATAGTATAAGTTTATAGAATCATAAGGGAGTGTAAGGTATGATAGCTGATGTAAGTGAATGAGTGGTCTGAACTGAATGACCTCACGATATAGTGATACTGATGTGTGAAAGTGATGCATGAAGAAAATTTCAAGGACGAAATTTTTATAAGTGGGGGAGAATTATAATGGCCCAAATACCGGTCTAGAAATGTCAGTAAATAATTTCAGTGTTATCATGATAATCGCAGCGTTGAACAGTTTAGGGAATGAGTTTGCCAGTGTCAAAGTTTAGTGTTAAGTGTGTTAAAATTATAGTGATTCCGGGTTAGGTGAAACCGGGGTGGCTATACAAGAAACCGACTGTCCGATACCCGAAAAATTTTAATTTTGCAAAAATGATATGTGGGCCGTAAGGAGTCTAGTGGTGAAATCGGAACTGAAAACTGAGTTAAATTGACCTCCGAAAGTCATTCTGAAGTTGGCATCCAGTTCGGTTCAATTTGAATCGGGGTTTGACCGAGATTTGATCGAGGGGTTATATATAATAAATAAGACCCAATGGATGTTGAGTGTCTAGAATAAGACAATAGAAGTGTTATCTGTGAATTTTGACAGCTTTAGAGTTGCATTTTACGGCAGAAGAAAAATTGATCGAATCCGACCGGTTTAAGTGAACCGAGGCCCAAATGGAATCCAATTGAGCTAAAAATTTGCAGAGAACCTATTTTTAATGATTTAAGATCAGTGGAATTGGTTAGAAGTGAAAATAATGAGAGAAACATATATATGCTTTGGAAAAGTGCAATTAAACCAAAAAATTGAAATTTTTGTTTAAATCGGTTGGACCACCTTGGTTGGACCGGTTTGGTTAATTTATGGACTATATAAAGGAAGGAGAGGCCAGATTTCTCTAGAAAAATCCAGCCAAAACCGACCTCCTCCTCCTTCTTTCAAAACCGTATGTTATTTTTCATACTTTCCTCCATTTTTCTTCATTCTTTCTTCAATGTTTCTCCAAATCTTAGCCTCCCAAACAAATCTAAGTCCCTCTATAACATAAACACAGCAAGTGGAGTCCATTTGGAGCATGGAAAGTGAAGAAAACTAAGTATTCAAGGTTATGCCCTAAATTTAAGGTAAGAGATTTAAGTTGTTTTAATTTAGTTTATTGGTACCTATGGGGGTTTTTGAGGGTGTAGAACACATTTATGATCTTAGATCTCATATTGGAAGTTTGGTTTTAAAGTTATGTGGATTTTTGAATTTGGCCACCTTAGGGAATAAAAGGGAATGATGGAATTTTAAGGAGTTATAGCATGGGAAGCATGTTCATGATGTGGAGAACAAGAATCTAAGGTGAGTGGATACATTATCCTTCCTTTTCCATTGATTATGTGTGAATTTTAGGTTATGTCTAAGTGTGAAAATGAGATTTAGGCATGTTTAATTAAATCTAATGTGATATTCATAATCTATGGACTTAATATAGTGTATAAATATGATTAGATTAAATTAAAACATATTGGAATGAAAACTCTAGTGTAGGCTGAATGGTTACTAAAGGATTTCATCAGGATCTAATGATGATTATGGTATATAAATGATGGATACAATGTATATAATATGTTTAAAGCATAACAAAGTGATTAAATGAATTAAAAGAAAATTAAAATGAAATGGTAAGGTAGTGGCCGAATGGTATATAAAGGGTTTAATTAAAATATATGATGAATTGTGCCATATAAATAATATTTATAGCATGTTTAATGTGTAAAGAGTATGAATGAGTGATTAAATGAAATTAAAGTGCATGATGTGAAAAAGTGAGTCATTGGCCGAATGGTATTTATAAGGAATAAAGTGTGTATTTTGATAATTAATATAATGTAATAGCATAATATGATTAAGTGATGATTAAAGAGTGTGTATGTAAGGTGGTAAGTGAAAATGAAGTGCATGACAAAATAAGTGTGATGGCATAACGTGATGTTTATATGAGTATTGATGAACTAGTAGTGGTCTGGTAGAAAAATATTGTCCAGGATATAATTGGCTAGCCATAGGGATTCCACACCGCAATACGAGTCATGGCGACTCACTATTGATAAACCAATGACGATTTATTTCAGTGCAGTGTTGAGTGTTTATAGTGTATCCAGTGATTACAGTGATCAGTGTAGTGCAGTGCACTGAGAAATGATCCTATTGGGATCATTTCATAGTGTAGTGGATCTGTGGGATCCACGTCCCGTATATCCGGTCAGTAGATTTTCTACCAGGTGTATACTAGGGGCATTCTGATAATTATGTGATAAAAGTGATTAAAATAGTGATAAAAGTGAAAATGAGTGAAAACGGGACTAAAATGAAGTAAATATAAAGTTTAGGGGTAAAACGGTAATTTTACAAAAAGTTGGTAAAAGTGAGCCAGTTAGGTAAAAAGTGTAACTGTAAGGGTAAAATTGTAATTTTTGCAAAATGTGAGGTTAAAATAGTAAATTAGTGGAAAAGTGATAAAATAAGGACCTAAATATAATTTAATAAAAATATAAGGTTAAAAGTGGTATTCAAGTGTAAAAAGGGTAAAATAGTAATTAAATAAGGGTAAAAGTGTAAAATGGGAAGTAAATAAGGTTAAATTGGTAATTATTGAATAAGTGAGCGCAAAATGGTAATTAAGTGAAAAATGAGGACATAAAGGGAATTAGTGAAAAAGTAAGGACATGAATGTAATTAATGTAAAAGATGGGACATAGATGTAATTAATGGAAAAGTTAGGGACGTATATGGAATTAAGTGAAAAGATTTAAGGACTTAAGTGTAGGTAATTATAATTGGTGGAGTAATTATGGAATATGTATATATTTAATGTAATTAAAGTGATTTAATAAATAATATGATTGAAATAAGATTAATTAATGAATTAGTGTAAAAATATGTTAATTGGCAAAATAAAGGTATAATTACTTAATTGGTGAATTTAAGTGGATTACTACATTGAGGAAATAATTGGATAAATTATTATATTTAATTAATTATATTGTAGTTAGTGAAAATTTATGCATAAATGAATGAATGATTTAGAGACTAAAATATAAAATTGTGAGTTAATAATAATTTTAAAAGTGAGACTAATTATAAATAGTCGTATAATTATAATTATAGTGAATTGGAGTGGTAATGTTGAAATTAATGACTAATGAGGGACTAAAGTGTAATGTGAGGAAAATATTATAGTAGTGACTAGATGGAAATTGTATGCTAAATAAATAATAAAGTAATGTAATAATGAAATTAAGTAATGACAAGTTCGTAATATAAGCTAATTGAAGGATAAATTGTAAATTGTCACAAAGTAAGGGGCTAAATGGTAAATTGGAAATAATGAGACTAAGGAAGGGATTAAAATGTAAATATGCAATAAGAGAGATAATAAATGCGCATCTGTGATTAGTGAGCGAACAATTAAGAATTTTAGAATAATATTGTTTGATTAAATATTAAGTGAATAATGGATTAAATTGATTATGATTGAATTAATATGCTAGTGACAATGAAGGATAAATAGGTATATTAGTTGCGTTATTGTGAATAAGTGAAATTTATTGGACTTAAACGTAATTAATTATAACAATGCTAGTGATAATATTTAAGTGTAAATGGAAAAGAAATAGACTACTAAATAAATGAATGAATTGATTTTATGTATATGTAAATTAAGAGATGATATTTGGAAATAAATAAATAACAAGGTAGATAATAATGATAATATAAATCAAGTAAAATGGAAAGATAGTGTTTTAAATTGTAAGAAACATAGAGAGATTAAATTGTAAAGTTAATTATTAAGAGGCTATAGTGGATAAAAGAACAGTGTAAATTAATTGAATAAAGGTAATAAGTAGGATTAGCAAATTAACTGTAGCCAAAACAATTAGAATATTAGAAGTGCTTAATTGAGTATATTGGGAAATAAAGATTTTCATAGTAAAAGTGATAAATGATAGAGTGATTAATAAATAGTGTTAAAATAAAAGAAAATAGACAGATCATTATTGTGAATAATAATATAAGTGACCAAAGTCAAATAAGAAATAACATATTAGGAATGAAATTTATAATGACGTATATGCGGACCAAATGAATAGTAAAAAAAGACAGTTATAGGTCAATCGATAGTTAAGTGATAAGTGAAAATTGTTAAACAAAATAAGTGTAAATGAAACGAAGTTGATAAGTGATATCGTAAAGTAAAATTATTGATAAGTGTAGAATCCAAATAGTAAAGAGAATGTTAGAAATGTAAAGAAAGTAATAGTATTTGATCAGTGTTACTAGTAGTGAAATAATGACAAATTATTAAGTTGATAAACAATTTAGTGTTCGCAATTAAATTATAATTGAGCATCCAAAATAAGGAAAGAATCTAATAGGTTATTTACAAAGATAAAAGTATTAAAAAGAGATACATATGAAATTGATCTTAAATGACAAACTGAGCAAGGTGTTAAGTGACAAGAGTCATTAGTGCACAAGACAAGTTAGTGATAATAGTAATGAAAAGAATAAAACCAATAAATAAGGTAAAGCACCAAAATTGACAAATAATAGTGAAATTGACAACATTAAAGATTAACAGTGTAAATGATAGTGAAATCGATAAGAGTAATGGTTAACAGTGTAAGTGATAGTGAAATTGTCAATAGCATGATAGCGATTAATATATTATAGTGTAGTGCTAAAGGTAAAGACATTGATTAGTAATAATAGTTACAGTGATAAAGATAAAAATAGTAAGCGTCACAAAAGTATGCTATAAACTATTTAAAATATTTAGAAATAATTGACCATAACCTAAATACAATAAAACAATTAAGTGATCAAGTATATAGGATTAGTATGGAAAACATAGGATAAGTATCCACCACTGGGCATTTTAATGCGCAGCGCGTAGTGTGCTAAATGCGCGCAGGTTATAATAGTTAGACGTGATCGAAGACGTAGAAGCAATTGAAGATTGAGCAACAGCAAGGACCGAAGGATTTGCAAGACATGTATACGAGCGTAGTTGGGGAAGCTATGGTATGGATAGGTAATTTATGTGTTAATGTATTGTTATGTTATTATGTATGTATTGTTGTGATTGTAAAAAAATAAAAAAAAAATCAGAGCTTTCAAGTGTATCATCAGTGATTGGCAATGCAGTGCAGTGTTATGACATCCGGTATCCACATCATTTACGGGTATAAGGGTGTTATAGTATAAATGGGTATTTGTGCGAAAACGAAATGAGAAAAATGAAATTGTAAGATATAAGGCGGGATTGGTTGCACAAGGATTTTGCAAAGACCTAGCATTGATTATGAAGAAACATATTCTCCAGTAATGCATACAATTACTTTTAGATATCTAATAAATCTGGCATTTTGTGAAAACCTTGACATGTGTCTAATGGATGTTGTTATAACCTATTTATATGGCTCACTTACTAGTGAAATTCATATGAAAATCCCTAAAGGATTTAAAATGCCTGAAGCATATAAAGATTCTCGAGAAATTTGTTCAATAAAATTAAAAAAATCATTATATGGATTAAAGCAATCTGGACGAATGTGGTATAGTTGTCTTAGTGAATATTTGTTAAAGGAAGGATATAATAATGATCCAATTTGTCCATGTGTATTTATAAAAAGATCAGGATCAGAATTCGTCATAATCGCTGTATATGATGATGATTTAAATATCATTAAAACTCCTAAAGAGCTTAAAAAAGCAGCAGATTATTTAAAAAAAAGAATTTGAAATGAAAAATCTTGGAAAGACAAAATATTGTCTTGGCCTATAGATCGAGCATTTAAAAGATGAAATTTTTATTCATCAGTAAACTTATACGAAAAAGATCGTAAAGCGATTTTATGTGGACAAAGCACATCCATTGAGTACCCCAATGGTTGTGAGATCATTAGAAGTAAATAAAGACCCATTTCATCCTCGAGAGAATGAAGAAGAACTTCTTGGTCCTAATGTACCATATTTAAGTGCTATAGGTGCATTGATGTATCTTGCTGATAATACAAGACCAGATATAGCATTTGCTATAAATTTATTGGTGAGATTTAGTTATTCTCCGACAAGAAGACATTGGAATGAAATTAAGCATGTTTTTCGGTATTTCCAGGGAACAACTGATATGGGTTTATTTTATTCTAATAAATTCAAATCACATTTAGTTGGCTATGTAGATGCAAGATATTTATCTGATTCACATAAAACTCGATCACAAACAGGCTATCTATTTACTTATGGAAGCACAGCCATATCATGGCGGTCTACAAAGCAAACTTTAGTTGCTACTTCTTCAAATCACGCAGAAATAATTGCAATGCATGAAGCAAGTTGAGAATGTGTTTGGCTAAGGTTATTGATTCATCATATCCAGAAGATGTGCAGCTTATATTTTGGAGAAAATATTCCAATAATATTGTATGAAGATAATGCAGCATGCATAGCTCAATTAAAGGAAGTGTTCATCAAAAGCGATAGAACGAAACACATTTCACCAAAATTTTTCTTCGCTCATGATCTTCAAAAGAAAGGTGAAATAGATATTCAACAAATTCGTTTAAGTGAGAATTTGGCAGATTTATTCACCAAAATATTACCCGCTACAACATTCAAAAAGTTAAGATACAGTATTTGAATACGCAGACTTAAACATATATCTTCATGAGGGGGAGTAAAATACACTGTACTGTACTCTTTTTCCCTTAGCCAAAGTTTTATCCCACTGGATTTTGTTGGCAAGGTTTTTAATGAGGCAGCTTACTATGTATATTGTAAATATTGAGTACTCTTTTTCCTGCACTAGGTTTTTATCCCATTGGATTTTTCCTAGTAAGGTTTTAACGAGACACAATTTTTCAAATTTTAATTTTTATGGACATTCAAGGGGGAGTGTTGTAAATAAATAAGTTTATGAATGTCCATAAATCATGGGAATTACACAGGTATAGAAAAGGTTCCATATCAGGTCCTTTAATTAAGAATTTTTTCTCTTAATTAAATAAATTAAATAAGGGACGTTACATATTAATTCGTTAATTAATAGTTGTAACTGCCCATTTAATTTCCATTAATTTTGTAACTTCCATTTCTTATTAATCACCTTAATTAATAGCCCTCCTAATTAAGAGCGTAAGACTCTTTATAAATAGGGCAAATGTAAAGATAAGAAGAGAATAAGAGAAAACTTACTTTCTCTCCATTCCTCTCTAAAACTCATTGTCTTTATTCTTATAATCTGTTCTTATAATATTCTATATAGTTCTCGTATTTTATAACAATTAGGTATTTTTATTAACTAAAGCAATTTATTTTGTTTTATTAATTCAAAATCTCATAATAAATGCATTTTCATAAAAGGACCAATGTCCTGACCCATTTGCCATGTGAGGCCCAATGAATTCAAAATTAATGAATTGGCCTATTTAAATGTGTATATATATTTTAAGTACTTGATGTGTGCAAAGGCTTCATGCCTTATGGATGTTTACTTTTATCTATTTATACCTCTTCTAAAGTACTTGTTGTGAATATTTATTGCATGTGTATTATGTGAGAGAGGATAAATCTAATAACTTAAATTGATTTAAACTAATTTGTTATTAAAATGGGGCATAATTGGTTTGGCTCTAGAAGATTTTCGCAATATAATTAAATGGTAACTCCTAAAATCTATTCCACAGTTTGCTTAGTAATCGCAAAATTCCATTTATCTTGTTAGAAATTTGATAAGATTTCTTAAAATACTCACTTTAAGTTTGGGCTAATTGAATCAAATTTTTTATTGTTTCGAAGTAAGATGGATTAAATATTAGTGGAGTAAATAACTCTTTAACAATTAACCAAAAAAAAATTGTTAACCTTTATTTTAGGAACTTATTCCCATCATATAATATTTTTTCCTTTTTAAAAATTTAAATTTCTAAATTTTTATTTCTTATGTTTTTTAGTTTTTCTATAGAAGCATAGTATGTCATGCCATTCTCCTAAACACATTAATAAAAAATCATTTTACCATAACATACCATGCATTTAATAAACCATGGCGCACTTCATCAAAACAAAGTGTTAAAGGGGTGAAAAATTGTTAAGATCTCCTACAAGGAACATTTGGTTTCTAACAGGTGACTAAAGGGGGTGAAAGAGGACAGTAAAATTATTGAGAATTAACTTAAAAGATAGGTATGAATAGTCAATGCATTGTGTAACCCTGAGAAAAGTGAAAAGAAAAAAAAAAGTAAAATGAGAAAAAATAGGAGAACTTCCAATTGTTGTATGAAAGCCCAATCGTCTCACAACCCAATATGGTCCAAGGTCCATGATGTTGAATAAGTCTAATGAAAAATTGGAGCTCAAATCCTGGCAGATTAAACTGGCAAATTGGAAGCAAAACCTACGAGGCCTAAGAAGGTCCAATTGAATGAGCCCAATGAAAAAATGGACTTCAAATCCTAGCATATTGGATTGGAAAATTACAAGCGAGACCTACAAATTTTAAAAGCTTTACATTTACATCCTATATGTACTGTTAGGAGCTCAAACCCTGGCATATTAGACTGGCAAAATAATAAGCGAGTCTTAGAAATGTTAAAGACTTTGTGTCCTATGTGTATAGTCAGTGTGGAATTCTGGTGTCTACTTTTCGTTTTTACAGTCAAAGTTACTTTTGCAAAAAATAAATTTTATTTCAACTGTGTTACCATCATAATTTTTTTTTTACTGTTAATTGATCACAAATTTAATGGCCGATTGTGAAATTTACCCTCCTATAAATAGACAAATATAATTAGTACTTTATGGGAATGAAATTTATTTTATTCATCTCAAAAACCACAACATATATTTTTTATGATATAATCAATATAATTAATTAAAAAGACATCATTAACAATAAAATTAATTAAAAGAATGATAAGAGAAAATTTAGACTAGAAATAGGATAAAAAAAAGAAAAGGGACTTTAGAATTCAACATACCTCTTATTGGAATCACAAAATAAATATTTATAATAGTCTTACAATGCTGGAAAAATGACGAACAAACAAACAATGCTAAAAGAATGCAACTAACCCATTTATGTTAAAGACTAGTTCTACTAGCTGAATAAGTGGAGCAACTAAAACGAATAAAACATAAAATAATAGTACATGGACCAAGTTAGCAACAAGTGGACCAAGTAAGCAACATATCATTCCCTCCACCTTAAGTATCCTTGTTCGCAAGGATAAAATTTGGGTAGGACTTAGCAAGGCGCCATTTATTTTCCCATGTCGCATCCTCCTTTGGTGCTCCTTTCCATTTGATTAGTACTTCAATTTTGGGACAATATTTTCCTTTTTGAATGATTCTTCTATCGAGAACAGCTTTTGGTTTCGAATAGATTCATCAGATATTGGCGAAGGTTTACTTGAAATCAGATATTTTCGCAACATACTTACATCACTACAAGAAATTTACTGTTTCTTGGCGAAAAGTTAGGATTTTTCATCATCATACTGCCGACGGTCAATTCCGTCGGCATTTTGACCGTAGGCAAACTTGTCGACAGAATATATTTTTTCGCTGCCAAATTTCCCGACGAAAAACACATTTTTGTCAAAAAACTTGCCGATGGAACACGTATTTTCGTCGGCAAAATCTGCCGACGGAACATGTCTTTCCATCAATAAGTTTGCCAACAAAAGTACATATTCCATTAGCAAATATTTTCGATCGAATTTATTTTTCGTCGAAAACTGTCCCAACAAAAAGGAAGTTTCTATTAGAATGTTTGCCGATGGAAATTACTTTTCCATTGGGAAATTAATACAAATTTTTTTCTTAAATCCTACAACCTATTAATTAATGTCCGAATGATAAAAAGATTAAAGATAATATCAAAATTATAATGTTCGAAAATGATATAATATAATTTAAATTGTATTTGTTAATTAATAATTATTTAAAGGACATAACAGTAATGTATATTTATGACAAAATCCTAACTAAGCTGGTGGTACTGACGGAGATGACAAACGATGAGGCTACTGCGATGATATTTAGACTAAACCCTTGAAATCATTTACCTTATTATGTAATTCAGATATAAAGTCAAATGATTGTTGCAATTGAGATCTCAGCTCATGTACTGTATTTCGAAGTTCAAGTACTTCGCTAGTTGATGCAGACAGTCTATTAGATGTAGCAGTACTTGATGAGGAGGACTACGAGTAGCAGGTGTTGGCAAAAGTATCCAAGCCAAAAATTCGTCCTTGCCGATCTCTACCACCAACCATGTCATAGAATATATGAGTCTCATTAACATTTTTATAATTCTGTGTACATTGCTGAATTGTCTCTTGTACTTGCTCCTATCATAAAAAAAATGCTTTATATTAATTACTGCTATATAATAACTAATATGATACATCAAAATAATGGTGAAATATAA
Source organism: Excoecaria cochinchinensis (assembly GCA_947683425.1). Taxonomy (NCBI): domain Eukaryota; kingdom Viridiplantae; phylum Streptophyta; class Magnoliopsida; order Malpighiales; family Euphorbiaceae; genus Excoecaria; species Excoecaria cochinchinensis. The sequence continues at coordinate 3,375,256 of CANTUQ010000063.1, forward strand.
TGTTTACATACGTGTTCATGTATGGCTCGTGCATTGACAAATCTTTGACCATCATGATTCCTTGTGTGGGTGTGTAAAAAAAACCTCACCTGGCATAGGCATTCTGCCCAATGATGTTTCCTACAAACAACTAAAGTATTATAATTGAACTACAATTTATTGATTATTAAGATGACTCAAAATTGTTACTATAATTTCTATTAAAATTTTGGCAGAATTTCCCCTACATTTTAACCAAATCTCTTGTACACAAAGTCAAAAAAGCACTTATATATTCTTTTTATCCTACCATCCAACTACAATTCAAACTCCTAACATAATTTTTTTCCCATCCTCCTCAATTCAATCAAGCATTATGTAAATGATCAACAAGTTGATATACATAGGTTGAGAGAACTCTTAAGCTAGCATAACGGTAATGGTTTTTATTACTTACAAGTGTACGTGCATGCTCACACTGGCACATCGATCCTCCAGTATGTACTCCCCGTCTATTATTAGAATTTCGTTCTGAAATCGCTAGGGCATCGGGTGTTGTCTAATACTCTTGCCAGTGTGCCCATATTTCTCCTATTATGTAAGGAGGTTGTACACCCATCGTGTGTAGGCCGCACATAAAGTCTCTATAACATCCTCTGGCTTGAATCTCCCATACACGATACATGATGCTATCAAATTGTGAATCCTAGTAAAATTTTTTCTTATGAAAATGAAAAAGAAAAACACTGTAAATACGTACAAACTTCAATATTAATGTAAATAAAATTATCATAATTTATTACCTTAAATTCTTCATAGTAAAAATTCTTTGTTTCCTAAGATACCTTCTTTCATACATAACCTTTATAATCTATTTTGTTCTTGAAGGTCGCCGCCATTGAGCATGAGCACTTTCCTGAAGGATCTAAACTAATATACAATCAATTTCATAAAGTTTTAAAAATTATTACTAGCTTTAAAATCAATAAAAGCTTAAATATTAATAACTTACTAATTAGCTATAATGGTGATGTACATTCTTCCATCAACTCTAACTCCGCCAGACGTAACTCCAACTGTGCCAGGCGTAGGATGTTTAGCTGCTTCTGTCCCTGATAGCTAAGATGGAATAGCTTCATTGTTTGTTGTAGGAGTAGATGTTTAAGCGATAGTGGTAGAAGGGATGGTGGTGATGTAGTAACAGGTGAAGCACCAGTGGTATGGGAACTTTAAGGTAAGGAATGAGGGGTAAATGCCTCACTTATAGTCTGACTGGGTGGCAACTTGAGCCGTGGAGTTGGAATATTAGACTTCTTTCTCTTATGCTGCATTTTTTAAACCTGACATGTATAAAAAAATGATTAGTCCACTACACTCAAAATTCCATTTGTATTAAAAAATAGCAAATAAAAACATATGTTGTTGGTGCAATAATAACTTTTGTCACTTGATATAAAATTAGTTAAATGAATTAGTCACTATCATCACTCAGCTGTAAATCGTTATCACAATTATCTTCATCTTCAAAATAAATAGAATCAAATTCAGCCACATCTTCAGATCTCTCGCCTACAATAGATTCCTCATCCTCTTCACATGAAATGTCAACATATTCATTGTCTAGATTGTTCAAAAGTTCATTATCATCATTTATCAAACTTGCATTTTATTTTATGAACATCTGGCTCTTTGTGATGCGAGCCGAACCTAGCAAAGGCCCTCTTTGAACCGGCTTTTAGGATTCGAGGGATTGGTTCGCATCTTTTTAATCTTGGGTGCCATGAGACATCTTGGATGCCTCCTTCTCAATAGAATATTGAGAAGAATCATCTAGCCTCACGACACCTTTAGGCACTTTTGAGGTATTTTGGAGTCGCCACCCAATTTACAAGAAATTGGGAAAGGTCTCTAATCTCTTATCGGTCTAAAACAGAGATTGGTGTTCGGAACTTTACTCTTATTTATGCTTTGGTTAATTATAAATGAGTTTTTAACTTCCTAAAATTCTATCTCTTGTCTCACACGATTTATGCATTTAATTAAAGTGCACTACAAGCAATCAAAAGCTATAAAGGAAAGCAATAACACTACAAACACACAATCACAAGAGAAATTGGGGCGGAATACGACCCCGATAGAAGAAGATTAAATTGGGACGGAATACAATCCCAAATAGAAATTAAATAATGTTGCCCCAAAATTAATTATAAGGGTCCAAAAGAAAATACATGAATATACATTTAAAACAAACAAATAAAGTCAAACATAAGAAAAACATACATAAATCGAGGCATTTGTTCGATTTAGGAACATTGGTTCTTTCGCGCTTATTTTGAGAAGGGATCGAAGTGTTATTCGATTGCTAGTTGAAAAAACCGGGATGAGTGATCCCATTTTTGAAGAAAATTAACTCTTCGTTTTATTGTGTTATTTTACATTACTTGGCTAAAATGAGGGACATTGGTCCCAATTTTATTAGTAAAAATTCCAATTTAATTATAAAAAATATTTTTGTGATCTTTTATCTCACGCGTGCATAAATAAGATATTTGTTTGCAAACAAACACAACACAAAGAGAGAAAATATGAAAGGTCTCACCGGACAACACGGTCTTCTAAGCATAGTGGCCCCTCCGCGTGGTCAAGAGAACGCACACATAATGAAAGTTCACATTTAAATTCCCAAATAAAAAATGACATTAAAAATTATTAGTAATAATTCAAAAAATTGACCAAATAAATATGAAGCTAGAGGACATGCAAAATAATTAGCAAATGTGTATGAGATACAATAAGTTAAATTAGACATGTCAATTTAATATGCGGACAATTTACATGCAACGGGAAATTAAAAATAAGTCATGCAAAAAACATAAAAATAATAATAGAAATAATGACAAAATAATAACAATAGCAAAAAAAAATTAATAATAATAATAATAATAATAATAATAATAATAATAATAATAACAGTAGCATAATAGCAATAATAATAAGAATAATAATCACAATAACAATAACACAAGCAAAAATCATAATAATAATAATAGCAAAATAAGATAAGCAAGAAATAATAATACTAACAACAAATAAATAAGATAACAATAATGACAATAATATATCATCATAATAATAATAATAATAATAATAATAATAATAATAATAATAATAATAATAATACAACCATGTAAAGATGATAATAATAATAATAATAATAATAATAATAATAATAATAATAATAATAATAATAATAATAATAATAATAATAATAATAATACAACATGGTGACCAAGTTTACAGCAAACATAATAATAATAATAATAATAATAATAATAATAATAATAATAATAATAATAATAACAATAACAATAACTTCAAACGGCAAATGTAAACACAACAATAATGATAAATAAAAAAAATAGCAATAGTAATATTACCAACAGTGGTCAAAACAACATCTAAATGATAAATAGGAAAATAGTCGCCAAAATATTAATATTGACAATAAATAAGTGAAAAACAAAATCGAATAAGAACGGATCCAAAAATATTTACCCTCAGAATTTATAGATCGGAAAATAGGATGCCTTGATCCGTTCTCCTTGTTGAAATTTAAGATAATAAACACGAAAATGTTTGGAAAAAATCCTAGTTTTAACAAAAAAAAAAAATTCAAGGAAATATATTTGGTGGGATGATTAAGCAAAGAAAATTAATTTTTATAGCTCAAACGAAACCAAGGATGAGATATTCTTTTTTTTAGAAGAAATAAAATTGAAGGGTGAAAAAAATGTTTTATGATTTTTTTGAAGAAGTTCTTGGCTGCTCTAAAAACTTAAGAGAAAAACCCTTTGAAAAAAAAAATGCAGCCCCCCTCAAATAAAAACAAATGAGCCTTTTGTTTCCCTGTCTTGCCCCAAAATGGGAAGAGACAAAATCCTCTTTTCATTTTTGGTTACCCAAAAATTGCACAAAATTGTGAAACAAACGGAAAAACAGACTGGAAATTGCAGGTGACACAGGCGAAAGCGACAGCGGGCAAAAATGCCTGCGCGCGGAGGGACGCGAGGCGCGCCCCAACGGGGCACGCGCGTCGCCTGGCGAGGCACGCCCTAGGGGAGCGCGCGTCGCCTGGCAAGGCGTCGCCCAGCGAGGCACGCCTTGGGCGACGCGGGCCCTAGGGTGCACGCGCGCCCGCAGGCGCGCGAAACTTCCGCAGCGTGCGAGCCCGCAGGCGCCGGCCACCCCGCGCGGGCGTAACTTGCACTCGTGGCACGAGAAAAAAAAAGTAAAAAATAAAATAAATAAAAAAAAAAGAAAATAAATAAAAATAAATAGGAATAAGAATAAAAGTAAAGATGTAAATTTTTGAATTAAAATTTTTAGAGGAACAAAGGGGATTTTCGACAAGGATAACATCGTTTTTGACACCTTTACCTGTGGCAAGTATCACTTTCATCATCGGATAATCCTAATCTTGGACCGTCTCGGGACCCGGTGTCTACACTCTACCTCTTGAAATGCTTAATTTTCATATTGTTCACTTTGTTTGGTAGCTTTCATTTCAAAAATACCTCTAGGTTTTACTTTGCAAACTGACAACCAATTCGATTTATTTCGTTTTAAGCTGGGATAAGGGACATAATACATCTGGATCACTTGCATTGCCAACACGAAAGATTCAAAATTATGTAATCTTCTCCGCTGGTTGATATCAACTAAATTGTATTTGCTATGCACTTTTGTTCCAACATTAATAATTGGATCAAACCATTCACACTTAAATTTTGGCAATTTGGGGTACTCAACTTCAAGTATATCAATAATTTACCCATAATAATCCATTTATTCCCCTTGTATGCGAACCCCACTGTTTATTGTTGCCTTGTTATGTGCATGAGATTGTGTATGAAATTTTTATCCATTAATGAAATATACCGGATACAATTTAAAAGTTTGCAAAGGTCCTTTTGCAAGATCCAAGATGAACGTGTTTTTAATTAGATTTTCTGATGCCTACATAATGAATTCATCTAATGTCATTAAAATGAATATTGCATAATTGTACCTATTGAAATTTCATATATTCGAAGTCAAAACTTACATATGTCTTGAACCATTGATTAAAGTGCTTTTTGACTTCTTTGTTGATATCATTTTCAGTTATTTCAGGCATTAGCTGCAGTAACCATTCCTCAAATAATTTATAACCACCAATAATCGCCATATAAGTTGATATAATAGCCCTCACAAATTAAATTAAATTAGGAATTTCAAAAATAAATTGAACTTATTACACGAAAAGTTGAACCTCTTAGCTATTCAATAAAATGTAACTATGGGCAGCTTCTAGTTCTTTTTCTAATAACATTCGCCTTGTTGAGCATCCATGTAAATGCCTAGGATATGAAAATATGGATAAATTTCCATCATGATCACTTGTTTCACCGCCCATCATCATAAAGAGGTAGTTTCCTCTGTCTTGTGGGTACATGCAGCTCAAAATAATGCGAACAAAACGTACTCGCTTCCTCAACCAAATACGCATTATATATTGAACCTTCAACTCTAGCTTTGTTTTTTACATTTTTCTTCAAGTGAAACAAATACCTGCATGACAATTTTGATATACATTATCCATAACACATTACAAGTTTATACAAATTGCAGTCTTTTAGCTAATTACCTCTCAAAGGGATACATCCATCGATATTGAATAGGACCAGCAAGCTTTGCCTCATGTGCTAAATGAACAAGTAATAATGCTACATACAGTCAAAGAAGCTCGGAGGGAAAATCAACTCTAATTTGCACAGGATTACCGAAATTTCCAATTCTAATCTTGCCATGTCAGCCAACTTTATCTCAGATGATGTTAAGGTTTTGAAAAACAAACTTGGCTCGGTTACAGCTTCCCACACTCTAGTCGGAAATAATTCTCGAAATGCAATCGGGATTAACCTTTTCATAAACACATGGCAATCATGGTTTTTCATTCTGAATAATTTGTACTTTCTCATGTCAACGCACCTTGATAAGTTTGAAACATAACCATCCTGGAACTTTAGCCCTTTTAACCATTCACACAAGTCTTCCTTTTGTTTTTTGTGAAAAGTATAGCATGCTTTTGGATATTTTCTCATTCAAGTATCTTTTTCTAACTCATTCCTTCTACAGAACAACTCTAAATCTGCTCGTGATTTTGCATTGTCCTTTGTCCTCCCTTCTATGTTCATAATTGTGTTAAACACATTGTCAAAAATGTTTTTTTCTATATACATCACATCTAAATTATGCCATAACAAATTGGATTTCTAATATGGAAAATCACAAAAGATGCTTCTTTTTCTCTAACCAAAATTTTTTCCAATTCTGCTATTAACTTTTTCAGCATCAAGTTCTGTAACTTTAAGAAAATCCAATTCATCAATCTCCTGCAAGATTAATTCACATAATCACGGGTGGGGGTGCATGTACCACTCTATTCTTAATGAACTTCTGCTTATTACATCTGAATGGGTGATCCAGTGGAAAGAACTTCCTATTGTTGTCAAACCAAGATGTTTTGCACCCATTATGATGATAAAAATCATCCAAATCATTGCCACAGTAAGAACAAGCAAATTTCCCAGACGTGGTCCAACTAGACAACATAGCATATGCAGGAAAGTCACTAACCGTCCACATCAAAATTGCTTTAATCAGTTTGAGGGATGCATCATATGTTTCCATACCGAGATCCCAAAGCTATTGCAATTCAGATATCAATGGCTGTAAATATACATCAATTTTAAGTTTTGGATTCCTAGGCTTTGGAACAGTTAGTCAAGAACATATATGCCTTATTCATACACATTCATGGGGGAAAATTATAAGGAGTAATTATGATTGGCCATGATGCATATTGTTGGCCCGATTGACCAAAAGGTTGGAACCCGTCAGTGCTCAAACACCGCCTAACATTTTGACTTTCAGCAGCAAAATCAGGATGGAAGTTATTGAAATGTTTCCATGCTAGTGCATCTGATGGATGACTCATTATTCCCTCAGTGTGTTCATGCTCATCATTCCATCTCATGTGAGATGCAGTAACATCATATGCATATAGTCTTTATAGTCTGGGGGTTAGCGGGAAATAATACATCCGCTTACAAGGTACTAATTTCTGCTTCTTAGTACAATTTCTCTTTTTGAACCTAAGTTGACTACAAAATTTACAATATTGTAAATCCACATCATCTCCCCAAAACAACATACATCCCAACCTGCAATAGTCAATTTTCTCAACAGGCAAACCAAGACCTCGAATAAGCTTCTTCATATTGTAAAAATTATCAACCATTTTATGGTTAGGAGGCAATGATTCATTATACCAAGCAAGAATTTTATCATAACTTCAATAAAAAAAATATGACATTTAGATTTGATGTTCAATATTCTAGCAAATGATGATAACTAAGTCATGTTATTACAACCTGGCCATAATTCTTAATCAGCTAATTTTAGTAGGTCATAGAAGTTTTTCACATTTGGGTTGGGTTGTTCGACATGGGGTATATTTTCCCTAAACTTTACAACCAGCTATTTCATAAACCATTTGGGCGTAAGGATTATCAGTTGCACCCACACCATATGTCATAAATTCACTCCCTCCTTGAACTTCACTTACATTTACTAACATGTTAACAACATTACCCTTCGAGGTGCTACATGTCATAGGCTCCTCATGCCATGTCCACTCAAAGTAATTTGGAACAAATCCTTTTCTTAGCAAATGGAGGTGCACTTCATCAGCAGGAAGATAACTAATGTGTTTGCACTTTTTACATGAACATCTAATTTTTTGGTCGTCCAAGTATGCAGGTTGAGAACGTGCATATTTTATAAAAAACTGAACTCTTTCAACAAATTCGGGATTAATGTAACCATCGAGTGTTTTTCTTCAATACATCCAAGATCTATCAACGTTACTCATTATTATAAATTGTTATTTAAACAAAGCGATTTCTTTGTCAGAATTAACTACAACTACATTAGTCAACTTAAAAGCATGAAGATTATAACTAGGTAGAAATATATAATAAACGACATATAAGAGCCAATCAATTGAGAAAATCGAAATACAATGTGTTGAATAATGAAAGCCACACAGAATTGTGTGTTAGTGGAGTGGGTTATATATGTTTCATGGACCCGTGTGCCTAATAATGATACCGAAAATTAAAACATGATATTATTAGTGAAAATAGTTATTGCACATATGTAAAAAAGGAAAAAAAATTAATGGGATGCTAATTAATCTTCATTATAAAATATGTCAAAAGGCAATATGAATGTGGCTACAAAATTTAAGGCCAAATAATGTTAATTAGGTTTATCTTGTTTGTTCTTAATAATAATAATAATAATAATAATAATAATAATAATAATAATAATAATCTTTTAAAAAATTTTAAAAAAACACTTAATTAGGTTTATTATTGATTGTTCTTAATAATAATAATAATAATAATAATAATAATAATAATAATAATAATAATAATAATAATAATAATCTTTTAAAAAAATACTTAATTAGGTTTATTATTGACTGTTCTTAATTACAATAATAACAATAATAATAATAATAATAATAATAATAATAATAATAATAATAATAATAAATTTTAAAAAATTAATTAGGTTTATTGTAACACCCTTATACCCGAAAATGATGCGAGTACCGGATGTCACAACACTGTACTGCACTGTCAATCACTGACAATACACTCGGCAGCTCTGAAATTTTTTTTTTTTTAAAACATACACAATAATTCATATACAATAAACATATCAAAACACTAACATATAAACTACCTACCCATACCATAGCTTTTCCAACTACGATTGTTTACATGCCATGCAAACTTCGATTCTTACTGTCGCTCAATCCTTGATTACTTCTACGTCTTCGGCCACGTCTAGCTATTATAACCTGCGCACATAAACACTTACGCACTGAGCATTAAAATGCTCAGTGGTGGATACTTGTCCTAAGTTTTCCATACTAATCCTACATACTTGATCACTTAATTGTTTTACTGTATTTAGGTTATGGAGGCGAATTTTTCTAAATCTTTTAGACAGTTTATAGCATATTTTTGTGACTCTTACTATTTTTATCTTTATCACTGCCACCATTATCACTAATCAATGTCTTTACCTTTAGCACTACACTATAATATATTAATCACTATCACGCTATTGATAATTTCACTATCACTTACACTGTTAACCATTACACTTATCAATTTCACTATCATTTACACTGTGAATCTTTAATGTTGTCAATTTCACTATTATTTGTCAATTTCGGTGTTTTACCTTATTTATTGGTTCTATTCTTTTCATTACTATTATCACTAACTTTATCATGTTTGTTCGGTTTGTCGTTTATGATCAATTTCACATGTATCTCTTTTAATACTTTCATCTTTGTAAATAACCTATTAGATTCCTTCCTTAATGAATGCTCAATTACAATTTAATTTCGGACTCTAAATTGTTTATCAACTTGCTTAATAATTTATCATTATTTCACTACTAGTAACACTGATCAAATACTATTACTTTCTTGGCGTTTCTAATATTTCCTTTACTCTTTTACACTACACTAACTCTCTTACGTTAATATCATTTACTATGCTAAATCTTCCAATAAATCATTTGCTTAAATTAATTTCGATTGCATTTATTCTTGTGTGGTTATCACTATACTTTAATCACTATCTTATTTCTTCATTTACTATTTCGATTCTACACTTATCAACCATTTTACTTTACAATATCACTTATCAATTTCATTTCACTTAGACACTCATTTTGTTTAACAATTTTCACTTATCACTTAACTATCGATTGGCTTATAACTGTATCTTTTTACTATTCATTTGGTCCACATATATTTCATTATAAATTTCATTACTAATAAGTTATTTCTTATTTGACTTTGGTCACTTATATTATTATTCACAATAATGACCTGTCTATTTTCTTTTATCTTAACACTATTTATTAATCACTCTATCCTTTATCACTTTTATTATGATAATTTTATTTCCCAATATACTCAATTACGCACTTATAATATTCTAATTATTTTGGCTACACTTAATTTGCCAATCCTACTTATTACCTTTATTCAATTAATTTACACTGTTCTTTTATCCACTATAGCCTCTTAATAATTAACTTTACAATTAAATCTGTCTATGTTTCTTACAATTTAAATACTATCTTTCCATTTCACTTGATTTATATTTTCATCATTATCCACCTTATTATTTATTTATTTTCAAATATCATCTCTTAATTTACATATACATAAAACCAATTTATTCATTACTTAGTAGTCTATTTCTTTTCCATTTACATTTAAATATTATTACTAGCATTGTTATAATCAATTACGTTTAAATCCAATAAATTTCACTTATTTACAATAATACCACTAATGTACCTATTTACCCTTCATTGTCACTAACATAATAGTTAAATCATAATTAATTTAATCCCTTATTCACTTAATATTTAATCAAACAATGTTATTCTAAAATTCTTAATTGTTCGCTCACTAATTACAGACACGTATTTATTATCTCTCTTATTGCATAATTACATTTTAATCCCTTCCTTAGCCTTATTATCGTCAATTTGCAACTTAGTCCCTTACTTTATGCTAAATTAGAATTTAGCCTTTAATTATCTTATATTTACGAAATTGCCACTACTTAATTTCATTATTACATACTTTATTATTTAGCATACAAATTTCCATCTAGTCACTTACATTACACTATAGTCCCCACATTGTTCATAAATTCCAATATTACCACCTTAATTCACTATAATTTCAATCATACCACTAGTTATAATTAATCTCACTATTTATATTATTATTAACTCACAAATTACATTTTAATCCTTAAATCACTCATTTAAATCATTCATTCACTTATTCATAAATTTTCACTACTACAATATAATTAATTAAATATAATAATTTATCAATCATTTTCTCAATGTAATAATCCACTTAAATTCACCAATTAATTAATTATACCATTATTTTGCCAATTAACATATTTTTACACTAATTCAATAATTAATATTATTTCAATCGTATTATTTATTAAATCACTTTAATTACATTAAATATATACATATTCCATAATTACTTCAGCAATTATAATTACTTACACTTAATTCCTTAATCTTTTCACTTAATTCCACATACGTCCCTAGCTTTTCCATTAATTACATCTATGTCCCATCTTTTATATTAATTACATTCATGTCCTTACTTTTGCCATAATACCACCCATATCCTTTCTTTTTCACTAATTCCCTTTATGTCCTCGTTTTTCACCTAATTACCATTTTGCCCTCACTTATTCAATAATTACCCTTTTTAACCTCACTTATTTTTCCAATTTACACTTTTACCCTTATTTACTTATTTAATTACTATTTTACCCTTTTTACACTTGAATACCACTTTTAACCTTATATTTTTACTTAATTACATTTAGGTCCTTATTTTATCACTTTTCCACTAATTTACTATTTTAACCTCACATTTTGCCAAAATTACAATTTTACCCTTCCACTTACACTTCTTACCTAACTTGCTCACTTTTTACCAACTTTTTATAAAATTACCGTTTTACCCCTAAACTTTCTATTTACTTCATTTTAGTCCCGTTTTCACTCATTTTCACTTTTATCACTATTTTAATCACTTTTATCAAAAAATTATCAGAATGCCACTAGTATACACCCGGTAAAAAATCTACTGACCGGAGATGCGGGACGTAGATCCCACAGATCCACTACACTATGAAATGATCCCAATAGGACCATTTCTCAATGCACTGCACTATACTGATCACTGAAATCACTGGATACACTATAAACACTTAACACTGCACTGAAATAGACCGTCATTGTTCTATCAATAGCGAGTCGCCATGACTCGTACCGCAGTGTGAAATCCCTATGGCTAGCCAATTATATCCTGAACTAGATTTTCCTACCAGACAACTACTAAGGGCAATATTTCATCAATATTCATATAAATATCACATTCTGCCATCACACTTATTTCGTCATACACTTCATTTTCACTTACCACATTACATACACACTCATTAATCATCACTTAATCATATTATGCTATTACATTACATTAATTATCAAAATACACACTTTATTCCTTATAAATACCATTTGGCCAATGAATCACTTTTTCACATCATGCACTTTAATTTTATTTAATCACTCATTCATGCTCCTTAAATATTAAACATGTTATATATATTATTTATATGGCACAATTCATCATATATTTTAATTAAACCCTTTATATACCATTCGGCCACTGCTTTACCATTTCATTATAATTTTTTTTAATTCTTTTAATCACTCTATTATGCTTTAAACATATTATATACACTATATCCATCATTTATATGCCATAATCATCATTAGATCTTGAGGAAATCTTTTAATAACCATTCGGCCTACACTAGAGTTTTCATTCCAATATGTTTTAATTTTATCTAATCATATTTATACACTATATTAAGTCCATATATTATGAATATCACATTAGATTTAATTCAACATGCATAAATCTCATTTTCACACTTAAACATAACCTAAAATTCACACATAATCATTGAAAAAGGAAGGATAATGTATCCACTCACCTTAGATTCTTGTTCTCCACATCATAAACATGCCCCCCATACCATAACTCCTTAAAACTCCATCATTCCCTTTTATTCCCTAAGGTGGCTGAATTCAAAAATCCACATAACTTTAAAACCAAACTTCCAATGTGAAATTTAACATCATAAATGTGTTCTACACCCTCAAAAACCCCCATAGAGACCAATAAACTAAATTAAAAACCCTTAAACCACATACCTCAAATCTTGACATAAACTTTGCACACTTGATTTTCCCAACTTCCAGTGCTCCAAATGGACTCCAATAACTTCCATATAATTGTAGAGAAGCTGAAATTTGTCTATGGGGTTGGATTTTGGGGAAATATTGGAAGAAAGAAGAAGAAAAATGGTGAAGAAATAAAGAAAACCCATTCGATTTTAAAGAGGAGGAAGAAGGTCGGTTTTGATTGGATTTCTCTAGAGAAATCTGGCCTCCTCTCTTATTATATAGCCCTCTAATGAACCAAACCGTTCCAACCAAGGTGGTCCAACCGATTTAAACCAAAATTTCAGTTTTTCGGTTCAATTGCACTTTTCCAAATCATCTATATGTTTCTCTCATTATTTTCATTTATAACCAATTCCATTGATCTTAAAACATCAAAAATAGGCTCCCTACAAATTTTCAGCTCAATCGGAGTCCGTTTGGGCACCGATTCACTTAAACCGGTTCGATTCGATCAGTTTTCCTTCTGCCGTAAAATACAACCCTTAAGCTGTCAAAATTCACAGAAATCACTTCCATTATATTATTTAACACACTTAACTTCTATTGGCCCACATAAACCTCTCATAACCCCTTGGTCAAACTTCGGTCAAATCCCGGTTCAAATTAAACCGAACCGGTGGCCAACTTCAGAATGACTTTCGGAGGTCGTTTTCAGTTCCGATTTCACCACTAGACTCCTTATAACCCACAGATCATTTTCGCAAAATTAAAATTTTTCAAGCGTCGGACAGCCGGGTCCGCTGTATAGCCACCCTGGTGTCGCCGTTCCCCTAATCACTATATTTTTAACCCAGTTATTACTAAACTTCGACAGTGGCAAACTCACTCCCTGCACTGTTCGACGCTACGATCATCATGATAATACTGAAATTACTCACTGACACTTCCAGACCGATATTCGGGCCATTACAATTCTCCCCCACTTATAAAAATTCCGTCCTCGAAATTTTCTTCATGCATCACATCCACCTTTCAATATCACTATATCGTGAGGGCATTCAATTCAGACCACTCATTCACTTACATCAGCTATCATACCTTGCACTCATTTCTGTAAACTGACACTATCCTTATGTTTCCTTCAATATCTTCACTCACTTCCGCTATCAATACCCATTCATGGCATGTATACATATCACTTCATCATTATTACATTAACTCCGATCTTAGGACCGCTTAAACCTTTGCTCTGATACCAAAATAAATGTAACACCCTCATACCCGAAAATGATGCGAGTACCGGATGTCACAACACTGCACTGCACTGTCAATCACTGACGATACACTCGGTAGCTCTGAAATTTTTTTTTTTTAAAACATACACAATAATACATATACAATAAACATATCAAAACACTAACATATAAACTACCTACCCATACCATAGCTTTTCCAACTACGATCGTATACATGCCATGCAACCTTCGATTCTTGCTGTCGCTCAATCCTTGATTACTTCTACGTCTTCGGCCACGTCTAGCTATTATAACCTGCGCGCATAAACACTTACGCGCTGAGCATTAAAATGCTCAGTGGTGGATACTTATCCTAAGTTTTCCATACTAATCTTACATACTTGATCACTTAATTGTTTTACTGTATTTAGGTTATGGAGGCGAATTTTTCTAAATCATTTAGACAGTTTATAACATACTTTTGTGACTCTCACTATTTTTATCTTTATCACTGCCACTATTATAACTAATTAATGTCTTTACCTTTAGCACTACACTATAATATATTAATCGCTATCACGCTATTAATAATTTCACTATCACTTACACTGTTAACCATTACACTTATCAATTTCACTATCATTTACAATGTTAATCTTTAATGTTGTCAATTTCACTATTATTTGTCAATTTCGGTGTTTTACCTTATTTATTGGTTCTATTCTTTTCATTACTATTATCACTAACTTTATCATGTGCACTAATGACTCTTGTCGCTTAACACTTTGTTCGGTTTGTCGTTTACGATCAATTTCACATATATCTCTTTTAATACTTTCATCTTTGTAAATAACCTATTAGATTCCTTCCTTAATGAATGCTCAATTACAATTTAATTTCGGATTCTAAATTGTTTATCAACTTACTTAATAATTTATCATTATTTCACTACTAGTAACACTAATCAAATACTATTACTTTCTTGGCGTTTCTAATATTTCCTTTACTCTTTTACACTACACTAACTCTCTTACGTTAATATCATTTACTATGCTAAATCTTCCAATAAATCATTTGCTTAAATTAATTTCGATTGCATTTATTCTTGTGTGGCTATCACTATACTTTAATCACTATCTTATTTCTTCCTTTACTATTTCGATTATACACTTATCAACCATTTTACTTTACAACATCACTTATCAATTTCATTTCACTTAGACACTCATTTTGTTTAACAATTTTCACTTATCACTTAACTATCGATTGGCTTATAACTGTCTCTTTTTACTATTCATTTGGTTCACATATATGTCATTATAAATTTCATTACTAATATTTTATTTCTTATTTGACTTTGGTCACTTATATTATTATTCACAATAATAATCTGTCTATTTTCTTTTATCTTAACACTATTTATTAATCACTCTATCCTTTATCACTTTTATTATGATAATTTTATTTCCCAATATAATCAATTACGCACTTATAATATTCTAATTATTTTGGCTACACTTAATTTGCCAATCCTACTTATTACCTTTATTCAATTAATTTACACTGTTCTTTTATCCACTATAGCCTCTTAATAATTAACTTTACAATTAAATCTGTCTATGTTTCTTACAATTTAAATACTATCTTTCCATTTCACTTGATTTATATTTTCATCATTATCCACCTTATTATTTATTTATTTTCAAATATCATCTCTTAATTTACATATACATAAAACCAATTTATTCATTACTTAGTAGTCTATTTCTTTTCCATTTACACTTAAATATTATTACTAGCATTGTTATAATCAATTACGTTTAAGTCCAATAAATTTCACTTATTTACAATAATGCCACTAATGTATCTATTTACCCTTCATTGTCACTAGCATAATAGTTAAATCATAATTAATTTAATCCCTTATTCACTTAATATTTAATCAAACAATGTTATTCTAAAATTCTTAATTGTTCGCTCACTAATTACAGACACGCATTTATTATCTCTCTTATTGTATAATTACATTTTAATCCCTTCCTTAGCCTTATTATCGTCAATTTGCAACTTAGTCCCTTACTTTATGCTAAATTAGAATTTAGCCTTTAATTATCTTAAATTTACGAAATTGTCACTACTTAATTTCATTATTACATACTTTATTATTTAGCATACAAATTTCCATCTAGTCACTTACATTACACTATAGTCCCCACATTGTTCATAAATTCCAATATTACCACCTTAATTCACTATAATTTCAATCATACCACTAGTTATAATTAATCTCACTATTTATATTATTATTAACTCACAAATTACATTTTAATCCTTAAATCACTCATTTAAATCATTCATTCACTTATGCATAAATTTTCGCTACTACAATATAATTAATTAAATATAATAATTTATCAATTA
Organism: Excoecaria cochinchinensis; assembly: GCA_947683425.1. Taxonomy (NCBI): domain Eukaryota; kingdom Viridiplantae; phylum Streptophyta; class Magnoliopsida; order Malpighiales; family Euphorbiaceae; genus Excoecaria; species Excoecaria cochinchinensis. Next base: position 3,391,833 of record CANTUQ010000063.1, read on the forward strand.
TTTTCTCAATGTAATAATCCACTTAAATTCACCAATTAATTAATTATACCATAATTTTGCCAATTAACATATTTTTACACTAATTCATTAATTAATCTTATTTCAATCGTATTATTTATTAAATCACTTTAATTACATTAAATATATACATATTCCATAATAACTTCAGCAATTATAATTACTTACACTTAAGTCCTTAATCTTTTCACTTAATTCCACATACGTCCCTAACTTTTCCATTAATTACATCTATGTCCCATCTTTTATATTAATTCCATTCATGTTCTTACTTTTGCCATAATACCACCCATATCCTTTCTTTTTCACTAATTCCTTTTATGTCCTCATTTTTCACCTAATTACCATTTTGCCCTCACTTATTCAATAATTACCCTTTTTAACCTCACTTATTTTTCCAATTTATACTTTTACCCTTATTTACTTATTTAATTACTATTTTACCCTTTTTATACTTGAATACCACTTTTAACCTTATATTTTCACTAAATTACATTTAGGTCCTTGTTTTATCACTTTTCCACTAATTTACTAATTTAACCTCACATTTTGCCAAAATTACAATTTTACCCTTCCACTTACACTTTTTACCTAACTTGCTCACTTTTTACCAACTTTTTGTAAAATTACTGTTTTACCCCTAAACTTTCTATTTACTTCATTTTAGTCCCGTTTTCACTCATTTTCACTTTTATCACTATTTTAGTCACTTTTATCACAAAATTATCAGAATGCCCCTAGTATACACTCGGTAAAAAATCTATTGACTGGATATGCGGGACTTGGATCCCACAGATCCACTACACTATGAAATGATCCCAATAGGACCATTTCTCACTGCACTGCACTACACTGATCACTGAAATCACTGGATACACTATAAACACTTAACACTGCACTGAAATAGACCGTCATTGGTCTATCAATAGCGAGTCACCATGACTCGTAGCGCGGTGTGGAATCCCTATGGCTAGCCAATTATATCCTGGACTAGATTTTCCTACCAGACAACTACTAAGGGCAATATTTCATCAATATTTATATAAACATCACATTATGCCATCACACTTATTTCGTCATACACTTCATTTTCACTTACCACTTTATATACACACTCATTAATCATCACTTAATCATATTATGTTATTACATTACATTAATTATCAAAATACACACTTTATTCCTTATAAATACCATTCGGCCAATGAATCACTTTTTCACATCATGCACTTTAATTTTATTTAATCCCTCATTCATGCTCCTTACATATTAAACATGCTATAAATATTATTTATATGGCACAATTCATCATATATTTTAATTAAACCCTTTATATACCATTCGGCCACTACTTTACCATTTCATTATAATTTCTTTTAATTCTTTTAATCACTCTATTATGCTTTAAACATATTATATACACTATATCCATCATTTATATACAATAATCATCATTAGATCTTGAGGAAATCCTTTAATAACCATTCGGCCTACACTAGAGTTTTCATTCCAATATGTTTTAATTTTATCTAATCATATTTATACACTATATTAAGTCCATAGATTATGAATATCACATTAGATTTAATTCAACATGCCTAAATCTCATTTTCACAGTTAAACATAAACTAAAATTCACACATAGTCAATGGAAAAGGAAGGATAATGTATCCACTCACCTTAAATTCTTGTTCTCCACATCATAAACATGCCCCCCATGCAATAGCTTCTTAAAACTCCATCATTCCCTTTTATTCCCTAAGGTGGCCGAATTCAAAAATCCACATAACTTTAAAACCAAACTTCCAATGTGAAATTTAACATCATAAATGTGTTCTGCACCCTCAAAAACCCCCCATAGAGACCAATAAACTAAATTAAAAACCCTTAAACCACATACCTCAAATCTTGACATAAACTTTGCACACTTGATTTTTCCAACTTTCAGTGCTCCAAATGGACTCCAATAACTTCTATATGATTGTAGAGAAGCTGAACTTTGTTTATGGGGTTGGATTTTGGGGAAATATTGGAAGAAAAAAGAAGAAAAATGGTGAAGAAATAAAGAAAACCCATTCGGTTTTAAAGAGGAGGAAGAAGGTCGGTTTTGGTTAGATTTCTCTAGAGAAATCTGGCCTCCTCTCTTCTTATATAGCCCTCTAATGAACCAAACAGTTACAACCAAGGTGGTCCAACCGATTTAAACCAAAATTTCAGTTTCTCGGTTCAATTACACATTTCCAAATCATCTATATATTTCTCTCATTATTTCCATTTCTAACCAATTGTATTGATCTTAAAACATCAAAAATAGGCTCTCTGCAAATTTTCAGCTCAATCGAAGTCCGTTTGGGCACCGATTCACTTAAACCGGTTCGATTCCATCAGTTTTCCTTCTGCCGTAAAATACAACCCTAAAGCTGTCAAAATTCACAGAAATTACTTCCATTATATTATTTAACACACTTAACTTCTATTGGGCCACATAAACCTCTCATAATCCCTTGGTCAAACCTCGATCAAACCCCGGTTCAAATTGAACCGAACCGGTGGCCAACTTTAGAATGACTTTCGGAGGTCGTTTTCAGTTCCGATTTCACCATTAGACTCCTTATAACCCATAAATCATTTTCGCGAAATTAAAATTTTTCGGGCGCCGGACAGTCGGGTCCGCTGTATAGCCACCCCAGTATCGTCTGTCCCGGTATCACTATATTTTTAACCCACTTATTATTAAACTTCGACAGTGGCAAACTCACTCCCTGCACTATTCGACGCTGCGATCATCATGATAATACTGAAATTACTCACTGACACTTCCAGACCGGTATTCGAGCCATTACATTTATGATTGTATGTTCTAAATAATAATAATAATAATAATAATAATAATTGCAGAATCACGATAACTACTAATAGGGGAAGGAGATCCGGAGTAGGGGCGAAGCAGCAGCGTTGGCCAGTGATCGGGGCAAAAGGTGACCGAAGCAACAAGGAGACTGAGAGGGGAGCAAATCGGGGAAGGGAGGGAAGGAGAGCGGGGAGGGTGGAAAGTAGCGGATTGGCGCCGAGGGGAAGGGGGGAGGTTGGAATGGCGTCGGGGGAGGACCGTCGGGGTGGAGCTGCGAGGGAGGCCGAATCTGCAAGGAAGAGAGGTAGGACAGGAGGGAAGGAGAGAGGAGAGAGGAAGAGGAAGGAAAAAAAAGGTACATATATATATATTTAGCAAAATATTAGTTCCGTTGCTAAATCCAAACGGTCACATCATTTTGTCGACAATTAGCGACGGAAAGTTAATTTCGTCGCTAAAATATTTTAGCGACGAAAATATATTTCCATCGCTAATTCTTGACGGGATAATTTTTTCGTCGATAATTTGCGACAGAAAGAACATTTTGTCACTAATAATTAGTGACGAAAATTTTATTCCATCGCTAATATCGTTTTAAATTTTGGTTAGGAATTTTTTAGCTTCTTCTAGCAATGGAAAAAATATTTCGTCCCTAATGATTGACCGAAATAAATTTTCGTCACTAAAATTTAGCGACGAAAATCATATTCCATCGCTAATATTTGTATATGCGCCATATTTGCCGGTGGCATAATTTTTCGTCGCTAAATATGGAGAGAAATGTTCCCTCCATTTTTTAGCGAAGGAATTTCCTGTCTGTCGGCAATTTTCAACAAACATATCTTTTCGTCGGTAATTACCAATGGAAAATACTCTTCCATCGCTAAGTAGATACGGAACTTATTCTATCGCTAAATTTTCATCGGTATTTAATCAATTTCTTGTAGTGTATGAAACACATCGTGGATTTGTGAGCTTGCAGGAACTGCTAGTCGATATGCCATAGGACCAACTTTTTCAATAATCTGATAGGACCCAAAAAAAATCGAGATGCAACTTTCATAGAGGCCCGAAATGCCATTAAACTTTAACGATTTGGTTGAAGCTTGAGATACACATAGTCCCTTACTGCAAAAGGGACCTCCCTTCGATGTTGATCAGCTTGTGACTTCATCCGTTATTGAGCCATTTAGGGATTATGACGTAATTCTTGTAGGATTTAATCTCTATCACGGAGGTACTAATCTATTGCCTGAACATTGGAGGTACCTAGTATCTAAGTGAGTATATTTGGAAGTGGAACTTTATAAACAGCTTCAAGGGGAGTCATCTTTGTGGAAGAATAGATGGAGGTATTATAACTATACTCAGCCTAAGGAATCCATTCAAGCCATTTGCACGATTGATCACCTGCAAAACACCGTACATATTATTCTAAGGTGTGGTTGAATACCTCCATTTGACTGTCATATTGTGGATGGTAGATAGAGCTAACACAAAGCTTGGTGCCTTGTAGTTAGAACAAGGTCTGCCAAAAAGAGCTGATAAATACCTTATCTCGGTCACTGACAATAGATGTTGGAATGCCATGGAGACGAACCACATTAGCTATAAATGCTTTGGCCATTGTGGTTACTAAAAATGGGTGCTTTAAGGCTACAAAATGGGTGGTTAATAGATCAACGACTACCATGATAACCAAATGCCCACTAAATGCCGTAAGTCCTTTAATGACACATGAGTTCATATTCAGGTTGGAATTAGTAAAGGTTGCAATAGACCTATTGGTTTCATACAATCAGTTTTGTAACGTTGGTATACATCACATTGCTGGAGGAATTTCTTGACTGTTTGACACATGTTAGGCCAAAAAAATTTGTGTTTAATCCGCGCTAAAGGCTCATGGAACCTAAAATGCCCCCCAATGGGTGTTAAGTGACATTCTGAAAGTATTTGCTAAATCAAGGTTGAAGAGGGACTCAAATAAATTTTATTATTTTCGAACCATACTCCATTTCGTGAAACTAATGATTAGAGGGGCTATTTTTGTTGTAGGTCTGCATAAAAAGGATCCTATTGTACCTTCTTTTATAGCGTTAGCCACCAATCTGCATGTGGTATAGAAGTAGACATGCATTGAAACTCAACCACTCGAGATAAAGAATCAACAACTTGATTTTTAGATCCCCATTTATACTTAATTTGATAATCATACCCAAAGATTTTTTAAAGCCATCAAGTTTGGGTTGGAGTAGTAATCCATTGCTCTAACAAATACTCAAGGCTTTTTTGATTAGCACGTACCATAAATGGGTTTTTGAGTAGATATAGGCACCATTTGTGGATTGATTTCATAATGGCTAACATTTCTTTCTCGTAGGTGGACAATAGTAGAGCTGATCCTTTTAAATCTTCTCTAAAGTAAGCTACTAGTCGATTGGTTTGGAAAAGCACTACTCCAATTCCAATTCCACTTGCATCGTATTCAATGATAAATTGCTGGGAGCATTTAGGAAGGCATGTAATTGGGGGTGATGTCAATGCTTTCTTCAATTTATGAAGGCTAATTCTACTACCTCATTCCATTTGGATTAATGGTGTAGCAATAGATCTAAATTGATGAATGAATTTTTGATAATACCAGGCTAGTCCAAGGAACCCACGTACTCCTCTTGTGGATATTGGAGTTGCCATTCTTAATCAATCTCTATTTTTGTTGGGTCTACATATACTCCTTGATCAGAAATAACATGTCCCAAGTAGTCAACTTTTGAAACTCCAAACTTACACTTTATTTATTTAGCATGCAATTGATTAATTTCCAAATGGTAAGGACTATTTAAAGATGTGAGAGATGATCTTCCCATGTTTGTGAGTAGACCAATATATCATCAAAGAAGACCAAAATGAACCTTCAAAGGTAGGGATGAAATGGATCATTCATTAAGCTTTGGAAGGTTGAGGGTGCATTGGTGAGGTCAAGGTGAACTCGTAGTGCCCTTCATATGTTTTAAAGGCTATTTTCAGAATATCTTCCTCATGCACTATAATCTGGTGATAGCCTGCTCTCAAGTTTAATTTAGAAAAATATTTAACTCCATAAAGCTCATCAATGAATGAAATAGGATACTTGTCCTTGACTGTAATTTTGTTTAAAGCATGGTAGTCCATACAGAATCGCCAATCACCATCTAATTTGTTTACCAATAAGATAGGGGATAAGAATGGGCTATTACTAGGTCTTATCAATTCGGATTGCAATAACTCCTTCACCATTTTTTCTATTTTAGTTTTTTAGTAATATGGGGATCGATAAGGTCTAACAGAGACCGGTCCTATGTTTGGTTGTAAGGGAATGCGATGATCACGTGATCATTATAGGGGGAGGAAATTTGGTAGTTCAAATATTTTTGTTTTTTAAGTTGGTTACAAAGCGATTTATATCTGGATGATATGAGTGGGGTTAGGGTTACTTGACTGTGATTTGGAAGAGGAATCCATTACCTTCTAAGAAACTAAATTATTTTTCAATTAAAGCTTCTGCATGGGTTTGTTTCAACCCGTGAAACATATGTATATCACCTCTCAATGTGAATTTCATGGTCAGTTGCTTGTAGTCCGTCTCAATGGGTCTAAAACTTTCAAGCCATTGTACCCCTAACACTAGCTGAAATGCTGCAATAGGAAGGACATAATAATCTACAGTGATGGGCTTACCTTGAATGGTGATTATGAGTGCTTGACACTTCCCTTTGCATTCTATTGTATCCCAATTAGCCACCATGACTTGGAAGTTCTAGTCTTAGGTGACTAGTAACCCACATTTTGAGACTGTATACTGATCAATGGAGTTGTGCGTACTCCCTCGATCTATGAGTATGATCACAGTTTCATTTTTCAGCTTGCATAACATTCGCATTGTTTGAGGTTGATTAGTTCCATCCATGGCATGAAAAGAGATTTCAGGTATAGCATCTTGAACCCCAAGTTTTTCATCATTTTCACCAATTTCTTCAAGGGCCAGTTGAGTCTAATCTTTGATCATAAATAGTTGTGGGCATTCACACCGGTGGCCTAGGATAAATTTTTCATCGCAATAGTAGCATAACCCCTTTTCACGACGTTCTTGTGCCTTTTGATTGGTGATTCATCGAAAGCTAGTTGGAGTTGTGTTTGAGGCTCGATTTTTAGGCTGGTTTGGTGGGGGTCCATATAATCCAATAGTAGTGGTGTTGGTTTTTGGTGCAATGAAGGTTGCTGGAGAATGAGCTGAGAGATTTAGCTTTCTTTGTAATTCATTATGCTCCTCAATTAGCTGAGGAATGCCTCCTAATTTTGTGAACTAACAGTGCCATTGTAGAACCACACCTCTATTGGCAAACCTAGTCCAAACGTATGAGCTTTAGGAGTTATAAGATGTATCCCACATTTTATGGAGGGATAAGGGAGATTATGCTCATTCAAATATATATTCAAGGAATATGACTGGTGTCAAGGACTCCTAAAAGTAACAACTTCCTACATAAATGGTAGTTTATTTCATAAAGGAAACTTCAACCATTTAAGACTTTTGAATATTTTCCTTATGGTGTTGATTGCTAGTTATAGAGAGAACAAGTATTTGATTTAGTAGAAAGCCAAGATTTAGTTCTGTGACGCGCGCCGAACCTAGCAAAGGCCCTCCTTGAACCCGCTTTAGGATTCGAGTGATTGGTTCGCGTCTTTTTGATCTTGGGTGCTATGAGACATTTTGGATGCCTCCCTCCCAATTGAACATTGGAAAGGATCATCAAGCCTCACGGCACCTTTTAGGTATTTTGAAGTCGCCACCCAATTTACAAGAAATTAGGAAAGGTTTCTAACCTCTTATTGGTCTAGACCAGAGATTGGTGTTCGGAACTTCACTCTTAGTTATGCTTTGGTTAATTATAAATGAGTTTTTAACTTCCTAAAATTCTACCTCTTATCTCACACGATTAATGCATTTAAATTAAAAGCGCACTACAAGCACTCAAAAGCTATAAACGAAAGCAATAAATAAAGCGATAAATAAAACAATAAAGAAAAATGGTGAACACGCCAAGCACACAATTACAAGAGAAATTAGGGCGGAATATAACCCCAAGCAAAAGAAGGTTAAAAATGTAAATCGGGACGGAATACAATCCCAAATGAAAATTAAATAATATTGCCCAAAATTAATTACAAGGGCCCAAAAATATACGAGCATAAATTTAAAACAAGCAACGGAACATATATAGCAACGAAAATATAATTCTGTTGCTAAATTTAGCAACCAAATTTAAATTCCGTTGCTAAATTTAGCAACGGAATGCATATTCGATTGCTAAAAAATACCCACCGTCAAATTTACAACCGAATTTTTCGTTGCTATTTTCGGTTGCTAATTTTGATTAGTAACGAAAATTCAACAAATTCGGTTGCTAATTTTCATTGATATTTGATAATTTTCTTGTAGTGGAAAAACTCAAAGAACTACTAGAATTACATTTTTTGTTTTTTGGATATCAACATGTCCTATATTATGTTGGGAAATTATCACAATCAATATGCTTCAATTTATCATTTTCTATCAAGATTCAACTAAAAATCATTGATATATCATTTGGTCAAGACTTAATTCCAAGCACTATCAATCATTTCATCCCCCATCTATGTTCAGTTCTTGTTTAAATAGTCTAATCATGCATAATTAATAAGTATTCATTAAAATTCAGGCTAAACATCCTAGCCTATGGTTCAGCCATATTGAAAATCAAGATATTATGGGTTTATTTCTTCCTTATTTCATTCTATATGTTATAATTAACCTCTAAAGTCATCAATTTAGCAATTATCCACCTATTACATGCATATTTCATATTATGTTCAGTTGTCACATAATCTAGAAATGGATGAAATTAAGTGGTTTATGTGTCCACTTTAATTCCAACAATGCATTCTCATTTCAAAATTTCATTTGTTAACTTAATTTCATTTTAGCCAAACAAATCGATCAAACAACCCATTAAACAAACCAATTTAACAGTCAGAACCATATCACACACATATTGTATTTAAAGAGAAGTCTTTAATAAACTTAATTTGTAGAGAAATTGTAAGGAAAAGTAAGTTTGGTAGTCACTTACCTATTTCTATTATTTAGTCCCCTATTTGCCGATCACCAGAGCCTCACTAGAGCTCCATCGGAGACACCACCACTGCCAGAGTGAAGCTTGAGGCACTAGGAATCTCCAGTCGTTAGTCATGCGTATGGAGGACTGGCCGTTTGGTCGAAAATGTCGATGGAACGCTTCGGCTCCCCATCTCCGATCTCCCTCTTGCCGGCGAGTGTGGACGATCGATTAGTACCGGGAGAAGAGTCTAGTCGCCAAAAGTCCAACGGCGCCATCCGTGTCACTGTCCGCTGCAATGGCTGGCCGAAAAATACAGAAAACATTCTAGTCATGAGGAGAGAGAAAATGCAAAACTCGGTGCTGGAATCACAGTTGGAGGAGCGGCGGTTGGTGCGATGAGGGCGGTGCTGGGCTTTTTGCCAGCGTTGGTGCGCAGTCACCGGAGAGTATCCGCTTCTCTCCTCTTTCTTTCTTCAATCGGTTTCTGCTCTATATTTATTCTTTCTTGTTTTTCAGTCTTTTCCCCCTCTATCTTTGTTCTTCTTTCTAAATCAGTCTAGATAAATCTAGACTCTTAAGATTTTTATATATTATTACTATTATTTATTTACTTACCTAATACACATATATATATTTTTACCTATTCTTATTATTTACTTGTTTAAACACATATACATTCATTTATTTTTATTTATTTTATTTGACTAAAATAAATTCTGGTTAGAATTTTTTTTAATTATATAATTCGAGTTTAAATGTTAATCTTATCGAGATTAGGAAAATGAGTGAATTTCGATACAATTTCATGTGTATAGCAAAAATATTAAAAATAATTACTAAACATATATATGTATGTATATTTTTTTTATTAATATTATAATGCTTAGTAAAATCAATAATCATAATTATAAATTTTTGAAAAATTTAAATTCAAAATAAACAATTTATATAATATAAAAAATTTTTAGTGACTAAATTAGTGACAAAAAATTGTCGCTATATGAAATATATATTCAATAAAAATAAATAGCGACGGATTCTTTATCGCTATTCCGTTGCTAAAGTATCACTTCAATCGGCGAATAAATAATCTGTAGCAAAAAATGGCACTACTATTTGCCGCCAATATTTAACTACTATTTTTTTTGAATCCTTCACTATTTCGCCGCTGAACTTGACACCAAATTAAAAATCCGTATTTTCACAACGAATTTGGGTCATTAATCCGTCACTAATTAGCATCGCTAATTCAAGTTTTTTTTTATAGTGAACTTTCATACATGCCCATAGAAAGAAGTATCTTTTGAAAGACGAAACTAACAAGAGGCAATGCTTATGAGTATAGCAATTTTGACAGAAATTGAATCAATAACCAATGCATAGAAACAAGATTATTTCACAACATTTTACATAATCACTAATCAACGTAGACAAGATAACTTTGCAAGACTACAAATGAAGATTAAAGAAAACGGTAAAGCATAAGAGTTCCTGCCAAAACTCAAGTAATCAAACATGGAAAGGAATAATGAGTATCATACCCACTATGCAAAAACTTAAGTCATAGAACACAAAAATGCTTCTTTTCTTTAGATAAACAGACAGAGCTCTAGATAAACAGACAATAAAGGTAGCAAAAAATCACTAATGAGCCAAAATATTATCAACCAATTTCAATTAAAAAAAATATTACACTATACAAGTCTAGTCCTCGATCACCAATAAAATACAAATTTATACACAAATGAAATAAACCAAGCAAAAATCAATAAAATTAAAGCGATCTACAATAAAGAATTAAAATGAGCTCAAAAATTAATTCACCACAAATTCAACAAATTAAATGAAAAAGAAATTCAACACAAATTTAGCCCAAAAATGGAAAAAAATTAAATGAGAAAAATTGAAGATAGAAAAAGAAGACTGACCCAGGCGGACGATGGCGATAGATCTAGCGAGCGACGGAGGGAGAGCGGCAGGGATGGCTACAGCGTCGAGCTGCGCGAGGGAGGGGGAGACAGCTTCACGCGCATGAGGGAGAGAGTATTGACACAAAGGAAGGGGAGACACTGGGGGGGCCCGATTGGCAGGGGGTGGGGGTGGGCCGGGAGATGCCGGGGTAGAAGCGAGCGGTGAAACGACGCAGGTGGCGGGGGCGACCCGGGGGGGAGCCAGTGTGGAGCAGATATGCGAGGGAGAGCGAGAGGGGGAGGGAAGGAGGGACAGAGAGGAAGAGAGAGAAAAAAATGTGCATATATATATATATATATATATATAAGTTATTTAACGACGGAAATTCAAATTCCGTCGCTAAGTAAAATTAATTGCGACGAACAAAAAATTTAGCGACGGTTTTTTCAATGTCTGTCGTTAACTAATATTTTTAGCAAATTCAATTTCCGTCGCTAATTTAAGTAGCAAGTTAAAGCGGCAATTTTTGATGTCATATTTAGCGACAGTTTTAGTTGTCCGTCGCTAAATACCATCAATAAAACATGCGGGTAGATTTGCCTTGTTTTTTTTCGATAGAATTTTTTTCTGTCGTTGAATTGATATTTTCTTGTAAGGGTATTGGGGTATTCATCAATAAAAAGCATATTTAGAAAACCTTCTCCAATTCTATTTTTCTTCTCCTTATTCGAGGTGGAAAGAAGCAAGATAGACTTGTTGATCGGTTCCAATGTCCTCAAATTCAACGTACTGTTTTGCCTTGTAGATCCAATCGAATGGGTCCTCTTTGTTGAACTTTGGAAAGTGCAACTTCAGGTAGTAGTGGTGGGCATTTGGTGTATGAGGTTTCGTAGTGTTTAGGAATGGGAGGTTTTTGCCTAGGAAAATGGGTTGATTTCAGGTCAGTTGGTGTGACTAGTGTGAGAGACTCGCAAGGCTTGTAACTCCGTCAACACTGATTGTAGTACAGCATTGATTTGATCGAAATTAGCTTCATGTCGAGTCAAAACTTCATTAATATCATTGTGAAACTAAACATTGATTTTGCCGCAAGTATCCGCTATCGGAACCGGGCTCTGATACCACATATAAGAGCAAATTTAGACTAAAAAGAGGAGAAAAGATGAGAAGGGATTCTGGAATTCAACATACCTTTTATTGGAATTAAAAAAAAAATGACTATTTATAATAGTCTTACAATGCTGGAAAAATAACAAGCAAACAATGCTAAAAGAATCCAACTAACCCATTTATACTAAAGACTAGTTCTACTAGCTGAATAAAACAGAAAATAACAGTACATGGACCAAGTCAGCAACAGGTGGACCAAGTAACCAACATATCAAAGAACAATACAACCCGAAAGATGAATAAATGCCACGGTCTAAAAGATGAAATACTTCTTAGGCTTGTCAAAAATGCCAGGGCCATATGTTGAGAAGAAAATCTCAACAAGGATAGGAAATTGCAGAAGAGCGAAAAGGGTAACTGGAAGACTAGCAAGCAGAATAATAGGGAAAGAAACCCATGAAATTCGTTGGCGAAGGAAAATAACAAGAGTTACTCCAAAGGTTATCATCATAGTTGCAATTGAGAAGAAGAGAGTAGAAAGACCTATTATCAACTTTGTAGGCAATGACTTGAGAAAATCTTCTTCTCTGTATCTTGATGTTAGTATTCCTAAGAACATTAACAACGAAGAAGTGGAGGCGAACAAGGACATTGCGTCTGATATTATGAAAACCATGAATAGATTTTGATACAAGTACAAGGGCTCGCCTGCCTGATCATATCCTCCTGGAGTTGTAAAGATTGCTGAGAACATAATGGTAGCAATAAGAGCAGCCACTACTGTGCATGATTCGGCCGTATCCTTCATCCATTTCTCACCTTCTTCAACTAATTTTCTATGCGATTCCGTGAATAAAGCTTGAGGAGTTTTGTGCTGTATGTTCTCCATCTCCCTATGCTTGGGCTGTGCAATTCTCTCCACTTCCTAACACATAACACAATTAGGAAAATTATAGGTTAATAACATAACTCATGCTTAATATAAAAAATTTAGTAGTTAATTACCTTATACCATTGTAGCTCCCTTTGCATTTGCAGTGCTGCGCCAGAAACTCGATCAAGCTGGGAAGATGGTGCAAGAAATGCTGCTTGATGTAAAACATTGTTGTGAAACTTATCCCAAGAAGTTGCCATGGAGTGTTTCTTTGCACCCATTTTATACATAAGGCTGAAAATCTTTTCTTGGCGTTGTAGAGTTGCATAAAAGAATATACCACGATTATATTCGTCCTCGCACCATATGATATCAGGATAATGTTTAATCATCTCTACAATGAACTCAACAATTCCATGCTTAACAGCATTGAATATGGCTTTCTGCACTCCTAGTCTTTCAAATTCTGGTTTATGGAGAGTTGATATTTGTTCGCATAGGCAACATAGAAGTTCTTGTGCTTGCATATGTTTTAACTTAAGGTTATACATGTGCTTCACTGCTGGAACTGTGAGGATATTAATGTAAACAAGATTTAGAACTTGGATTAATCTCATACATTGGTCACTAGACTTATATTTTAATAATAACTTGGTATAAAAAAAAACCCCACAAAAATACCTAAACTTTTGTAATATTATAACAAAGTAATTTTAGGCGGAAAATCATGAATTCAATATAGGAGTGCTGGCATGTGACAAGCCATGTTAATTTGAAATATTTTAAAAATGTCACGTGGAGCATATCAGAACATTCCATATGAATATTTCAACTGACGTCGTTTGTCTAATCAGCACTCCGGTATTAAATTCATGATTTTTCAGCTAAATTAACTTTAGTTATAATAGTTCATAAATTGAAGTGCTCATATAAGATGAAAAAAATTATGACCAAGACATAATTAGGATATTGTTCGGTGATTATGAATGAAATTAACCATTTAAAACTCACATCATAAACTAAAAATTTCTGCAAATGTAAGTAGCAATGTTACTTACTGAATGGTTTGACGCCTTTCCAAATCCACACAAACAATTGGTGAAAGACTGAATGAATGATCAGTTTTCGCTTCAATTATAAAAATTTATATATGGATACTGATTTGTGTTTATGTGAGCTTTAATTAATTTGTAGGCTACCTCTTCTAATGATGTTTCTTCTTGCAGTTGGTCCATTAAGAGGCCTTTCAATGTCTCCCTGACTAATGCTTAAGGCTTCAGGATAAGGGACACGGATACCTTCAATCAGAAATTAAAAAAATATATATTAGTCTGACAAGTGGATTTTAGATATCCAATGGATTATGTGAAAAAAATAGAGATAAAAATTATTATTGTATTCTGTTCTACTTATTAATTCAATCAGTACATCTTATGTGCTGAGTAATTATAAGAAATTAACCACGAATGCCTTTTTCATCCACAGAAATTTTTTTTTTTTTTTTGCTGAAAGTTCCATATTGTCATCAATTAATTTGGAAAACATAACGTTTTGCTTAATCTGTATACTATATAGTAGATAAGCAATAAAAAGACTTACATGAGTATATCCAACTTTGCCAAAGAGCAAGTGTACTTCCACTAATGAATGCAGAAGGCTTTTGAGCTAGCATATCAAGAGCCGTATCATTGTCACTATCTTGATCCAACGCCAATCGCGGGTAACGTTGAAGCAAATCCAAAGCAATATCTACATATAAATTAATACAACAACCAATAAAATTTAATTTAATCAAATCCTAATTCAATTCACAAATGCTCTTAATATTATATTCCTTTCATCCAATAATTTTATCGCATCTTTCCATTTTAATTTGTCCAAAATATAGTTTTTTTTTCATGCTATACTATTAATGATGATTTGTTATTATTTCGGTCTATAGTATTTAATTGTACATTAACGGTAATAATTACTATTTTTTAATTAGTGTAAAAAAAATGAACTAAAATTATTGAACGGAACTAGCGTTATAATTACCATAGAGGTCATCAATAATACAAGTAGTAAGAAGCATAATCCCATTCTTTCCTTTTTCAGGGCTAAGCTCTTCTTTGGGACTCTCATTGTAAAGGAAATGAACCATTTCTTTATGGCCATAAAGTGAAGCAACAACAACTGGTAATTGGCCATTTTGATTAGGAATGTTAAGCAAATCTTTCCTGCATTTCACTAAGTCCTCAGCAATCTTTGTGATTCCTCCAATAGCAGCATAATTAAGTGCAGTAGCATTCTTTTTGTTTTTGATTGCCAAATTTTCAG
Source organism: Excoecaria cochinchinensis (assembly GCA_947683425.1). Lineage (NCBI taxonomy): Eukaryota > Viridiplantae > Streptophyta > Magnoliopsida > Malpighiales > Euphorbiaceae > Excoecaria > Excoecaria cochinchinensis. Next base: position 3,407,053 of record CANTUQ010000063.1, read on the forward strand.
GACCTAATAGTTTCATGATCTCCTCAACCATCTCCTCATGGCCTGCAAGAACTGCAACATGAAGGGCTGTGTCCCCATCTTCTGAGAGGCTTGCAGTGAGTGCATTTGGGTGATCTTCTAGGAATTTCATTGTAGCCTCCCAATCTCCACTGTCCACTGCCTTGTATAATGGCAGATTCTGAATGTATTCTGTATCTGCATTGTATAATGGCTGAATGTGTGTATATATATATACATATGTCATTGAAGATATTTTGACAAATTAAATCTAATTACCTTCATCATAACTCAAGCTTAGCTCTCTTGATGCTGAAGGCAGATATTTTCCCCGGCGCGGCTGCAAATTGCCTGGTCTCAAATCACCATAAGTCTGCATTATCTATTGAGAAAAAGCCAAAGATATCGTTGGAAAAAGCTGCACATATGTACATATATATTTATACATGTGACGTAAGATATGTGTAAATTAATTAAGATATGTGCCTTTGTGTGCCCACAGAACCTTTTAAACAGTAAATTCAACTCAATTTATGGTATTTAATACCTTGTTTTGCAGAAGAAATGAAAGGATGCAAGCTCAAATAATCTTTCTTTTTCTAGTTTTTGCAGTTCATAAATGAATGAGATTGTTAAAATTATATAAACATGATGTTGATGACGAGTGAATGTATTAAAATTATATATGTACATAAAAAGAATGGAAGTGTACACAGAAGGTAAAGCATAAAGGAAATAGTTATTTGAAAAGAAAAAGAAGAGTGAAGACATAAAGCATATAAGCATAATTAATTAAAGACAATCTTCACTCCACTCCTTTTTCCGTAGAAGTAGATTTTTAAATAGTTACTAAACATGTTTAGCCTCTTGGGGTCCCCACAAAATGAGATGTTTTGTTTATAAAAAGGTTCATTTTTGCTGTTGATATCTAATTTTCTTTTATATGGATGTATGTAAACTACAAGTTAAGAATGAAGCGAAGGTCTCCGAGGAAAAGAAAAAGCTAGAAAATGATAAAGAAAAAGAACATTGTCTGCCACTGGTATTTGTTGATTACAGGATAGGACTGGGTCAAACCGATCAACTCGATCGAATTAAACTGATCAAATCAAAAAAATATGTTTTAGTTGGTTTTTCTATCGGATTGGGTTATATGTATAATTTTAAGGTCGGATTATAGGGACAAAGATATATTTAGTGTTTTTAATGAAATTATTTCTGAAAATGGTGAGTTCTAAATTATTTCCGGATTTGGGGTGATATCAGAAGCAACAGGTGTCAGTTGCGGTTTCTGACCGTGGATCCCACAGCCTGTGGGACTGATTGGACGTTGATGCCGCAGCTCCCTGCTGCGGCATCAAAGTTTACTTTTTTTTGTTAATAAAACAAATTAAATAATGGCTTTGGCCGGGGAAGAATGCAATTTTTTCACAATTGAGATAGGTTCACAGTGCAGCTCACGTGCTCAATTTTCAATTTGGGCAATGAATGCCCTTAATTCATAATAATAAAACATATACAACACAAAGAAATTTGAATAAATTTTTATCACTATATAAATTAAATTTTTTTCCTTAAATAAATTGATTTTTCACATATGCAATAATTTAATTTTAAATGGTTTTATACAAAAATTTGCATACACAGCTTAGTATAATTAAATTGGTCCGACTCCCAAATAACTCGATCTAATTAAGAAAAAAATAATCATTGATTATTTATAAACTTAATTTAATTGCCAAACTTAATTTAATTACCGATTATTTATAAACTTGATTCTTAGACTAGAGAAGTATTGATTATTTATAAACTTAATTTAATTACCAATTATATATAAACTTAAAATAATCAACTTGTTCAAGTCTGCATACACTTGTGCCATAGGGAATTTATTTTCATTGTAGAATTTCATTTTATACAGGAAAATTGACTTAGCTTTATATATATTATCACTTGCTTTAGGGTACAAAATGAGTAATAATCGGTTTTAAAATTGGACATATCAAACGGGTTGGGTTGGATTAGTTTTGAGTCACTATTTTCATGTTTTTTTTTTTTTGAAATAAAACATCATAGCATTAAACATAGTCAAAAGACAAAGCTTTCACTAGGAAGTCAGGGACATCATACCAGACATGAGGACTAGCATAAGAGGGCGCAGCTCTTGCCAAACAATGAGCAACACCATTTGCTTGTCTCTTTACAAAGATCAAAGAAAAATCACTGCTAGGACTAACAAGATCTCTACAATCCTGAAGAATACAACCAAACTCAGAAATATTAGGACAAGAATCTTGAAAGCCATCAACCACCATTTTTGCATCAGTTTCAAAGGTAACACGTTGGAAGTTCAAATCGCACATCCATGATAAAGCCTCACGAAAACAAATAGCTTCAGCCTCTTCCGGAGCATAGGTGCCAAAAAAGTATCTCGTAGAGCAGCAAATAAAAGAACCAATCTCATCTCTGCAGACCATTCCACACCCAACCAATTTTTGATCTAAAAAATTGCAGCATCCAAATTACATTTAACATATCCAACAGCAGGAGGAGTCCAACGCACAGCAACATTATTCCTCCTAGCATTACTATCATTCAAACCACGAGCTTTAAGCCACTCTTGTACCAGTTGCACAGCCAAATTAACTGCAAGATGGGGGGGCAACCAGCTATCAGACCATAACTTCGAATTGCGTTGTCTCCAAATACCCCACATCAAAGCACACACCTTATTGCTCACCTCTCTACCAACTGTACTTATCAAATTAAAGAACCAACTCCTAAAATCGCCATTACTAGTATTATCAATCTGTAAATTTAGATGATGCCAACATTGCCTAGCATAAGGACATTCCACAAACAAATGCATTTCTGTCTCTACGGCTTCCCCACACAGCACACATAGCACATCAACATTTAGATGCCTTGCTTGTAAGGTACTACGAAGCGGTAAACAACCCCTACAAGCACGCCAAAGAAACATCTTCATACGGGGGAGAACCTTAAGATTCCATAATTGCTGCCACCGACCTAGAATACGAAATTCAGATGTCCCATACTGAAGATCCCAAGCAATTCGATACCCCGACTTCACAGTATATCGTCCCCTTCTGTCAAAATGCCAAAGAACTTGATCTTTCCCTGCACCCAAACTAAGAGGAATATTAAGAATGGACTGCACATCCTCAGGAACAAAAAGCTCTTCAAGAAGTTCAACATCCCAATCTCTACTGTTAGGAATCCATAAATCCTTCACTCGAATATCCTCTAGACCTGCAACTATAGGAGATGAAACAAAAAAATTAACATCCCTTTTAAGCCAAGCGTCCTTCCAAACGTGAATTGAACTACCATCTCCAATGTGCCACCTACACCCTTTACGCAATATAGGTAAAGCTGACCAAATACTTTTCCAAGTGTAACTCGGATTAGAACCAAGTTGTGAATCTAAGAAATCCCTCATAGGAAAATATTTAGCTTTGAGTAATCGACCTACAATAGTATTCGGACTGGAGATAAAATTCCACCCAAGCTTACCAAGCATAGCCAGATTAAAAGATTGCAAGTCCCTGAACCCCAAACCACCAAATTCCTTTCTAACACAAAGCTTAGACCAAGAAAGCCAGTGAATGCCCCGAGTTCCTCCATTTTTTATACCCCACCAAAACGAATTCATCATACATTGCAACTCCTCACACAACGACACAGGCAATAAGAAACAGCTCATACAATAAGAAGGAATTGCTTGAGCAACAGACTTAATAAGCACCTCTCTACCTGATTGAGAAAGAAGTTTGGTTTGCCAGCCAACCATACGCTTCCATAATCTTTCCTTTAGGAAAGCAAAAATCACTCTCTTATTTCGGCCAATAAGCGAAGGCAGACCCAAGTACCTCCCTGTGTTCAAAGGATTATGAACTTCTAAGATAGAACAGATAGACTCCCTCGAACTTACAGGTACATTAGTGCTAAAAAAGATGCCCGACTTCTGAAAATTAATTGCTTGACCAGAAAACTGTTCATATTGCAGCAAAATATTCTTCATATTCATACTCTCCACCTGATTAGCTTTAAAAAACAAAAAGCTATCATCCGCAAACAAAAGATGGGACACACGAGGAGCAGCTCTACAAATTTTACATCCATGAACAAGACCCCTACGCTCAGCATCAGAAATCAAAGCCGAAAGGCCTTCTGCACAAATAATAAACAGATATGGGGAAAGAGGATCACCTTGCCTTAAACCACGCCTGGGAAAAATAGGACCAAAAAGAGCATCATTCACCACAATAGAATAACTAACAGTAGTAACACAAAGCATAATCCAATCCACAAATTGAGATGGAAAACCCATCTTAATCATGACTGCTTTTAAGTAGTCCCACCGAATCCTATCATAGGCTTTACTGATGTCAATTTTCAAAGCAACCTCCCCTTGTCTTCCCCTATTATGCCTTTTCATGTAATGGATTACCTCAAACGCTGCAACAACATTATCAATAATAGATCGTCCTGGCACAAAAGCAGATTGAGATTGAGAAATTAAATCTGGAAGAACAGACTTAATTCTATTAGCTAACACCTTAGCTAGAATTTTATAAACCACATTACACAAAGCAATCGGCCTGAAATCTTTCATAGTTATTGGACTGTCACACTTTGGAACAAGTACAATATTAGTGTCATTCAAATGAGTAGGAAAAGCATTACCCGCTAGCCAAAATATACAAGAATGGAAAATATCCTCACCAACTGAATTCCAAAAAAATTGATAAAAACCTAGATTATATCCATCTGGCCTTGGTGACTTATCGGGATGCATCTGGAAACAAGCCTTCGAAAATTCTTCCATAGTAAAAGGAGCCATAAGCGAGTCAGCCTCCATATCCGTAATAGAATGAAAACACCCCTCAACTGTACCTCTGCAATATTATCCTCCACCCGAAATAAATTCATGAAATAATTCTTAGCAATATTGCAAAGCCCATCTTGTTCCTCCACTAAATTCCCGTCTTCATTACGAAGCCCGTGTATCCTGTTCTTTCTTTTCCGTGATGAGGCTACAGCATGAAAAAATTTGGAATTAACATCCCCTCCTTGTAACCAATGACACTTGGCCCTCTGCTTCCAAAAATTCTCTTCCTTTTCTAACAATAAATTCAAGTCTGTTCTTGCTTTCGAAAATGCGACATAGGACTCATCATTATCACAGTGTCGAAACTCCAGCATCCTTCTTTTACATACACTGATGTCTTCTTTAAAGCGAGTATGAAAACGTTTACTCCAATCCGAGATAGCACAAGAACAGGTTATTAACCGTTGCATCAAACTCAGACCAGTAGTGTAACACCCCGCCATCCCCGTTGGAAGGATACCGGAGTGCCACGCGGGCAACCACATATAATCGAATCCACATACACATGTATAAACAAAAACCAAATGAGATATAAAGAAACTTTTAATCATTTAATAGTAAAAACCTTTTTACATGTAACATATATCAATATCGTTTTACAAAAAGAGGCTCGTAAGCAAATACATATACAAAAAAAATATATTTGTTCCTTTACACAAAAATTTACTTTGCTATACACAAGCCATATACAAAAATTACAGCGGAAGACTTCAAATAACTTCATTCAAAAAGACTCCTAGTGGCCGACCTGCAGATATCAGACTCCAAATCCAAACTCGCCACCTGCACGGGAAAAGAGCCCGTGCTAAGCGATAACGTTTAGTGGGGAGGAACAAAACAAACGAACAAAATGCATATACAATATTTATACAATACAAGCAATTAAGTATTCATTTCATAATTCTCATCATTCTAAGTATACATATACAAGGTGCATAATATAGAGTTATGCAGGAATTCATGTACATCTTATACTTGTAATCATGTCAACAATGCATCTCAACATATGCAACACATTTAAACGTATAGCCTGACTAGTCTAAAATATTTCCTAGAAGTGGATACGGTCAATTGGATACTGATAGAACACAGTATCCCAAGCATATAGAGACATGAGTCTCAAACATGTACTTTTCATATAGAGACCGAAGTCTCGCATTAAATCCATATAGATCCCACAGGATCGAAACAAGGATCCAAACGGACCCACGTATAGCGTTTTATCATATAGCAGCTGCACACACACACTGACCTAAGTAAGCGCTTACTTATCCACTACTATGACTATTCAGGCTTAAAACTCAACTCAACAATTCAAGCACCAATCAATATGAGTATTGAAAATAATACTGATTTATAGTCCAAGTATACAGCTATACTGATCACATTTAAAACAAGTAACTATAAGTATTAAATACAACTAAATGCAAATACATATTTCACGTATACATGTGTCTAGATCAAATTGAGAGACATTTAAATACATCCAGTATCAATTATTGGAGGCAGAAGTACAATTAATTCACATTCAAGACAATTTATGTTCATGTAAAATATAAACTAGTAAATTATGTACATTAATTATTTAATCAAGTATACAACTCAATATTAAGCAATTATTAATTACAATTCAGATTTTTAGACCCAAACATTTGTCATGTAATGCAAAAACTCTTGAAAACAGAAGTTAAACCTTCATTTTAGGAAAACAGGGCAGCAGGTAGAGGCCTGTCACGAGACACCCAGGCAGTGGTGTCTCGTGACGCTGGTTTCTCGCAAGCGCCACGCAGAGGAGCAGGCAGTCACGGCGTGACCATCAGTCACGTCTCGTGACACCTGAGAGGAGAGGAAAAAGAAGCACGAGAACACGCAGGGAAACAGGCGAGGTCGCGAGGCGTGATGCTCCATCACGTCGCGACTTCCCAAAGGGAGAAAGGTCACGGCGTGATGCTTCATCACGCCACGTGACTTCCCAAAGGAGGGAGGTCACGGCGTGATGCCCCATCACGTCACGTGATCTTCCTCTCACAGACTTCTTCTTCTCCAACTCAAACTCCAGAATTTCCAGAAAACACATAAACCAGAAAAACGTGAAAAACAGAGTATAACTAGAAATCAAACCCCATCTTGTCCAAAACCATTTTCCATGCAAATATCATGCTAACTCATACCTTTAAGTCTTCTGAGCACAATTACAGCAATTGTAACACACATAATATATTTTTGCTATTCACACAGAGGTAAAACCAGAACGTCAACATATAAGAATTTCTCATTCAAATTCATGCATGTTCATCTCATTTACCAACTCACATTATTCTTTCCTACTTAAATCATATAAACACAGTACATTTCTCATGCATTTCGATATACAAACACACAGAAACCACGTTCATATCAAAACAGCAAACAGGATCAAACACAATAAAGGACAGACACTCCCAAACCTGTTACTGAAGTTCCAACTTCCACTGAAACCTTCAATCCACAATCTTATCTTTTCCCTTATCCTTCCTTCTGTCTTCTATAGCTTGCATGAACCAACAAATAAACCGAAATACTATTAACCTAAGAAAACCACTATATAACTCAGAATAATCCCATAAAAAGATGAAGAACGAGAACCCAAATAAAAACTGACAGCCACATACCTTCTGTAGCTTCTATCACATCCAAACCCTAGTTCCACAACAGATGAACACACATGCAAGTAGGAAAGAACAGAAAATGAAGAAAAGGGCAGAATGTGGTTTACGTGAGAGAGAACCAGAGAAGATAGAGAGAACTTTTTCAGTCTTTTGTTTTCCAACTAACTAAATTTTCTCAGACTTCTCCTTTCCCTCACCACGTGCACACACTCAGCTTCCACATGGCACACATGCACATGAATCACAAATCCACTTATTCCTCTTTCTTTACTGTCTGATCAAAGCAATTCCCATAAAATCCTTGTCAAATTACTCTTTACTCACTAAACTAAACATTTGCAATTAAATACCTTTATTTCCTTGCAAAAATAATCCTCCCTCAATAGTAAATAACCCAATTGCCCTTAAATGTCCATTTAAAATTACTAATTTCCAATTAAGCCACTTATGGGGTGTGACAACTCTCTCCCCCTTAAGAAAATTTCGTCCTCGAAATTTCCTTACTTATCCAAACACATCTCATATACCAAAACCGAATCGAAACAAAACTTAACATATAAACACTTACCCGAAGGTCCTGCAGCAATAATCACATTATCAGCAGTCATCGCATATGCCCGATGCCTAGTATAATCTTCTGTAGCACCAGGTCGTTGCACCGTCTCAGATGGTGCTCTCGGAGCTCTACTTGCATCCCGATTGCTTTGGATGACATTAGATCTTTTACTCTCTTGCTGATTCTGGTCCGCTTGTCGATCAGGGCAAAATGCAAACCGATGTTCCATACTTCCACACTTAAAACAGGCGCCAGTAATCTTACGACACGTACCCCAATGGTACCTATGACAATGCTCACATTCTGGTGCTCGGTTCCCCTTGCTAGCATGCGGTGCCACACTACCTACTTCAGAAGGCACCTGAACAGACCCTCTATTTCCTTGCTCAACTGGAGCACCCTTAGATTTCTTAGTACTCACAACTCCCCCATCCGGTGCTCTTCTCTTGCTAACCATTCTTTGCTTGATCACTTCAGATTCTTCTAACTTCATCGCTGCAGCCACAAGCTGATAATACCCCACTGGTTGCAATACAATCATTGCAGACAAAGGACCTCGGAACACCTCACGAAGTCCCTCAAGAAAGTGTCTACATCTGAACTCACCAGTCAACAACTGCTCGGGCACATACTTACTCAACCTGTTGAATTCCTTGTCATACTCACTAACAGTCATACCTCGCTGTTTCAAACTGATAAACTCTCTCCATTTTGCTTCTTGGTAAGCCTTTGTCACATACTTTTGCTCAAACTCTTGCTTGAAATATTCCCATGTCAACTCAGCTGGTCGCTGAGGATTCCTCATCACAAGTTCCCACCAATCATAGGCTGGTCCCTGAAGCAACGATATAGCACATGAAGCTCTCTGATCTGCGGGACATCTAATCTCTTGCAGAATTCTACCTACTCTCTTGAGCCAAAACTCAGCCACATCCGATTCATCTAAGGCAGTCCCATGAAAATCCTCTGCTCCTCTTTTTCTTAACAATTCAATTGGAGCCTTAGGAGCAGTCAACCTATCAACCACTTGTAACAAACCTTGCACTAATGCTGGATCAAAACCAACACCTCTATTTGCACCCACAGCTGGTGCAGGTTCCTGTGCAGGCCTATCCTGTCTCACTGGATCACCTCTCCTCTGATCGGACTATCTCTACGACCCATATAGACACTGTCCATTGTGTCGCCCATATACTCACTTGGATCCGACTCCATATAAACAATACAAAACACAAGACATCTGCATTAGGCCACTATACAAAACTGACTCTCATGCATAGACTCAACTCTATACTCAAACAATCACAACATAACCCAGAACCACCGAACCTGGGCTCTGATACCAAGCTGTAACACCCCGCCATCCCCGTTGGAAGGATACCGGAGTGCCACGCGGGCAACCACATATAATCGAATCCACATACACATGTATAAACAAAAACCAAATGAGATATAAAGAAACTTTTAATCATTTAATAGTAAAAACCTTTTTACATGTAACATATATCAATATCGTTTTACAAAAAGAGGCTCGTAAGCAAATACATATACAAAAAAAATATATTTGTTCCTTTACACAAAAATTTACTTTGCTATACACAAGCCATATACAAAAATTACAGCGGAAGACTTCAAATAACTTCATTCAAAAAGACTCCTAGTGGCCGACCTGCAGATATCAGACTCCAAATCCAAACTCGCCACCTGCACGGGAAAAGAGCCCGTGCTAAGCGATAACGCTTAGTGGGGAGGAACAAAACAAACGAACAAAATGCATATACAATATTTATACAATACAAGCAATTAAGTATTCATTTCATAATTCTCATCATTCTAAGTATACAGATACAAGGTGCATAATATAGAGTTATGCAGGAATTCATGTACATCTTATACTTGTAATCATGTCAACAATGCATCTCAACATATGCAACACATTTAAACGTATAGCCTGACTAGTCTAAAATATTTCCTAGAAGTGGATACGGTCAATTGGATACTGATAGAACACAGTATCCCAAGCATATAGAGACATGAGTCTCAAACATGTACTTTTCATATAGAGACCGAAGTCTCGCATTAAATCCATATAGATCCCACAGGATCGAAACAAGGATCCAAACGGACCCACGTATAGCGTTTTATCATATAGCAGCTGCACACACACACTGACCTAAGTAAGCGCTTACTTATCCACTACTATGACTATTCAGGCTTAAAACTCAACTCAACAATTCAAGCACCAATCAATATGAGTATTGAAAATAATACTGATTTATAGTCCAAGTATACAGCTATACTGATCACATTTAAAACAAGTAACTATAAGTATTAAATACAACTAAATGCAAATACATATTTCACGTATACATGTGTCTAGATCAAATTGAGAGACATTTAAATACATCCAGTATCAATTATTGGAGGCAGAAGTACAATTAATTCACATTCAAGACAATTTATGTTCATGTAAAATATAAACTAGTAAATTATGTACATTAATTATTTAATCAAGTATACAACTCAATATTAAGCAATTATTAATTACAATTCAGATTTTTAGACCCAAACATTTGTCATGTAATGCAAAAACTCTTGAAAACAGAAGTTAAACCTTCATTTTAGGAAAACAGGGCAGCAGGTAGAGGCCGGTCACGAGACACCCAGGCAGTGGTGTCTCGTGACGCTGGTTTCTCGCAAGCGCCACGCAGAGGAACAGGCAGTCACGGCGTGACCATCAGTCACGTCTCGTGACGCCTGAGAGGAGAGGAAAAAGAAGCACGAGAACACGCAGGGAAACAGGCGAGGTCGCGAGGCGTGATGCTCCATCACGTCGCGACTTCCCAAAGGGAGAAAGGTCACGGCGTGATGCTTCATCACGCCACGTGACTTCCCAAAGGAGGGAGGTCACGGCGTGATGCCCCATCACGTCACGTGATCTTCCTCTCACAGACTTCTTCTTCTCCAACTCAAACTCCAGAATTTCCAGAAAACACATAAACCAGAAAAACGTGAAAAACAGAGTATAACTAGAAATCAAACCCCATCTTGTCCAAAACCATTTTCCATGCAAATATCATGCTAACTCATACCTTTAAGTCTTCTGAGCACAATTACAGCAATTGTAACACACATAATATATTTTTGCTATTCACACAGAGGTAAAACCAGAACGTCAACATATAAGAATTTCTCATTCAAATTCATGCATGTTCATCTCATTTACCAACTCACATTATTCTTTCCTACTTAAATCATATAAACACAGTACATTTCTCATGCATTTCGATATACAAACACACAGAAACCACGTTCATATCAAAACAGCAAACAGGATCAAACACAATAAAGGACAGACACTCCCAAACCTGTTACTGAAGTTCCAACTTCCACTGAAACCTTCAATCCACAATCTTATCTTTTCCCTTATCCTTCCTTCTGTCTTCTATAGCTTGCATGAACCAACAAATAAACCGAAATACTATTAACCCAAGAAAACCACTATATAACTCAGAATAATCCCATAAAAAGATGAAGAACGAGAACCCAAATAAAAACTGACAGCCACATACCTTCTGTAGCTTCTATCACATCCAAACCCTAGTTCCACAACAGATGAACACACATGCAAGTAGGAAAGAACAGAAAATGAAGAAAAGGGCAGAATGTGGTTTACGTGAGAGAGAACCAGAGAAGATAGAGAGAACTTTTTTAGTCTTTTGTTTTCCAACTAACTAAATTTTCTCAGACTTCTCCTTTCCCTCACCACGTGCACACACTCAGCTTCCACATGGCACACATGCACATGAATCACAAATCCACTTATTCCTCTTTCTTTACTGTCTGATCAAAGCAATTCCCATAAAATCCTTGTCAAATTACTCTTTACTCACTAAACTAAACATTTGCAATTAAATACCTTTATTTCCTTGCAAAAATAATCCTCCCTCAATAGTAAATAACCCAATTGCCCTTAAATGTCCATTTAAAATTACTAATTTCCAATTAAGCCACTTATGGGGTGTGACAAGTAGAGAGCCGCCAATTGTCATGAACCATAACTGGGAAATCCACCTCTTTTAACCATACATTCTCAAATCGAAAGCGTCGAGCCTTTATAGGAACTAGATTAGCCATCAAACGCAACTCAACCGGAGAATGATCTGAAATAGTTGAAACTAAATTCTGCAACTTTACATCAGGAAATAATGCTAACCATTCAGATGTTGCAAAAGCTCTATCAAGCCTCTCTTCCACTCTTGAATCCAAACTAGTACCTCTTATCCACGTGAAAGGATAGCGCACCAGTTGAATTTCGTTTAAAGAGCAGTCAACAATAGCATCTCGAAAACCTTGATAAAGAAAAGATGGATGAGCAACACCACCTCTCTTATCATCAGGAGAAAGTAAGTCATTAAAATCACCAATGCAGCACCAAGGCAAAGAAGATACACCTCTAAGATGACGTAATAAATCCGAAGACTCAGTTCTACGAGACCGGTCAGGCATACCATAAAAACCTGTTAAACGCCAACTACGCCCACCATAACCTATAACTTCCATATCAATAAAATTTTGAGAAAAACCAATAACAGAGCACAAGCTGATGTCTTTCCAAAGCATAGCAAGACCACCACCTCTACCTAATCTATCCACACAAAAACAACCAGAGTAACCAAATTTATTTTTTATTTCTTCAATTTTAGCAGCATGACAAAGAGTTTCAATAAGGAAAATAACAAATGGCTTGTGAGTTCTAATAAGCTCGCCTAGAGCTCTAACTGCGCGAGGATTGCCAGGTCCCCTGCAGTTCCAACTAATACAATTCATGGTGCTCGGCAGGCCTGCTCAACAGGTCCCGCCGTTCCAGTTTGATCACCATCAGTCCGATCCTCGCTAGACTTCGAAGAAGAAGACAGATGCTTAGTGTCAGAAAGATCCCCACTATTATCAATATGCATGGGCTCCTTTCCCTCTTCAATTAGCCTTCTTTTACCCCTAACAGCCTCTAAGACAAGCCCAACTTCCTCCTGGCCTAAGACCACATTCGAACCCATAGGAGCTAATGCACTATTAACATCATTGCATGGAATTGGAAGTTGCATGGACTTCGGAGTTATGATAGAAGATTTACCAACCACAGAACCACTCATCACGCCAGAATTTTGGGTAGGTTGAACTCTTTCCTTATCCGTATTCAAATGTTTGAAATTAGAAATCTGATCCTGGAAGTTTGTTGTACCAGCTGCCATCGCCCCCTCTCTCAGCCATTTCTCACCTCCCAACCCCATTGCTTTTTTGGCTGGGGCTATCAACCACTGACCCCATTCTCTTACAATATCCTGCTCAGGCATTTGGAACACCTTTTCACAAACACGATCTGAATGACCGGGGACACCACTAATAAAGCAAAAGAACTTAAATCTTTCATATTTAAAGGACACAACACACCAATCACCTTGTGGTTTTTTGATTTTCTTATGCCGCTTAATAGGCACTCGAACATCAATCTCGACTCGAATTCTCATATAATTTCTCCACCCACCAACATCATTACTAGTATCATAATCAATAAAACGACCAATAAAATTACCAAGTTATTTACCAACCGATGCAGACATACACCCCACAGGTAGATCATAAACTTGTACCCAAACTTGCGAAAAATTAAGTGGGATAGAGGAAGGGATATCACCTTCCTTCAACACATGAAGCAACAGCAGATGCCCATCAAATGACCAAGGGCCTCCCTCCCAGACTCTTTTCATATGTATAGCATGAAAAAATTGAAAGATGAATAGGTTGGGATTAATGTCTTTAACGCAAAGCCCTCGAACTGGTCTCCACAAACTCGCAAGCCTATGTTTCATCACAGTGATATTAACACTCCGATTAGTAAGAAAACGCCCCAGCATACAGTATTCAAACTTCTGATTTGCATCAATGCTTCCCTCAACTGTCAAAACAAGTTCCTCATCTTCATCCGAATGAAGAGACAGATCAGCCATTTGTTTTTCCATAAGAACAAACCTCTCGACAAGGAGAGACCAAACAAAACTCTCGACAAGGAGAGACCTTTTCCAATTTTTTATTCTTAAAGTTTAATAATGTTACCTATTTTCATGTTAGTTTCGGTTGGATTAGAATTTCTCAAATGATTATTTTAAGTTTATATATAATCGGTAATTAAATTAAGTTTATAAATAATCAATACTTCTCTAGTCTAAGAATCAAGTTTATAAATAATCGGTAATTAAATTAAGTTTGGCAATTAAATTAAGTTTATAAATAATCAATGATTATTTTTTTCTTAATTAGATCGAGTTATTTGGGAGTCGGACCAATTTAATTATACTAAGCTGTGTATGCAAATTTTTGTATAAAACCATTTAAAATTAAATTATTGCATATGTGAAAAATCAATTTATTTAAGGAAAAAAATTTAATTTATATAGTGATAAAAATTTATTCAAATTTCTTTGTGTTGTATATGTTTTATTATTATGAATTAAGGGCATTCATTGCCCAAATTGAAAATTGAGCACGTGAGCTGCACTGTGAACCTATCTCAATTGTGAAAAAATTGCATTCTTCCCCGGCCAAAGCCATTATTTAATTTGTTTTATTAACAAAAAAAAGTAAACTTTGATGCCGCAGCAGGGAGCTGCGGCATCAACGTCCAATCAGTCCCACAGGTTGTGGGATCCATGGTCAGAAGCCGTAACTGACACCTGCAGCTTCTGACGTCACCCCAAATTCGAAAATAATTTAGAACTCACACCATTTTCAGAAACAATTTCATTAAAAACACTAAATATATCTTTGTCCCCAGATTATATAGGGCTATGGTACAATAAATTAGTTATTTGCTAAACCAGCCATTTTTTCTTCCTTCCCTCAATCAACCAATGCCATTGACGGAAAAGGAAGCAGAAAGTCTCGACCTTACTCGATCTCTCTCTTACTTCTCGCAATCCCTTACTCGATCGCCCTGTCTTCCTGTTTCAATCTTGCTCTCAGTCTCTCTCTATTTCGATATCACTCTTTCTCTATCCCAATCCAGCTCTCTCTGTCTCTCTCTCTATCTAATTTTGATGGTTCAAAATGCTTCAACATCAAATAGTACAATCTCCGACGAGGCTAGGGCTTACAAACCCAAACTCACCTTTGCTTCAAAACCATAGTTTTAAAAATCGGATCGGACTGGCCGGTTCAACCGCGAACCGGATAAAAATTCGGTCCGATTCAATGTAAAAACAGAAAAGGTAAAAAATCGGAATGTACAGTAAAAAAAATCGGATTGAACCGGAAAAAACCGGATTGAACGGGCAAAACCGGGTTGAACCGGGCAAAATTAAATATATTCTAAATTATATTTTTATAAAATTTATTTTTATAATTTGGATTAATAGTTATTGAATATTGTTCTATTAAAAATTTATATTTAATAATAAAATTAATTTATACTAATATTAAATTTGATAAAATTGAACATTTTTCACTATATTTTTATTTTATATTTTTTTAGATATTTAATAACTAAATAATTTAAATATAAATGAATATTAAAAAATAAATGAATATAAACATGATAATTATAAAAATAGTTAATGTCACAAAAATAAATTTTACAATTGAAAATAAAATTAAAAAATTATAAATTCAAAATTATATTTTTCTTATAAATTCAAACATTTAACAAAAAAAATTCAATTGTTTTTACTATTATTACTAAAAAAGTAGTAAAAAAATAATTAATATATTGATATTTAATAATTAATAGGTTGTTTAAATATTTTTTTTATATACTATATTTTTAATTTTTTATTAATAATTATATTTAAAAAAAAAAAGATAAAAACTCCAAGTCAATCCGATCGAACCAGTTGACTCCTGACCCAGTTGGCAGGTCGAGTCAACGTCCGGTCCAGTTTTAAAAATATTGTTCAAAACCCTACTCCTCCCAAATTTCCCTCTTCATCCTCTCAACGGCAATTGCCACCCCTGTTGAAGTATAAACTTGTTTTAAAAACCCAAGTTTAATTAAAACTCAATCCAAATGATGAAGCCCAGCTTAAAGAACTTTCTAATATTTTTCACATGATGAATTACGGGTCAAGGGTTGGTTAGATGGTCGAAAATAGTGTTACAAATGTATGGTTTTTATGGTATGTGCAAATCTAAGTTAGGTGTGTATTAGGTGTGTTGGCTTGTATTAATCTTATGTTAGTATAAATACCTCCTCCCTCTCTGCAATGTATAAGAAAAAAAAAAGAAAAAAGAAGAAAAATTCAATAATAAGAATTTGAGAGAGTTGCAGAAATTGTTCTTGAGTGTTTTTGAGTTTTTTTATTTCGATTTTGATATTTATTTTTTTTCCAACATAGTGGTATCAGAGCATTGTTGAAAATATATCGTGTAACATATCAAATCGAAGCTCTCGACGAGACTAATCCGATGCCACCGGAATCATCCAAATCAGATGTCGAATGACCGTCAATCGCTGCCGGAAGATTTCTGCCTGAAAACTGAGTCAACCCAGCCGAGTCAACCCGCTGAGTCAGCCAAGTTAGAACCATTTGACCAAGCTACCAAGCCTGTTGATCGAGCTGTTTTATCAGTTGACTGAGCCTCCAAGCCAGTTGACCAAGTCGTTGACCGTTGTCTTTTCAACAGTTGACTTTGACTGTTGATTTTGACCAAAAGTTTGACTTTTCGGTCTAAGTTCATCTTAAGGTTTTTCGATGTTCCGAATCTATCAGTGCAATCGGTTTTTGTAAATTTTTTCTAGTTTTTGAGATATGACAAATAATGTGACATCCTTCCAAGTACCAACACTCAACAACAACAATTACGACAACTGGAGTATCAAGATGAAGGCTCTCCTTGGTGCACATGATGTTTTGGATATTGTAAAGAAAGGCTATAATGAGCCAGAAAATGAAGACGTTCTTACACAAGATCAAAAGATATCTTTAAAGGATTCAAGAAAGAGAAACAAGAAAGCTCTCTATCTAATCTATCAAGCCTAGGGGTGGGCAAAACCCAAACCGAACCGAACAACCCGAATAACCCGAACCGAACTAACTGTTTGGGTGGGATTATTTAGATAGTTCGGGTCGGTTCTGGTGTTAAAATATTGAAATTTCGGGTTTGGGTCGGTTCGGGTGAAACCTTGCTTAACCCGAACCCGACCGAACCTTTATATATTATACGTGAGGCCTTGAATCAGTTTTGAAGCTTTGGCCCAGTGGTGGAGATAATAGATTTTCACTCTATTTATCCAAGTTCAAATCCTAGGCTATGCACTTTTAACTATTTTTTGTTCTTTTTCCTCAGCCACTCATTTTCTTAACATTTTCTTTTTATTCTTTTTCCTCTTTGTTCTTTTTCTTCGGCTGCTCATTTTTTAACCTTTCTCTTCCTTTTTGTTTCACCATCATTATTCATTTTTCCTATTGCAGAGCCCTTCCTTATTTCCCTTTCTTCTTCCTATGGATGGTTTGCCTCTCCTAATTCTTTTCTGTTGCAGCAAAATGAAGAACCATCTCTTTGCCTCTCCTTGTCCTTCCCTATTGCAAAGTGTCGATCTCCTGCAAAATCAATCGCCATCGATCTCCTGCAAAATCAGTCGTTTTCTCCTCCGTTGGTCTCCATTTATATTTGTGATTTTCTTGTAATTATAAATTGTAACTTTGAACTTGTATAATTTCAGATCTGTGATTTGAATTTCTTAAAAATATTTATGTTTGATTTGTGTTGAATGTATTTGAGTTTCACTTTCTACTCTTAGTGCTTCTCGTTTTTAGCTTTAATTTAGGTTTCAATTTATTGTTCTATTGATGAGAACTACTAGTTTGAAGGTAAATTGAAGGTTGAAATCTGGGATTTTGGGTTGATTTTTGCAGATTATTGGATTTTCGGGTTCATGAGACGGTTCAGTTCGGGATCCAAAATTTTTTGGGAATTTTGGTTCGGGACCCTAGTATAACTTAGGGTCAGTTTGGGTGGCCGTTTTAGTAAAAATTCGGGGTTCGGGTTAATCGGGTTCGGTTTGGGTTGACCCGAACCCGACAAACACCCACCCCTAATCAAGCCTTAGATGATGATGGCTTTGAGAAGATTTTCGAAGCAAGATCCGCTAAGCAAGAATGGGAGAAGTTGCAAATCTCTTACAAATGAGTCGAAAAAGTAAAGAAGGTTCGTCTCCAAACTTTAAGAGGTGAATTTGAATCCTTACTGCCTAAATGACATAAATGTCATACACTTGGGGGGACTTATGATAACCAGACACTTCGTCAATAGTCCGGTTAGCCTAATTTATATAAATATTCTTCTCAATAATAGCTCGGTCTCTTATAATAGCTCGAAATCAGCTTGTTTTCAATAGTCACAACGATTATCAGAATCCTTTGAAGATCTCAATTCCATTATAATGCGGATTCTTCAAGATTTACCTTATCTAATTAGGGATTAATCTTATCTAATCAGGAATTAACTTTAATTAGGAATCCTTGAACTTTATCCCATTTAGGACTTAATGTTCTATCCTATTCAAGATACTAGTTCTATTCAAAGATTAATTCCTATTCCAACACTAATTCCCAACTCTATGAAAGGAGGAATCTAGGTATGTTCATTCTTCTTGATTTTTTCCAAATATAATACGCTTTTTTTTATGTTTGTCAATTCCCTGACTTGACCATCGGATCCTTTGAAGATCTCAATTCCATTATAACACGGATTCTTCGAGATTTACCTTATCTAATCAGGAATCCAATTAGGAATTAACCCTATCTAATCAGGAATCCTTGAGCTCTATCCCATTAAGGACTTAAAGTTCTATCATATTCAGGATACTAGTTCTATTCAAAGATTAATTCATATTCCAACACTGATTCCCAACTCTATAAAAGGAGGAATCCAGGTATGTTCTTTCTTCTTGATTTTTTCCAAATATAATACACTTTCTTTATTTTCGTCAATTTCCTTACTTGACCATTGGAGTTTCCCTTGTCGGAAATCCGTCGAAATTTTGTATTTTCAGGTGACTTTCCATTGCTGCTATCTCAGAAATTTAGGACTGTTATCACACATAAAAAACAAAGAAGTCACTTATGTACTTGGTAGGTCCATTTAAAAAAAATAAAATTATAAGGATATGCTTTTTAATTTTTTCTTAGTTTATTGTGGTCAATTTTAAAAAATATTAAAATTATAAGAGTTTTTTATAAATTTTTCTTAGTTGAGTGAGGTATACAAAAGTCACCTACGCCCCTGATCATAAATTAATTTTATTTAATTCAAAAGTATCGATGACAAATTTAATGAAACAATTTTTTTTTTTGTTTCACTCGTTACTAAAATTTTGTTCATGTAAATGTATATAACTATATATCATAATTGATAATTTTTTGTATACCCATATGAATATCAAATATGTAGTATTTAATTTTAAACATTTTTTATATTTATATATCTATCGTAATTGTTATTTTTTTTTATACCTTATATAGATAATCCGATTTTATATATATATATATATATATATATATATGAACTCGGGTGCGCACATTTTTAATTTTGCCCCTCCAAGTAAATTTTTTTTTTATGCCGCTTATATATATATATGAGATGGGGTGGGCGCATGTTTAATTTTGCCCCTCCAAATAAATTTTTTTTATGCCGCTTCCGATAGTCAACTAAACCAAGTGGCTAAAAACGCGGCCATATATATATATATATATATATAAAACTGTATTTACGTGATTGGTAGGTTTACATCATGAAGGGGAAGTCAAAACCTTGAGCTACAAACTCTCTACTTTTCCAAAATCCATAGCAAATAGGTCCAAAACAATTTCCAAACATTTGTCTTTTTAGTATTTGCTCTAACGTTTTTAAATTTACATGATTATTTATTTAAAGTCAAGTATTATTAGATCTATAATTGGAGTAATCATTCTAACAGCATACATTCAGGCTCCGATTTTGGTAATAAGCTACCAAGACACTAGTCTAAGACCCTCGTGAAACCAAAGTGCCTTACCCTTGTATAGGTTAATATATACTTTTACTACTACTATATATAAAATATCAATAAAGATTTTTTTTTTTTTTTTTTGAAAGAGGATCAGTTAATGCAAAATTAATACAGATTTAAAGTCAGTATATGCTATCATTTAAAAAAGAACCCTGATCAAGAATTTATTAGTAAAATTAAAATATAAAAATTTAATTTCTAAATTTGCATTTCAAGAAGCAAGAAAAATAAAATTTATGGTTGTTGCTTTATTTTTGTTTTCTTATTTATTTTGTTGGTTATATTGCCTTTTAAATTATGTACAATATTTTACATAATATATATATATATTTATTTTTGCTTAATAAGGCCTCATTTATTTTATTTTATTTTATTTTATTTTATTTTTGTCCAAAGCCTTCCACAAGCTTGAGCCGATCGTGAATATGTTTTATGCTCAGATAAAAATTAAACATAAAAATTTATTTGAATGAAAAACAAACTTTTTTTTAACCATAGGCACCTAACAATCGTTGGTTGCAAACTTTAATAGTACAAATCCTACTAATCCCATCCTATTGTACAATTCGGTGAGCTACAAACAATACCAGACAATTCTGTCATCAATAACTAATAAGCCAATCGTATTGTTGATTACTTAATTCTATTTTCATTTCAGGAATCGTACCCCACAGTTACTTTTGCCGCCTTTTTAATTGGTCAATCCATTGAAACTTAACTCTCTTTACAACCTTAACCCAATTAAACTTTGTTTTAAATGTCCATAGCTAGCTCCTCATAGAGTTTTATATTTCTATATTTAGAAAATGGAGCTAGAGCCTCCCATCCCCAGAGAAACCATTGACGTAAGTAGTAGAAGAACCGATAAAACAAAAAACAGAAGTTCTACGTCGTCGTTTAGTGATCTTTGCCATACATCCGAATCGTTTCGGAAGCTGGATTGGGAAGTGCCGAAGAACGTTTCAAGCGAGAAAAGACTTGTTTGGTTGAGATCTCAAATTATAGGAAATGATATTGGATTTGAATCTCCTTTTGGTCAACGGAAACTACTCTATGCTGATCATACTGCCTCTGGCCGCTCTCTTCTCTATATTGAGAATTTTATCATCAACAATGTTCTTCCTTTCTATGGTAAGCAACCTTTTTCTTTGCATTTTTTTTTTTTAATTATAAGTATTGATTCAGTGCACAAATATACACCGTTGAATCAAATATCCTCGCTCGATCCACTACTACATATGCACACTCATTGCATGAGCATGCACACCAAATCACAGCCACCAAATTATGTGGGCTATGGTTGTAAAAAAAAAAAAAAAAAGCGTCCCTCGATTCGATTTAGATGTACTTGTATGATTAGGAATTTTTTGAATGTTTATCTTTACATATGGTATTATGGTAAAAATAACGGTAATCTAACATTTTTAATGAATTTAGAAAGTAATTTTACACTCGATTTATTCAGAAATATAATATATTAATATGGATAGGTTAAGAGAAAATTTAATATATTATAATGAGAAAAAAAAATGCATAGAGCATAAAATTAGTTAATTAATTAGGATTGTTTTTAGTAACCATATATATATAATGCACGATACTTATATATTACAGGGAACACACATACATGTGAGAGTTATGTGGGACATAGAACGACAAAAATGGTAAAGGAAGCAAGTGAATACATAAAGAGAAGTTTAGGAGGAAAAGAAGATGATGCAATAATGTTTTGTGGCTCAGGCACAACAGCAGCTATCAAACGTTTACAAGAAGTAATGGGAATTGCAGTGCCATCAATAATGAAAGAGAGGCTAATTAAATGCTTGAGTAATGAAGAAAGATGGGTTGTTTTTGTTGGACCATATGAGCACCACTCGAACTTGCTTTCATGGAGACAAAGCTTAGCTGAAGTTATAGAGATTGGGTTAGACGAAAATGGATTCATTGATTTCGATTCTCTCCAAAAATTGCTTCATTTTTATTCCATTGCAAATAGACCCATTTTAGGGTCTTTTTCAGCTTGCAGCAATGTTACTGGGATTCATTCCGATACTCGAGCTATTTCTCAGCTTTTTCATCGTTATGGAGGATTTGTATGTTTTGATTTTGCAGCAAGGTATGTTGGTTATTCTTTTCTTTTTTATTATCAACTAATTCCTGCATTTTTATTTATATTTCTTCTAATTTACTTCTATATTGAGAATCTTCCAATCTAAAAACTTTTGATACTTTTAAAATTTTTGGGGTTAATTATCCTGAAGGTCATTGTAATTATGTCCTAATTATCAAAATGTGACCCAAAAAAAAATATATAATGAAAAATACCGGAACTATGTAATATTTGAATGAAAAATTATTTTGGCCAAAAAATACTTTAAACTCCATTAAAAATTCAAACTATATAAGCTATAACCCTTATAATAAAAAGTGATATGTAGCCGTGCATATTAGCACAAACCATATAATGCCGGATTGTTTTTTTTTTTTAATAAAAAAATTATTTTACATAATTAAATAATATGTAAATTATATGTTGAAAAAAAATTTACATGAATATATATCGACGTAAATTATCACATGTCACTTTCAGAAAAATTTAGAGTTTAAATGATTTGACGTATTAATTTTTTATGAAAAATTATATAGTTTAAATATTTTTTTGTAATCAAAAATTATTTTATCGTTTTTTAGTATTTAGAACATAAATCTTGTGACCTAAAATGCAATTAATCGAATTTTTCTGGTTAAATTTTATGGTGATTGCTTGTTTCAATTTAATGCAGTGCGCCATATGTGGAGATTGAAATGAGATCAGGGGAGATAGATGGATATGATGGGATTTTCCTGAGCCCACATAAATTTGTTGGTGGGCCAGGATCACCTGGAATTCTTTTGATGAGCAAAGCCCTTTATCAGCTCAGATCTGCGCCCCCTTCCACTTGCGGAGGTGGAACTGTTTGTTACGTCAATGGCTTTGATGAAAAGGTAAAAATTTCATATACTCAATTCACAAATAATATTTCCTTCCTCGACACATAATTGCCACTAATGCGCCATGCACCCATTTATTAAATGTTGCGCATTGTTCAATTGGTGTGAATAGAAAAAGCATTACACACTGTCTAATCGATATAAACAGAAATATGTTTATATTGATAGGACAGTGTGCAACATTTGAAATATAAATGTCCGGAGTATGTAATACTCGTGCAATTATAGTAATTATTTTCTTTGAATTGAATTATTATATTCTAGTGTACTAAATGGTAACTTCCCTTTTTTTGATAAATAGTATAATGTTTGACTTTTTGGGGCAAATTAGGAAAAAAGTCAATTTTTAGGTGCTTTTTGAATTAAAATCATATTCCTTTTTCTTACAATTCGAACTCTGATCTATTTACTTTCTTTGAATTTAACCCATTTATCAAATTGTATGGCATGAAAATTACTTACTGCTGTAACCCGTACCACTTACATTTTCAAATTATTGGTGATAAGATTTCTAAAAGTTAATTTCCGTAGCATTTGCAAGCCAAATTTCAATCTAAAATGGATGAAAAGCCAATGCAAATATTAAAGTGCCTTTTCTAAATTTTATTTTTTTTAATATATATATATATATATATAGACTTTTTGTCGAGTTTTAATCTAACATACAATGCGTATAGTATAAACTGTCTAATCGAATAAAAATTATTTATTTTTTATTTTTTACTCTGATAAAATATAAAATTATTTTAATTTATTTCGAATTGCTGAAAAAAGAAATAAAATTTTTTAAAAATATATAATATGAGAATTGATTTTGTAA
The DNA here is from genome assembly GCA_947683425.1 of Excoecaria cochinchinensis. Lineage (NCBI taxonomy): Eukaryota > Viridiplantae > Streptophyta > Magnoliopsida > Malpighiales > Euphorbiaceae > Excoecaria > Excoecaria cochinchinensis. Next base: position 3,431,023 of record CANTUQ010000063.1, read on the forward strand.
TAATGAGGATCATTCAATGTAAAATATGTCAATACTATAAAATGATATTTAATAAATTAAAATTTAATCGAATGATTGAGATCTGTACTGATTATGTACTCGAAATTGCTTGAACAATGAGGAACAAAAATTAGGAGTAACCAAGAAGAAGATATATATATACTGATTAATAAATTTGATTTGACAGGATACATTGTACGTGGAAGAGATAGAAGAGAGAGAGAATGGTGGGACACCACAAATAATACAAACAATAAGAGCAGCATTGGGTTTCTGGATAAAAGAATACATAGGCTGCGAAGTGATAGAGGAAAAAGAAAGCAATTACATTGAAAGAGCATTAAAAAGACTTGGAAACAACAAAAAAGTATGGATACTAGGAAACACAAGTGCCAAAAGACAAGCCATACTGTCCTTCCTAATATATTCTACTACAAACACTACTGAACAACAATGCCATAATAATAAACAAGATCTAGACATGTGGGCAGAGACAGGGAAGAAAAGAGATAAACCACTTCATGGAGCATTTGTTGCCTCTTTGCTTAATGATTTGTTTGGGATTCAGGGTAGAGGTGGATGTGCTTGTGCTGGTCCTTATGGTCATCTTTTGCTCAATGTTGATCACACTAATTCCCTTGCTATCAGGTCTGCCATACAAAAGGTAAATTAACTTCATTAATTTCTTTAAATCTTCACTTCTTCTTCTTCTTTTTTTTTTTCTTTTTTTTTTTTGCTTTAATTAATTAATATATAATACATGAATCTACAGAAAAATGATGAAATATTCAAATAATAATCAACAATATTGAATATCATGTAGTTTCTTTTCTCGATAAAGCAAGGGTTTAAGTGTAAATTTCACCAAATATGTCCCTCCATAGTAAGATAAAGGAAAAAAGTATCATGGTATCCATATTTTCTATATTAAGTTTCTTTACTTTTAAAAGTTAGAAATTGATTTTTTATATTTTTTAAATAACTTGCATTAAATTCAATATAATTAGATGGGACTAGCAGAATTTAAGGTCATATTCTGCTAATCTTTCGTGATACCAATTTAATATGATCATGAAACCCTTCAAAATATTAAAAAAAAAAAAATTAAAAAAATACACAATCATTTTATCATGCAAAAAGTAATAAGTTAACTTTTTATTTAGTTTTTTTATATTTTGGTAGGTTTCATAGTTATTTTGAATTGACCCGACATAAGATTAACATAATATGTATTTCAATTATGTCAGTCCCGTTTAAATTGGATATAACGTGAATGATCGAAAAAGTAAAAAAATCAAATGTTAACTTTTGAAAGTACAAAAATCTAACATAGAAAAACGTTAAAGTTTAGGACACAAAATGTGTTTTTCCTACTATGAATCATTACATTAATATTGCAGGGATATGTTGGAGTAAAGCCAGGATGGACAAGGATTAGCTTTCCATACTACATGAGCAATGAGGATTTTGAATTCATAATTGCAGCAGTGGAATTTGTAGCAATTTATGGGCAGAGATTTCTTCCATTATACAGATTCAATTTGAAAACAGGGAGTTGGTCATTCAGGAAGAAGGCATTTAAGGACTTAGTGAATGGCAATGATAATATTGTTACTATTAGCAATGTGTTTTGTGGTAAAGATAGTAATGGGATTATCAATAACCACAAATCATATTTGCAAATAGCTACACACATTGCCAATTTGCTTCCCAAATTCCCTTCACCCCGTAAGCTTCCTCTAGATTTAGATTATAATCTCTTGTACTTTAGAATATAGCTACTCTTGGCTTATGGGATTTTTTCTTTATATATGCATATTCAGACTTTTATTATTTTACGTTTATTGATTTTTTTTAAAAGTATAAGGTACAAATTTGCCTTTCATTTTTTAAAAAATGAACACATTTGTTTGTTTTATTTTTTTTAAATGTACATTTCATTAAAAAAAAGTGACTCATAATTTTATTTTTTATTTTTTTTTTAAAGTCAGCTAAAGGATTTCAAGTGGCATCTCATGTTTGGATCAAATTTGCCCTTAAATTTTTCAAAAATATATACAATTGCCCCTTAAAATTTTTTTATCTCAAAAAATGGCGTTAATTTTTTATTTTTTAACAAAACAAAGGTTAACTGGCAAATGTACCTTTTTAAAAAAGTTTAAATTATCTTATAATTATTTTTCGTTATACATTTTAATTTATGGGTTCGGTAAAAATATTTTAGTATTTAAATTTATTTTTAAAAGAAAAATTCATGGGATAAAAATATTTAAATATTTAAAATTATTTTGTGGATTTTGTGGTTGAGGATAGGAGTGTGCATATTAAGAACTACAACACGCCTAGAAATTGATCATTTTAACATAAATGATATATATATTAAAAAATCATAATCAGAGAAGAACGAAGAGTGTTTAGGCAAACATATTTTTATTTCACAGAAGGTAGTGTCTAGTAAATGGTTTTCTACCTCACAATTGAGACCAAGCTCTCCTTATGTAGAAGAGAAAAGCTTAATATAATAATTTAGACAGGCTGAGATAACCATCAAGGAAAGAGACAAGATAAAAAGCAAATAGTAAAGTTTACAATAATTTACATAACTTTGACGGAGGAATCTAAAAAGTTTTTTGTCTGCTTATAATTATTTATTGATAGGTTCATGTAAAGGTGACATGTTGTAGTCCTCCGGGTCCTCTGAAAAGGTGTTGGGAATATATTCCTCTATCCCACTGTCCTTATCTTCATCTGGTGATTGAGAGTATCCTGCAATAGTGCGATGATGAGAATCCAATGCTAAACGGAACTGGGATGGACCTGGTTGAGATGGGCTAGGCTGAAATGGGCTTGGAATATTGCTAGCCCATTGCTGATAAGCCCAACATTGATAATCACTCTGAAGATTATTCCAATATCCTACTGGATAGGTTTCCCAAGGAATAAAATCATCTTTCCAATCGGGTCAGATCTCTTATGGAATGACAAAATTCTTTTAAAAGAGATGATGCATTAGATATCAGACCACTTGTCATGTCTTTCTGTGAACCTCTTGTCTTGGTAAAGCTGTTGAATAAGGAAATCAAATGTGTCATACAAATAGGCAAATGGAATAGTCTTGAATTCATTCCCATTATAAAGATGAAGCCTGTGAAAGATATAAATAGACTTTTGATTCCAAGGATCTTTTCCAGGCTAATGAGCTTCTTCCATAAGGAATGCTTGCCATCTAGTGAAAAGATAAAACTAGGTGAGAAAGATCTTGAGATGATGATTTCTCTGGGTTCCATTGATAATTTCTTGGATATACCAGACCAAATGCTTATTGTGAATTTCAATTGCTATATGATAGAGATGACAATAGTACCACATGAATAGCAAGAGCTCTTTTGGCCATATCAATGGAGTTTCTTTAGAAAAGCTAAGAAAGTTTATTAAAAGGGCTACAAAAGGGTATGTTGGATGAATGCCCAAATTCTCTAGATAAAACTTTCCATATTTTTGAATCATAATGGATTGATAGTTGAATAATTGAGCCTTGGTAAATTCTTTCATTTGATGAGGTGTAAATGGAGCATGATTAACAAGGAAGTTGGTATCTTTTTGAAACATGTAAACAAGAGGAATTATGGTGTACTGATTTGGTGGTCGACTAAGAAAATCAGGAATCAAGTTTTTGTTTCATTTGATATGCTGGATGTTAAAGTTGTATTTGCTGAACCATTCCTTTAATAAAAAAAACTTAAGAATTTGGAAGACTTTTTCCTTTGAATTCTAACATATTTGGAAAGGATGAAAATCTATCAAAACAGTAAATCTTTGTCCGATCAAGTGAAATTCAAATTTGCGAATTCCATATTTGACTGCTAAGATTTCCTTGAAGGTTGAATGATAATGCAATTCTGACTTTTTAAAAGCTCCACTTGCATAAGCACATAATTTCTCTGTTCTATTAGTATCTTCGAGAAAAATTGCATCCCCAAACTTATCACTGGCATTTGTTTGGAGAGTTAGTAGTCCTCCTGATGGAATATGAAGAGGAGGCAAATTTGGAGTTTCCTTTTTAAGTTTCTTGACTGCTGCTGTTTGTTCCTCTGACCATGCTGGCGGATTTTTCTTTAACATTTGCCTAAGTGAACTGGCCTTTTTTGTAAAATGAGGAATGAAATTTATGAGATAATTAGCTATTCCAAGAAATTACTGAAGCTATTTGTGTGAAAGATTCTCATTAGGAAACTTCAAGAGTTCTGTTCGAATATGCTTTCCTAGATGATAAGCTCCATCTTTAAAATGTATACCAATAAATTCAATTTCTGGTTTTGCTATATTAATTTTTATAGGGGAAAGCATGACTCCATATTGAATGGTAATCTCCTTGAACTTCTCAAGAAGTTGAAAATGTTCTTCTTCAGTGTTGGAGTAGAGGAGAATATCATCAATATACTCTAGGGTGGAATGGAGGATAGGCACATAGATTTTTGTCATAACTTTTTGAAATAAGGATGGTGCTAGACCTTTATACCAAATGCCATGACAGTCCATTGGTAGTAATGATTAGAAATATAGAATGTTGTCTTGTACCTTTCTTCTGGCTGAATACTAATTTTGAAAAGATTTTGGCCTTGGATAGATAAGGAAACATTGAAGAGATCTTTGGCAGAGGGAATTTATCATCACGAAGAAAATGATTGAGAGGTTGGTAATCAATTACCAATCTTTTTTTCCTCTGATCTGTTCAGACCTCTTATTTACATAGAAAGATTAACATGCCCATTCTGACTTGGTGGATTCAATGATTCCTTGTGATAAAAGTTATGAGCATTCATCAAAAGCCAAAGTCAAATCTGAGGGTGACATACCCAGATGGGTTGCTCTGGTTGGGTTTATGCCTTCATTTTGTTTGAATGGAATAAATATAAAGAAATTCGGGTTTTTCCAAAGCGGATAAGGGCAATTTTGGAGAAGGAGTCTCTATATGGGAATTGGCCAAACATTGGGTAATAAGGTCATCTTGCACTATGAAAAAGGAACTGGATGGTTGAAGGGAAAATAGAGAATGAGTCTCTATATAAGGTTGAAAATATTTTTATATTTAAGACCAGCAGGACATATCTATAATCCATCAATTTGACTGAGGGCATCAAATCCCAAAACAATATCTCTTTTTGGTAAAACTGACCCAAAAACTTGAATCCATACATGGCAACCAGGGAAAAACTGAATTTTGACTTTCTGGATGGATTTGAGAGTTGTAGAGAAGATGTCACCATTTATTACTCTGAAGAATTCAATGTGAGATTTACAGTATTCTTTGGGAAGAGCATTTAGATTCATAATAGTCCTTCTTGCTCTTGTACAGCTTTAATAGGCTTTGCATAGGTATCGGGATAAACCTGAGCATATGCTTGAGGAATAGGTTGCTTTTTGATTATAAGGACATCGGCTACACTGTACCAGGGAGGATAATGATCATCTAAGTAAGCATCTGTGGGGTCTTCTTCATAAGCAATAGTAAAAACACTATATTTTGATGGACTATCTTCTTCAGAAAAAAGAGATTCAAGATTAGCATCTTAATCTTCATCAGATATTTCAGCAAACTGAGTAATCTGATAGAACATCTTTTGAGATTTTTTGGATTTGTTGAGACAAGATCTAGCATAGTGCCCTTCCGTTCCACAAAGATAACATCTTGTGGATTTGTGAGACCCTCTGAGTTTCTTCCGTTTGTAATATTTCCATTTCCTGGGAGGAAACTTCTTCTGATTTTGAAATCTTCCTTTCTTATTGAGCTTGAAGAAATGTTTTTTCTTTTTGATATAGGGCAATAGCATTAATCTCTATGAACTCCACATTTGATCATCAAAGTTGGTCTGTGACAAGCTATTTTGAGAAGAGGACTTTTGTGCTAGAAGAGTTTCATCATTTTCCTGTTTTCACATAATCGATTAAGAGCTTCAAACATTATTTACTTTATTTCTCCAAAGAAATAATCATTAAGTTGTCTTTTGGCAGTTTGGAAGATGGTATACATCTTGTTGGACAGAAGTTTAGACAATGAGACAACAAATGCTTATTTCATGTCTGGATTATCTGTTCCATAAAGTTGATAAGCTTTTTAGGACATTCTTTTGAAATGTCGTTCTAGATCTTTTCTCTACAGTGAACAACACTTCATCTGATAATAATCTTTTCGTGTGAGCTTTATCATTATCTTGTATTAATCCATAGAATTCTTGGTGAATGTAAGCCAAGAATTCTCCTTCATTCTGAAGACTGGCTATCTGAGCTCTAGTTACAGGGCTTAAACCTTGAAACCAATCCTGTAATCTTCTAACCATTCTAGTGCAGAATTTCGTCAGAATATCTCTAAATCAAGCGTCTGGTTTAAGAAGTTCAGTCTGTATCCAAGAACTGAATTCTTGAATTCTGTCTCTGTACTTTGAGGAAGGAATATCCTCAAAAGTAAATTGAATACTAGGTGCTTTTGGTCTTAAAGGGTCAGGTGCTAGCTGATAAGTACTGTGGAATTTAGCAAATTCTTCATCATCATCTGGGACTTCAACAGTGGAACGAGAATTTCTATTGGTAGAAGTATTGCCAGTGTAACATTCCTTAATCTCACTTATACTTAAATTAACGACGGCCGATGGACCTATATCTGTTTAAGGGGATATTCACGTAAAATATACATATCTCTTTTTTTTTTCTAACAATAAAATCATAACTTAAATTCACTTGATTTCTTAAATCCCAATAACAATGTCATTCACCCACTCATCATAAGTAAACCATACAGGTCTCATATATATCAGTACTTAAGGTCATATGGCATACCTACACGCAGTCAAAACACCACACGTTGAGCATTAAATATGTCCAATAGAGATTACAATTCCAGATATTTCCATTTATCCTAAACTCATGCATAATCATAAGTTAACAAATATAAATAACTATATTTAATTAAATATGCTATTAATGATCTTAGGCCAATTAATTTCTCCATTATTAGATACATTTGCTAACTACTCCATTAATTTAAATACATCTTTATCTTGAATAATTATGCAATGTATACATTAATCCTCACTAATTACCTTTTAAGCCTTACTTATGGCCTATTTACAATTATGCCCTTAATGTCCATAGAATTACACTTATGCCATTAATTTACTTAAATTTTCTATAATGCCATTAATTCTTTTCATTTACTCTTATAATCATTATATATCATGTAAAAGAACGTCTAGTCTCTAAATTAACATTTTCATGCGAAATTATGTTTTAGTCCCTAAAAAATCATTATTTTGCATAATTAATTAATTAATTACATTTTTTTTCCTTAAAGACCCATATAATGCTACATATGGTCAAATTACCGTTTTGCCCCTAATCTTCCCATTATTTATGATTAGGTCCTTTTTCATTTTAATCTTTTCATCTTACTTCTAATTCATTATTTTATTAATATTTTTATTATATTGCCCCATATAAAATGCTGGCATAAATTTTTGAATTGGATAAACGAGATGTGAGCTCTATTAGTTCAAAATAATGAGGGGTAACTCAGGGGATCTCCCGTACAAAACAATGAATAATGTAACAAGGATATCAATGAGGTAGGACCATCATTGGCCTACAATAGGTGAGACATCATGCTCACCACCTCGGTATAGTGACCCTATGGCTAGCCAACTATATCCTGTACGATATTTAAACACCAGCTCACTAAATCCAATATTCAATATCCTGTACTAAATCCAAAATTCAATATTATGAGTGTAAAAAGTTTGGTCACTATCAATTTGAGTGCAAATAACATATTTAGTGCCATAACTGCAAAAAATATAGTCACTATAGTAGAGAATGTCAAGCTAGAAAATAAGAACATAAAGATAATTAAGCCGGAGTCACCCAAAATAACAGTCCAAAGACCTTGTTGATGGCTATTCATGAAACTGGTGATAGTGATAATTGTTAATGGTTGTTAGACTTGGGGTTACCGCAATCGCTTAAGTGGAAGCAAGGAAGCTTTTTTTGAATTAGAAAAATCCTTTCATTCTTTAGTAAAGCTTGCCGCTAACTACCATATTACAGTTTTGGGATGATGAAACATTTTTATAAAATTAAAGAATGATTCTTTAAATTATATTTTTGATGTGTATTATGTTCCTACTTTTTGACAGAATCTATTAAGTGTGAGACAACTAGTAGAAAAGTGCTATGATTTGCATTTCAATAAAGGTGGATGCACAGTGAGTGATATAAAAAAAATGCATAATTCTGAAGACAAGAATGACTTCCAATCGCCTATTTCTAACATATATTAATTACAGTAATACTTTTTACTGTAATACTATGACTATTAATGATAATTGGCTATGACTTATTCGACTTGGGCATTTGAATTTTGGAAGCATTAAGTTTCTTGCACACAAAAAGTGGGTTTCAGGCTTACTAACCATTCAAGTTCCTGACCAGATTTGTAAGTCATGTGTAATGGGAAAAAAAAGCATAAAGATCCATTTCCTCCAAAGCAGGCATGAAGAGCCAAACATCCACTAAAGTCGTGCATTCAGATTTATGTTATGTTAAGGTTCAATCAAATGAAGGTAACAAATACTTTAGTACATTTATTGATGATTATAGTGGAAAGGCATGTGTTTATTTTTGAAGAAAAAATATGAGACATGTGAAGTAATTAAGAATTTTGTAGTGTACATTGAGATATAAAGTGGTTATATTATCAAAACCTTAAGAATTGATAGAGTTATATAATATATTTTTTGTGATTATTTCTTGAAAAAGCATGGAATTAAGCATCAGTTAATAGCTAGGTAAACTCCTCAACAAAATGGAGTGGCAGAAAGAAAAAACATAACTATCATGGATATGATGATAAGCATGTTATTTTGTAAGAAGTTACCTAAAAGTTTTTGGGCAGAGGTTGTGGCTTGTGCTTTTTATATTTTGAATATATGTAATGTTAAAAGTGTTTGTGATAAAACTCCACAAGAAGCATGGAGTAGACAAAAGCCAAATCCTAGTCATATAAGGGTGTTTGGCTGCATTTCCTATTCACATGTGCTTGATGAGTTGAGAAAGAAGCTTGATGACATGGTTGAAAAATGTATATTTCTTAGTTACAGCATGGAAATAAAAGGTTATAAGCTTTATAATATAAAGACTTAAAAAATGATCATAATTCAAGATGGCACTTTTGACTAAGACAGAGTACAGGATTTGTCAAAAAAAAAAAAGAAATCATTGCCAGTATTGGTTTACATAAACAATGAATTGGAAACAACTAATCAAACTGGAGAGTTATCTGCACCTCTAGTTCTAAAGAGCCATCTCCTATTGGAGTGTCATTTCCTCCTCCTTCATCTTCACTTATACATTCACAACGTAACCGTCATCCACCTACTTACTTAAAGGATTATCAAATTGGTGATGAGAATGATGATAGTGATGATGAATTTGTTGCCCATTATGCTTTCTTTACAAATTGTGATCTGGTAATGTTTGAGAAAGCAGTGCATGATGATCATTAGATTAAAGCAATGGATGAAGAAATTCATGTTGTTGAGAAGAATAAGACATGGGAGTTAACTACTCTACCAAAAGGAAAAAAGCCAATAGGTGTCAAATGGGTGTACAAAACAAAATACAAGCCTAATGGAGAAGTGGAAAGCTTTAAATCAAGATTAGTTGTAAACGATTACAAATAAAAGTCAGGTATTGACTACTTTGAAGTGTTTGCTCTTGTTGCCAGACTGGATGCTACACGTTGAATCATTTCACTTGCTATTCAAAGTCTTTGGAAGATTTATCAAATAGATGTCAAGTCAGCCTTTTTGAGTGATGTACTTGAAGAAGAAGTATATGTTGAGCAACCACAAGGCTATATAAAACAATAAAAAAAAATATAAGGTTTATCAAATAAAAAAGGCTTTGTATGGTCTTAAACAAGCACCAAGGGCATGATATACTCCTATTGATGTCTACTTTGTTGATCGTAGGTTTCATAAGAGTCCGTATAAACATGCCTTATATATCAGACAACAAGGATGGAGACATTATCATCATTTGTCTCTATGCAGATGATTTGATTTTCACCAATAGTAATTCAAGATTGTCATTAGAATTCAAGAAGGATATGATTGCTCATTTTGAGATGAAGGATATGGGATTAAGCTCTTACTTTTTTGGCATTGAAGTAAAGTAAATAGATTCAAGGATTTTTATTTTATAAAAGAAATATGCGAGAGATATCTAGAAGAAATTCAAGATGGAAGCATGTAAGCCAATGTTAACACAAGTTGAAGAAAGGTTAAAACTTGTGAAAGATGGCAGTGGTGATTTGGTTGATCGAAGAAACTTCAAAAAACTTATTGGAAGCCTAAGGTACTTAATGATAACTAGGCTAGATATTGTTTACAGAGTGGGAATCATGAGCAGATTTATGGATTCACCACGACAATCCCATTGGCAAGTAGCAAAACAGATCCTAAGATACATTAAGGGTACACTTGATGCAGGTATACTCTATTTTACCACTAACAAAATGGAATTGGTTAGCTATAGAGATAGTGACTAGGCTGGTGACATTGAAAAGACAAAAAACACTTTTGGTTATATTTTTCACCTTCATTTGAGAGCATTTTCTTGGTCATCTAAGAAACAACAAGTAGTTGCAGGTATACTTGATGCAGGATACTTTATTCTACCACTAACAAGATGGAATTGGTTAGCTATAGAGATAGTGACTAGGCTGGTGACATTGAAAAGACAAAAAACACTTTTGGTTATGTTTTTCACCTTCATTTGAGAGCATTTTCTTGGTCATCTAAGAAACAACAAGTAGTTGCTCTTTCAACTGCAAAAGCAAAATATATAACAACCACAAATTGTGCTACTTAAGCAATTTAGCTATAAAGGATGATTAGTAAATTATAGTACCAACAAGATGGTCCAACAATAATCTACTATGATAATAAATGAGCAATCGATTTAGCAAAGAATCCAGTATTTCATGTTTGAAGTAAGCACATTGACATTAAACATCACTACATTCGAGATTTGGTTAAAGACAAAAATTATTGCTGAGTATTGTACATCTAAAGATCGTATTGCAGACATTTTCAGACATTTTCAAGAAGCTCTTAAAAGTTGAATTATTTTACAGGTTAAAGAAAATGCATGGAATGATAAAGCCAAGTTTAAAGGAGGATGTTGGGAATTAATCTTGGTTTATAGAATTTTCTAGTTGACTTAGTTGTAAAGTAGTATGACTTGTAGATAGTTGTGTTTGACTTGGTTAAAGTACCAAATCAAATTGATTTTGTTTTACTTTCGAAAATGAAGTTGGCAACTATTGCTACCAAATAAAGTCGATAATAACCGACTTTAGATTCCTATAAATATGGCCATTTGGCCATTATATGTATGTGTATTTAATTAAAAAAATGAGTGTGAGAAAAAGTGTGTAAGCTTTGTAAGGTGCACAACTCTAACAAGTTGTGCAATATGGAAGTATTAATAAAATTTTAAGTGTTTGTTTTGTAAACAAGTTTGTTTTTTAGGAAATTATAATCAATTTAATTGCCAAGGTGTCCTCGTCTCCTTGAATTTCATGTCCATTGGCATGCTTTAAGAATCTTGAAAGAAAAAAAGCTTTGATTCATCAAAATATCCAAGAAGTATGATTTCCAAGATTTTTAATTCCTAGGTCTCTTTCTATCTCTCCTCTCTAAAGGCAAGCATGAAACAAAAAAAAAATTAATATTTTGCATCAATTTCGTACCTTTTTCATCTATATGTTAATCTTTCTTTTTTTTAATTGCTTAATTTCGTTGTTACTTTAAAGATGGCTAAACAATGATTTGTGGATTTTTGATGATTTCTCTTTTAGATTAGTAGTTGAATTTTTGGTTGGTATTGTAACACTCCCTACCCGTACGTAGTAAATCATACCATAACATGGCAGGTTTACTATGATAAGTGAAGGGTGCCACCAATCTAGATGCAAATACTATGTTCACATACATCATTTATAGCTATAATACTTATCAGATTCATAACATGGCATATAGAATACATTATGATCAGAATTATGCAATTTTCCTTCATTACTTAACATTGTTCATATTACACATAGTAACCTAACTTAGTTACATATCTATAATAGAAAGATTATATTTACATTATTATAGTAAAATACAAGATTTATATTGGTGAACTTCCTATTGTTCTGTTGGTCTTGCTAGTTGTGTGATGTCCTTGGCGATAAGTTTAACTTTGATACCTATACGGATAAAATACCCGTGCTAAGCATATAAAGTTTAGTGGGAAACAATATGATATGAACGACCACTCACAGCGGTAGTCATCAAACGCACACAAATGAATGTATGTGTGTGTGTGTATTATAAAAACACACTCATAATACTCAATTGTTGTTAATGCACACATTAATCATATACATATACTGCACACAATCATACATTCATGCATATATTTGGTTTCATTCTTATTCATATTCTTCAGACATTCATAGTCCATAATACTCATTTCACATAACATATTTCATTTACGGTTAGCCTTCAAGTACACATAAGAATGTATATTTTATAATTCATGGTCATACAATTATCAACTCGTCATACACAAATTAAAGGATACAAATTAATATTCATGTATAATTCACATATATGTTCATTCTTTCAAAGCATGTACTTACTTCCCAAACATTAATATACAATTAATAATTTATCATACATATCTAATTTGAAGAAATACATACCAGCCTAATAATGCCTCATGCAAATAATAACTCTATATTTATTATACGGATTTAAGTGCATAGTCATAACATTTCAGAGTTGTCACCTTACGAGCATGTAAATTATTATCGATAAATATTTATTATCCTATTGCAATATTAAAGTACATAATTTTATCCACAAATCAATCGTAACATATCAACCATTCATTATACTATCGATACCTTTTATAATTAGCCTGCTATTCCTGTAGAAGTGGATAACAAAAATTACAAAATGGAAGATATTTATAGGTTTAACAAATCAGTCTCAAATAGTGACCCAAACAGGGTCTAAATAATGACCCAAACGGGACCTGAATAATGACCCAAACGGGGTCTACAAAATGGAGGGCTGCAGCAACAAAGGTCCCTATAGACATGCCTATCTATCCACTAATCGGTGAAAAGCAGGCATTCGGTCACTTGTATATTCATATTAACCATGCTTACATCAATGGCACATTTAATATTTTCAGTCATTTATTGTACTTATATAGTGTTCATGCATAGCTGCTATCAATCATAATATATAACTATAACATCATATCACAGGCTTATGTAATTATACAAGGTCATACAATCCGTATGAGGAATCAAGCATTCATGTCAGACAATTCAGAGCAATATTATCAAGTAGATATTCATTTACTTGCACACTGTACTTTTATTGTATTCCCATCACATAATTATTTCATGTAACTCTCTCTCTCTCTCTCTCTCTCTCTTTACACACACACACACACATATATATAACATTATACAATATTCAATATAGAACAGTGAACTCAAATGTAATTCAAATTATGTCCATTTACGCAAAGCCCCGAGTTTATGCCAAGTTCCTATCACAACTTATCAATAATCTACAAATACTTACATGTAAATTCCTTTATAGTTCCACTATGTTACCTTTCAATATTTCATGTGTTTTTATATCATTATAGAATAAACATTTACCTCAAACCATTAAACAATCATTAGTGATCGTATATGGTCCAAAGTTCATGTCATCCATTTAACAATTATCACCCCATATTTATTAATACTCAATAACTGTATATCTCACTCATCGTCAATAAGTTATTAGCACACTGTGGTCATTATAATTAAAAGCTCATAGCATAAATAACATAGCCACATCATGTTTTTAATATCCTAAACAGTAGGCTAATCATGAATAGTATTTTTTGAGGTTGATCAGTGGACTCGGAGTGAAAAATATTTTATTTGATCATCAAAAAATATTGGTCATGACGAGTCCGAGGGTGAAATTAGGGGTTAAGCGGAGGTCAAATAGGCCTTAAAATCACAAAAATGATTCAAAAAGTCAGTTTGGGTGTCCATCATTGAGGGATGACCATCTGTCAATGATCGACAGCCGTCTGTGGTGACATACAGGCGTATGTGGTGACTGAGGGCCATCCGTGAACTAAAATCAGCCCGAGTTGACTTATGTTGACTCAAGTTTGACCGAACCATAAGTTTTGCTACGGACCTCAAAAAAATAATTCAAAAATATGACTGCACTCGTATGAATGAGTAGAATCTAATAGTATTGAAAAATTAATTTTATACTGACACTGAAAATTAGATTATCGAACGGATAATTAATTATCGGACAGGATAACAGTCTCTAATTGAGTTAAAAATTTATGTGTGGGCTATTATATATATTTTATGAATTATGAAATTGATTTTGGGAGAAATTAAACTTGAAAAGTGAAAAAAAAAATTAAGATTGCATTTTGGGCCATAATGCTTAATTGGGCTCAGATTTGGTTGGGCCAACTTGTTTAGACCAAAACCAACCCATAAAATCCACTATATAATGGCAAAATATCTGCCTTCTTTTCAGAATTTTCAGCAGCCCTTTCTCTCTTATCTTTCTCTTTGACCGAAATTTTCTCCTTCACTCTCTCCATTATTTTCTTCTTTTCTTCTTCAACTTCTTCCTTAAATTTAACTCTCCTAAGTTAATTGTAGTCCTCTAGATATTTATTTTAACCTCTAGCCTTCATTGGAAGTGATTTAAGTGGGAGAAATTAAGGATTAAAACTTAGGGCAAAAATTTAAGGTAAGAGATTTTGATGAGTTTATTTTGATTCAAGGGTTTAAATGGATAATTTAAGATGTATATAGCGTAATTATGTTATTAGATTTAATTATTGAAATAAATTTTTGATGGGTTTCTTTGATGGAGATTTCGGCCATGTGTAGAAGAAAAGGGAGGTGATGGTTCTTCTAAAGAGAAAGGCAAGGAAAAGGAAGTGTAGGAGGCCTTGAGCAAGGATTTGAGGTTTGTAGTTACAAATTCCATCTATTTTCATTGATTAAGTGTGATTTTAGGTTATGTTTGTATGGCAAGTGTATGATAAATGCATGCTAAAATGAAATAAACCTTATAAACATGTTTAGGGATGTTTAAAATGATGATTTGAATGCTTTAAATAAAAAGAAATAAATTGTAGGTTGTAAACCTAATGGAAGCTGAATAGTACATATGGGTTTTAAAGGGTTTATTTTATGATTTAAGGTAAATTAGTGTTATGTATATGTGTATTAAGATGAAATTAACTAAATGAATGAAAAAATAAGGAAAAAATATGCTTGGCCGAGTGGTATACATGATTATAATATGGTGTATTTTGGTAATTTGCTATGTGTAATGACATGAAATGGATTTAGAATAAAATTTGAGTATATGTTAATTTATTTAGAATTTTTAAAGTATGTTTGAATATAATTGAAATGTATTATTACATTATGTTTATAATGAGCAATGTGAAAGATATTGTATTAAAATGAATTTATGACATAATGGGAGTTAGAATTATTTAATAATTGGAATGGAATTGAATTAGTAAGGAAGGAATGAAGTTATTGAGAAAATGCCATTGTGAGCTGAATGGTGTGCCTTTATAATTTAATTGTGTAAGATAAATATTGATTTAAGGAAAAATTGATAATTAATGAAAATGAATTATGTGCTTGCTCGTAATGGTATGGTAGTAAATCTAACTCAGGATATAGTTGGCTAGCTATAGGAACTTCTGTGACGCGCGGCGAACCTCGGGGTGCCCCAAACCACCCGCTTTTA
Organism: Excoecaria cochinchinensis; assembly: GCA_947683425.1. NCBI lineage: Eukaryota > Viridiplantae > Streptophyta > Magnoliopsida > Malpighiales > Euphorbiaceae > Excoecaria > Excoecaria cochinchinensis. The sequence goes on from CANTUQ010000063.1 coordinate 3,446,946, forward strand.
GGGTTTTCAAGATGAGGTTCATAAAAACTTGTAATAAATTACAAGTGCGTCCATTTTGGACAACAAGGAGGTTTATTAGAGTCGCCACCCAATAGAATATTGGGAAAGGTCGTCTAGCCTTAATGAGCCTAAGAGAGCGCTGCTATGTCCATTATAGGCAAGCCGGAGGTGTCTTGGAGGCTTTCACCCTAATGATAGGATGGTCCTCTAGCCTCACGCTTTGCCAAACCAGATGTGTCTTGGAAGCATCCATCCTAATAGAACATTAGGATGGCCCTCTCGCCTCGTAGTGCCTAGGACTGTGCAATTTTGAGCCTTTTACGGGATACAAGAGGTGTCTTGGAGGTTCTATCCCAATAGAACATTGAGATGGCCCTCTCGCCTCGTTGAGCCCAAATACCAGAGAAGGTTCGGAACTTCCCATTTATTCATACCTTGGTTAATTTTATAATTGAGTTTTGAATTTATCGTTTTATCCCATTTCTCATTCAATTTAATGCTGTTAAATTAAAACGCAGATTGTCCATTTAGGGAAAGCGATAAATAAATAAAGCATAATTAAAATAAAGTGCATGAAAATAAATTTCAATAAAACTAGGGGCGGAATACAACTCCCATTGTAAATAAAAATACAAATCATAAATAAAACAGGCTATTTATTAAAGATGAGGACATTGATCCTCGCATGCATATTTATTATAAAATAATTTTGATGTGATAATTTTTATTTTGGATGGAGAAAATTAGGACATTGGTCCCATTTTTATTGGGAAAGATTCCAAGTTAATTAATAAAAATGTTTTTGTAATTTTCTTTTTAGTGTGCTTAAAATAAACAATTTTATAAGAAAATTACATGGCAAAATAAATGAAAAAAGCCAAATAAATAAAATATTACAAATAAAGCAATTAAATATTTAACCCAAACGAGCCTTCTGGATCTCCTCGGGTGCTCACAAAAATGGCCAAGTAAATAAAATAAGTTTTGACATAAAAAACAAAACACAAATGAAATAGTGTTAGTAATTAAATCAATAAAATCAACGAAACATATAAAATAATGAATAACAAATTAATATAAAATAAGATGACATGAACGATAATAAATGAATTAATATGTTAACAAATCAAAAGAAATAAAAATATGCATTAAATGATAAAAGAATTAAATGATTTGATTTAAATAAATAAAAATGTTAATGAATTAATACATAAAAATATGAACATGATAATAATAATAATGAACAATGACAATAAACAAATAAAGGAATAAACAATAAATATATAAAAATAGCAACGAAAAAGAATGATAAAAAATAAATAAAAGAATGATGAAAATAATTAAATAAATGACATGATTAATTAATGTTATCCCGATTAACATAAAACATTTACATGGCAAAAAAATATCAATTAAAATGAATGAATTAATTACATGTTAAAAATAATGAGAAATCAAAGCAAACATAAATTGTTTACATGTTAGCAATAATAAGAAACCAATATTTATATGAACAAAAATAATATATTAACATATTAAATGAGACAAATATAAAAGCAATAGAACAAATAAATAAATAAATGAAAATAATAAAAATAATAATAATATACATGTTAATAAGTTAAATATGAACAAAATAATAAAAAATTAAAAGATCGAGCCCAGAATGTTTACCATCAGAGTTTCAGATTTGATGAAGGTAAAAATGATGATTGATTTCCTTATTTGTGATGTGCAAAATTAGAGTTGAATATGATAAAATGTTGAAATTTTATTACAAGAAATAAATTGCAAAAATGATGAAAGAAAATCTAAAATTTTTAACAACAAAGAATCGATTTCTTTGCCTACAGAATGATTTTTATTGATAAAAAATAAGAATGTTCTCAAGAGCAAACAATGATTTTTGTTTGTCTCAAAAAATTATTTATAAAAAAAACTTGTTTTTTATAAAATCAAATGAAGAATTAGATTTTAAGGACAAATTATTATTTTATTTGTCTCAAAACTCTATTTTTCATCAAAAAGAGATTCGAATAAAAATTATTGAAAAACTGAAGTGAAAAAATTATTGAAAGACAAAAAGTATGAAAATTGAATTTTTAAGAACAAATAATCACTTTATTTGTTTCAAAAATCAACTTTCCATCAACCAAATTCTATCTAAAATATATTTAGAAGAAATTTTATTGGAAAAAAGAAGAAAAAGAATTGAATTTTTCTATTTCTATTATTTTGTTGAGGGAAAATCTGAAAATTTAGAGAGAAATGTTGAAGAAAAAGAAGAGAAAACTTAAGAAAACCTAAAAAATAAACCATAAAAATTTCCCCTCTTCTTTTTCCATCATTTTCTTTTTATATTAAGAAAAAATGAAAAAATAAAATTAATTAAGGGAAAAACTAATTAATAATTAATAATATAATTTATCTAAGTTTAAAAATGGAAAAAAAAACCCTGAAAATCCCTTAAAAATGGATAAAAAATCGAATTTTGTGAAAAAAAATCAGAAAAAATGATTTTTAGGGCGAAATGGGCGTTTTGTGGCGGAACAGGGGCCACCGACCCCTGTTGCTGGCGAGCGACGGGCTGCCAGCGAGCGCGCGAGCGATGCCTTGCGTGCGCTGCACGCGGAGCGCCGCGCGATGGCGCTCCGCCTACAGCAGCGCCTCGCAGCGCGCGCAGACGCAAGGCGCGCGACCAACGCTTGATTTTTTTTTTTTTAAAATTAACTAAAAATACTATAATTTCTAAACCTCATTTTTTAAATCTAATTTTAAAAATATTTTTTATTATTTTTTATTTTTTCACTCCAAAATGCAAATTTGACAAAGAAATCACCACTTTTAACCTTTTTGCCTGTGATAAGGTATCTTATCATCATTGGGTAACTCTGATCTAAGCTGTCTCAGGACCTGGTGTCTACAGTTGCCCCCAATTTTGGGCAAACTAGTGCACTAGTGCCTAGATGAGCCAAAATTTAGAGGAGAAAGGAACGAGATGGGTACCTGAGGCAGCCCTTACCTTTTTGCCGTGTGGAATGTTGCGACTTGTTGCCGTTGAGCTGTAGTGTTATCCAACTGTGTCTCATTTACAATCTTTTCTATCGGATTGTCCCGCTCGCCTCCGGTCGACTTGCACGGTGTCTGTGAGATGTGGTGTCCTCTAACCACAATCCCGTTGCGATCTGTTCTATCGCGTGTGCCCCGTTGTCCTCGTCTCAGCATGCACGGTGGTTGATCTGTTCTGCTGGCCTCATCTCGACTTGCATGGTATTTGTGGGATGCGGTATTCTCTAACCGTAGTCCCGTTGCGATATGTTCTATCGCGTGTGCCCCACTATCCTCATCTCGGCACGCACGGTGGCTGATCTGTCCCGCTGGCCTCATCTCGGCTTGCACGATATTTGTGGGATGCGATATTCTCTAACCACAATCCCGTTGTGATCTGTTCTACTGCGTGTGCCCCGCTGTCCTCATCTCGGCATGCACGGTGGCTGGTCTTTCCCGCTCGCCTGATTTTGGCTTGCACGGTGTCTGTGATATGCAGTACTCTCTGACTACAGCCTCTGTTTGCGATTTGTTCTATCGCTGGTGTCCCGCTGCCTTGTCCCGGCCTGCACGGAGTCTGTGAGATGCAGTACTCTAACTACAACCTCTGTTTGCGATCTGTTCTATCGCTGGTGTCCCGTTAGCCTCGTCTCGGCCTGCATAGAGTCTGTGAGATGCAGTACTCTCTAACCTGTTTGCGATCTGTACTATCGCTGGTGTCGGGCTAGCCTTGTCCCGGCCTGCACGGAGTCTGTGAGATGCAGTACTCTAATTACAACCTCTGTTTGAGATATGTTCTATCGCTGGTGTCTCGCTAGCCTCGTCTCGGCCTGCATGGAGTCTGTGAGATACAGTACTCTAACTACAACCTCTGTTTGTGATCTGTTCTATCGCTGGTGTCTCGCTAGCCTCGTCCCAACTTGCACGGAGTCTGTGAGATGCAGTTCTCTAATTACAACCTCTGTTTGTGATCTGTTCTATCGCTGGTGTCCCGTTAGCCTCGTCCCGGCTTGCTCGAAGTCTGTGAGATGCAGTACTCTAACTACTACCTCTGTTTGCGATCTGTTCTATTGCTGGTGTCCCGCTAGCCTCGTCCGAACCTGCACGGAGTCTGTGAGATACAGTATTCTCTAACTACAACCTCTGTTTGCGATCTGTTCTATCGCCGGTGTTTATCTTGAACCTCTTCTTTTTTTTCTACAAAAAAGGGAAAAGCAAATGTGCAAGGTATATAAAAGAGATGCATACCTATGGCAGTACATGCCTGTTGGGGGCATTGTCAGATGTGTGCCCCCTGAAGGATGGTTAGTTGTTCCCTAGATACCGATTCCTCTATCATCTCCATCGGGGTCTCTTTGTTGGGAAGACCTATGTGTCTCTTAAGAGGGCTCTGTGTTCGGAGGGAAATTTTGAAAATCCGTGCTGTCACACCCCACAAGTGGCTTATTTGGAAATTAGAATTTTAATTGGACATTAAGGGTAATTGGGTAATTTACTAATGAAGAGGATTAGTTTGCAAGGAAATAAAAGTATTTAATTAAAGATTTTAGTATGGTGAGTAAAAGGTAATGTGTTAAGGACCTGTGTGGTTTTATTGAGGAGCTGTGTGTAATTGTGAATTAAAGAATAGTGCATGTGTGCCAGGTGGAGAACAGTGTGTGTGCACGTGGTGAGGGAAAAGAAAAGGCTGTGAAAATTAGTTAGTTTGAACAAAGACTGAAAGTCCTCTCTTTTTGGTTTTCCCTCTCACGTAAACCTCATTGTGTCCTTTTTCTCCATCTGCTGTTCTTTTCCTTTTTGCATGTGTGTTTTCCTGTTGAGGAACTCAGGTCTGGTTGTGTTAGAAGCTTCAGCAGGGTAAGTAGCTACTGGTTTTACATTGGATTCTCGTTCTTCATCTTTTCTGGGATTGTTTTGAGTTATTTAGTGGTTTCCTTTGGGTTTTAGAGATTCTGTTATTGGATTTTGATTGTGATTTTATCTGTTTGGAAGCATCTGAGGATAAAAGAAAGGAGAAAGGAAAAGATAAGATTGTAGATTGAAGAAGAAATACAGTGGACGTTGTTTTTGAGCTTCATTTCAGGTTTGGGAGTGTCTGTCTATCTCACTGTGGATCTTGTTTTCAGTTGTGATATAATGTATTTATGTGTGTGATAATTGTGAAATTAATGATATTTTTAGTGTGTTTTTATTTATTTATTTAAGTTAATTTAGTATTTATTTGGTTGAATTATAGTTGAATTAGTTAATTTTATGTTTTTAAAGTTTAATTGTTGATTTTGGTATTTTTCAGGATTAAAATAAAGGAAAAAGGATTTAATGCTAAGTTGTGGATAATTTGGTAAATTCTCATATTTGTGAAAGTCAAATGGAACAAAGTGCAATTACATAATGCACGGGAGTGCAAATTCTCACTTGGCCAAGTGAGTGTTATTTGCTTAATGCACGGGAGTGCAAAAATTTCACATGGCCATGCATTCACAAATGGAAAAATCAACACGGCAATGCATTTTCATGACTTTCTTACCAACTGGTCACGTGGGATGAATTCAAACTCCACCAAACTTCCGAAGAAAAGAAGAGAATCCTTTTCTCATTTACCAACCGATGAAAACATTGGCAATAAGAAGTTAGAAAGAATACGAGAGAAAGGAGGGAGTTTTTTGGGCTAGAACGAAAAAGGAAGAACTGAAGATTTAGATTTTAAAGATAGTTTTTTTTAGTTAGTTTGGAGTTTGCATTTTCTTATTCTTTCCTTTAGGCTAGACTTAGGATTATTTTCTTTTAATTTACAGCAACAATTTATTTTATTTTCATGTTTTAATTTTCCTTTTAAATTATGTTTAGCTTAGATTTAATTTTGAATTGCAATTTCCTTCTTAAATAATCTAGATCAATTTAGTTTAAATCTAGGGATTCAAGTGGATTCGAAGGTTGAAGAACAAGAACTTCAAGATCTATTTTCTCTCTCATCAAGGGTGTATTCTAAACTCTAATTTTCCATCTTTTATGTTTATATTCTTGATGATAGAGTAGTTAATCATGCTTGGGAGTTCTTGAATCGTATTTGTATTTTGGATATATGGATTTAATAAATATTTTCATGTTTTCTTTTATTCCTCTTGTTATATATTGTTTTGCAATTATAATGATGATTGGAGCTAAATCCGAAAATTATTGTTTGTGCAAATGCTCTGTTCTTTTAATATTAGCATATATATTTCCAGCTTAATCCATGGATATGGTAGGTTGGTTTGTGGGTGTTGATGTTATTAGATTAAGAATAGTGAGGAATAAATAGGTTTGAGATAACTTAATCCAGGGATGGTAGGTTGTCTTAGATCTAGGATTTGGTAACCCGCGCTTAAGCTAATTAATAGACTTAATCCAGGGATGGTAGGTTTATTAATTAGAATAGCTTAATCCATGGATATGGTAGGCTTGGGTTCAGTTGGGTTGTCCAGAATTTCATGTTATATTGTTTTACCAATTTTCAGTTACATTTATGAGGATAGAATTTCCTAAGCATTCAATTTCATCCTTGAGTAATTTCTTGATGACCAATTTTATATTTAATTGTTAATTTATTTTCTTGCTTAGCTTAGTTTTTCTCCACCAAACAAATTGGGGACATCTCAAATTCACTCATCTATAGATATTTAACTGGACAATCCTTTTTCCCTTGGGTACGATAACTCGGGGTCCTAAATATACCCCACTTTATTACTTGTCGATTCGGTACACTTGCCGAGGACCCGTCAAGTTTTTGGCGCCGTTGCCGGGGATAACGGTGTTGTTTGTTTTATATCTTTAGTTGAGTTAGTTTGAGGTTTTGATTTTTCTTTTTATTTTAATTTGGTGTTTATTTTTGCAGGAAAATTTTGAGACATTTTCAAAATGATGCAAGATAGTGATCAAGATTATGAGTTGTTCCTTTTGCGAGAACAAGTGAATGATATAATGAGGGAGATGCAAGAGTTACGACAAATGTATTCAACTTCACCAGTCACCTATTCACCGTCTTTTGAAGATCCTCACTCTTCATGTGTATCACAAGAGTATCACTTTTTCCATATCGAACGTCTTTCAAACTACAATTATTGTAGAGAGAGGGAATACCAAGCAGAAAGGAGAGAGTTGCAGGCTACAATCAACTATCAAGAGGAGAGGATCAAGGCTCAAGGGGATTTATTAAAGAGTCAAGCATTGGAGATCCAAAATTTGGAATCCAAGTTAGAAATTTTAATTGTCTCTCCGAGTGATCAAAAAGATGGTGGTGAATTGAGTCATGCACCTATAGAGATTAATGAGAATATTGAAACTTTTGAGGATGGGTTGCATGAAGAAGAAAAGGAGCCAATTATTGTTGAAGATAAATCTTGTGTTTCTTTGGAAACTAATTTCAATTTTTCTTTGCAGGATAGTGCACCAAAGGAGCAAGAGTTGAATGATTCTCAAATGGAAGCACTGACTTCAGTCCATTTGAAGGATTTATTTAGGCTTGAAGAGCCGGTGGAGTTCGTTTACAATGAACCCAAGGTGGAGTCATACTTCATCGAAGACATGGAATTTTCCACCTTGGTAACTTTCGATGATTTTCTCCTACTGATGGGGGAAAATGAAGAGCAAAAACTGGAAAGACCATTATTTGGTTCACAAGCTCATCCACCCGAGAGTGAAATGAGTCGAGCTGGGACTCAATAAACCAGAACTTATATTTTTCTTAACCCTTCCTATTTAATTTTCTGTGTTTATGTTTTAATTTTTAATTACTAGTTGTTTGTATTTCTTGTGTGTTTTTAGTTAGTTTAATTTTTTGTCAATAGATTCATGAACTACAAAGATACAAAGTTGAAGCAAATTGGATTACAGAGTCTGGACATATGCATGATAAAAGTTTTTAAAGCAGGGCATTAGTTTGAGTTTTTTTTTTATAATGCATTAATAGATGGATGTGTGATTCAATTATATTAAGGAGTTAAAAAAATAAAATAAAAAAAAAAAAAAAAATAGAAGCATTGTAGGCTAATTTAGCAATTTATTTAGTTGAATTTTTAGCATGAATAATTTTAGTCCCAGAATGTTTTAAGTCTCAGAGGTGAATTACTCAGCCGCGTGAAAAAAAATGCCCAGTCGCGAAGAAACTGCCCTGGCCGAGTGAGGCCATGCGCAGCCACGCATAGAAACGAACCCGCCGCGCAAGTGCCATACGCGGCTGAGTGGGAAATTACCCACCTGCGCATGGCCCATGCGCAGCTGCGCATGAGAGATGCGCAGCCGCGCATCTCCCTTGCGCAGCTGCGCATGAGAGATGCGCAGCCGCGCATCCCTTCGCATAAGACATGCGCGGCTGCGCATGTCACATGCGCAGCCGCGCATGTTCCCCCTTCCAACCTCACGCAACCGCGCGTGAGGTGCTGCCCCCCCCTCCTCTGGCCCTCTTTTATTTATTTGTTTCTCTTTCTTTTCACATTCACTCTGCATCTCTCCATATACCCACGGCAGTGCATCCCCTTCACACACTATCACTACATAAACCTCCATTTCTCAAATTTCTTGCATCATTCAACTGCATTTCAGTTCAAGTAAGTGTTTTTCTTTAACTATTGCTCCTTAATTTGATTAATCATTTCCATTTTTACTTTATTCTTTGTTCTTAATGTACATGATTTGGGTTAATTTCAACTTGCCATTTAAATCTCATTTTAAATTCTTTTGGCAAACTTATTTCTTGTGTGCTTAATGTGCATGTACATGTTGCTTAGGTTGAATTTTGGTAGCAAACGCACCTTAATTTGGCTTCCAAATTCACTGTCAAACATGTGCACACCACCTGTTCGATGAAATGCCCCAATCAATTTTTTTTCAATTTTGTTATGGTTTCTCATTTTGTGCCGTATCTCTACCTTGTAATTTTAATTTGCTATTGATCAATTTTCATTCACGAATCGGCGATCAAATGAAAAAAAAAAAAAAATTGAAAAAAAAAAAAAAAATAAATAATAATAATAATAATAATACTAATAATAATAAAATTTACTTCTGCTTGTGTTTTCTCATTTACAGTTTTTTGCCCAATTATCTGCATTCCGATTCTTCTATTTCAATATTGCATCTGGTAGTTGCTTGCTATTATTCTGATTAAATTTTATGTTGCCATTTTGCATGCTAATAATTTTTTTTTTTATTTTCACAGTGGCACCTAAAAAGGCGAAGAACACTGAAGCCTCAAGCTCTTCTGGCACTCATATACCTTCTTATGTCAATCCAGAAAAATCTGACATGTATGAGTATTTTAGCACGTGCCAATATGTCCAACCAGCATTTCTCAGTCGTTTTTATCTGCATGTTCCTGTTGGAGATCTTTGGACAGAGATATTACCATTGATTCAGGGCATCGGCTGGGAACAGTTTATGGAGCATAAAGTGCAGGTATTTCCAGATCTTGCTCGGGATTTATTATATTCTTTTGAGTGTCATTTTGATGGAGATAGAAATGCTTCTGGCACTATTAAGTTTCGGTTGGGTAAGAAGGGTTATTCAATGTCCTTTAAGAAATTTTCACAGCATTTAGGATTCTCACCTGATGCATTGGTAGAGCTTCCTAATGCATCTACTGAGGAAAATTGGGAAAAAATTCGAGATCCATTAAATGCTGAGCCGTGGAGAGGTGGTAAGCTTAAAGTGCATGCACTTCGGGATCATGCTTTGAGAATTATTCACAGATTTCTATCCCGAAGTATATATAATAATCTTCAAAGACTGAGTTCACTTAATGCTTCACAGATTATGTTACTTAGGTGTATGGTGGATGGTATTCCTATTAATGGCTCTTTGCTTATAGCACAGCGGATTCAAGATTTACAAAAGTGTTCTTCAAATATTCCTGCTGTTTCCATCGGTTGGATAGCAACCGTTTTGGCTGAGGCTGTTAATTATACTCGTTCTTTTGGCGATCCACTTGATGGTGACATAGCTTATATTGATAATGTCATGCTTAAACGCATGAAGATTTGGAAAACAAAGCCAAGATGTCACTGGACAACTCGAGAGGAATATCTGAGAGAAAATGGCATACATATTGATGAGATTCCAGGAGCGCCAAATGATAACATTGGTGATGATGAGCCAGCAGCGGTTCCACCAGCTGAGATAGCTATGCCATCTGATTTAGAAGATCACCTTAACCGGCTTAGCAGCAGGATGGACCACCAGCAGATCCGCTTGGATAGGATGCAGGGGAGGATGGATACCATGCAGGATACTATTGTTGAGGTTAAGCAGACCATGGAGAAGTTCGTGCATGATTTCTGGACACGTTTTCCTCCACCACCACTCCCACCACCTTAGATGGCTTACTACATTTGCTGTGGACAGCAAAATTTTTTTTGATGGGGGTAGAGCTTGTTCAGTTAAGCTCAATTTTGGTTCAGGAAGTAAACATATCTTACCCCTTTATTGTTCATGAATCTATATTCTGTTTATTTATTTTGATGTTTTTATTTTAATTTTATTATTAATTTTATTTTTAATTTGATGTTTTGTAGTTTTGTAATAACTTTTACTCTTAGCGTAATGGATGATAGTTGCTTTAGAATTTTCTAGTCTTGCTTAGAAATAACATTAGTTTCTGATTATCATTTAGTTTACAATAAAACTTCGTTTGCCTCTGTTATTCCTCAAATATTGAACATATCGAACTTAAATTTAGAATGTGCAATTAAGGATTTTTGCTTAGCACAAGAACAAACATGTTGTTTAATGAATTTTTGGCTAGATTAATATTCAACTTGACTTATATTTGCTAGTTTCTACTCTTTGAGCACAAAAGACCAGTTTTTAAAAAAAAAAAAAAAAAAAAGAAAAAAAAAATGCATAAAATAGTTGAGCAAGGAATGTTAGAGCACTAGAACCTTCCTCATCACCCTTCAAAGCATACAAACAACTCAATTCAACTTAGAAAGTGATCGAGGCAATATTTTCTTGTTTAACCATATTTTGACCTATTTTCCTACCCTTTTTATACATTAATCCTTGTTAGCCAAGTTGAGCTTAATGAGATATGCTAAAAGCGTGTCAATTTTTATTTTTTTATACCTGTTCAAATTACCATATAGCTTAAAAAGCCGTTTGCCTACCTTTTATAGAGTTGCCACTCTAGGATTGGGTAGATTAACAGAAAAAGGATTGATGGGTATAGTGAGAATGTTATTTTCAAGGATTATGGCTGAAGTCAAATAATAGTGGAAATTATATCTTGTAACTATCCAGAGTATCGTTGTATTGCTGTAAGCATATAAAAAAAAAAAAAAAAAAAGAAGAAGAAGAAGTTGAAATTCAAAATAATATGCAATGCAAAATCTTAAGTGTGGGGTACGTACAAGGGACAATCAGTAATGACTTCTAAAAAAGAGTATAAATTGTGAAAGTGAAAAATTTTAAATATTTTTCTCTCATAAGAGCTGTGAATTATCAAAAGTTAAACAAGTTGAGTTCTATATTGATAAGTTAATGGGAGACACTTTAGAATTGTTAGTCTATTTTATCTTAGAGTGGCTATTTTATTGTTTGATCTTTTATCCATTTTTTGATAACTAATACCTTAACCCCATTACAACCTTTGAAAGACCTAAGTGATTCTAAGTTTTGTTTTTAAGTTGTTCAGCGGAGATGACTTTCGGGTTCCGGTGCTAAAGGAGAGGCCTATGGTGTTTCTAGAGTTTCAAGTGCGAAACTATTTGTACACTTGAGTGTACATTCATTCTAAGCTTGGTTATGAGTTGCATTGGTGTTTTGATTTTTAAATACTTAAAATGTTTTGGTCTTGCACACACATAAAGAAACTAACTTATTTTGCCTTGTTGAATTAATTGTGGTTGAAATTTTGTTAAGTGCTTTTGTTAAATTGCTAAGCATGATTCTAAATTACATGATTCTTTATTTCAGTTTGATTATTTTGAGGAGTTGGATTGTTCTAATTTGCTCGGGACGAGCAAAGTCTAAGTGTGGGGTATTTGATAATTGTGAAATTAATGATATTTTTAGTGTGTTTTTATTTATTTATTTAAGTTAATTTAGTATTTATTTGGTTGAATTATAGTTGAATTAGTTAATTTTATGTTTTTAAAGTTTAATTGTTGATTTTGGTATTTTTCAGGATTAAAATAAAGGAAAAAGGATTTAATGCTAAGTTGTGGATAATTTGGTAAATTCTCATATTTGTGAAAGTCAAATGGAACAAAGTGCAATTACATAATGCACGGGAGTGCAAATTCTCACTTGGCCAAGTGAGTGTTATTTGCTTAATGCACGGGAGTGCAAAAATTTCACATGGCCATGCATTCACAAATGGAAAAATCAACACGGCAATGCATTTTCATGACTTTCTTACCAACTGGTCACGTGGGATGAATTCAAACTCCACCAAACTTCCGAAGAAAAGAAGAGAATCCTTTTCTCATTTACCAACCGATGAAAACATTGGCAATAAGAAGTTAGAAAGAATACGAGAGAAAGGAGGGAGTTTTTTGGGCTAGAACGAAAAAGGAAGAACTGAAGATTTAGATTTTAAAGATAGTTTTTTTTAGTTAGTTTGGAGTTTGCATTTTCTTATTCTTTCCTTTAGGCTAGACTTAGGATTATTTTCTTTTAATTTACAGCAACAATTTATTTTATTTTCATGTTTTAATTTTCCTTTTAAATTATGTTTAGCTTAGATTTAATTTTGAATTGCAATTTCCTTCTTAAATAATCTAGATCAATTTAGTTTAAATCTAGGGATTCAAGTGGATTCGAAGGTTGAAGAACAAGAACTTCAAGATCTATTTTCTCTCTCATCAAGGGTGTATTCTAAACTCTAATTTTCCATCTTTTATGTTTATATTCTTGATGATAGAGTAGTTAATCATGCTTGGGAGTTCTTGAATCGTATTTGTATTTTGGATATATGGATTTAATAAATATTTTCATGTTTTCTTTTATTCCTCTTGTTATATATTGTTTTGCAATTATAATGATGATTGGAGCTAAATCCGAAAATTATTGTTTGTGCAAATGCTCTGTTCTTTTAATATTAGCATATATATTTCCAGCTTAATCCATGGATATGGTAGGTTGGTTTGTGGGTGTTGATGTTATTAGATTAAGAATAGTGAGGAATAAATAGGTTTGAGATAACTTAATCCAGGGATGGTAGGTTGTCTTAGATCTAGGATTTGGTAACCCGCGCTTAAGCTAATTAATAGACTTAATCCAGGGATGGTAGGTTTATTAATTAGAATAGCTTAATCCATGGATATGGTAGGCTTGGGTTCAGTTGGGTTGTCCAGAATTTCATGTTATATTGTTTTACCAATTTTCAGTTACATTTATGAGGATAGAATTTCATAAGCATTCAATTTCATCCTTGAGTAATTTCTTGATGACCAATTTTATATTTAATTGTTAATTTATTTTCTTGCTTAGCTTAGTTTTTCTCCACCAAACAAATTGGGGACATCTCAAATTCACTCATCTATAGATATTTAACTGGACAATCCTTTTTCCCTTGGGTACGATAACTCGGGGTCCTAAATATACCCCACTTTATTACTTGTCGATTCGGTACACTTGCCGAGGACCCGTCAGTGTGCTTGTACATCTAAATGCATGAGAAATGTACTGTGATTACATGATTTAGGTGGAAAGGAATAACATGAGTTGGTAAATGAATTGATTAAGCATTAGTTTGAATGAGGAATTTTGGAACATTGACCTTCTGGTTTTGTCTCTGTTTTAACACTTAAAATACATAGTTATGTTATAATTACAGGAAATGAATTCTTGAGTCTTGAGGGTACGTGTTTGAATGATTACTACATGAAAAATGGTTTTGGGAAAGCTGGGGTTTTGAAATTAGGAAGTACTATGTTTTCTGGATTTTCTGGGTTTTCTACGTTTTTCTGGAATTTGATTTTGAGAAGATGATGGAGTTTGAGAAGAGAAGCAGAAGTGTGAGAAGAAGGTCACGAGACGTGATGAAGAATCACGCCGTGACCCCCTTCTCTGTTGAAGGTCACGAGACGCGAAGAAGCTTCACGCCGTGACTCCTTCTTTGCTGAAGGTTACGTGGCGTGAAGCGGCATCACGCCGTGACTTTCGCCTTTTTCCTGCGTGTGACTTCTTTTCCTCTCCTCTCAGGCGTCACGGGACGTGACTAATGGTCACGCCGTGACTGCCTTGTTCTTCGGCGTGGCACTTGCGAGAAACCAGCGTCACGCGACGTGACGAATGGTCACGGCGTGACCGGCCTCTACCTGCTGCCCTGTTTTCCAAAATTGAAGTTTTAACTTCTGTTTTTCAAGAATTTTTGCACTACATGACAAATGTTTGATTTAAAATCTGTATTGTGTTTTAATAATTGCTTAATATTGGGTTTTGTATACATGATTAATAATTAATATACATGATTTACATGTTTATAGTTTATTTAACAGGGACTTTTTCAATATGAGCTATTTGTTCTAATTACCTTATGTAGTTAATATTTATATGTTTAAATGTTTCTGAATTTGATTATTATACAAGTATACATGATTTATAAGCTAGTATTTAATGAAATTCTCATGATTTGATATATGAATTGTTGAGTTGTATCATTTGAGCCTGAATAGTCATAGTAGTGGATAAGTAAGCGCTTACTTAGGTCAGTGTGTGTGTGCAGCTGCTATATGATAAAATGATATATGCGGGTCCGTTTGGATCCTTGTTTCGACCATGTTTGGTCTATATGGAAATAAAGCGAGACCTCGGTCTCTATATGAAAAATACATGTTTGAGACTCATGTCTCTATATGCTTGGGATATTGTGTTCTATCAGTATCCATTTGACCGCATCCACTTCTAGAGAGTATTTTAGACTAGTCAGGCTATGAGTTTAAATGTGTTGCATATATTGAGATGCACTTTTGACATGATTACAAGTATATGATGTATATGAATTCTTGCATAGCATTATTTCGCACCTTGAATCTATATTCTTGTAATGATGAGATTTATGAATTGAGTACTTAATTGCCTTTGAGTTTGAATCTTTAGATTATTGTATTGTAGTAAATATTGTATGTGTATATTGTATGTTTGCTTTGTTCCTCTCCACTAAGCGTTATCGCTTAGCACGGGCTTCTTTTCCCGTGCAGGTGGCGAGTTCGGGTTGGAGTCTGATATCTGCAGGTCGGCCACTAGGAGTCTTTTAAAATGAAGTTATTTGAAGTCTTCCGCTGTAATTTTTGTGTATATGGCTTGTGTATAGCAAAGTAACTTTTTGTAAAGGAACAAATATTATTTTTGTATATGTATTTGCTTACAAGCCTCTTTTTGTAAAAACGATATAGATATGATATATGTATAAGGACTTGATATATATATGTTACAGGAATTTTCTGATTATATGATTAAAAGTTTCTTTATTTTACATTTGGTTTTAGTTTATACATGGAATATGGATTTGTTATATGTGTTTGCCCGCGTGGCACTCCGGTATCCTTCCAACGGGGATGGCGGGGTGTTACACGTGCTCACCAAGAGGCTTAAATGCTCACTGAGAGACTTTGACGCTCACTAAGAGACTTTGATGCTCACTGAGAGACTTTAATGTCGAGCCTCCAGAGAGGAAAATAGGTTTGAGCCTCCTCAGAGGAAAATTATATTTGAGCCTCCAGAGAGGAAATTGGATTTGAACCTCCTCAGAGGAAAATTATATTTAAGCCTTCAGAGAGGAAAATAGGTTTGAGCCTCCTCAGAGGAAATTATATTTGAGCCTCCTCAGAGGAAATTATATTTGAACCACCTCAGAGAAAAATTATATTTGAGCCTCCAGAGAAGAAAATAGGTTTGAGCCTCCTGAGAGGAAATTATATTTGAGCCTCCTCAGAGGAAATTATATTTGAGCCTCTTCAGAGGAAATTATATTGGGGGTTTTGGTTGCTTGCCCGTAGGCGGATAGATTTCAATGTCTTTGGTGTCCCTTAAAATGATGTTTGTGAAATTTTTTAGATTTTCACATTTTGGACGTATTTGAATTTTTACAGTATATTGGATTTTCAAGGCCTTGAAAATATCATATTTTTGTTTTGTTATTTTGGTTTGTTTGTCTTTGTTATTTTTTTGTTTGTTTTTTGTTGTTTTTGTTTTTTTTTTAAAGAGTTGTATTCTTTGTACATTTGAATTTGGATTTTGTACACTTTGTGTAATGTGTGTGAGCGTACATCTTCTGATAGAGAAACTTACCTGGTTGCTCCCGACATGGCGTGCATGAGTAGGCTCGCTCTTTTAAATGTCTTCTTAGGAGCAGGTCCACGAAATTCCATTATCGTGAGGACTTCATCTTGATCTGATTGTTCGGCGTGGATGAGCATCGATGTAGAGCTGAAGCTGTACCCCGGCCCACTCTTGCGTCTGATTGCCTTCAACTAAAGTACGTGTGGGTAGTCCGGCTTCTCAAAGGATCTTCTTTTCTGTAGATTTGTGTGATTCCGGATTGCCCTTAGCATGGTGTGCCCGAATAGGCTTGTTCTTTTAGGCGTTCCACCTCTGTACATATTTACTTGATTTTATGCCGGATACAGTGGTCGATCATGTGGAACTGAATCCATCCCTTGGATCATCCTTGCTCATGAGGTCTATTCGGACCTTTCCTTCTGAGTCATGTGCACAACAATATATACAAAAGATTGTGTGTGCGTATGGAATCATGTGTGTGAAATATACATACAAAACTATATATAAGAAACACATGCAAAGGATTAATGTACAAGAATTGTGTGTGCATATCTAAGACTGAATGCACGTGACATGCATGTGATATGCAAAAATAAATAGACCATATCCCAGGTGGTTAAGGGATTCGTTGAGGGTACTGCTCGACTACTCACATTGTCTGATACTCCCAAGGATGTAGAAAAGCATTGTCTTGGCTTTACGAATGCTGACCCATAATCTTTTCAAGGAGAACTGACCCGTACGTATTTTTGCCCCCCGATCAACGAGCATTTTGCCCCCATGACTCTGAATCAAGTTTTGCATTATGCACCACCTGCCTAAAGGAAATTTATTTGGAGTAATGCTGCCTTATCGCTCCAGGCTTCAAAGGTCATTATTTTAAAGGTAGTGCGTCCCTTGTGGATTTTCACACTAGCTTTTCTTAGCAGGAAATGCATCCCTTTAGGAATTTTCACATAACTCTGTGCCTAATTTTTGCCTAGAATGGACCTAACCCAATCCAGCGGCTTTTATTCATTTTCATTTTTTGAAGGACAGTCTGCCAGTTCCCAGGTTTTCACCCTACCCTTTGGCCTAACTTTTGCTTAGAGAGCCAGTCATGGTTTTCATCTCTAACGGCCTTTTTTTTAGACTCTCTTGCCTTTCAGGTACGGCTACAAGAAAAGTTGAAGCTGCTGTCAAAGCCCCTTCCTAGAGTAATCCACAATTATTCTCCGAGGCATTTTCTCCTTAGGCATCGATTGCATTCCATAGCCTCCCTTGATGAATGTGTTGCTAGATTGGGTGAGGTAGAAGATGAGGATTGGGTTCTTTAGGGCTTCATGGGGCTGCTTTTTACATTACCACCCATTATGCTCGATAGTTCAGAGGGATTAACGATGTAATGAGGCATCCCTGTGGACCTTTAGCTTTGGCTTTTACCTCCATGCATCATAGCCTCTAGGCAAGCTGCCGGTGAAGACTATTATACCATCTTTCAGGGGTTGTTCTTTCACTTCCACTAATACATTCAAGAGGTAGGTGCTTAGTCCCGCAATCAATACTAGAACTCATCGATTTAGACATCTGGACAGTGAGAGCAGTAGCAAAGTGTAGCCATTCAAATTTCATACATTCAACAATGAATGATGCTTCTCCTTTTTATAAACAAACGAGAAAATAAGGAACACATGTAAATACAAAGATTGTGTACATTTCAGTATGATTTCTCTATACATGATCATTATTTAACATCAATTCAAAATTCAAAACTACATCTAATCTCAGAGTAGACCTTGTAAGCATCAAACTCCTGTCTCCAATCAGCCCTCTCGGGTTTTCTTGATTGGAAATTTTCTCTCAAGCCTCTAATTTTTGCCTAGGGTGCCTTTTTTCGGTTTTTACCCTGACGAGGCGCCCATTTTTAGTATGGCCGCCTTTTTTTAGTTTTTGACCCGCGGGCTTTTATTCTCTTCTTTTGATTTTTAATCTTTAGCCATAGACTTCTTGAGTCTGTTGATGCTGATCGGTTCTTTGAAGTCATTTTCATCGCTGTCTATCGAAAATGCTGTTCCCTTGGACAATAACTTCTCAAGAACAAATGGGCCTTCTTACACTGATCTGAATTTGCCTTATTCATCCAAAACATTCGGACTCACTTGCTTAAAAATTAAATCTCCCTCCTTCAGTGGCGCTTTCTGTCTTTCTTCCAGGATGATCGAGCAGAGTGTCTTCTGATAGACCTGACCGTGGTAATAATCCTATGACCAGTCCTTGTCTGACATGTTTGATTGCTGCTGCCATTGCTGCGCCCTATCGGCTTTCGAAATCGGGGATTACATGACTGTCCTTAAAGTTTTGCGCTCCACTTTGAACGGCCATACTGCTTCTGCCCCATATATATTGAGAACTGGGAGGTGACTCTTGTAGAGGTTCCGATGGTGGTTCTCTAGCCTCAAAGTGCAAAAGGCCATTTCTCTGCCCAATCCTTGTAGTTTCGAGCCATCTTGATCAAGATCTTCTTGTTAGCAGTCTCTCCTACCCTATTGGTTTGGGGGCAATATAGAGTGGACTTGTGGTTTTTAACGTCATACCTCTGGAGCAACTTCCTAGCCTTAGCCATAAAGTGTCCTTTTATCCTTGAACCCTGCGTGGTGCGGGAGACCATATTGAAATATCGGATTCCTTTTGGTAACCCTGTCTATTGGAGGTCATAGGACACACCTCCCCTATGATGCTTTTTTCCAAGCTCGAGTAACCCGTATCCGTTGTGAGTCAATATAACCCTTTTGGTCCTTTTCGGAAGTCAAGAAAAAATGGCAAAGTACGGGCATGTGTGGATCAATGGGATTTGAACAAAGCTTGCCCTACATATTCATTTTTTACGCCTCTCTCTTTTTTGTATTTTATTTTTCTCTTTTCCTCTTTGTTCCTTTGTTCTTTTTCCTGTTCTTTTTCTTTTGTTCTTTTTTCCGAGGATAAGCTTTGTTCAAATCCTAATAGTTTACACATACACACACTCCTCCTCTTCTCAATTTGGGATAACATTGACCAACCAAGTCTGGCGTTGAACTTCGATTAGAAATTTTGGCTTCATCTCTGCTTGTTGACTCCTCCTTTTGATCTTTCCCGCCCCTTCAGGCTTCAATCTTCTGAGCTTCTTCGTGACTGGTCCATGACTGGGATATTTGGAATGGCGTGCTCAGTGATTCCGCGATTAACCCTTAGCATGTCTTCATATGTCCAGGCAAAGACTTTTTCGTATTTTGTTTTAATTCTCTCGAATTTTGATCTCTCTTCAGGAGTTATATTAGATGCTATCAAGATTTTCTTTGGGTTTTTTAAAGTTCTGAGATTAAACGAAGTAACATCAATTGAATCAATATCAAATAGGGATGAGTTATGCGCATGATTATGCATAGTAAAACCATAAGAAATATCACACAAGTGAGCAAAAACGTTCATCTTATTATTAAAACTAGAATATCATTATTAAACAGTTCAAAAATAAAATGATCATTCTAAATAGCTAATCCTCCTCTTGTTTCCACTAGCACAGATGTTTTGGCTAGTGGCTCCTTATCGTCCTTAGGAACCATCCTCCCTTTCCCACTTATAGACTTAATCTGTCTTATTCTTTATCCTTCACTCTTCTGGGTCAGAGATCTGTTTGGAATCAATCAGATCTTGAATGGCATGTCTCAAGGTCCTGCAATCTTCTGTGGTATGCCCGGTGTGTTGGTGGAAGGCACAATACTGATCCCCTTATGATTGGGCTGTCTCTGGCTTCTAGCTGGCCTAGCCGGCAATGGCTATAACATCCCCTCCTTTATCAGTCTCTTAAGGAGCCAAGACAAATATCTGCCCAAATTAGAAAAATGCCTTCGATTCATTTTCACGGTTGGTGCTTTTCCTATCCTTCGGGCATTGCTGCCATCATAACAACCCTCTCTTAGTCTTGTGGGGCCAGTAATAGTTTTGTTGAGAGGCACTCGAGTAGTTGCACACTTAGACTTCATAATTTATTCTTCAAGATCAGCTAGCTCATTTTTCGTGCTTGAGGGCTAGAGATGCCTATTAACTGTGAAGGCTTTGTTCCTTCTGCCTTTCTTACTTATTCTTATAACTGCATCAAAGACTCCTCCGATGTTCCACCTAAGTGTTGACCTGAGCCTGCCCTTAAATCATATCCCGCCCTTGACGCTTTACTATTTGGAACTTGCATCACTGCTGAAATGTCTTCCTCTTTAGGAACACAGTCGAATTCTAGAGCAGGCTTCTTGCCTCTTCCTTGCTCAACTGGCAAAATAAAGGGCACCTTGACTCTAGGTTAAAAAGTGAAAGGAGACACTGCGGTCATCGCGGTATAGGCCTTCTTGACAATGTCCGACTCCACTTGGTTAAGGGTAGTAGTCGCCATAAGTTGAGCTTGCAGAACAAGCGCCATGGCATCCATCCTTTCTTTGACCATGACCAGCATCTTTGTTTCAAGCTCCTCGAACCTTCTATCCAACTCCTGGGCAATTAGGGCACGAGTCTCTTCAGTATGTTGTAAGGGGCCGACCATTTCTGATGCCTTTAGATGCTCTAGCAAGGATGCTAAATCTTTGTCAGCCAACCTAAACTCTGATCACTCTTTAGACAACTGTTGGGATCCCCTAACCATCTAAGCAAATGGTCTACAATGGTTGAAAAGCAAGGCTTAGAATGATGCATGAATAATATGCAATGCATGATCGTGCTATGCAAGTGGTCCTCAATGGCTAAAAGAGACTACAATGATACACATTAAATATGTAAAAACTATACATAGGTTGATATGTACATGTAATAATTATATGCAAAGAATAGGATGTATACATAGGGAAGAAATAAAAAATTTTATTTGTGCATGAATGAAATGAATATGCAATGCATCATCCACAACCACATGCAAACAGATATATCCTTCCAACCTTATTTCCCCCACACACGAGGTTGTATAATCTCTGTTCTAGGTGGGCTTGGCCTATGGGTTAGCAGGGAACCCGATGGACGCGTATGGTGCACGACAGAAAATCGGCAGCATAACCTCTCTTAACTAATGCACAGGCGCATGAGTTGTGATCATTGTGCATTTAGGCAGTCCGAATAAGTTGACATAGGCCTATCGGGGCATGAAAGTCTTTGATTAGGTGACCAATCAAATTATTTGGGTTTGTCAAATACAAAATGATCCATATAGCAAGCAAGGTATTATGGTTTATACCACCTAGGGGAAGTATCTATTGCCTTTACCAGAGTTTTGACCAAGGTAATGTTACTTTAGGGCTATCCAAGCATGATCCCTGCCAACAGGTCTAGCTCATCACGAGCATAACGACCGGTCGGGTTTCCATTTAATATACCATAAAGGTACGAGGCTTGAGCTGGTGATTATCCTTAACACTTTCCTACATTGAGTGAACGTAGGGTCGTGCTTTGGGAACGCACCGGAGCTGATAGAGGGACCAAACTAGCATAGATCTAAGGCTCTAATGAGGTGCAATGCAGTTTCAAAAAAAGGATGAAGTTTTCAAATTAAAACCCAATTGTAAATTTTAACAAAGGTACTTTCGAAGCGAAGTCTCGAATATGTCCCCAGCGGAGTCGCAACTGTGACACGCGCCGAACCCCGGGGCGCCCCGAACCTCCCGCTTTTAGGGCTTTTGGGACGAGGTTCATAAGAAGTTGTAATAAATTATAAGTGCATCCATTTTGGGCAACAAGGAGGTTTCTTGGAGTTGCCTCCCAATAGAACAATGGGAAAGGTCGTCTAGTCTCAGTGAGCCTAAGACAGCGCTGCTATGTCCATTATAGGCAAGCTGGAGGTGTCTTAGAGGCTTCCACCCTAATGATATGATGGTCCTCTAGCCTCACGCTTGGGCAAACCAGAGGTGTCTTGGAAGCATCCATCCTAATAGAACATTAGGATGGCCCTCTCGGCTCGTGGCGCCTAGCACATTAGGATGACCCTCTGGCCTCGTGGCACCTAGGACTGTGCAATTTTGAGCCTTTTACGGGACACAAGAGGTGTTTTGGAGTCCCCATCCCAATAGAACATTGAGATGGCCCTCTCGTCTCGTTGAGCCCAAAGACTAGAGAAGGTTCGGGACTTCTCATTTATTCATATCTTGGTTAATTTTATAATTGAGTTTTGAATTTATCATTTCATCCCATTTCTCATTCAATTTAATGCAGTTAAATTAAAGCGCAGATTGTTGATAACTTCAATATAGTATTTAGTTTTGATAGTATTTTTTATATGATTTTTGGGTATTTAGTTGTGTTTAATGTCACGTTATGTTTCTTTTATGTTAATTTTGTTAATCTTAGCCAAATTGGAATTTTGATGCATTTTAGATAACTTTTTTATTAAAGTTTTGTGCCTTTGTAGACTTTTGCTCAAGGGGTCACGGTCACAATGAATTGGTTGTGACCGTGACATAAGAAGAATTGCAAACAGTAGTTGAAATCAATGGGTCACGGTCACAATAAAATTGGTTGTGACCGTGACATAATTCTCTATTGGGCAGAATACAAGGGATGAAGACCTCACGGTGACAACAAAGTTCATTGTCACCGTGACATAAATTTTTCCTGGACAGAATGCAAGGGATGAAGACCTCACGGTGACAACAAAGTTCATTGTCACCGTAACATAAATTTTTCTTGGACAGAAGCGAAACTTTGAAGACCTCACGGTGACAATGAATTTCATTGTCACCGTGACCCCTCTCCTGTGCGTGAAAGGAAATTGAAGATCTCGACACCTCACGGTGATAATGAATTTCATTGTCATCGTGACCCATCTGGAACTATAAAAACGCACTTTTCTCTTTGGCTAGGGTTCCGATTTTTTTTAGTTAGTTTTTGCTATTAGTTTTGGCAGCTGAGATTTTCTGAGTGATTCTTCGGTTCTAAACTTTAATCTTCATTCTTGCTTTGAGATTTTAATTAGAAGTTGGGAGTAATTTTCATTAGATACATAGTTAATTTCCAGAGATAGTTAGTTTTCCAGTTTTCCAGAATTTTTGTTTTATTCTCCATTAAAGATCTGAAGAAAAAGACTGAAGAACGTGGGATTCAACCAAGATTTCTACCTCAATGAATTTTTGGGTTTATTCTTTCCTTTATTCTTTTGAATTTGTAATGGATTGTGAGTAGTTTCTTAGTTATTTGGGGGATCTCTAAACCCCTATCTTAGATGTGAACTCTAAACATATTTTGATATTTGATATATGAATGAAGGTTTATTTCACTGGTTATTATTGTTAAATCATGAGATGTATGTTTTCAAGTTAATTTCTTATTTTGATGAATGGATTAATTAATTTATCTTAATTGGTTATTGAATTGTATGATTAAATGTCATGATAATTTATCTGCAGATTTTCTGTCATGTTTGCTGTAACATTCGGACTGCTCCGGAAGGGAATCCATATGTGCATGTTTTCATGGTTTAAGATTTGAGTGAGGAGTGAAATAAGTAGGTTTTGGGTTGTTTGGCTCCGGAATGGGAAAGCAAACCGAACCTAGGATATTAGACCCGTGATTAGGCTAGTTGTATGACTTGCTCCGGAATGGTACGTCATGTAATTAGAGTAGCTTGCTCCGGAATGGGACGCTTGGGTTAAGAGGGTTATCCCGATTTCGTTCATATATGTTTTCTTTATGTGTTTTGATTAATATCTGGGTATGGGGTGGATGAGTGAACCTGAGCAATGTTTGTCTATTTTTGAATTCTTATATTGTTAGTTTTTTCGTCATTTGGTTTCTTGCAATTGTTGCTGTCAATTTAATTTTGATTACTTCCGTTTGTTCATTTTGGTTATTTAAATTCTTTATTTTTAATCAGTAGTTAATTAAATCAATTCAACAACTGGGAATTCTTTAGCATACATTTAAGTGTCATAACTTGTGCACACAGTCTCTTGGGTACGATAACTCGGAGTCTTAAAAATACTCTATTATATTACTTGTCGATTCAGTACACTTGCTGAGGTCGTGTCAAGTTTTTGGCGCCGTTGCCGGGGACTGGCGTTGTTTTAAGTTTTGATTATTATTTGTGTGTGTTTTACTTTTTCTTTTATTTTATTTTATTTTTATTTATTCTTTATTCTTTTCAGGTAATTGTTGTGGTGCATGAGCAGATTGAGACAGGAGCAAATAGCACCCTACGATCCTGAAATCGAGAGGACTTTGCATTAACGAAGGAGAGCCAACAAAAATTATAACATGGAAGATAATCCTCTTCCTATTGGTGAAGTACCTCCCGAGAACAAACAAGTGCCG
Organism: Excoecaria cochinchinensis; assembly: GCA_947683425.1. Classification (NCBI taxonomy): domain Eukaryota; kingdom Viridiplantae; phylum Streptophyta; class Magnoliopsida; order Malpighiales; family Euphorbiaceae; genus Excoecaria; species Excoecaria cochinchinensis. The sequence continues at coordinate 3,471,543 of CANTUQ010000063.1, forward strand.
AGGGCACAAGGTGAAAATCAAGAGAATTATAGAGAAGAGGTCCCGAGGCAGAGGACAATAAGGGATTATGCAGTACCAAGATGGAATGAGGATAATCGGACAATTATGCTGCCATGGGGAGTGCAGTTTGAGCTTAAACCAGCCACCATAAATATAGTACAGAGGAATCAGTTTACGGGTTCAGAAGTGGAAGATCCCGTACATCACTTAGACATATTCTTAGAAGTCAGTGATACGGTTCAGATTCCTAGAGTATCATCCAACTCGGTAAGATTAAAGTTATTCCCTTTCACATTGATTGGAAAAGCACGTGAATGGTTGCAAATGCTACCTAGACAGTCGATTAGATCATGGGACCAGTTACAGGAGAGGTTTTTGCTGAGATTCTTCCCTCCGACAAAGACTGCGCACATCCGTAACAATATATTGGGTTTTAGTCAAATGAGTGAGGAACCGTTTCATGAAGCCTGGGAAAGGTTTAGAAGGCTGTTGAGAAGCTGTCCTCACCATGAGATAGCCATATACCACCTGATGATAACATTTTATTCTGGGGTTACACCACAGACAAGATCTTTATTGGAAGCTTCATCAGGAGGGTCATTCATGAATAGACTACCAGAGGAGGCTTTTCATCTATTAGATAAAATGGCGGCGAATGATGCTCAATGGTCTAATCCTAGGTCAGTTCCTAAAAGACAAGGGATACATGTTGTGGATGAGGTGTCGATGCTGAAGGCACAGATTGAGTCCATGAGGAAGGAGATGAGTAGTCTGAAAGTGCAGAATGTAGCCTCTGTGGCTCAAGAGAGTGGATGGTATGAAAGTGGGCAAGCTGGTCAAGACAGTGGGGTAATGGGAGATATAAATGCCATAGGGGATTACAGAAGGAATGACCCCTACAGCAACACATATAATCCGGGATGGAGAAATCATCCAAACTTCTCTTGGAAGGATGGAAATCCAAATGCTTCATCCTCTCAGCCACAAGTTAGACCTCCCTTTAACCAAAATACTCATTCGAACCAAGGGCAGCCGTATCAACAACCATACCCACCCCATCCCAACCAAGGGCAACAATACCACCCACCGGGATACCAACCGAGGCCACCTGTTCAAGAAAAGAAGACAAATCTGGAAGACATGTTGGCTACTTTCATAAACAGTCAACAACAGTTTGTAAATAGCCAGCAGCAGTTCATGGCTAATCAAGAGTCAAAGTGGAAATCTCAAGAGCAGTGGAACCGGAACCAATATGCTTCCATGAGGAATTTAGAGACTCAAGTGAGACAGCTAGCGAATTCCGTGTCTCAAAGACAACTGGGAACATTTCCTTCGAATGTGGACCGGAATCCAAAAGAGGAAGCGAAAGCCATCACACTGAGAAGTGGTAAGGAAATTGTACCGAGAGAAAGCCAAGGTAAAAATTCTTCATCATCAGAAAAGGAGGAGCCGACACGGACGGTAAGTAATTCTAACTCTAGAGTAGAAGTTAATGAAGATGCTCCTAAAAGTGATAAGGGTAAAAGTTTAGTGAATCCGAGGGTAGAGGATCTTGATATAAATAGACTGCCATTTCCTGCAGTTGCTAAACAGGAAAAGAAAAATGAGCAAAAGGCTAGGTTTCTAGAGATGTTTAAGAAACTGCACATCAATTTACCATTTGCTGAAGCTTTAGCTCATATGCCCAACTATGCTAAATTTATGAAAGAATTATGTTCTAATAAAAAGAAATTTGAAGGGCATGGAACTGTACAGCTTACAAAAAATTGCAGTGCTATAATTATGAATAAGATCCCCGAGAAATTGGAAGATCCAGGTAGCTTTACTTTACCCTGCGCTATTGGTGAAGATTTTTATGGTAATGCTTTATGTGATTTGGGTGCCAGCATAAATTTGATGCCTTATTCTATATGCAGGCAGCTTAATCTTGGGGACCTAAGGGAGACGGGAATGAGACTCCAACTGGCAGATAGATCAGTGAGGCGGCCCAAAGGAGTGATAGAAGATCTATTAGTGAAGGTGGGGAAATTCATCTTCCCAGTGGACTTTGTGGTGATGGAAATGGAAGAGGATAGGAAGGTGCCACTGATAGTGGGGAGGCCGTTTTTAAACACAGCGAAGGCATTGATAGATGTTCATGGTCAAACGGTCACCCTACGGTTCAATAATGAGGAGTTGGTAGTAGACATGAACAAGACTCAAAAGTATCCATCTGGGGATATGGAGGAGTCTGTTTATTTTGTTGATGTAATAGACGAATGTGTGGAAGAAGTGCAGGAAAATGCAGTTGGAGCTGATTCAGAAAATTTGAGTTTGTTACACTCAGTGGAAGGAGAAGATGTGGAAGAAGAGATAAGGGGAGAAGAAATAGAAAATGTGGAGATAGAAGATGGAAAGGATGAGTCACAGAATGAAGAGTCTAACCCTAGAAAGGGGGATTTAGATTCTGAACTTAAACCTCTCCCCTCTCATTTAAAATATGTGTTTTTAGAGAAAGATCAGAAACCAATAATTATATCTTCTTTGTTGTCAGGTGACGAAGAACAACTGCTGCTAGAGGTGCTGAAGAAGCACAAGGGAGCAATCGGATGGGAAACCTCAGACTTGAAGGGGATCGACCCAAGCTATTGCACACACGTGATCCCAATGGAGGAGGAATGCAAGCCGGTAGTTCAGCCTCAAAGAAGACTCAACCCGGCCATGCAAGAGGTAGTAAAGAAGGAGGTACTCAAACTCCTCGATGCAGGTATAATCTACCTTATTTCTGATAGTAGATGGGTTAGCCCAGTGCAGTGTGTGCCTAAAAAAGGGGGGATGACAGTGGTAAGGAATGAACTGAATGAACTGATTCCAACTCGTACAGTTACGGGTTGGAGAGTCTGTATTGATTATAGAAGGTTGAATATTGCCACTAGGAAAGACCATTTCCCTTTGCCATTTATTGATCAAATGCTAGAGAGGTTAGCAGGTAATAGGTTTTACTATTTTTTAGATGGGTATTCGGGATATTTGCATATTCCTATAGCCCCTGAGGATCAAGAGAAAACGACCTTTACCTGCCCATATGGCACATTCGCTTATAGAAGAATGCCCTTTGGGTTATGTAATGCACCGGCTACGTTTCAGCGATGTATGATGGCTATTTTCCATGATTTTATAGAGAAATTTATGGAGGTATTCATGGATGATTTCACTATATATGGAGCTGATTTTATGAGCTGTCTAAAGAATCTTGATTTAGTGCTAGGGAGGTGTGAAAAGACTAACCTAGTTTTAAATTGGGAAAAATGCCATTTTATTGTGAGAGAAGGCATTGTGTTAGGGCATAAAATTTCAGAGAGAGGGATAGAAGTGGATAAGGCAAAAGTTAAAGTCATAGAGAAGTTACTGCCTCCAACGAGTGTTAAGGGCATAAGGAGTTTTTTAGGACATGCGGGGTTTTACCGGCTTTTTATTAAAGATTTTTCAAAAATTGCTAAACCCCTATCTAATTTACTCATGAAAGATGTTGTTTTTAATTTTGATAATGAATGCTTGCTAGCTTTTGAAACATTAAAGCAACGGCTTATTTCAGCTCCGGTGATTATATCTCCGGATTGGACTATGCTGTTTGAACTAATGTGTGATGCTAGCGATTATACAGTGGGAGCGGTACTAGGACAGCGACGGGATAAGATATTCTGTGCAATTTATTATGCTAGTCACACTTTGACAGGAGCACAGGTTAATTACACCACCACAGAGAAAGAACTTCTAGCAATTGTGTATGCATTCGAGAAGTTCAGGCCATATTTGCTGGGTGCAAAAGTTGTGGTGTGGTCAGACCATGTAGCTTTGAGGCATTTATTTGCCAAGAAAGAATCCAAACCGAGGCTGATTCGTTGGGTGCTGCTATTGCAAGAGTTCGATTTAGAAATTAAGGATAAGAAGGGTGCTGAAAACTTCGTGGCAGACCATTTGTCAAGAATGGAAAATGACCATATTGAAAAGGGAGAAATTTTAGATTTATTTCCTGATGAACACATTTGTGCTGTATTTGCTTGTGACACTTCTGTTCCTTGGTTTGCTAACATAGCAAATTTTATTGCAGGAGGTTTTATGCCTAAAGATTATACTTGGCAGCAAAAGAAGAAACTGCGAGCAGATGCAAGATAATACATTTGGGATGACCCCTACCTTTTCCGATTATGTGCTGATCAAGTTTTAAGAAGGTGCATCTCAGATGAGGAAACGGGTGCAATCATCACAGCTTGTCACAGTGGAGAAGCTGGTGGACATCATGGGCCCAATAGAACGGTAATGAAAATTTTATCTTCTGGTTTTTATTGGCCTACAATATTTAGAGATGTTCAATTTTATGTGAAGACTTGTGATAGATGCCAGAGGGTAGGAAATATATCTAAGCGAGATGAGATGCCTCTGACAAACACGCTTGAGGTAGAACTATTTGATGTATGAGGAATAGATTTTATGGGACCTTTTCCGGTTTCGTACGGGTTTGAATATATTTTGGTGGCAGTGGATTATGTGGGTAAATGGGTCGAAGCTATAGCCACTAGAACTGCTGATGCTAAGATTGTTTTAGAATTTTTGAGGAGAAATATATTCACTCGATATGGAGCCCCTAGAGCCATTATAAGCGATGGTGGTAAACATTTTGTGAACCACCAATTTAAGGCTTTATTAAAGAAATTTGGTGTTAGGCATAAGGTCACAACCCCTTACCATGCTCAGGCTAATGGTCAAGTTGAAGTGTCTAACAGGGAGTTAAAGACCATCTTAGAAAAAACGGTCAATTCATCTAGAAAAGATTGGTACCTTAAGTTAGATGATGCTCTATGGGCCTATAGGACAGCATTCAAGACACCGATAGGGATGTCCCCTTTTAGGTTAGTTTTTGGGAAGTCCTGTCACCTCCCAGTGGAAATAGAGCATAGAGCTTATTGGGCTACCAAATTTTTGAATTTTGACCTTGAGAATGCTGGTAAGTGTAGGTCTTTACAGCTAAATGAACTAGACGAGCATCGATTTTGGGCCTATGATCATGCCATGAGATACAAAGATAAAACTAAGAAGTGGCATGATCGAAAACTGGTCAAAAAGGCAATTACACCTGGAATGCAAGTGCTTCTTTATGACAGTAGGCTGCGATTGTTTCCTGGTAAGTTGAAATCGAGATGGAAGGGACCATATGAAGTAGTGGCAGTTGATAAGTTTGGCGTGGTGACATTGAAGCACCCGCGGTTTGAGGATGAATTCAAGGTAAATGGACATTGTGTGAAGCCGTATTTTGAATCTAAATTTGATTGTGCTTCCACGATCGTCACTCTTATGGATCCTTGACGATTTTTAAAAGTCCAGCTGCGGACTTGTTAAATGCAGAACTACTTCTTATCTTTGTTTCTTTTTATCATTTAATGGTATTTTGTTTAGGAAGTTAATCTTGTTTCATTTTGTAAATTTTAAGTTTAGAAGAGAAATTATGTTTTGTTGGAGAAGGTACAAAACAATTGTATCAAGAGGTTTAGAGAAATTGATGAATTTGTGCAAGTATGCAGGTGGTCACGGTCACAATGAAACTCATTGTCACCGTGACTAAAGGAGGATGCATTCTGGATTCTGGTTGGTGCATATGTCACGGTCACAATGAAACTCATTGTGATCGTGACCATCAGGTAAGTTACATTCTGTTTTGAGGTGTGCACATGTCACGGTGACAATGAAATTCATTGTCACCGTGAGATAAAATAAGTTACATTCTGTTTTCAAAATGGGTTATGTCACGGTGACAATGAAATTCATTGTGACCGTGACATAATGCACATTCAATTCTGTTTTCAAATTTGGTTATGTCACGGTGATAATGAATTTCATTGTCACCGTGACCCCATGGCGGTTCAATTCTGGATTGCAAATTTCGGATATGTCACAGTCACAATGAAACTCATTGTGACCGTGACCCACGAAAAGAATTTTTAAAACCCCAGTTTTCTATTTGTTATTTCTCACTTTCCCACATCTCATTCACTCGCACCGTGCTTCTTCGCTGCTTTCTCTGTGTCCTTTTCTCTCTTTTAGACCATCATCCCGGATTATCTACAACAAGTAGTTTTCTCTTCCTTTTTAATTTTATTTCAATTCATTTATTTGTCTTTTTCTTCCTCCCTGCGTTCCCTGTTCCAATTGATCTCCATGGCTGTGATTGATGCGATTCCTGTGCTGATGCTTTTGTTTTTCTTCATTGATAATTTACGATTCTAGCTGAGCATCCCTTCAATTCTTACTTCCCCATTTCAATTTTTATCTTTATTAAGAACGAGTTGAGTTGGGATGTTAGGGCAAGTGTGTGTGTATGTGATTTAAATTGAAATTTTTCTTCAAATTCTTGGTTCACAATGGAAATTGCTAGTTTTTAATTGTTTTTTCAGTATTGTAATGCCTGATTATTGAAATTGTTGGTTATTATTATGATCTTTGAGTTTCAATTTAATCAGTAAACTATCTGCATACTAGGTGTTTGACTAAATGTCTAAATGAATGATTTTCTTATTTTATCCAATTCCTGCCAATTTGAAATGCCAAGATTCTTTCGCAATAATGTTCCAAATAGTTATTGTTCTTATTTATCAATGTTGCCTTTTGATAGTAGCTCCAATGCTCTTAACCTTTTATTGCATTTGGTAAGCAGCTGTATTGCTACTAGTGATTCTGAGTTAACACTGAATATGCTCACCACTCTTGCTAAATTGTGATTTTGTCATTTGAATTCTTCTTGCATTATTGCATCTTTTATGAAATTCATTTGGAATTGAGAGATTGTTTACTAGGTTAGCCTAAGCTTGACATTATGCTTTATTTTCAAAATCCATTGCTGTTGATGCCATCGCATGCTATTGAATTTGATTTTTTTCATGTTGTGCAGTGGCCCCTAAGCGCAAAAGCTCTGCTCTTGCTTCCAGCTCCATTAGCCCACCCCCGAGCCAACAATCAGTAGATATTTCGAAGGTCCCTAAGTGGGTACCGGTACCAAAGAAAGATGTTTATTCTTTGTTCTCTAAGTGCTCCTATGTCCCAACGACATATTTGAATTTTGATCTACTATAGAAGCTCGGTATTAGAGATCAAGTTCAACATCTAATAGCCAACATCGGTTGGGAGAGGGTGTTCTCAACACAGGAGAAGGTATATCCGCAATTGATAAGGGATTTTGCGTCGACCGTCACCTGTCGACCGGGACGCGACCTCGCCTGAGACCCAGGTACGGTGTCTTTTTGGTTGGATGGAACTTCTTACAATCTTACTTTTCATCAATTTTTCGAATACCTTAGTTTTTCACACCTTGTACCCGACTATTTTGAGGAGTATGATAAGGATGCTGCACGGACCAATATTAGAGACACGGCTACAGCTACCATGTATGTCTCGGGCAAGACGAAAGCCCACCATTTGGACGACCATGTTCTGCGCATCATCTATAGATTCTTCTCACTTTCTCTCCTCAGCCATGTAGATTCGGCGGGACAGGTAAACTTACCCGAAGCTTTGTTCCTTGCTTGCATGGTTCGGGATGTTAGAATCAATGGCGCTACTCATTTTTGGCATAAATTGGAGGAGATGCAATGGCATCCAAAGAAAGTGAAAAAAATCGCACTGGGCGGATTCGTCACAATGATAGCCAAGAGGGTTAACCATCCATTGGGAAAGTGCAAGGTTTTATCTTCTATTCCTGTAATTGATGATAAGATGCTGAGGAATATGAAAGTTATAGTCAAAGATCCAACAATAGCAGATGGTTATCGGTTATCAACCCGTGAGGAGTATTTACATGGAGTTGAGCGGGGATTGGGCGGTTTACCTCATGAGCAGGAGAACGAACCTGAGGCACCGGTCCCTCCTGCACCAGAGCCTGCGCAATTATCATCGCAGCAGTATGACGCTTTGATGGCACGCATGGACATCATCGCTGCATCAGTGGACACCCTTGCCACATCTGTGGGCACCATCTCAGCGTCTCAGGCAGACATGCAGTCTCAGATGGAGCAGCTGATCCAGGGATTATCCGCCTGGTCTGCGCGGTTTGATACCCATTTCCCACCGCCACCACCACCATCAGATCCATGATCAGGGAGACCTCTTATCTTTTGTTTGACTTTTGTTTATTTTATTTTTATTTTTCTTTTTGATATGTAAAATGATTTCTTGCTGGGGACAACAAGTTTTAATGTGGGGGGTAGGAGACATTAATTTTATATTATATATGTAATTAACAGCCATTCCATTGATGTATGATGCATGGTTATTTCTGTTTTAGTTTCTTTGTACTTTATTATTGTTGCCTAAATATCTTTATCTTAGCTTAGCTTATCCTCAGTTATTCCTGTTGTGAATGTTTTGAACTTTAATTGGAGAATAGTCTATCTTAAAAACTGATCTTGGCAAATGAGTAGTTGGAAGTTTTAGAAGCAAATTGAATCTCAATCAGTTATATATCTTGCGATTTCCAATCTTTTATACACTATAGGCTGTTTGTAAAATTTAAAAAATCCAGTGCGTAAGAGTTTTTGAGTGAAGGAATGTTAGGATAGTTAGAACCTTCCTCATCACCCTTCGAAACATGATAACAACTTAAACAAGTTTAGGACATGATTAAGGCAATTTTTTTCTTTGATAACCACTTTTAAATAGCTTTAGACCTACCTGTTTACGTTATTTCCATTGCTAGCCCCGTTGAGCTGATTTAGTATGCTAAAAGCGTACTACGAAATTTTCTTGTTACACTGTTATTTTACCATTTAGCCTAAATGCCTTTGCCTACCCGTTTCTAAGAATTGGCCACTCTAGGATTGGGTTGGAATATCATTGAAAGTTGAATAAGGGTATCTATTGTTGAAATAGTGGAAGTGTGAGAAGAATTGTTGAATTTTGTGGGTATTATTTAGTATGGTGATAAACTTTCCCTCATTAGAAAAAAATGGGTATAAGAAATTCTAGACTTTGGTTACCCCAGAAAAAAAAAAAAAGAAGAAAGAAAAAAAAGAGAGAGAAAAGAAAAAAATCATGAAAAGAAGAAAAAAAAAAAGAAAGAAAAGTAATGATGAAAAAAAAAGAGAGAAAAAAAAAATGAAAGTTCAATGAGTTTTGTTGTTTCTTTTAGTCAATTTTGATGTATTGAATATAGAAAAATTCAAGTGTGGGGTACCTTTGAGTAAAAAAAGACATACTCATATTTAGGGAATTGGGTTTAAAAGTGAATTAAAAGGGACGTTTATCACTTTGTTGTTGTTGAGTTCAATGCATATTATGTATGGAGAAGTTTAGACAACATTGGAAATTATGGGTGAATTGAAGGTAGGATCTGGACAATCTTGTTCAGTTTTGGGTAGTTGAAACTTGAGGTAGAGTGGCTAATTTTTTGTTTGAATTCTTTAACTTTTCTTGTTAGCCAATACCTTAACCTAACATTACAACCTTGGAATAAGTCCTTTTAATTCTGTTCTTGATTTGAGTTGTTTAAGTGGAGATGACCCTTGTGGTTCCGGTGCTAAAGGAGAGGCGTATGATTATCCTGAGTTTTAAGCGCGAAACCTGTATGCGAATTCATTTGCATATTTAATTTCTTTGCTCAATTACTGGAATGCATTAGTTGTTTTGTTTTGACAAGAGAAAATTGGTTTTGAGCCTAGCACAAACACATGTGAAATTACTTAATATAAATTGATTTGAGGATTTGTAACTAAGACCCTTCTGCTTGGTGCTATGATTGTTGCTAAGTTTTCGTATTCTGAGTTAGAGTTTGAAATTTCAGGAAAGTGGATAATTCATTTACTCGAGGACGAGCAAAGTCTAAGTGTGGGGTATTTTGATAACTTCAATATAGTATTTAGTTTTCATAGTATTTTTTATATGATTTTTGGGTATTTAGTTGTGTTTAATGTCATGTTATGTTTCTTTTATGTTAATTTTGTTAATCTTAGCCAAATTGGAATTTTGATGCATTTTAGATAACTTTTTGATTAAAGTTTTGTGCCTTTTTAGACTTTTGCTCAAGGGGTCACAGTCACAATGAATTGGTTGTGACCGTGACATAAGAAGAATTGCAAACAGTAGCTGAAATCAATGGGTCACGGTCACAATGAAATTGGTTGTGACCGTGACATAATTCTCTATTGGGCAGAATACAAGGGATGAAGACCTCACGGTGACAACAAAGTTCATTGTCACCGTGACATAAATTTTTCCTGGACAGAATGCAACGGATGAAGACCTCACGGTGACAACAAAGTTCATTGTCACCGTGACATAAATTTTTCTTGGACAGAAGCGAAACTTTGAAGACCTCACGGTGACAATGAATTTCATTGTCACCGTGACCCCTCTCCTGTGCGTGAAAGGAAATTGAAGATCTCGACACCTCACGGTGACAATGAATTTCATTGTCACCGTGACCCATCTGGAACTATAAAAACGCACTTTTCTCTTTGGCTAGGGTTCCGATTTTTTTTAGTTAGTTTTTGCTATTAGTTTTGGCAGCTGAGATTTTCTGAGTGATTCTTCGGTTCTAAACTTTAATCTTCATTCTTGCTTTGAGATTTTAATTAGAAGTTGAGAGTAATTTTCATTAGATACATAGTTAATTTCCAGAGATAGTTAGTTTTCCAGTTTTCCAGAATTTTGGTTTTATTCTCCATTAAAGATCTGAAGAAGAAGACTGAAGAACGTGGGATTCAATCGGGATTTCTACCTCAATGAATTTCTGGGTTTATTCTTTCCTTTATTCTTTTGAATTTATAATGGATTGTGAGTAATTTCTTAGTTGTTTGGGGGATCTCTAAACCCCTATCTTAGATGTGAACTCTAAACATATTTTGATATTTGATATATGAATGAAGGTTTATTTCACTGGTTATTATTGTCAAATCATGAGATGTATGTTTTCAAGTTAATTTCCTATTTTGATGAATGGATTAATTCATGTATCTTAATTGGTTATTGAATTGTATGATTAAATGTCATGATAATTTATCTTCAGATTTTCTGTCATGTTTGCTGTAACATTCGGACTGCTCCGGAAGGGAATCCATATGTGCATGTTTTCATGGTTTAAGATTTGAGTGAGGAGTGAAATAAGTAGGTTTTGGGTTGTTTGGCTCCGGAATGGGAAAGCAAACCGAACCTAGGATATTAGACCCGTGATTAGGCTAGTTGTATGACTTGCTCCGGAATGGGACGTCATGTAATTAGAGTAGCTTGCTCCGGAATGGGACGCTTGGGTTAAGAGGGTTATCCCGATTTCGTTCATATATGTTTTCTTTATGTGTTTTGATTCATATCTGGGTATGGGGTGGATGAGTGAACCTGAGCAACATTTGTCTATTTTTGAATTCTTATATTGTTAATTTTTCCGTCATTTGGTTTCTTGCAATTGTTGCTGTTAATTTAATTTTGATTACTTCGGTTTGTTCATTTTGGTTATTTAAATTCTTTGTTTTTAATCAGTAGTTAATTAAATCAATTCAACAACTGGGAATTCTTTAGCATACATTTAAGTGTCATAACTTGTGCACACAGTCTCTTGGGTACGATAACTCGGAGTCTTAAAAATACTCCATTATATTACTTGTCGATTCAGTACACTTGCTGAGGTCGTGTCAATTGTCCATTATTGGAAAGCGATAAATAAATAAAGTATAATTAAAGTAAAGTGCATGAAAATAAATTACAATGAAATTAGGGGCGGAATACAACCCCCACTGTAAATAAAAATACAAATCATACATAAAACAAGTTATTTGTTAAAGATGAGGACATTGGTTCTCGCATGCATATTTATTATAAAATAATTTTTATGTGACAATTTTTATTTTGGATGGAGAAAATTGGGACATTGGTCCCATTTTTATTGTGAAAGATTCCAAGTTAATTAATAAAAATATTTTTGTGATTTTCTTTTTAGCGTGCCTAAAATAAATAATTTTATAAGAAAATTACAAGGCAAAATAAATAAAAAAAAGCCAAATAAATAAAATATTACAAATAAAGCAATTAAATATTTAACCCAAACGAGCCTTGTGGATCTCCTCAGGTGCTCGCAAAAATGGCCAAGTAAAGAAAATAAGTCTTGACATAAAAAATAAAACACAAATGAAATAATGTTAGTAATTAAATCAATAAAATCAACGAAACATATAAAATAATGAATAACAAATTAATATAAAATAAGATGACCTGAAGGATGATAAATGAATTAACATGTTAACAAATCAAAATAAATAAAAATATGCATTAAATGATAAAAGAATTAAGTGATTTGATTAAAATAAATAAAAATGTTAATGAATTAATACATAAAAATATGAACATGATAATAATAATAATGAACAAATAAATAACAATAGCAATAAAAAAGAATGATGAAAATAATTAAATAAATGACATGTTTAATTAATGTTATCCCGATTAACATAAAACATTTACATGGCAAAAAATATCAATTAAAATGAATTAATTAATTACACGTTAAAAATAATGAGAAATCAAAGCAAAAATAAATTATTTACATGTTAGCAATAATAAGAACTCAATATTTACATGAACAAAAATAATATACTAACATATTAAATGAGACAAATATAAAAGCAATAGAACAAATAAATAAATAAATGAAAATAATAAAAAAAATAATAATATACATGTTAATAAATTAAATATGAACAAAATAATAAAAAATTAAAAGATCGAGCCCAGAATGTTTACCATCAGAGTTTCAGATTCGATGAAGGTAAAAATGATGATTGATTTCCTTGTTTGTGATGCGCAAAATTAGAGTTGAATATGATAAAATGTTGAAATTTTATTCCAAGAAATAAATTGCAAAAATTATGAAAAAAAATCTAAAATTCTTTAAGAACAAAGAATCTATTTTTTTGCCTAAAAAATGATTTTTATTGATAAAAAATAAGAATGTTTTCAAGAGCAAACAATGATTTTTGTTTGTCTCAACAAAAAATTATTTATGAAAAAACTTATTTTTTATAAAATCAAATGAATAATTAGATTTTAAGGACAAACAATTATTTTATTTGTCTCAAAACTCTATTTTTCATCAAAAAGGGATTTGAATAAAAATCATTGAAAAACTGAAGTGAAAAAATTATTGAAAGATAAAAAGTATGAAAATTGAATTTTTAAGAACAAATAATCACTTTATTTGTCTCAAAAATCAACTTTCCATCAACAAAATTCCATCTAAAAAATATTTAGAAGAAATTCTATTGGAAAAAAGATGAAAAAGAATTGAATTTTTCTATTTCTATTATTTTGTTGAGGGAAAATCTAAAAATTTAGAGAGAAATGTTGAAGAAGAAGAAGAGAAAACTTAAGAAAACCTAAAAAATAAACCCTAAACATTCCCCCTCTTCTCTTTTCATCATTTTCTTTTTATGTTAAGAAAAAATGAAAAAATAAAATTAATTAAGGGAAAAACTAATTAATAATTAATAATATAATTTATCTAAGTTTAAAAATGGAAAAAAAAAACCTGAAAATCCCTTAAAAGGGGATAAAAAATAGAATTTTGTGGAAAAAAAATCGGAAAAAATAATTTTTACGGCGAAATGGGCGTTTTGCGGCATAACAGGGGCCACCGACGCCCGTCGCTAGAGAGCGACGGGCTGCCAGCCCGCGCGCTGCAAGCTGGCAGGCGAGACGGGCGAGCGACGGCTCGCCCCTTGCGCGCCTGATGCTCGAATTTTTTTTAAAAAAAATTAACTAAAAATACTACAATTTCTAAACCTCATTTTTCAAATCTAATTTTAAAAATATTTTTTTTATTTTTTTATTTTTTCACTCCAAAATGCAAATTTGACAAAGAAATCACCACTTTTAACCTTTTTGCCTGTGACAAGGTATCTTATCATCATTGAGTAACTCTGATCTGAGCTGTCTCAGGACCTGGTGTCTACAACTTCATACCACGGTGCGGGTCATGACGACTCACTTAGGTAGGCTAATGACAGTCTGCCAGAATGATACTGCCACTATTACTGATACGAAATCTGCTATATACTATTCACTATAGTGGATCTGTGGGGTCCACGTCCCGTATATACGGTTCGGAGATTTCTATCAGATTGATACTAGGGGAAAAGTTATAAAAGTGAACTGAAATTAGAAAATCTAAATAATGGGTAATATTAATAAAGTGAAAAGGACTAATTAGAAAGACTAAAGTATAATTTGGCATAAAATGGTACTTTTGGGACAAAAAGGTAATTTGCATGTTATATAGTGAAATAAATACAAAAGTAAGAATTTACCAGTGGCAATATTGTAAATAAGTGGGAAAAGAAGATAATATGTCTTATTAGTGAAAGTTTAGGGACTAAATTGTAAATAAAAAGTAAGTAAAAACTAAATAAATGACTAAAATGGAATTTATTAATAAAATGAACATAAATTGTATAATGGATTAATAATGATGTATTTAATACATGAATAATAATGATGTTAAGTTTAAGGAAATTAAAATAAGCATATTGTAATGTGTTGTAAGCACCGTGTCCCGGAGCGGTCCGGATCAGAGGTTACCCTATGATGAAATCAATATCCTAGCCTGTATAAATGGTTTGGATTTGGGGGTTTTAGTCCCGCATTTCACGAGAAGCGAGTCTTTTTACCTTTCGTAGGCAGGGGGAGAAAATAGGGGATTTTCGAATCAAAAAGCCTTTTTTCCTCCACAGAAGGCCAGCTCGTCTGTGAAGTCAGCCCGTCGCTTCGGGTCACCGACGGCTTATGGTATTTTTCGACGCCCGTCGGAAAGTCACCGCCGCTGTTAGAAAGCCGCCTGGTTTCCCAGAGCACGCAAGCTTTCCGACGCCCGTCGGTGGATGTGGCAAGGCCGTCGGACGAATCCTTGTGTCAGAAGGATTATTCCGACGCCCGCCTCTATACACCGACGCCCGTCGGTCGTGTCTGGCTTATAAAAGCTCCGGATTTTCAAGAGAAAAGGGTTCCAAAAATTTTCAAAAGGGGAAACTCTGCCCAAATTTAAGCATATTTTCTCTCTCTTCCAGTAAACACATTTCATAAAGAAATCTTGTTCAAAAGAGGATCAAATCCATCAAAAGGGACTAAAAACTAATTAGTTTTCCTTTAGATTTTGATTCCAAAGACCATACTTTGAAGGTTTGAGAAGGAATTGATCTGATTTCCTCTTTTCAATCCTTCATCTTGCTTTTCGTGGAACACGCGGGGCTCTAACCAACTCAAGAATTTCACCCAAAGCGATTATCTGAGGGTAAATATTCCGGATTCCTTCTCCATATCATTCCATATTTATTCTTTATTTGTTAATTCTTCCAATTTTGCCATTATTCTTCTTTATTCTAACCTTTTTATATATTTTTATGATAAAACTTCTTTTTTGGCTTTAAAAAGAGTTTTCTCCCTTCTGTTTTTTCTGAGACAGTGGTGACCGACGGGTCATCTTTTTCACCGACGCCCGTTGGTCACCTCACCTACAGACGCCCGCTTTTTGAGTGACAGACGGACATGTCGGTCATCTTGACTGACGCCCGTCGGTCACCTAAAAGAGGCCGTCGGTGGGTCTGTCTCTTCCCTTTTAAACGATTTTCTATTTTTTTCAAGTCCCTTTGGATTCCCATATATTGATTGTATGTATATTGACATCTTTTAACTTTCTATGAGTGTATATTGATTCCCCTGGACTATCCCGAGCTGGAGCGGCTACCTACCGTATTCGGAGGATTTTCGTCCGGTTTAGTTTCCTAATCCTTCTGATCATTTCCTTCATTTGTTATTCATTGATTATTCTGTGTATATGAATATACTCTTTTCATATCTCGTTAATGTATAAAAATGACTCAATGTTTTATATTCAATAAAATGAGGTTTACACAAAATCAAGGATCCAATGTCCTATTTTTATCCAATAAAGATCATCACAAATGAAAATATCCACTTTTGATAATGGTGCATGCGAGGACCAAAGTCCTAAAAAATAAACAATGCCCCGATTCATGTATGTATCGCACATTTATAAAGGGAGTTGTATTCCGCTCCTTGTATTATTGTAATTTATCGTCTTTTGATATTTACTTGCTCATTTATAGCTTTCCAAATGTGAATAAATGCACCTTTAATAAATTGCATCGTGTGGAGAGAGAGTGAATCAATGATAATTAAAATTTGATCATAAAATAATCGAGGTAGAAATAGATGAGAAATCCCGGACCCAGGTTTGGTCTTTGGGCTCAAAGAGGTTAGAGGTTTACCCTCTAAGACACCTTTTTGTGCCATGAGACTTTAGCGCTAATCCTAGGCTCCTTAGGGCGAGAGGTTTACCTTTAAAGACCCCTCTGGCTGGCCCAAAATGGATACCAAGCGCAGTCTTAGGCTCTCCGAGGCGAGAGTAACTTTCTCAATGTTCTATTGGGTGGCGACTCCATGATACCTCCTTGTTGCCCAACATAGACGCACTTGTGATTTATCGCAAGATGTCAACGGACCCACAAATGCCCCGATCGCCCACGTGCGGGCGGTCCCATGGGCGACCGCGGGGATCCGGCGCGCGTCACAGTGGCGACTCCACTGGGGACGTTTATTGTTCGAGATTTCAATTCGAAAATACCTCGCTTAATATTTATGATTAAAATTTAATTCATAAATTCGCTTTCTCTCAAATTTGCATTTGCATATCATTAGAGCCTTAGAATATGCTAGTTTGGTCCCTCTTTTAGCCCCGGTGCATTCCTGATGCACGACCTCATTTTCACTCAATTTGGGGAAGTGTTAAGAATAATCACCAGTCCAAGCCACGTACCTCAATGGTATATCAAAATGATGACCCGATCGGTTGCTACGCTCGTGATGGGCTAGACCTGTCGGCAGGGATCATGCTTGGGTAGCCTTAAAGAAATATCTCCCTTGTCCAAAGCTCATGTAATGGCCGTAGCTATTTCCCACAGGTGAAATGAACCTTAATTCCATGCTTGCTGTATGGGTCCTCATGTATTGGGTGAGTCCAGATGTCTCGCTTGGTAACCTAGCCAAAGGCTTTCATGCCCTGGTAGGGCCATGTCAAAATTTTCGGAACGTCTAAATACATGATGATCATTATCCATTCGCTTGTACATTAGCATAGGAGTGTCATGCTGCCGGTTTTTTGCCGCGCACCATGTGCGTCCATCGGGTCCCTCGTTGATCCCTGGGCTAATCCCACCTAGGAAAGAGACTGCACGGCCACGTGTGTGGGAGAAATAAGGGTGGAAGGACCTACTTGCTTGTTGGTGCTCTGTGAGTGTTGCATATCACGACTATGCATTATACCTGCATTTCATGCATCATGCCTAATGTCTTATCCCTGCAGCCATCATAGATCTGCCCAAGTGGACTAGATCATCAACCGGACGACTGATCCGAGTTCCTACTCCTGAGCTAGCAGATAGAGAGGGTCTACTAGAAATCCTATCGAAAATCAGTGGTACTGTATCTCAGATGGCAAACTCGCCTAGGGGGGAAGACGCCACTAGGGCCATGATCGCGGAAGAAGTGGGCCGGCGATTTGAGGAATTCGAGGGTAGGATGATGAATATGTTGACCGCCTTGGCACAGCAGAATGCTCCTCAGAATCCTCCTCCTCCTCCTCCAGTGAGACAGAATGCGCCAGAGGAAAAAAGGGTCGAAAGATGAGAAGAGCCTGTTAGGCCGCCGCCAGCAGAGTTAAGGTTGGTAGCCTCGGGAGAACAGAGAAGAAGGCCAGTGCTGAGAATTGATGATGATATCGAAGATGATAGGATGAGCCTTGCATCTGAAAGGGGGAAGGCACCTTAGGCCGATGACTTCATTTTAAAGAAAATGGAAGAGAGGTTCGAAGCTATGGCTCGTATGTTGAGCAGGGGTCAAGGGATGAACCCAGAGGATAAGGAATTGGAGGGAGAGGACCTGATCCCTTATAACTTTAAAATTCCAGATGTGCCGAAATTTGATGGAACTTCTGATCCGACCGCTCATGTAAAACAGTATTTTCTGGTCATGAAGGGGACCACGTTGTCCAAGAAGCAGAAGGTAGAATACTTTTGTCTGAGCTTGACCGCCCATGCCATCGACTGGTATCATAGTCTTGATCGTCTCACTAAAGAAGATTGGGATCTACTCACTGAGGAGTTTTTGAAGCAGTATGACTGCAATACCAGAATAGAGGTGACTCTAAAAGATCTTGAACTGCTCCAGCAGAAGGCCGGAGAATCTTTCCATGATTATCTCACCCGATGGCGGAACCGGGTAATGGAGATGCGGAGAAAGCCTGACACCCAGGACCAGATTCGTTTATTCATCAAGAACGCAAGCCCGTACTTGAAAGATGGGTTGAAGATGAAGGGGTTGAAGGACTGGGAGTCTCTCAAGGATATAGCCATCGAGGCAGAGGGAGAGTTCTTAACTAGGAAGGCTAACAATGATAATTTTGCCAAAAAGGCTAACCCCCGGTCAAGGAACCAGTAGGCCGGCGGGTCCCAGTAATAGCACCAGAAGAACAGGCGAGGTGTCTGCTACTGAGGTAACCACCCAGAGGAAGTTTTCGAACTTGGGGAGACCATTATCTTGGGTCTTGAGAAGATTAATGAAGGAGGGAAAATTGCAGCCCTTAGCTCCTAGACCTGCTTTGACGCTGGGAAAGCCTGGGCACAAAGACAATGAATTCTGTACATTTCACTAGCACTTAGGCCATATCACAGACAAGTGCAAGGCGCTGCGGCACTCTATCCAAGACTTGATTGATAGCAAGCAGATTTCTAACCCTGAAAAGAGGGAAACTGAGCAGAAGCCCGGTTATAATGCCGTACCACCGCCCGTGTTTATGATCGGATCTAGCTTGCCAGAATGGAATGTGCTACAAGATCTATATGGGAGTGAGAATTCTGCTACTGATTGTTCCGAGGATAGAGAGAAGAGAGCAGTCATGGCAACCCTTGATTGCTGGTCTAGCAGTGAGAGCGGCGGAGAAGCTGAGGAGGAAGGAGAGATGAACCTTGACTTGTGGGGGTCTGATGAAGATCAAGGAGAAATAGGGATAGTAACGAGAAGCGGAAGAGTGGTCCCCGAGGTTACAAGGTTGCCTGAGCCAGTGCAGATGCCAACAGAGAAAGAGCCAGAGGAGAGTCAGATTGTCAAGCAATTGAAGAAAACCGCGGCTCAAATATCTATCTGGGATCTTTTGAGACAGTTCCCCTCTCATAGGCAGAAGGTAGTAGAGGCTTTGGTTGAGGCCACGGTCGCCACCATGATTTCCCCATCAGAGCTTTTGGGCTTAGTTAAGGGAGGATCCGAGGAGAGATTGGTCTTTTCTGATGCCGATCTATCGGTCGAGGGCCGTAATCATAACAGACCCCTGTACATCAAAGCGCAGATTAACGACAAGCACACTGCTTGCGTTATGGTAGACGATGGGTCTTCTATCAATGTGTGCCCCCTGATAGCTCTGCAGGCTTTTGGCTTAAACGAGGATATGCTCAGTAGATCAGATCTGACTATCACAGCCTACGATAATTCGAGGAGACAAGCCTCGGGAACCTTTAAGACCTTGGTCAAGACAGGACCTATTGAAGTGGAGGTAGAATTTGTAGTGCTGCCCATCCCTGCTAACTTCTCAGCTCTACTTGGGAGACCCTGGTTTCACAAACTAGGAGGAATGCCATCCTCGCTGCACCAAATGATAAAGTTCCCACATGAAGGGGAGGTGGTGACTATCAAGGCAGCTAGGGAGAACCAGGTCTCAGCGCTTGAAATAGCTAATCAGCCATTTAGTGGCTTCCATGTGTCCATGATAAGAGAGGAGCACGGGTCAGTGGATAACCCAGCTGTGATTAATATGTTGAAGAAGATGCGCTATCTCCCCGGGGCTGGTTTGGGCAAAAACTCTCAGGGGTTGCAAACAGCGATCAACACTCGAGGTCAGAAGAACCGAAAAGGTCTAGGGTACAGAGGCGGCTTCGGCAAGAAGAAGGCGACAGACAAGATCCCTCACATTACAGAAAGCTTTGTGCCCGCATCCTCAGTTTGCACATATACTGGCGAAGATGAAGCGCAGTGGGTAAAGGGGAGAATTGTCCCTGGGTTCGAGATCTTTAATGATGTATTTGACTGGAGCGTCGGGTTTGTCAAGACTGCTGAAGACTTCTGGGATGAGGAGATCATGACTCAGGGTATCACTTGGGATAGATGCGAGCCTGAAGAGGTCGTTACCGAGAAAATGATAGCTGCCAGGCTGAAAGGGAAAGAGAAGATAGCAGAATTAGAGCCAAAAATGGGAGGTTTGAAGATTTCCTCCGACATGCCTGAGGGGCCTCTGCTGAATCAAGAAGCCAGTGATCAAGCCGCAAAAATATCAACCTCGGGAGTAGCAGAAGAAGACTCTAGTTTAGACTGTCTTTTTATTCCAGAACTCTTTTATGATGTAAATGACAATTATAATATTATTAATAAGGCAAACAATTTCTCTTATTTGTGCGATGTTTCTAATGATTTCAACATGCATGAACATGATCATATTCCATCAATTTTTGACATTGATTCCACTGATACAACGCCTTTTAATCTTGGAACCTCGGAAAATCCGAGAGAAATTCTAATTGCATCAAATATAACTCCTGAGGAGAGAAAAAATTTTGAGAGACTAATAAGAAAACATGAAAAGGTCTTTGCCTGGACCTATGAGGACATGCCAGGAATTGGCCGGGACGTGGCAGAACATACTATCCCGACTTATCCGAATTACAAGCCTGTGAAGCAGAAGTTGAGAAGGCTCAGGCCAGAATGGGCAGACAAGGTTAAGGAGGAAATCCGATAGCAGATTGAAGCCAAGTTCCTTGTTGAAGTGCAGTATCCTACATGGCTGGCAAATGTGGTCCCTGTAGCGAAGAAGAACGGAAAGGTCAGGGTGTGTGTGGATTATCGAGATCTGAATAAGGCCTGCCCTAAAGATGATTTTTCACTACCCCATATTGATGTATTGATAGACAGTGCCACCAATTGCGCGATGTACATCTTTGGAGATGGTTATGTGGGCTACAACCAGATCTTGAATAAAATAGCTGACCGGGTTAAGACCGCTTTCATCACGGAGTGGGGGACCTACGCCTACCGAGTCATGCCTTTCGGTCTGAAGAATGCAGGGGCCACATACCAGAGGATGGCGACCAAAATCCTAAGTGACCTGATCCACAAAGAAGTAGAAGTGTATGTCGACGACATGATGGTCAAGTCAGCCACCCGAGAGGGGCACTTTGAAGCTCTAGAGAAGTTCTTCACCAGGATTGACAAGTATAATCTGCGAATTAACCCTAAGAAGTGCATTTTCGGGGTGACTTCAGGAAAACTATTGGGACATGTCGTCAGTCAGAGGGGAATAGAAATTGACCCGGACAAGGTGAAGGCCATCAGAGAGATGCTCGTGCCGCAAAAGGAGAAGGATGTAAGGAGTTTCCTGGGCAAGCTGCAGTATGTCAGCCGATTTATTGCCAAGCTCACTTCAATATGCGAGCCTGTTTTTAAGCTGCTTAGAAAGAATCAACCTGTGGTCTGGAATGAAGACTGCCAGAAAGCCTTTGACAGCATCCGAGAATGCCTGTTGAATCCACCAGTGCTAAGGCCGCCGCAACCAATCAAACCGCTTATCCTGTATCTGGCGGTAGAGGGTAGTTCAGTAGGCGCCATGATGGCTCAAGAGGATGAATTTGGAGTGGAATTTGCAATTTATTACCTCAGTAAGAAGTTCTTAGCTTATGAGATAAAATATGCTGAAGTAGAAAAGATCTGCCTCGCAGTAATTTGGGCGTCAAAGAAGTTGAGACATTACTTTCACTCATACAAAGTTCAGGCAATGGCCAAGCAGAATCCTTTAAGATATTTGCAGGACGCGCCGTCTTTGCTTGGTAAGATAGGGAGGTGGCTGCTCTTGCTACAGGAGTTCGATGTGCAATACATCACTCGCAAAACTATTAAGGGGCGAGCCATAGCCGAATTTCTCGCTGAACATCCTATTCAAGGAGACACTCCCGAGTTTACCTTTCCTGATGAGAGCATGGCCACAATTTCTGTCCAAGGGTGGCAGTTACACTTTGACAGGGCAGTGAATAATAGAGGGGCTGGGGTCGGAATCATCTTAACAACCCCAGACGATGAGAAACTCCCCCTAGCAAAGAAGCTGAAATACAAAGCAACCAACAATGAAGCCGAATATGAAGCATGCACCTTCGGATTGGAAGCTTTAGCGGCGTTGGGGGCAAAGAATATAGAAGTCTTCGGTGACTCATCCTTGGTGATTAATCAGATCCGAGGTGAGTGGGCTGTAAAAGAAGAACGACTAGTCCCCTACGTTGAATATCTGAAAGAGGTATGTGGGCAGTTTGAGACTTGCACTTTCCACTTTGTGCCGAGAGATGAAAACCGTCTGGCTGATGCGTTGGCAACCTTAGTGTCAATGTGGGATAACCCCGAAGGAGTGGCTATGAAGCCAGTGCTAATTTCGAGTTCTGATAAGCCCAGTTTTGAAACCGAGCCTGTAATGGAAGTAGAAGTGGCGGACGGGAAACCATGGTACTTCGACATCATGAATTACTTGGAAAGCGATAAATTTCCAGAAGAAGCTACTGAGAAAGACCAGAGGATGATCCGGAAGCTATCTACTCAGTTCATATCCTTGGAAGGGGTATTGTACAAAAGACGGTCGGACGGGATTCAGCTCAGGTGCTTGAATGAAAAGGAAGCCCGCAAGGTGATGGAGGAAACCCATGCAGGTGTCTATGGGACCCACATGAACGGTTTGACCCTGGCTAAGGAGATCATGAGGCAAGGCTTCTATTGGCTTAAGATAGACAATGACTGCTCGAAATATGTTAAACAATGCCAGTTGTGCCAACAGTACGCAGACTTGAGACACCTGCTGGTATCAGAATTACATAACCTGACATCACCTTGGCCTTTTGCTGCTTGGGGGATAGATATCATTGGAGAGATTCGCCCTACGGCGTCCAATGGGCACAGATACATCATAGTCGCAATTGACTATTTTACCAAATGGGTAGAGGCAGAATCCTTCAAGAAGATTGACGCAAGGGATATGGCCAAGTTCATAGAGAGAAATTTGATCTGCAGATATGGCCTCCCTCATCACATAGTGTCTGACAATGGAGTACAGTTCATGGGAGAAACCAGGAAGCTCCTCGAGAAGTATGGTGTCGATCATCATAAATCCTCTCCCTACCGACCACAAGCGAATGGAGCAGTAGAAGCCGCTAATAAGAATATGAAGAAAATCCTGTCCAAGATGGTCCAAACCTATAAAGACTGGGCCGAAAAGTTATCTTTCGCCCTGTGGGGATATAGAACAACGGTAAGGACGTCTACAGGCGCTACACCGTTTTCCCTGGTATACGGAACGGAAGCAGTATTACCAGTTGAGATAGAGCTCAAATCACTGCGGGTGGTCATGGAAGCCCAAATCCCAGAGGTCGAATGGGCGCAGCAGAGGCTACAGCACTTGAATTTACTGGATGACAGTAGGCTGAAAGCTTATTACATTAATCAGATTTACCAGAAGAGATTGGCAAGAACTTTCGGAAAGAAGGTAAAAAAGCATCCGCTGAAAGAAGGGGACTTGGTGTTCAAGCAGATGAGGCCAGGTATACCAGATATTAGAGGGAAATTCAGACCGACCTGGGAAGGGCCATATATCCTTAAGAAACTGCTGTCCAAAGGAGCTGCAATCTTGTCGGATAGTGACGGAAACGAATTCAAAGAGCCGATCAATGTCGACAGACTCAAAAGGTTTCATGGCTAAAGACTAAAATAAAAAGAAGAGAATAAAATGCCCTGCAAGTCGAAAACCAAAAAAAGGCGGCTGTGCTAAAATTGGGCGCCTCGACAGGGTGAAAACCGAAAAAAGGCATCCTGTGCAAAAATTAGAGGCATGAGAGAAAATGTCCGATCGTGAAAACCCGAGAGGGCCGATTGGTAACAGGAGTTGATGCTGTTAAAATTTGGTTCTTTGTATTAATAGCGCGTAAGCAGCTGAGTAAATGCCAAAACTGATCATGTATGCTGAAATTATATGAAAATATACACAAATTCGTGAAATAGAAGGAATATTATTCTTTTCATTTTTGTCATTTCCTAGTTCTGCATTAAAAAGAAATGTAGCCCCAAAAGAAATACATATGTAAGCTAAGCTAAGTCCTGCTGCTGCTCTCGCCGACCAGATGCTTGAGCCCTCGAGTCCTGTTATCAGATGTTGGACTAAGGATCCACTTCTTGTACTCGTTAGTCGAATACACAGAATGATTGCCGAACCTCGGGATAACAGTCTTCACTGGTAGTCTGCCCCACAGCTCATGATACCGAGAGGCAAATGCAGCGCAGAGAGCTCCTCCTTGGAAGGACAAGGGAACCCTCACTACATCCTGGGTCATCCCGAGCTGGCGTGTACATCGAGAGGTGATGCAGAAGGTGGCCTGACGGAGGCCGCAGAGGGGAACACACCCCGATGGCCCATCGGTGACCACATGAGACAGTGGGAGCCAGGCAGACGTAAAACTGATGTCGTCATCTGACAGCTCGCCAAATCTGGTAATGCCTTCACCAGTAGTGGCACACCCTTGCAGTCGACGCGGCAGAAAGTGGCTCGGCGAGTACTGTGGAGTAACTCGAGGGGGTGGCTCAGACAGCATCTACAGTTTCTCTTGCAGCCAGATCTGAAAAAAAAAATAATAATAAAAAAAATAAAAAAAAAAGAGAGAAAAAGAAAGAAGAGAAGAAAAAGAAGAAAAAGAAAAAAAGCCGCTGGAGTAAGTAGGATTTACTTCAGGCAAAAATAAGGCACTGGGTTGTGTGAAAATCCGAAAGGATGCACCTCCCGCTAAGAAAAGCTAGTGTGAAAATCCATAAGGGACGCACTACCTTTAAAATAATGACGTACCTGGAGCAATAAGGGGCTGCCGGTAAAGGTTGTAGTGGATCCAGAGCTCACATCGTCCAAGCCCAGAATGGTTTCAGCCAGAATGAGCGGTAAGGGTGATAATCCCAGATGAAAGTCGCCCAAGACTCCGAACAGGCGAGAGTCACCTATCAAACCCCCTGGAACAACAGTGAGGAAGTTCACCATACAAAACAAGAATATGACGCTTACCCGGTAGGTGGGGATGTCGGTGAACTGATCTAGGGCCTCGATCAATGGTCCCAGAGCGAAGGAAGGGCCCGGGTGAATTAGCCGGATGGCCTCAGAAGAAGGTATGCCGAGGGCCATGGCTATGTCCCAGATCTGTAATAGACCGCAGCGGGGGACGAAAGGCAGAGCACTAGGAGGGAACCAGGCTCCCAGGATGGTAGCTAACTCTTCAGGCAAAGGGCACAGTTCCTGGTAGGTGAAGCGGAAGACGTGAAACCGGGGGTTCCAGAAATGGGTCGCCGCCAGAAGGAGGTTTTGGTTGACTTTGACCCAACACAGGTATTTCAGCCCGGACAGAGAAGAAAGGGAGCCTTCTTCCCAAGTGTGTTTGTCATCTAAAATATGGTGCATCCTTTGGGCTAGAGAAGAAGACATGTTGAGAAAGATGAAAGGCTCAAAATGATGGTTAATGAAGAGACACAAGAAGGGCGAAAATTTTGAAAATTTATAGGGAAGCGTCACCGACGGCCTACCCCCCCCTACACAGCGACGGCATGCCTGCCTATCCTTAGGGACGGCCTGCCCGCCTCTCCAGAGAGACGGCTTGGCCGTCGGTATAGATCCACCTAGCAGACGTCAGCATTGCATTCATCACGCACATTAACTTGCATTTATTGCGCGACAGACGGCCAGCCCGTCGGTCGCTCCTATAGACGCCCAGCCCGTCGGTCACGAAATTCTATATAAGGGCGAGTGACAGACGGTGCAAACGCTGCAGTCCCTTTCATTTCCTCTCCCAAACCGTTTTTTTTTGCGTTTTTTAGCGGTTTTTCAAGCATTTCCTTTTATTTTTTCGCGATTTCTTCATATTTTCGCATTCTCTACTCACCGGGTGCTTGGATATTTATATTTCTTCAGTTTCTACACTTCTCGCGACTACAAGTAAGTAAATAACTACTTTTTTCTTGAATTTTATTCAATTTATTTCTTCATTTCTTCTTCTTTCAACTTTAGAAATAATTAGGAAGTTCTAGATGCCTTAGGAATTTAGGGGGAATGCTGCCCATTTTTCTTCTTTATTTTCTTCTTCTTTGCAATTAAATCCGAACCTTTGCATGATCATATAGAAATAGAATTTTTCGGTAACTTTGGTGCTTTAGAAATAGGCATCTCCTAGCGCACTATTCTGTGCATATATTGCTCGTGAGGCCTGAGGCCGTTGTGTTGTGTTGTTGGGGACACACTCTTGCCGAGGTGCGTCCCATTTACATGCATATATTATTGTTGAGGCCTGAGGCCTATTTTGTTGCCTTTTCATGCAGGAGGTCGGGCATACCCCTGCCGGGGTGCTGCCCAAATTTTTATTATTTATTCTAGAATTGAATATTTTCATGTATAATGCATGCTTTGGGGCCTAGAAAGTCCACTTTCTTTATTTGCTTCGAATTATTTCCACGCTAATTGCATGTGGTTTTGCTGTGACATAAGCAAGGCATGTGGGCAGCCATTGCCCTTTTCACTTATTATCAGCTTTCTATTTAGATTTCGGGCAGCCATTGCCCTGGTGAGTGTTGAGCATTTTCTATAGATGCTAATTATACCGCAAGTATACGGTGTACCGCAATAGTACTTAAGATTGTCGATCCCACGAGGAACGTTTTTACACACTATTACTAATTGATTTTAATCTTGTTTACAATGATAATAAATTTGATGGTTGAATTAGAACTACTTAATTTAAACCTAATTTAAGTTTATCAGAAGAAGATAAATAGTATATGAATGAAGAACTAAACATAATGAATTTGATCCATCATTTTGATTTACATTTATTCATCTTTCATGCAAGCCAAGTTAGAATAAATTTTTAACTCACTCTCTCGATATGAATTAAAATGCCTAAAACATATTTTAAGAATAGACACTAACCTATAGCAATTATCTCAATATACCAATCTCTTAAATATATCTTAATAATGAAATTCTATTAGATTTCAGATAAAGCAAACTCTCGAATTACTTTAACTTATAAAAATCAAGCAAAAGATACTAATAGAAAATCTGCAATGAAAGACTATGAAAGTAGATAAAAATAGAAAGAATAAAAACACGCAAATTCATTAAAATGATATTCATAGAAATATTGGAGAAGAATTAAAAATAAGAGAATAAGATAGAAGCCTTTCAACCCTTTTCTCAATCTCTTGAAAATAAATTTTCCTTCTCCTTGATCTTCTTCTTCAAAACATAAAACTAAATAGAAAATTAACTAAGAAAAATCTGTCACTCAAAATACAGAAAAATTACTTAACTAAAAATTCATCCCCTAAAATTACAGTTAAACTACATATTTATAGATATTAATCTAAAAATTGTGTCCCTTGAGAATGGTTGTAAAGTTTGGTGAAAGAAGACAACTTTTCATGTGTCTTTTGGCTCAAAACTGCCCCAACGGTCGTCTCTGTCGCGATCGCAACGTTGTCGCGATCGCGACAGAAAGCGCTTGCCCATTTTCTTCTTCCCTTCTTTCTTTCGGTTTTCTCTTCCCTCTCTGGCCAGTCACGGGATGTTACCTCCCATTCCGGCGTGACCTCTCGCGTGTGTGGCGTGACTGGCGCTCACGTCTCGCTACCTCTCCCCTTTCTCTTCTCTTTCCTTTCTTTCCTTCCTTTGCTGGCTTCTCGTCACGTCGCGTGACCTTAGCTCACGGCGTGACTCGTCTCTTGCAGCTCCTTCTCTTCTTTTCCTCCTTCCTCTTCTTTCTTCTTAGAACAATCACGTCACGTTACCTCTTGTCACGTCGTGATCTGCTCCTCTCTCTCGTGATCTCTCATTCTATTTACTTCTTCTCTTCATTTCTTCACCTAAAAACACAAATAACAACATAAACACTCAACTGATACAAATAAACATAGTCTAACATATCACAATAAATTTTACAAATAATTACATGATTAATTACATAAACTCACACAAAATAAATACTAAATTATACTTCAATTTAGCTCCTATCAGTGAGGCCCAAGTGGGCTGTCCCCTTGAGAATGAGTCTAATAGTACTTGTTTTATCAAATTTTCGCTATCTGATCTTTTCATCTTTGCAGGATGCCTCCCAGACGTAGAGTACCGCAGGCCCAGCCCGAGATCATAGTTCCGGATTGGATGGATGCTGAGTCAGCTCAGAGGTATAGAGCATTGGCTCAAGTAGAGCTTCGGGCCAGCCGTTTCGTGTCCCGGCCCTTCCTAGAGGCCTTAGGGATTGCCCTAGAGTTCGATCTGCTTGTCGAGGGTGCTGGGTGGACAGAGTTCCTTGAGCCCTCCTTCCAGACTTTTCCAGAGGCTACTCGCCAGGTCCTGGCCACTCTTCGCTACACCGGTTTTCAGAGTGCAGATACCGACCCAGGGGTGGTTCAGTTTTGGTTCGACGACGACCACTTCAGTATCACTAAACAGAGATTCGCTCAGGCCATGGGGCCCCCTAGAGAGGAGGGGGTCGAGATC
Organism: Excoecaria cochinchinensis; assembly: GCA_947683425.1. Taxonomy (NCBI): domain Eukaryota; kingdom Viridiplantae; phylum Streptophyta; class Magnoliopsida; order Malpighiales; family Euphorbiaceae; genus Excoecaria; species Excoecaria cochinchinensis. The sequence continues at coordinate 3,500,221 of CANTUQ010000063.1, forward strand.
CCACGGCGAGCTGTTTGACGCGCCCATTGGGCGGTTATTGCCATACCGGGAGTGTTGTATGATCATGATACAGCAAAGCGCATCGTACTGGTGTCTCAGGCACTCCGGTATTTGCACAGAGTGTTATCCAGTTTGTACTTCGGTCGAGCTGGTAATCCAGGGTCGCTTAACGCGGCCGAGATCTGGAGCCTCTAGGCCATGGTGGCAGGCCAGCGTCTTAACATTAGCCATGAGATCTTGGCCAACTTGACCAGAGTCGGCAGAGGGTTGACACCTGTGGTGATAGTGGGCGGAGTTATCACCCGACTGCTTCTGAGATTGGGAGTTACCCCTGATAGGTTGAGGGGACCCTTGGCAGAGGGGATCCATGTGGATGCAGCCGCGGCAGTGCAGATGGGGATGATCTCCCCGATATCAGGACAGGCAAAGGCCTACAGGGTACTGACCATTCATGAGACCCGGCGGATGTTCTCACTTCCACCCTTGGGTCCAGATCCAGACCACCCGGAGCACCCAGAGGATCAGCCTCCGCAGCCAGAGCCACAACCTCAGCCAAAGCCTCAGCTTCCTCAACCTCCTCAGCCTCAGATTGTGCCACCACCACAGCAGCAGGAGCAGCCCAAGACCCCGTCGGACTTTAATATAGAGTTCACGATGGATGATCTTTTTGCTACCTCACCAGCATCCCAAGCACCGACTCATGTCCCCTCACCGAGCATCAGAGTGCAGAGGACTACCCACAGGCCCCCCGAGAGATATCATCCTTATTCCAGAGGTGACCCGGGGGCATCCACCTCTACAGCACCGCCTCCAAAGCCACCACAGTCGCAACAGCCAGCTCAGCCCGACTTCTCTCAGCTCCTCACTTCCATGTTCACGGCCTTAGAGCGATGGCAAGATGAGAGGGACAGATCTATTCATGAGAGGCTAGACCGCCAGCAGGCTACCATCCAGGAGCAGTCCCAGTCAGTGGAGCGGTTAGCCCAGAGCAGGCTGGCTATATTGAGCATACTACACGAGAGCAGGCTCGGATCGTGGATGCTTTCAAGGATGAGCAGGCTCGGGTCATGGAGACCTATAGGGGTGAGCAGGCGAGGTTGATTGAGCAGATTGCTCAGGGTCAGAGGGAGCTCAGGCAGTAGCTCGCTCATGATTTGAGGACGTCACAGGACCAGGCGTCTCAGAGGGTTGACATGACCCTGCAGATGATTGACGAGTCACTTGACTCTCTGAGATCCCGCATCCAGGCGATAGAGGGGATTCTCCCACCCTTGTCTCAGACCATGAGGGAGTTCAGGGAGCAGTCGGAGCAGCGCTTAGAGCACATGAAGACGGCCGCCAGTGAGCAGACCACCCAGTTGAGCAAGGCATTCAAGAAGTTGGGAGGCACAATATCAGAGACGCTGGAGTTCATGAGGACCTGCACCCAGCCTTTCTTAGATGGCCATGCTCAGATCTGTTTCAGGCAGACCCATGACGCCGAGGCAGGACCCTCCATGGCTCCACCTCCAGCACGACCACCTCCACCTCCGCCCGGGACAGTGCACATATCGGATGACGAGGATCCCGACGAGCCCTCTGACTACACACCCCTATGACATTCAGGGATTTATTTTTTGTATATTTATACTTTGTATATACGTTGTACAAAAAGGATATTTCTAGTGAAAAACTTTTGCTTTCAGATTTATGCATTTATGCAGTTATTTATGATTCATTCATATACAGCAGATGAATATATGTCTTCACCTTCACTCATATTCCCAAAACAAAAATGGTAAGAAATGATGAATAACGATTCAATAAAAATAAAATTACAAATGAAACATGGCATAGCAAATAAAGCAAGATCACGCCATTAATGAACCGGTTAAAAAGATAACCACTCAAACATGAACTAACAAAACCTTTTGTCACACAGGTACAGAGAGTGTCGCTTTTCAGATCGAAGCTGCAGTTAAAGAAACACTGCTCTTCACCAAACCGAGATTGTAGCCAAAGTCTGCTGCATCTCACAGTTCGCGCGGTAGCCAGAGAGTGCTACGCACCTTGCAGATCGAATGGGGGTTAGTAAGGGGACTTCAGATCAAAGCTGCAGTTAAAGAAACACTGCTCTTCACCAAACCGAGATTGTAGCCAAAGCCTGCTGCATCTCACAGTTCATGCGGCAGCCAGAGAGTGCTACGCACCTTGCAGATAGAATGGGGGTTAGCAAGGGGACTTCAGATCAAAGCTGCAGTTAAAGAAACACTGCTATTCACCAAACCGAGATTGTAGCCAAAGCCTGCTGCATCTCACAGTTCACGCGGCAGCCAGAAAGTGCTACGCACCTTGCGGATCGAATGGGGGTTAACAAGGGAACTTCAGATCGAAGTTGCAGTTAGAGAAACACTGCTCTTCACCAAACCGGGATTGTAGCCAAAGCCTGCTACATCTCACAGTTCGCGCGGCAGCCAGAGAGTGCTACGCACCTTGCAGATCGAATGGGGGTTAGCAAGGGAACTTCAGATCGAAGCTGCAGTTAAAGAAACACTGCTCTTCACCAAACCGGGATTATAGCCAAAGCCTGCTACATCTCACAGTTCGCGCGGCAGCCAGAGAGTGCTACGCACCTTGCAGATCGAATGGGGGTTAGCAAGGGAACTTCAGATCGAAGCTGCAGTTAAAGAAACACTGCTCTTCTCTTCGAGTCCGTAGCTAGAGAATGCTACGTCTCACCAACCCCTGCAAGTCGAGACGAGATTTGGTAGGGATATCTTCGCATCGCCGACCAGGCCGAGACGAGGTCTACCCGGCAAAAGGCGCGAAAGGTAAGAACCGTCACAGGTACGCCTTCTTTCTTTCTGTCCTTTCTCTGAGTTTTGGCTTATCTAGGCGCTTGTGCACTAGTTTCCCCAAAACTGGGGGCAACTGTAAGCACCGTGTCCCGGAGCGGTCCGGATCAGAGGTTACCCTATGATGAAATCAATATCCTAGCCTGTATAAATGGTTTAGATTTGGGGGTTTTAGTCCCGCATTTCACGAGAAGCGAGTTTTTTTACCTTTCGTAGGCAGGGGGAGAAAACAGGGGATTTTCGAATCAAAAAGCCTTTTTTCCTCCACAGACGGCCAGCCCGTCTGTGAAGTCAGCCCGTCGCTTCGGGTCATCGACGGCTTATGGTATTTTTCGACGCCCGTCGAAAAGTCACCGCCCCTGTCAGAAAGCTGCCTGGTTTCCCGGAGCACGCAACCTTTTCGACGCCCGTCGGTGGATGTGGCAGGGTCGTCGGACGAATCCTTGTGTCAGAAGGATTATTCCGACGCCCGCCTCTATACACCGACGCCCGTCGGTCATATCTGGCTTATAAAAGCTCCGGATTTTCAAGAGAAAAGGGTTCCAAAAATTTTCAAGAGGGGAAACTCTGCCCAAATTTAAGCATATTTTCTCTCTCTTCCAGCAAACATTCAATCCTTCATCTTGCTTTTTGTGGAACACGCGGGGCTCTAACCAACTCAAGAATTTCACCCAAAGCGATTATCTGAGGGTAAATATTCCGGATTCCTTCTCCATATCATTCCATATTTATTCTTTATTTGTTAATTCTTCCAATTTTGCCATTATTCTTCTTTATTCTAACCTTTTTATATATTTTTATGATAAAACTTCTTTTTTGGCTTTAAAAAGAGTTTTCTCCCTTCTGTTTTTTCTGAAACAGTGGTGACCGACGGGTCATCTCTTTCACCGACGCCCGTCGGTCACCTCACCTACAGACGCCCACTTTTTGAGTGACAGACGGACATGTCGGTCATCTTGACTGACGCCCGTCGGTCACCTAAAAGAGGCCGTCGGTGGGTCTGTCTCTTCCCTTTTAAACGATTTTCTATTTTTTTCAAGTCCCTTTGGATTCCCATATATTGATTGTATGTATATTGATATCTTTTAACTTTCTATGAGTGTATATTGATTCCCCTGGACTATCCCGAGCTGGAGCGGCTACCTACCATATTCGGAGGATTTTCGTCCGGTTTAGATTCCTAATCCTTCTGATCATTTCCTTCATTTGTTATTCATTGATTATTCTGTGTATATGAATATACTCTTTTCATATCTCATTAATGTAGAAATATGACTCAATGTTTTATATTCAATAAAATGAGGTTTACACAAAATCAAGGGTCCAATGCCCTATTTTTATCCAATAAAGATCATCACAAATGAAAATATCCACTTTTGATAATGGTGCATGCGAGGACCAAAGTCCTCAAAAATAAACAATGCCCCGATTCATGTATGTATCGCACATTTATAAAGGGAGTTGTATTCCGCTCCTTGTATTATTGTAATTTATCGTCTTTTGATATTTACTTGCTCATTTATAGCTTTCCAAACATGAATAAATGTGCCTTTAATAAATTGCATCGTGTGGAGAGAGAGCGAATCAATGATAATTAAAATTTGATCATAAAATAATCGAGGTAGAAATAGATGAGAAATCCTGGACCCAGCTTTGGTCTTTGGGCTCAAAGAGGTTAGAGGTTTACCCTCTAAGACACCTTTTTGTGCCACGAGACTTTAGCGCTAATCCTAGGCTCCTTAGGGCGAGAGGTTTACCTTCAAAGACCCCTCTGGCTGGCCCAAAATGGATACCAAGCGCAGTCTTAGGCTCTCCGAGGCGAGAGTAACTTTCTCAATGTTCTATTGGGTGGCGACTCCATGATACCTCCTTGTTGCCCAACATAGACGCACTTGTGATTTATCGCAAGATGTCAACGGACCCACAAATGCCCCGATCGCCCACGTGCGGGCGGTCCCATGGGCGGCCGCGGGGATCCGGTGCACGTCACATGTGTGTGTATGAATTTTTAAGTCATGGAAATACTTGGATTTGTAACCATCATTGAGCACATTTAATGTTAAGTTTTTATTGACTGCGTTTAGGCACTGATTAGAGCAGGGGAAGGAGCAAGCATACCTCATCTTTTGGGAGCTGATTGGTTAAGGAATATTCAAGAATTATCTTGTGTATAAATTTTTGGGCATGTATGTAACAACCCGAAATGTACCCTAGAAGGATTTGTGCATATTGAGGATAAGTGGTGACTAAAGTTATACAAGTTGTAGTATTGGGTGTATCGAATAAACTTTAAGAATTTATGTAAAAGTTTTGGTAAGTGCGGCCAAGGGTATATTGTGAAGTATGGAATTAGGACTTGATTGAAAGAATAAAATTAATTGAGTGGGCCGATGTGAAAAATTATTAAGCTATAAATATCTATGTATGAGGATATGAGAGTTGAGGGATTTAAAGGAGAATTTGACATAAATATCTAAATTGGACCATTGGCAAGGTGATATGTGGCAAGGAGATTAGAGGATGTATAAAAGAAGAAAGAGAAGAAGAGAGAGAGCAGAAATCTGCTCTTCCCTCTCTCGTTCCCCGTTTCTCCTTCTTCTTCATCTTGCTTCAATGCCATTTGCTCTCTCTTAGATCAAAGCCCAAGATTTAGACGATGAAGTTTGTTAGTTCAAGTGATTTAAGTGAAGAATTTGTTAAGAAAAGATAAGTTTAAGTTTTCATTTCTCTTATTTCTTTGATTATCTTAAACCCTAAATTTATATTTTGTGTGTGTTTGTGTGATTGATGAGGTTTTTGGATGAGAAAGAACTTGGATGGATTTGGGAGCAAGAAAGATCATCTAAGGAAGCTATTAGGAGCAAAGGAGTTGAGGTTTGGGAAATTTACGATTTTGGGTTTATAATGTGATTATTTACTTTTGTTTGATTTTCTAGAAAATTATGTGATTAATGATGTTTATATTGGTCTAAATGTTATGGGTTTTGATTAGTTTGAGTTGGAAGGCCTTGATTGTGAATTTTTTTTTAACCAAAGTGTGAAGTGAATGAGTTTTGGAGCAAGAATGCTGGTTTGGGAATGTTCTAATTTTACATTTTTCATTTAATTTATATACTATGTTTTGATTGTTAGTAAATTGATGTATGAATGTATTTGAGTATGCTTTTGGAAGTGAATGAGTAGTATTTTTGTAGTGCTTTACAAATTTTGAGGTTTGATGTAGTTTGGTTGTGAGTTTGGGGTTAATCTCCTTTGATTTTCTGGGCTTGGGATGATCTACACGGCGGTATGAAATGGGCAAACCACCGTGTGATCGTATTCTATTCTTCAGTTTCCTTGTCCGTGATTTTATACGGCGGTAAGAACTTTGCATACCGCCGTGTAAAGTCATTCTGCTTAAATGATTGCTGGGCTGTGCAGTTTACAGGGGGGTAAGGATTTACCATATTGCCGTGTAAATGCATTTTGTCTTACAAGAAAGTTTTGTAAGGTTTTCCTTACTCCCGTGTGGAATGTCTTACACGGCGGTAAGATTTACCATACCGCCGTGTAACCTCTTTCTGTTTTGAATTTTTGGATGGGTTTTGAATTCTTATTCTTTTGTCTTTTCTTAGTTAAGCATTAATATGTGTTTATGTCTATGAGGTGTTACATATGGTATACATGTACAATTTTAATGTGGAATATAACATGTTTTATCATGGGATTAATAATTGAATTAATTTTCCATGGTAATTCTACGTATGAGTATGCATATATATATATATATATATATATATATATATATATATAAAAGAAGGTAAACTTAGTTTATGAGTTTAAATGTGTGTAGGATATCGAATGGTATGAAGTTTTCTGATATGTTTAAATGACCGCACAGAATTATGAAAAAGTACATGACTAGTTTCTGAATATGATAAACATGATAAGTGTGAATGGCTATCGAATAAATGTGTGTGTGATTCTATTAATGATGCATATCAAAGAAAAATATTGTTAATGATATAAGTATTATATAATGGATTTAAAATGTATAGCCTGCGTGAGTCGGCCTGTGAATAGATAGGCATGCCTATAGAGTTCTGATAGCTGCAGCCCCTCTATTCTGGACCCTAATCAGGTCCCTGTTTAGATCCTCACGATCCTCAATGTGTACGGATCTTGTTTAAGATCCCCCAATGTGAAAACGTTTTTGATGAGAAAATAAAGATGTTGCTTTTCCATTGTACCCTCAGGTACCCCAATGTGTTATGTTCACTCGTTTATCCACCTTTTTGACTTAGCAGGTAATTAAAGAGTAAAAGAATGCAAATAAAGTGATAAGTTCTTTGATGAATTGCAAAAAGACATGTGAATAAGCAATGAATGTGTTTGTTGATATATATATATATATATATATATATATATATATATATATATATATATATATCCTTTGAGCTTGTGATTTACGCACTTATATGTTCTGGATCCTTTATGGACACCTATGTGGAATTGTGTGGTATCTTCAGATACCTAGATGCTTTTGTATCTAAAACTAATGTCAGTTAAATGAAAGGAAGTGTAGAAAATAATGTTTGTTCAAATAGGCGTGTATGAATGAATACTGACTGCTTAAGAGTTCGCATGTGGAAAATGCATGTTATTAATTTGTTTAAAAGTTGTGAGTATGATTGTCTATATAAAGACTTTGTAGAGGATTATTGAAGTAATTGATATACGAAATTGTTATAGTCGATTATTCCGTAAATGAATTGTATATATATTCGTTTATATGTTTAAAATGAGAATACAGGTATGTTATATGTTATCTAACTTCTGGACCTTAGCCTGGGTAAGTAATGTAAGTATGTTGGTAAGGAATTTATGTGCATTGTTTGTTGATTTGTAATGAATACGGTAATTATGTGTCGGTTAGTAAGTAAGAAAAATAGAGTGGTAAGCAAGATGTAAATAATTGGAATTATGGAACGAGTTAGGATTAATTCGGGAACATGTATGTATAAAGATTTTCTGTAGAACTACGTGGTTCTGATTTCCCAACCATGGGAATGCGTAGGAAGCTTGGGATATTTATTTCAAGCCCGAACCAAATCTGAAGATTAAGATGTTTTTGTTTAGTTTTGAGTAAATGAAATGTTTTGATTTATGTAACAATTCTATAATCTGCATAATTTTGGGAATATTGTAATAACAGGAATTTCTAAGACTTCGTATTTTTTATTGACAAAATGTATTTTTGGGTAAACTATGAAGCATAACTATTAATATGGCTAATTAAGCAATTTAGGCAAATGATGAATTTGTAGTATGCAATTGTGATTAAAAGTAATAAACTATTTTCTGTTTATAGTGTACAAGATGTATATGCGTATGAAATTTGTTTATGTCTTCGTATGAAAATGATAATGTGAATATGTGGTAACTCTATGCTTATGTATATGTTGCTTCTACATGTATTCATTTCGTCATCCTCAGGAGTAGCTGGTTATCATTATTGGTTTATTCCCGCTAAGCGTTATTGCTTAGCACGGTTGTTTATTTGCGCAGGTTAGGAGATTGGAGTTCGGTTCGAGCTGTCCGCTGTGACTTTGGCCAACAAGTCGGTAGAAGTTTTATAGGAAGTGTTTTTGATTTTCGAAATGTAATTAGTTTCATTATGTAATATATTAGTGCGAGTAAGAGTGCTGGTGATTTAAGTTTAGGATGTGTATGTCGTTAAGGTTCTGATTTTAGGAATTTTATTACTCTGTTTTTTGTTGTGCTAGTGAGTGTCTTCGTCCGGTAGCACCCTTCGCTTACCGTAGTGCTTTGTGTGGGAGTTGGGGGTGTTACAATGTATATGTATTTATCTATACTTTTGGACTTGTATTATGGCATGTATATGGGTAATTAATATATCTTTTGGATGATCAAGACATTATGATGGATGAATTATTTTGGGTTATGGTTTTGGATAATTGTGATTTATATGTTGTTGTGCCCTGCGTGGGTTGTGAATTGTTCGAATTTGCAAGTTAGGTAGGTTAAAATTATAGCCATTATACTGCCAGAATTTCAATTAAGTGAATAGTTAAATAGACAGTTTTAGGTCGTCGACAAGTGATAAAAAGGATTCATTAAACGAAGTGAATTAGGCAAATATAGATTGAATTAGAAGTATATCGGGATTTCAAGTAAAAAAAAATTTACTCGATTTTGATATATAAACGTACTTCCAACAATCATGGTAATCATTATTGCAACCTAATGTATGTACCGTATAGTGTGTTAGGGGTGTTACAATGTTCACAATCATTCATAATAGTTATATGCTAGTCAAATGCATTTAAGAATTCATACTATATATTTTTCACATAGCATTTATGTTTTAATACAAAATCCCTTTTATCACAATCTCATGTACTATGTACTTTTATAACACATCTGTGTTCATATTCATTACAATATATTCAAACCTTCAAGAACCAGTTTATAGCAATAAGCTCCAGCATAATCCATAGTACATTCCTTGTACTAATATGTTTCAAGTATTTTCTTCAAGTTGAATATGTTTATCACTCATGAGCTCTTAAGTTCATATATTTTTATATTAATCATACTTGTGTAAATAGCATATTAATCATATTCATAGTCATTTATTATAATTATATAGTGATCATGCATACTTAAGAACTCATATCACATAATCGTCATGTAATATTAATTAGCATGAAACATTTATATGTAAGGTTCTTTTATGTTTTTATTATGTATGCTTTAATATTCTATATAAATTCATGTAATGCTAGTGCACAACATTCGTAAGATATCAATAATTAATCACAGATAACTCTATATTACCCATAAATAGTTAATGTGACATGCCAATTCATTTCTAGCTATATTCAGTACGTTCTAGTTAAATATACTCTTAAATACTTCACTAATTTATTTATCTTCATAACCCTAATTACATATATTTTTAAGTGGCAACAATATATATATTCATTACATAACCCTAGACGTGTGTCGGACAAATTCCAGTGAAGTTTAGGTTCAATACGGGAAGAAAAATACACAATATAGGCTGAAAACAGGAGTTATACGGTCAAACATTATTACCTACTACGTAGGTCAATTATAGGGCAATTTTGGGGTTTCGGGATATATTTACATGGTGGTTAGGAGGTTTACAGGGCGGGCAAAATTCCCGAGAGCCATGTAAACCTATTTTGCCTCACTCTGCACAGGGTAGATTCCAGATCTAATATTGTATAGGGTTTTTCACTTAGCTAAAAGCTTTTATGGCAAAAGTTTCTTCTAGAAATTTGTTAACCTATGTCTTAAGTTTCTAATGGAATAAAAATAATTCAATTTGGACCTATATTTTAGAAGATATGCTCTTGGGAACACCAACTACTCCCAATGGCTTGACAGAATCAGGTCTACAAGTTTAAGGCTAAATTCAAGCAACCTACAAGCCAAATCAATTCATTAGTTCTCATGATAATTATAGGTATATTTCTTAAGGTCATTTTCCAACTGTAATCACATTAATTGGATGTCTATAACTCAAAATATATCCTAAAAACAGAAGTAAGGTCAAGTGAGCCCTAAAGCCTTTTTTCACCCACAACCTTCTCATGTTTAAATTATTCTTTCCCATACAAAATATCATCAATTCCACATTATCCCAACATAAATACATCTAATTCAACTTATATTATGTATCAAAATACAAAATTAGCACATGCATGAAATTATAAGTTCCTAAACCTTATTTTGTGCTTCAAGTGATTTCTTCAAACTCCATTAGCTTCTAGTTTCTCTTTTCCTTTGCTTTGGTTAATTCCTTCAACTATATTCATCATGAACTCCACATTAACTTCCTCTTCAATACACAATTCCAACAATCTTACAAATAGAAAGTGAAGAAGAAGAAATACAACTAAGTTTACCTCATTTTGAACACTTGAATTGCACTTAACTTAGATCTTAACCTTAACAACTTGAATGATGATTTTGTGAATGGTTTTTATATGAGAAAAGAGGAAAGATTTCAGTGAATTTCCATCTTTAATGGCCGGCCAAAGATCTTTTTTTATGGCCACACAATTTTCATCTTTCTAGAATATTGATTTGTCAATTTTCTATTGGTTGCTTTTATGAAATTTCCATGTGATCCTTAATAATTCTCCTAATCTTATATTGACTTATAGTTAGTTCATATTCATACATTTTCTCACTAAAGAAATCTTACTTATACATTCAAGTCTCAATTTATCAATTTATAAATTTGTCGCACTTGCCGAAACTTTTAACTTAATGACGGTTTCATCCTTTTGACTCAACCGTCGCTTCTTCATGCACCTTTGGTTTCCATTTCATCTTAAACATGTCTTATTATTGCCAGAGTATATTTTGGGTCCTTATAGATTTAACTTGGTTATGATTTAAAAAGATATCTATCAATTTTTGAGATTATGGGGTGGTCAGACTACAATAATTATGCAAAATTAGATAAAGGTCTTTTATGGTGTTCATCTATATAGTTATATTCTGATCTTTAAATTCAAAAAAAAATCTTTTCCTTATTCATGTTGAATAAAGTGGCTACTTTTTTTTATCTAATTTTAATTAAGATTTAGTTGCTAAATAGCCTTAAAAAGACATTTGAATTGATAATAAGTTGAACAAGTATTTACATTTTTGCATCCTGCAGGGTTAATTTTATCTACGATTATTGGACTTTCTACTTTTAACCGAAAAATCACAAAAGAAATTTTTTTTAACGAAAACATATATGAACTTGGGAAAATTTTTCAAAAAAGTTACTTTAGTTGGATTTTAGGAGGAATCTTACCTGAAATTCTCGTTGGCCCTACATCAGGTTCCCACATGAGATGGGTGTCATGTCATCTGCCACATTACTACCAATAAGGAGATGACATATGTAAAAATTTTATGAGTTTTTTTTAAAATATTTTTACGCATGGTATCTCTTCATTGGTCATGATATGGCAGCTAACATAAATAGCAGGCTGATGTGGTGACCTGTGTGCTATACACTTGAATGAGATGAGTGATGTGGCATGTTAACAAGGATTTAGGAGGGATCCCCTTGAAAATCCAGCCAAAGTGACTTAATTTTTTAAAATTTGTTTCTAAATTCAAGTATTTTCTATTAAAAAAATTATTTTATGACTTTTTGGTTGAAAGTAAAATAGTTCATTGACCATGGGTGAAATAAACTCGCATTTTGCACTATCGGCAAGGAATGCATATCTGGTCTAGGTAAGTTGTATGGATCAAGCAATAATTTATTGTTACTTCTGTATGATAACCAGCACCACCCCGTTTCTTTTTCAACAACTTTGCCTATTAACAACTATATATTATTGGCTTGGTAATGACTTTCACAAGAAACAAAAGATTCTCTAATTAATTTTAACTAGAGAGTCAAGGAGATGCCTCTATGATATAACAAGTTTCATGCTCTTAAATTTATAAGAATAGTGAAATTATGCTCCCATTTTTCACCTTAGTCCCTTCTTTCGCACTTTATTTCCTAATATAATTTCCTCATTACTTATTCACAAAACTTCTAAATAATAGAAAGAAGGTTGAATTTGAGTTGATATTGAGCCATGGAAAATGTTGCTAATATACTTTAGAATAGGGAGAAAAATCCATTCCCGTTAGATTATATGTATGATTTGCGCAATAATTTGGCATGGGAAAGGCCTTATTCGATAGTCCAAGTTTGATAGATTGGTTAAAGAATTTGATTTGATTTTTCTATTTTCAAGCAATATATGTATATCAGTTTCATGGCAATATGTTTTCTAGCTTCTTACGAGTCTTAGAACTAGAAGAATTGTTTGAGACTCTTAATATTCAAGCTATGAATAATGGATTTGATAGAAAGGGACAAATTGATTATAAATCCAAACGAATGGAATGTTGATATGAGCAAAAGCTTAGCTTAGCATTGTTGAAATTTGGCGCTTATATTATGAAGTAATTATCCATGATTATGTATATAGGTTTGTTTTGTTTAATTAACAAATAAGTTGAGATGCATAAATATATTTTGTTCTTTTTTTTTAACTTGAATTACTACGTGGAGCTTTAATTTTTATGCAAAGAATGGTGAAGCAAAGTTTAAGAATAAAAATAAAAACGTCCATATATAGATTACAAATGAAAAACTGTGAATTATTTCAAAAATGTCTAACATGATAATGAAATATGGTGGAAACTATATGCGATCATGCAAGAATGATAGGAAAATAATTTTTTTTTAAAGAACCTTTCATTAACTTAAATCAACAATTAAAACATCGGACAAGAACGGAGGCGGACATGCTCACTCTCCACGAACAAACTTAGAACTCACTGCCTTCGCTAAGCTATGGGCAGCACAATTCACTGTTCGCCTCACAAAGGTAATAGAACAATCTTCTAGTATTGCCATTAAAGCTTTACAATCATCTATGACATTCCCAAAATAGGATAAATTTAAACTATCTCCAATCAAAGCCTTTGAAACCAATAAACAATCAGTTTGTACCTGTACCCGAGCTAGCTGCTTGTCCTTTAACCAGGTTAAGGCCTCCCGAACAGCTAGAGCTTCAGCTACATAAGGCGTGTAGAAATCGTCCAAAGCTGCATGAACCGCAGCCAAACAGACCCCCTCATGATAACGAACAAGAAACCCAAAAGAGCAGAAAACTTCAGCCTCAACAATCCCAGCATCCACATTACAAACTAGAGACCCTAGATTAGGCGTTTTCCACTTAACTGCACTTGGTTCTACAAAGTGATGTGAGCTAAATTTTCTGACCTGAGCAACATTCTAAACACTGAAAGCAGAACGAGCTAAACTAAGAACCAAACTAGGCACGTCTCTTTTATTGTCCCATAGCACCCTGTTTCGATTAGACCATAAGCTCCAAATTAAAAAAAGCAACTCAGCCAACTTCTCTCCTTGCAGGGATGCTAATAAAGACTTCATCCAATCCAAAAAATCATACACATTTTCCATCCGAGAATCACCAAAAAATAAGTGCCAAAACTGTCAAGCAAAATTACACTGGACAAAAACATGATGTTCATCTTCTCCTTGGCTAAGGCAAACAGGACATACCTTAGGAATCGGGGCTCAACGCTGCACCAGGTTGTTCACAGTTGGTAAACACATGGACAAAACTCGCCACGCACAGATCTTGACTTTTGGTTGAGTCTTCACTGCCCACAACTTGTCCCACCTGATTGGAGCTGGCATCTGGTTGTTGGAAGCAGATAATCCCATAGTTGCACAGTACCCACTCTTAACCGAGTAAATCCCCTTCTTATCCAAAAACCAAAACCACTTGTCATGAGTCTGTGTCTCTATCGTGGAATAGAGAAGATGAGGGCCTGATCTCTAGCATTAAACATAGATTCAACCAAAGGTAGATTCCAGTCACCGTAACAATCCATTAATTCACTAACATAAAATAACATTACAAGAAAATGATAATTTAGCGACGAAAAATTAGCGACGGAGTCATTTTCGTCGCTAAATGGCGACGGAAATTAACTTCCGTCGCAATTTACCGACGAAAATTAATTTTCGTCACTAATTAGCGATGAAAATTAATTTTCGTCGGTAAATAGCGACGAAAAATAAAATTCGTCGCTAAAAATAGCACCAAGATTTCCCTCCAAAGTCGTCGACCGAAATTTGCGACGGTTCTTAGGAACCGTCGCTAAAAATAGCGACGAAAATTCTTTTCCGTCGCTGAAAAAATCAGAAAAAAACTTAATTTTATTTTTAGCGACGGAATAAAAATCCGTCGCTAAAAATTGCGACGAAATAAAAAAACCATCGCTAATAAATTGTCATTTTTATTTTTTAGCGACGAAATATTCAATCCGTCGCTACTTTTTAGCGACGGATTGAATATTCCGTCGCTATTTTTAGCGACGGAATATTCTTTCCGTCGCTAAAGTGAAATTAAATCACTTTTCCTCTATTTTTAGCGACAAAATATTCTTTCCGTCGCTAAAGTGAAATTAAATTAAGTTTTCCCTCCCTTTTCTCTCTCTCTCTCTCTCTCTCTCTCTTTCTCTCTCTTCCCTCTCCTCCCTCTCCTCTCCCCGTTTCTGGCCCTCTGCCCAGCTGCCGCCGACCACCGCCCCTCCCCCTCCCTCCGGCGCCGATCGGCGCACCACCCCTCCCCTCCTCCCCCTCCCTCCCCTCCCTCTTTTCCCACTCCTCCTTGCCCCCCTCTCTCTCTCTCTCTTTCTCTCTCCTCCCTCTCCTTTTCCCGTTTTTGGCCCTCTGCCCAGCCGCCGCCGACCACTGCCCCTCCCCCCCCCCCTCCTGCGCCTATCGGCGCACCACCCCTCCCCTCCTCCCCCTCCCTCCCCTCCCTCTTTTCCCGCTCCTCCTTCCCTCTCTCTCTCTCCTCCCTCTCCTCTCCCCGTTTCTGGCCCTCTGCCCAGCCGATGCCAACCACCGCCCCTCCCCCTCCCTCCGGCGCCGATCGGCGCACCTCCCCTCCCCTTCCCCTTCCCCTTCCCCCTCCTCCTCCTCCGACGCCAGGTACAAATCTGTCTCTTTGTTTTTTTTTTGTCTTTTAGATAATTAAATAATGAATATTATTATTATTAATTTATTTATGTTAGATGAATATTGGTAAATATTAAATATTGTTTAAATTTATAATTCTTAACACTTTATTGTTATTAAATTTATTAATAGAATTTTTCATATTATGATTATTATTGTTAATTGGGTATGCTAATTGGAATTGTTATTAGTATTATTAAATATTTATCCTAATTATAAATATGATTATTTTAATTTTTTTTAAGTAGTTGTGTTAATTATTATTATTATTATTATTATTATTATTATTATTATTATTATTATTATTATTATTATTATTATTATTATTATTATTAAATGAGTATGTTAAGTAGATATATTATTAGTATTTGTTATTATTTCTATTAAGAAGTTGTGTTAATTTTAGTTATTATTATTATTATTATTTTTATTATTATTATTATTATTCAACATGTTATTATTATTAAATTGAAATGAGTAAAATTTGTACCTTAATTAATATTATTATTATTATAATTATTATTATTATTATTATTATGTTAATTTGTATTGTTATTATTATTATTTATTTATGTTAATTTGTATTGTTGTTATTAATTTTTTTTTTAATTTGTAAAATTTTCCGACGGAAATTTATTTCCGTCGGCAATTCCCGACGGAAATTCAATTTCTGTCGGTAGATTTACCGACGAAAATTCAAAATTTACCTACAACTAATATGCCGACGCAATGAATTTCCGGCAATTTAGTTTCCCGACGGAAATTCCTTATTTTCCGTCGGGAAATGCTTTTTTTCTTGTAGTGTAATTTGATATTACTTGAAAGAAAAGGAAATGGAGGCCATGACTATGTTGTTTAAAGCTCATTTAGTTTGGTAATCTGGAGAGTACATTTGTGGCACTATTTCTTTTGCATTTGGGTTGGCTTAAAAAAGGGAAAAAAAAAAAAGAGGCTGATTGGTTAAAATTATATAAAAAATGAAAAATAATCACCAAAAAGAAACAACTACTCTCAGTACATTAGGTGTTAGCTTTGTTCAATAACCTCTTCTTTAGCCTTCCACAAGGCCTTCTCATGTTCGGCCTCCATACTTTTGATGTCTCGCTCTCGAAGCAGGACAATGAGCTTCAAATCTTCTAGCTCTTAAGCTCCTTAACTTGTCTCTTGGCATTAGTCGTTTTTTCCTCCCACTCTTCAGCACAAGCCGTTCGGGCCTCCAAAGCATCTTTCTCTTGGGCCCAGCTCAGTCGATCAACTCTAGACCGATCTTGCACCTCATCTAGGGTTGTGCTATACCTGTCAGCCATGCGAGCCATATGGTTCAAGTATTGGATACATTAGAAAGAAAAAATTCATAAGCATAGGAGGGAGGAGAAAAGAAAGAGAAAGCAGCAAATGTACCTATCGAAGGTGAATAATGCCATAGTCGTAGCAATCCTAATGGTAGGATGCTGATGTATGATGTCCAGATCCTCATTGAACCCTAAACATTTGGAGACAAAATCGATCATACCTAGCTAGCTGCTATAGAGTCATAGCTGATCCCCTTGTTTCCTCTAGCTGTTTTCTTTTATTTTAGACGTCAGTTATGGTTGGAAGAGCAGATGGAGATGTAGAGTCGATGGAGGTTTATGCACCAATTGAGTTGGTTGGAGGAGCAGTTGTATCAGAAGGTTCATAAGCGTGTATGGCCACCGTCCGAAGCATCAGCCTCTTAGTCTCATGATACATGTCTACAAAGGAAAAGGGGAAAAAATATTAAAATTTAACAAACACATATAGATAAAACAAAAAAGAAGAAGAATGGCAAATGCTTACCTCACACAATCTTAGCATACGATTTGTACGCTTTAAGGAAGCGATCGGAAGGAATGATTCCTTCTCCACAAGCCCAAGCAACTTGAGGTGTTCAGTCCACACATGGGCGACATCCGCCATATGATCCTTCAAAAAATTATGAACTCCCTGACTGGAGATCAGTATATCACCCCAATTATTTATGGTATTCCCTATCAAAAAATATTTTTCATATAAATCTTTATGGGATGAAGGTGAATTAAAAATTTTATAGCTAGGTCTGGAAGTAAAGTATACAAATACAATTGTCTTCCTGGTAGACAGATAATAAAAATAAGAAAATAAATGTACAGATAAGGGTATGCCGTTCTTAAGCCACAAATCCCTAAAGCAAGAAAGTATGAGATAGCCTTTCGGGCTCAGCTGGCTCGGGGGAATATTGTATGCCCTTAAAGCTTCTCGGAAGAATGTGTAAAACGGCAGGCGCATTCTGCTCTCAAAATAAAGTTAATTGACGATAATGAAATCATTGAAGGGCCCTGCCATATGGCTTATTGAGGGAGGGCAAATAAACAAATATATATTCAAAGTTTGAATTTGAAAAACTCTTGATCAGCTACGGTCTTTCCTAAGCTAAAACACCCGATCGAATATCTCGACTAGGTCTTTTAATGAGAACTAGTGACAATGCCAGAGTTATCATTTCCTATAAAATGGGCCTGAAATTTTCTCAAAGCCCAAGTACGAATCCTAGTCACCAAAGGAATGAGCCAAACCTAACTAGAGTAAGAATTCTATTATTAATTAACCACAGTGAGTTTACAATAACGAAGGCTAACAAAGCCTATAAATACCTCATTTGAATAGTAACTTAGTCACTTTACATTTTCTCCCTGTTTACGTTTTTACTATCTTGATTAGAATCTCACTTTAGCATCCGACTTTCACTCCAGTGAATTTTCAACCTTCCTTTTTCTTAGTGTTTTAAGGTATTTGAGGATCATTTCAACACTTCAGTACCCGATGGGATGTAACCCGAACCCGTTTCAAACCTCTGTTATCTCAGAATTTTATTAGTAATTTTATTTAAAAGTCACCCATATAATTTCATAATATTGTAACTATTTTATTTGTGTCATATATATGTTTCACTTTTTTTTCCATAAAGATATTACATCAAATTAGTGAATGTCTAACAAATTCATTTTAATCATTGTGTTAGAATTGAAGGTTAATTATCAAATCATTTTCTTAACAACTTTGGTCCCATCAACTACTTTGCGTAATCATATGTGAAATGACATGTAAAAAACTTATTACAAATATAATTGAAAAAATTATGAATTTAGTAGAATAGTAATTCGGTGCAAAATTTGCGCACACATTTAAATCAAATAATTGGTAGGCCGTTTGACCAGACAATAATTATCTATAATTATGCATTTTTTGTTGTATTTTTAATTATTCAATTAATAAAATATTAAAAATTAAAATATAACTATATTCACAGCTTTTTCTTCCAAAATTCTCATTTCCCCTATTTTCGTGAAAAATTACTCGTCATTGAGGGAATTGAATCATAATTCCATAATAAAATCATAAAATCTTTGTCAATGTAATATCCAAAAATAAAATAAAATATTGATTTTAAATTTCAATTCTTTTGTCTGGACACAGATTTATGAAAAAAGAAAAGAAAAAAAAAAAACAGGAGTGAAAAAGGAAAAAGCCAAATAAAAGGTCAGGGTCTCCCGCGAAATAATCGAAGAAACCAAACCATGGGTGCATGTAAGGCACCCATTCCCAATCTGCAGCTACCTTCATCGCCACCTGCACAGAATCCTGGGAAATTCCCAAGAAAATCAAGCCCCACTAGGCGTTTATTACTCTTATCTCTTCCTCTGTGCACTACCTTCTCTACTACTACTACTACTACTACTACTACTACTACCGGTCTCGTTCTTGCTCGTAAAATCCCAGCTTTTGAAGCTAATTCTTGTTCGGCTCTAGCCGAGGGTTATGACCCCGTTAGCCAAGCTGAGAAAGACTCCAGCTTTACCCTGTCTAGGAGAATTTCGGAGGCTAAAGAATTGTTAGACAAAGGGAGGGAATTGCAGGCTCATGGTGACTTCAGTAGTGCTCTTCTTTACTTCACTCAGGTTAATTTTCGGCCTTTTCTCTTTTTTAATTTTGACCCCATTTAACAATCTGGTTAGAAATGAAAGAAAGTGTTGGGAAAATCTTGGGTCGGATATGTTTTTCTACTCAAATCCATCTTACAGGCTATTGGATATGAATGCAATGATAAAATTCTTATACCCGTCTTTTGAGATGATGGGTTGGATTTCATTTTCTTGTAAGTTGGAATGAAAATATCAATAAATATTCGGATTATCAATTTCTTTCATTGAGAAATGGCCTGGGGCAACATTAATTAGCATTAATCAGACGTTATTCGAAGAAATTACCCTGCAGTTCTGTAAGATTGAAAGACATAGACATGTAGTTGTTGTATATATCTGTTAGTTTTCTTTTTCTCGTAGGTTCATTTTGTACGAGATAATCAGTATTTAGACTTAAGTTCGGTTATGATTATTTGTTACTTTTTTTCCTTGTCATTTTTTTTCTCTCTTGATGCTCTATATGATATTGTGATTCCATGTTGTGTTGCATTTGATCTCACAACCATTAGTTTAACTTTCAATTCTTAGACATACATTTTAAAACCTTAACCTTCACAAAGGCACTTAACATAAATTACTAAATTGAATCAGCTTCCTTACCTATTTGAATTAGATTCAAAATTTTGCATATCTTTCCTCTTGACGGTGCAGCTGAGAAATGCCATAATGGGGAGTTAGCACGAAAACTTATCCATAAGATGGCAAGAAAATGGACAAGAAAAACAGGAGAAAATTTCTGCAGCTTGAATGTGGCTTAGGAGTGGTTGAGTTTCAATGCATTCCCCTTCACAAAAATATTGTTCAGCGTTTGAGTTGTGCTTAAGGTAAAGACAGTGAAATAATATTAGGTACAAGGTTTGAATTTAATGGCCCTAGAGGAGTTCAAAGTAAAGTGTAAGGGATTATATTAAAAATGATGACAAAAGGGCTTAGACTAAATTTGCTGGCTGACTCTGTGTATTTATTTCAAATTACTTTCTCATCTTCAAGAGAGAGAGAGAGAGAGAGAGCTTAGAGAGAGATGGGGAGAGATAGCTTGGAAGCAAAAATGAAAAAGATAATGTAAATAGGGCACCTCTGATCACTGTAAGAAGATAATGTAAATAGGGCAAAAATGAATAAGAAGATAATCTAAATTTCCTGTCACAAATTGTCCATATCTTTTAAGTCTCCTCAATTTGCAGGATACGGACGCAAGTGTTCATTCAGAGATTGCATATAGAATTACAATTTTCATTCGATGCATTTCTTCAACTAAATTTCCTACTGATTTCTCTTCTTATTGAATACTTATACAATTTTAGTTATCAGTTTAGCACTTATATTTGTATTCTATGATTGCTTTCCTGATCACTGCTAAGTGGAAGAGAGAATAAATCCCTCTCAGGCTTTTGAAGCATAAAAATATTTATTGCAGAACATCTCAGTTGTCAATAATAATATTAACTTTTTGGTTTGAAGTTATGTGCATCATCCGTGAGAACTTGGATTTTCTTTTTCTTTTAAATTTTAAACAGCTAATGACAAAAAGCGGGAAAAGAAAATCTGAAAAACTTATGCTGTCTTTTTCTTTTGCTCACCAATTATTTTTGACTCAATCAATTTTGGCCATGTGAAGCTCAGAAAGCAAGTCTGCAATGCTGATAAAATCAAATACTTCAGTTCCTGCCTATTGATGGCATATAGACTACATGCACATTGCTGCTCTTCCTAACTCAATTGGCCACAGCCATTAACGGCCAAAATTAATAAAATATGAAAATTGTTTGTCCATTTTCTAATTATCATCCCTGTAAATTCTAATGGAAGATCTGCCCACAACTTATCCAGTCATTCAATCACAAAGAAAACTGAAGCAGAGACTCATAATGAATTAATTTAGACACCATCACCCGGCATTATTATTATATTTTTTTCTCCAAATGGAAAAGAACAAATTTAATCCCATCTACTGCGTGATCTTTTGTTTATCACAAATAACATTCAACTTTAGAGCCATAGTTGCTTTCTTCTTACAATAGCTATTTCCTATGACAGTATAATTTTTTCTTCTAACCCCATTTTAAAACTTTGTAAGATATTGTCTTATAAATCATATATTTCCCTATAATATATAATATATTATAATGACTAATGTATGATATCTACATATTATCGCAGGTGATTGAAAAATACAAGGACTTTGCATTCTCAGAATATGCAAGAGTGGGCAGAGCACTAGCACTTTATGAGGTTGGAGACAAAGATGAAGCAATTGCCGAGATGGAGGATGTTTCTATATCTTTGAAGGGATATCCTGGTAGGTTCTAAGATTTTTTAGTTTCTGGCTATCGTGTCTTTAATTTTCTTTATCTAGCTTTTATATATGCGACCCTCTCTTTTTCTTTTTTTGTTTGGATTTCTTTCGCTTAATTGAATGCTCCTCGGGTTGGTTGACAGAAGTACATGCAGCACTTGCAGCAGCCTTATATGTGGATAAGCACGCCCCTCTATTAGCAGAAAATCAATTCTCAATTGCAACCTTGCTTGATCCTCACTACACAGACATTTCATATGTAAAAGAAACCAAACACTGGCCTCCAAGTTTAGTCAGTTCTTTGCAACGCTTCATCACGCTGTCCTAGGAATCTCGCTTGTATATACAAAAGCTATTGCAGCTGATCATTGCTGTGCCCATCTAGTCAGCAGTCATACAGGAATGTAGCACAAAGGAGTCTGAAAAATTGTGTTGAAAAGCAATTCTGTTTCTAAGCTTTGTCACTCTAATATGCTTCTAATATCTATTTTATTTGTTATTTCATGTCCATGTATAAAGATTATGTTCAAGCTTAAGTTTATTACTTCTCTAGTTTGGTGTATAACAAGCTAGTGAGAATTTCTTTCTGCATAGAAATGATTTTGCAGCTGTAGATTTCTGAAAAAGGAGACACAAACTTTTGACAATTTACAAAAGTATGGATTGCTATTTGGAATGTAAAATAGATTGTGTGGAGCATATTCTTCCTGGGGAAAAAGAAACTGCAACATGATTCTGCATGCTCGTTTACTTACTTGCCGAAAAGGTTGACCATTGCATTTTTTACCATTTTTTTCTAAATACTTGCCTAGAGGGCAATTGCCCTACGTTTTGCCGATTGACTCTTAATGGTAATTGTGTGGGGTCCTCATGGGAAAGGTTAGGAGGAAGACCACTCTTTTCTAAGTTGGTTAGGCTTGACACAAATGTGTCCCCAACCAGTTTTCTCTTTACAAAAAGTTTGCAGGCAAAAAAAATCCACATTTTTTCCTCAATGCTTTTATCATCATAATCACATGAACTGGACAAAGTAAAGAGCAGCTAGCTACATTTCATATTTAGGACCATGCCAAACATCTTTCCAGCTATTTGGGTGTACATTAAGCGGTGGAATGAGCAAACCCGAATTGAAATTGAAAATCGAATCGGACCATGAGCAATTCGATTGTTTCGACAATCCAATTTGGTTCTTATAGTTATAAGAGAATTTGGTTTAATATGGCCTAAATTTTGTTTCCAAGTTACAGTATGCAAAATAATTTTCTGCAATGAACCAATTGAGCTGCTTAATTGATGCAAAAACAAACAAAAATAAAAAACCATATGAATTATGTCCGTATAAGTAGATTAGCACATGCACTAAACTCAACTTGACAGGACTGAAGACTTAACATGAATATTCATTGCTGGTATTGAGATAGATTCACACATTTTTTTTACAGACTTGAATCATTTTTCACACAATTGAGCACAAGAATCAAACGTGTGATAGCAATCTAAAGAGGCTTTTCTTCTTCGTCCCTCTTTGATCTGAGCAGCTTAAGCAGCATTCTTGCTTTTGTTTTTGTCCTACCACTGCATTGGCTCTGCAGAAGAAGTAGTAACTGGGTCAATACACCTGCATTTATTGATTCTTCCCTGGCCTTTAACGAATTGCTGCATATTATCATTAGTGATCTAACTGCACTTTCGCTGCCTTGATGATCTGATACCCTGAAAACCATCTTAACAATAGCATCAACACCATTAGGACAGTTAATTACAGCTTTTTTTGCACTTTCTAATTCTAATAAAAGCTCAATTGTTGCCATTGCTTTCGGGGCTAAGTTCCTTTCTCGTCTTTCAGCATTAGAAATGTAACTTAACAGCACATTCACCGCACCTTCTCCAACCAAGTGCTCTCTGTTTGTGTTTGATTCCAAGAAGCATAGTGCAGATATGGCTTCGATTCCGGCCTCGGCTAATCCACAAGTTTCTTGAACAAGAAGAACTAGACTTTGCAAGATTCTGCGATTTTTGCAGAGCATAACGCAGAGCTCTCTTGTTTCTAGTGATGATGAAATTACCTCTATAAGATGACACAAACCCTCCTTTATATGGATATTGCCATTTTCAAGCAAAAGCTTGAATGACTCCATCTTGGGTTCTTCTTTTAGGATGTTCAAGCACTCATTTTCTCCCAGATTAAGCAAATTTAGAATACAAGAAAGTGCTTCCTCTGCAAATTTTATGCTTTCTTGGGACATTTCAGATTCTACTTTACAGAAAACAAGCTCCAACAGCAAAGGCAACATCCCTAGTTGGAGCAAGAAACAATTTCTTGATGTTGATTCTTCAGACAAAGATTGAATTCTTTGAAGTGCCTGAAGCTTCTTCTCTAAGATAACATCATGAGATTGAAGATTGTGCTTAAGTGAAGCTAAAGAATCATTGGTAGAATTGAAATGATGGTGTTCAAATTGAGAACCCATATGTAACCATTCATTGATCAAATGACGAAGAGTATGATTAGGAACCATGGATAGATCATGAAGCTTCTGCATTGTAACAGGGCAAGTAAGATTACCAGCAGAAAGCCATCTTTCAATGCTTGATCTGTCATAGGTTTGGCCAGTACATAGAGTCACAGGATCTTTGAATAAGTCTAAACTAATTGGGCAAATGAAGAAGTGGGGTACAGTAACTTGAGCTTCTTTCATGGAAGAAAGCACCAAAGGGAAAAAAAAAAGATAGTGGGTGAAACTTCAGTATCTAATATTCACCACTAAAAGTGGTGATAGATAGATTAGAAAATAGCTTACAAAAATACATGATTTATGGGTATTAAAAACACTAACCTTAAAGGCCACTCTTGAATTAAACAAAGGACATAATTGAAGTTGAAATAAGCCTTTATATATATATATATATATATACACATATATATAAATCAATTCAAATTAGATTATTGATGTTATAATGCAGAGACCGCACATATTGAAATGCGGAAGAGAGTTATAATGGCACAGAAAGCAAACAAATAGAAAAAAGAGAAAGTGATAAGAAAAAGTTTAGCACTAATAGATTAGCAAGAACAGCACCTGCTTCAGCAGTTCTTATCCCAGAGCAGCAGCCAAGATTTTAGTTGGAGGAATGAGAAGAGAACAGAAGCATACAAACACTAGAGAGGGGCCGAAAATGGGGCCTCAGTAAAAGGGAAAAGACTTTTAATATGTTTTCTATTTACTCTCTAAACTTAATTTTTTCATTTTATAATATCCATTCTAATTTTGACCAATTAATTAATATTTTTTCTAATTTTGACCCATTAAGTAAAATAATTTTAGAATTTTTTTTATACGTTAAATTCTTAAATTATAATTTTATCATTTTTTTTTTTTAGACATGATATGTATTTTAATAAATATTTCAAATTTTAATTAAATTCAATAAAAATTGAGATGTAAAATAAATATTGTTAGAATTGAGAGTCGGTACTTTACAGTTAATTTCATCGATGATCACTAATTTTGTACCATAATAATGGCTCAATCATAAGAAAAAAAAAATTATGTCACAAAAATATTTTAATTTTTAAAATATTACTACTAAAATAATTTTGGCAAAAAATTAAAAAATTTAAAATCAAAGTATTGATGTGATAAAATACGTCAGGTTGAAATATTTAAAAAAAATATCACGTATAATTTTTTAAAACATATCATGTAAAATTTTCAAATGTTATTGTTAGATTCATGATTTTTCAACAAAAATAATTTTAGCAATAATATTATAAAAATTAATGTATTTTTATACAATAATATATATATATATATATATATATATATATATATATATATATATATATTGTAACGGTGATTAATAGAGTATAAATTTAATAAAAATCAAGTAAATTCAACCTCAAATTTAACTAAAATAAAATAGTAGGACATCGCTAGTGGTGAGCATGAACCGTTTAACCGGTTTATCAGTCCCAAAAAAATCAGTCCATTAATATCGATTTTTTCAAAATACTAATCATTAATCAATCCGTTACAATCGATTAATCAGTCTATCGGTTTCGATTTTTCGGATCGGCTAACAAATATTTTTCGGTTAACCACTATAATTATAAGATAGATTCATAAATAAAATTAAAATGTTCAAAATACTTAAAAATTAAAATTTCTCTACTATAATATAACATCATTATTGTTAAAATAAAAGTTTTGTGTGGACATAAACAACTTTATTTTTATAAATTAAGACTTAATAAGTAAATAAAATAATCGGTTCATAATCACTTTAATTAGATGAACGGTTAAACTTATTATTTGCCAATTAAAAAAATACTTGAAAACTTCAAAATAATTACAATAATGAAAAAAGTGTAATTAAAATAGTTAAAAATGCGAAATTATTAAAATAAATCTATCCAATGCTAACAACTCTTTTCATTTATTTTTTTTTAACTTGACACACATTATTTTCACATATATTAAAAAATATTATTTTTTATAAATTATTGAAAATTTTAGTTAATATATTAATGTTATATAACTTTTCGAATATACTTTGATTTTTATTAATGAAAAAATAATAAATCAAGAAATAATAATAATAAATACTAAATATGGACATATTGATTAAATACTAAAAAAACTTATTTTTTCAAGGGAACAGATATGGACATATTGATTAAATAATAACTTATCATATCAAAAATAATAAATCAAGAAAAAATAATAAATCAAGAAATAATAATAATAATAATAATAATCATTAATAATTAAAATCAGATCGATTAATCTATTTTTGGCGTCCATTTTGATTATATTTTTTTATCAATTAAGTCTAATAAATTTTTGTTTTCTTACCTGTAGACATCTGTAGACATCCATACTGACGATGCAGAAATATATTTTTTTTAATTAAAAAAAGGTGTGGAGATGGTCCCCAGCCTTTTCGCTTTCTTTAATTTATTTATTTATGTTTTCTTCTTTAGCCTATCAATTGCAGTCAAACTGACCCAGCTACAGTAGTCAGAGATATAATTGTTAACGTCTTTGAAAGTTTGAATGAACGCCCTTGAAAATGATATTATTATAATTATATAGTTGATGATCACAAGACTGGTGGGAATAACAATAATAGTGGAAGCCACTATATCCCGAAAAAGGAAAACAACTTTGTTCTTGTCAATTCAATAATTTTATATCCATCACTTCAAATGTTATTGCTTTTGTGTTTGCCCAGTAAGCAATTTTATCTAGAATTGCCAAACACATTGTAAATAAGTCGTATCATAAATTAATTGAATCTTAAATTAATAATTATATATAAAATTGAATCATAACCGAATTAATATACAAATTGATTCAAATGGATTAAATTATGGATGAATTCATATTATCCATTTGCTTTTTATTTTTTCTATAAATTTTAGATTATAAATCGGTCCTTTAATTTACAAAAAGTCTACAATTCTACAGCAAAATAAATGAGCACAAATGTTTTTTTTTTTTTTTTTTGTCAAGCAAAGGTTTAAATATATTCACTCTTATTATTACCCGATTTCATGCACTTACGAAATATTGGTTAAATTTTTGGCTCTGTTATTGGAAAAAATACTGACTATTAATAAGAGTGAATATTTTTAAACCCATGAAATGTCGTACCTAAGGGATCAGTTTTAAAATGTTTTTGTGTGATGAATGTTGTTATATGAGCGTTCGGAATTTTGAGAAAAATTAAACTAATAAAATCAAGACAAATTGGTAAAAATCAACAAAACTATGTAAAGTAGATCAACAAAGAACAATCAATCAAAGAAATGAAAGAAACTAGCATTTAATAACCAAACAACTGAACAATCACTAAATCAAACAGGAAAGATTACTACTGAAAAAAAAAAAAAAAAAACCTAAGGAAACTATCCGCCACCCCTTATTCAATGAAAATTCAACACAGAAAATTAACAATTAAATATAGTTAGAGACAAACTGACTAAATCCATGCACTCTTTCGGGTATGTAATTCTAGAATTTGGGCCCCCAAACTAGGTAAACCACAAGCACTCGCATAAGCACAACTTTTAGAGATTCTAGATTCTAGATCCTTGATTATAGATTAGATTACCATTCTAAATACATCCGACCATCAAAAATCAACTGAACTCACTAAGGGTTAATTTCTTTGTGGGTTACTCAATTTTATGACTTTTAACTATTTGATTACTAAAATTTAATTTGTAACAAAAAAATAACTCATATATTATTTTGTAAAAAAAAAATTATAATGACCGAAAATTGTGTTCGCCGGTAATTGGTACGTGATTTACACAACAAAACCAAATGCCATGTCAGAAATTTTGCCACGTCGCATTTGGATTAATTTCTGTGATGGTCACTCAACTTTATACATTATAACGATATAGTTACTAAATTTTAATTTGTAACGAAAAAATAACCCATCTATTATTTTGTAACGAAAAAATAACCCATCTATTATTTTGTAACGAAAAAATCACAACGACTGAAAATTATTTTCGCCGGCAACAGACGCGTGATCTGTACGGCAAAATTCAATACCACGTCAGAAATTTTACTACGTCGGATCTAACTGGATCCGACGTGGCATTATGATAAAAAAAATGAAAAATAAGTTTTTACTGTTTTCGGTTTCTCACCACCTTTCTCTCTCTCTCACTATTTGCTCAGTGAGGCCAAATAAGTTTATGGTCTTTTAATGTCTTCGTCTTCTTCATAACTGCATTAGTAGCAACTCAGCAATCTCTATCTGCTCAGCGAGGCCAAATATCACAATTTATTATTATTTTGCACAATGCAAACGCATTGATTAGATCAGGATTATGAAGAGAATGTTGATCTACTTACAATATATAGAAATCCGGTGGCGAATACAATTTTCGGTCACACGCTAATTGCCTGCGAACACAATAATTTTTTCGTTATAAATAATATATGGATTATTTTTTTTTTGTTACAAATTGAATTTTAGTGACCATATTGTTACAAGGCACAAAGTTGAGAGACCACCACAGAAATTAAACCCTAATCCAACGTGATAAAATTTCTGATGTGGCATTGGGTTTCGCCGTGTAGATCACGCGCTGGTTGCCGGCGAACACAATTTTCGGTCATTGTGATTTTTTCGTTACAAAATAATATGAGTTATTTTTTTGTTACAAATTAAAATTTAGTGACCAAATCGTTACAAGCACAAAACTGAGTGACCACCGAAGAAATTAACCCAACTCTCCAACTTACTGCATAACACACAGAAAACCAAAGGAATATGCTCAAATCACCATCCTGGCAATATTTAAGGCAAACAAATAGAAATCATCAAATCATATATATGTGACCATCAATATCAATCTATTAATCACTATTTCAGCAACATCAATCAAAGATTTAATTAATCAACACACATATATCATCACTAGAAGAGAAAAGATAACTATATTAATTTAAGAAAATATGTTTTCTTTTAAATGAATAAGGAGGGATTCAAGTATCCCTTAGCAAAAGAAGATTACTCACTATTCATTCTCTTAGAAAAGCATATGGAATAAAAGGAATAGTTGATACTCATAACGAATTGAAGACCCACAAAAAGCTCCTCTTCCTCTATTTTTCTTTTTCTAATCCAAAAGTTATCTAAATTCAGGAATTTCTATTTAAATTACAGATCTAAATTTAAGACAAATTTCTCAAAATGCCTACAAAATTTCAAATGGGTTTGTGGAAAAACCTATCCAAATAGAAAATACAGGGAAAAAAAACTAAAAAATAAAAACGGAAAAGAAGAAGATTGTCCTTTATACAAACTTTGTGGTATATATACTTTATGAAGGACTCACAACCGTGAGTATAGTGTCAAGCCCATGACTCTTGCAAAATCCTTGATGGAAAAATTCTTATCTAGCTGAAGATCCCGCATATAGGTGAACGACCCACGGCTGTGGATAAATTTGGCTATTTTCTATTTGATTAATAGATGAGACTCATGCCCACTTCAGTGAATTCATGATCGTGGAGAATTTTGATGACTTTATGTTCCAATGTTGGCAGCACTCACACCCGTGAGTTACCAACTCACGGCCATGGAAAATGTGAGTACTTCTTTGGACTTTGCATAACTCAGCCTTTAAGCTTTTTAAGCCCATGAGCTATGAAAATTCAGTAAAAACAAAGAAAAATGAAACAAATAAGATCTAAACACAATAAAAAAAGATATTTTAACTAAAGAAAGGTTGAAATAGACTTAAACTTACACTTAATATACTAAAAACTACCAGAATACCATACTTAAATGATAGAATGTCTATGAGTTATCAATAACCCCAAACTTAGCTTTTGCGCACTCTCGTGCAACTATGAATGAATTCACTTCTCAAAACTTCCAAACTCAAAGCAAGAACATGGCATTCAGTAACATTCGAGCACCAACTAGCAAATTTTACTTGAAAAAATTCCCAAATAATTGAGCTTAAATCAAAGAGATACAAATCGGTTTCCATGTGAGTGCGCGCGAGAGGCCAAAACAAGTACACATTTTTGAAAATAAAACACCAGCACAATTCAGAAGATAAGGAAAAATTTAGTACATAAATGCATTAGTGGTGCCCTATTTGAAACTTAAGAAATGCTAAACTTTAAAGGTCATCTCCGCTGAATAAATAAGGTAAGACTAAGGATCAAAAGGTCTTACTTTTGGTTGTAATGTTAGGCTTGGGTAAATGGCTACCAGATAAATATCAAGTTTACTAGAAAAGAATGGCCACAATCTAAACACAAAATAACTTCCCAAAATTCCTGATATAAAGACAAATCCCAAGCCAACTCCATCACGATCCATCATTCAATAGATTTTTGGTCTTCACAACACAAATTAGCTTTCTAAGATAATCTCAAGAATCACTTAGGGAAAATTTTCAATCGTAGGCCTTAAGTCAAAATTTCTATACTATTCATTCCTTTTCTTTGCATAACAACTAGCAACAGACATCACTGAAGTACTTAAACTTTTTTATTGCTTTCTTTCTCAAGCATGAACTAAAATGAGCTTCTTTCCAAAAGACCAAACATTTTAAGCAAACTTCACTCACCAACCTAAAATTAATAAATGCTACTTAAAGGACTAACATTTCTCTCATCACACATGTCAATCAACCTAACAATAATTATAACAATAAGGACTAACCAAAACAAACTTAAGACATATCCTTCAATAAAAAATCCAACCTAACAAGATTGGTCACTCTTCTATAAGTGGAGGGAAAAACATTTAGGTTATAAGGAAAACTGTAATAAGCATAACAAGAAGACTTCAAAGTATACATTAAGCATACTGAAATAGTGAAGGCTCAATAGGCTAGTAAGAGACTATGAAAATAAGGGTAAAAAAAGTCATTTAAGTGAAGAGCCAAGAAAAAGGCTACCTAAATCATTTTCTAAATCCTTCATTGGTTGTTGGGATCTCTTTGAAGGGTAATAAGGTTTTGTTGGGATTTCTATGGTTACATGCATCTTATACAAGGCGAAAAATTAAAATTTTAACCATATTAATTAGGATCTTGCTATGAACTTACATTTTTTAATTAGGTAATTAGGAAAATCACCTATGAGTATTATTGAATAGTTGATTACTTCGCATCGAGTTATTATAAACCATAGTGTCCAATGGCAAACACCTCCAATGCTAATCCACACCAAAAAATGACCAAAATGAACCACGAATTGGGTGACAAAAGGCAACCAAAATCTCTGTGTTTAGAGAGAGAAATTTTAGCTAAAAAGGGAGAGAATAAGGAGGAATATGATTCTTTAATTGTTCTGTTCAACTCCCACTGAACTACTACTTTTATACTCCAAGTTAAAAGCATAAGTCTAATGGGATTAAAACTCTAAAATGGCTAGATAATTAATTCATAATTAACTCTTAATAAATTAATTAAATTAGCTTAATTAAATACAGTTTAGGCCTATTCTTAATGGGTCATGCGCAGAAGTCCTGATATTGGGCCTTTTCTGTGCGGACTTGGATTTAATTACCCAAATAGATTATAAATCCAATCAAATTAAATATGCCAAGTGTAGCGCCCCTCCCCGACCGCACGCATAGCCTCGCTACGATAGTCGAAGAGAGTCGCCACACACGCATCAAATTACGCATACAAGCACAACTTAGTTTTAAACAAAATCCTAAATTAACAAATTTCTTATAAAGCAACATGATACATTTCAAAACTCATACGTTAGATACACATCATTAGCTGTCAACTTATATTACATACTGTTAACTTTCTTATATAGGATAATAACTTATAGTTACAAAACTCATCTATTACATCCCTTCACTTTACATGCCAAAACTTGAAATTACATGTTATGTCCGCCTTGTCATGTACTCACATATTCTCCTAAGCGATATGGGGGTGTTACACTAAGGATACTTGCACCACTGCTGTATAGAGATTCCTCACAGACATAAAGTTAATATCCATGTGAGGATTCTATTGGCAGGTCTGTAATGTACTTATTCTTCTAACAAGCATCTATATGTTAGTTTTTATCATTACTGTGATCACAGTTACAAAAACCACTGTTTGAACCTTTCAAGAAACATAACATATGTTAGTATATTTTTATTAATAATGTCCTGTCTTATTAATACTATAACTAGGAATATTTAGGACTTAACACATTTGCATCGATAGGCATCTCACATCATGAATTGATTCATGATTGCATTTGCACTGTGTTTATAATACTAAAGACTAAATTTATTAATTTAGGATACATAATCAAACTAGAGGTAATCACAACATAGTATTAATAAATGAATGATACCTTCTCCTAAATAATAATGAGTTCATATACATAAAATAGATCCCTAATCTACATAGGCTATAGGGCATACTTCTAATAGGTTCTAACAATCTTATGTTAAAAATCTTATGTGTTTTCACCTAACTCTCTATAAGCATAGGCTTTTTACTTAATTTTTAGAAATATTCCTGCACTGTACAATTTATTTTAGAAAGTCAAGTGTATTAGCTATGTTTGCATACAATTAAATGCCGGTCAAAAACATGTTCTATCTCCAAGTTCAAAATCATTCCATTTTGAGAATAAAATAGAGGATTAAACTCAACTAAGCAAGGTATCATTAAAAGTATAACAAATTCTAAAACTCAAACAAAACTACATAAGCAAAACAAACTAAAGACTATAAAAGAAACTCAATAACAAAATAAGATAAACTAACACTAAACTAAAATAAAAAATAAAAACAAAAACCAATATAATTCAAAATCTAAAATCAACACTAATTCTCAAGCACTTTTAGAATTTCCCATTGTTAATGTAAATATGGAATATGAATGATGTTCATTGTTGTGCTATTAAAAATAGTGATATATGAAAAAAAAAGAGGTTAAAATTATAAAATGAGATATCCTCCAAGTTATTTAGTGATTGTTACTTTATTCCTTAATATTATGAAGCTATTTTGAATTGTGAAGAAGTATATAGATATCAAGCAAGCGTTTTTATATTGATGTTATTGCATGTTTTTAAACCCACTTAAGTATACACTATTTGGTTTTTGTGTCATGTGGCTGCACTTTATTAGTAGCTTGCTATAGTGGTTGTATTAGAGTGGTTAGTGGGTGTTACACTCGACAATAGGGCACAAACTCTAAGAAGCTCTTGAGGTAAGGTTGGAAATTCCCTTCTTATCTTTGTCCATAGAGTCAATATTAACAATCAAAGGACGGGTTTTGCTTCTCGCTTCCTCGTGGGCTTTGAGATCATAGCGAGGAACTAATCTTCAACGTTTATGAGGTTGTTTGGTGCCCTTAGATGGTACGACAAATGGAAAGTCAACCATTAGTTCCTTAACTACTGTGAGTAACTTCGCCTTCGGTGATTTTCTAAGTGCCATCTTATTAGGACCTGGAAAAAATTCATACAAATAAGTAGAGAAATAGCGATTAAAAGTATATAAAGAAAGAAAAGGACATTGAGTCAATATAGGAATTTTGGCCTTAAATGGCTTAATCCTCTTATACTTTCCTCGTAGAATAACATGAGAGGCACTACAAGAAAAAACTGATTTCTTGACGGAAATTACCAACCAAAAACAAGTAATTTTCATCGGGAAATGAAAATGCTGACGGAAAGTAATTCCGTCGGCATATTCGACGTAGAAAAACTGTACCGATGAAAAATTTTCCGTCGAGAAATTTCCTGACGGAAATAGAGTTTTCGTTGGTAATTGCCCGACGGAATGTGGTCTTCCGTCAGTGAGTATTCCCGATAAAAACTGTATTTTCGTCGGTAATTTTCCGACGGAATGGAGTTTTCCGTTGGGAATTTCCCGACAAAAATATAGTTTTCGTCGGAAAATTACCGACGAAAATATAGTTTCCATCGGGAAAGTGAAGAAAATTTTAAAATTAAATTTTTTATTTTGTTTTTATGCAAATATAACCTGTAAAATTAATTGCAAAATAATGAAAAAATGAAAATAATATCTAAATTTTAATATCCAATAATAGTCGAATTTAATAATTGTGCTAATTATAAAGTTAGTAATTATTTAATAACATAATATCCATATATGTCTAATACAAATCATAACTAAGCTGATGGCAGCGACGGCGGCTGAGAAGTACGATCCGACTGCTGCGATGACGAGACGACCATACCCTTCAAATTTGCCATCTCATTGCGTAGCTCGGATATGAAGTCCAGAGATTGTTGCCATCGAGTCTGTGACTATTACAATTCAGATCTCAGCTCATTTATAGTATTCCGAAGTTCAAGTACTTCCTTGGATGCAGACCGTCTATTAGATGCGGCAGTACTTGAACTTGAGGAATGTGAGTAACGGGATTTGGCCAAAGAACCTAAGCCAAATACCCGTCCTCACTGGTCTCTACCACCAGCCACTTCATAATAGATTTGATTCGCATTAACATAATCAGAAGTCTGTGAGCGTTGCTGAATTGCATCTTGAACTTGTTCCTGTCGTAAGACAAATGTTTTACAATAAGTAACGATTAATAATAACTAATATTTAAAATTTGTAAAATATAGTAATTTGGACATACATGTAACCCTTGATCGAGAATTGACGAACGTTTGACCATCATGCTTGTTGGTGTAAGTGTGTAAAAATACCTCAGCGTGGGTAGCCGGTCGACCCATCGATGCTCCCTACAAACATAAAAAGAATTAAAGACGAACTATAATTTATTGACTATTCGTACAAGTTTTTACTAAAATTTCGGCAGAGTTTCCCCTATATTTGGAGCATACCTCTTGTATACAAAGACATAAAAACACTTTAAATTTCGAGACTATGCTACCATCCAACATTCAACAACAATGCAAACTCCTCACACAAGTAACATTCTCATCCTCCTCTATGGTAATAAGATAAATTTTAGACATCCTAACCATTAATTATAGTGGTAACAGTAATATTTTGTAATACTTACAAGTCTATCTGCATGTTCCCGATGGGACATCGATCCTCCAGTATGCAAGTATGAACTGAGTCCCTCAGGTCCTCCCCATCTGTTACTAGAATTCTGCTCTGAAATGGAAATGGCTTCAGGAGTCGTCCAATACTGTCTCCAATGTGCCCATAAATCTTCGGTCATGTAGCGAGGTCGGACACCACCATTTTTTAACAAGCATACTAAATCTCTGT
Organism: Excoecaria cochinchinensis; assembly: GCA_947683425.1. Lineage (NCBI taxonomy): Eukaryota > Viridiplantae > Streptophyta > Magnoliopsida > Malpighiales > Euphorbiaceae > Excoecaria > Excoecaria cochinchinensis. The sequence continues at coordinate 3,535,657 of CANTUQ010000063.1, forward strand.
AACGTGCCCGCGTACGAGTCTCCCACACAGAATATATGATATCGTCAAATGCCGAGTCCCAATAACATTTTTTTTTATGAGACAGACAGAACAAAAAATAAAATATAAGCAAGTGTAAAATATAATTTGTTATGTAACAAAATTTATAATAAATTTTTTACCTTAAATTCTTCGAAATAAAAATTCTTTGTTTCCTCTAACACATTCTTCCAGACAAACCCATCGTATTCAATTCTGTTTTTGAAAGAGGTTGTCATTATGCGTGAGCACTTTCCTGAAGGATTCAATCTAAGATACAACAATGTGAATAATGTTAGTACAAGTAATAACTGTCATTGACATCATAATTAAGTGAAATATTAATCACTTACTTCTCAGCTATGATGTTGATGTACATTCTTCCATCAACTCCAATTGAGCCAGACGTAGGCTCTTTCGCTTGTTCTGTTCCTGACACCTGAGGTGGCATAGATTCAGGGTGTGCCATAGGAGTGGAATCAGTGGAAGAAATGGTAGATGGTGCAACAGTTGGGATGGTCAGTGATGCGGCAGCCTCAGTGCTGGCATTGAGCCCATGCGATGGGGATCCTTCATCACCAGTACTGTCGCCGCCATCATGCAACCTGAGTCATGGAGGAATCCCTGTTCTCTTCTTTCTCTTAAACATTCTTCATCCTGACATTATAAGGAAAATGCATATTTTCAGATAATAGAAAATAATTACATTGTAATAAGCATATTAAATTAAAAACCAAGTCAGTGCAATATTAATTGTTCTCACATGATAAAGCAAGTAGGTAAACAAATTATTCACTATCGTCACCAAGCTGCAAATTGTAATTCAAATCATCCTCATTTTTCGATGTATAAGAGGAAAATTCTGACTCATCATCAGATCCATCGTCAACCAAAGTTTCCTCATCAACCTCACAGTCAATGTCAACAAATTCATTGTCTGCATAGTTCAATGGTTCGTTATTTTTAAAATTCAGAAAGTTATTGATTTCATGAACTTCCGGTTATTCCTCCTGAAATGCATCATTATTTTCAGAACGTTCACTTTGTCCGACGCCTTTCCTTTCATAAATGCCTCTTGGTTTTACTTTGCATGCTGCAAACCATTCCGATCTGTCTTGATATACGCTTGGATAAGAGACATAATATACCTGGCCCACTTGCATTGCCAACACAAATGGTTCAAAGTTCCTCAATCTTCTACACTGGTTGACATTAACTAAATTGTATCTTATATGTATTTTTGTTCCAACGTTAATAGTTGGATCATACCATGCGCACTTGAATAATACACAGTGCTTTATTGGCAACGCAGGATACTCAACTTCAATTATATCAATAATTTGCCCATAATAATCCATCAGCTCTCCTTGAATGCAAACCCCACTGTTTATCGTTTCTTTGTTATGACCATAACTCTGTGTATGAAATTTATATTCATTTACGAAATACACCGAAAATAATTTAACATATCGCAAAGGTCCTTTTGCAAGATCAATGATGTACTTGTTGTCAATTGCATTTGTTGATGGCTACATATTCCAATAAGCTAACATTATTTAAATCATATATTTCATATATAATTGTATGTATGGATTTGTATGGGGAAAATCACAACTTACATATGTCTTGAACCAATGATGAAAGTTCTTTTCGACTTCCTTATTCACCTCATTTTCATTTTTTTCAGCAACAAAATCAGGATGGGTGTTATTGAAATATTTCCATGCAACTGCATCGGATGGACGGCTCATTATTCCACCTGTACTTTCGTGCTCATCATGCCATCTCATGTGAGGTACAGTAACTTCGGATGCATATAGTCTTTAAAGCCTGGGAGTCAATGGAAAAAAATACATACATTTCCAAGGTACCAATTTCTGCTGTTTACCACCACTTTTAGATTTGTACCTAGGTTGACTACAAAATTTGCACTCTTGTAAATTGATATCATCTCTCCAAAACAACATACATCCCAACCGACAACAGTCAATTTTCTCAACAGGCAAACCTAAACCACTGATCAGTTTCTTTACATTGTACAAATTATCAGCCATTTTATGGTCAGGAGGCAATGATTCATTGTACTAAGCAAGAATTTGGTCAAAACTTCGATCCGAAATATGGCCTTCTGATTTTATATTCAATATCAGAGCTATAAAAGATAACTGAGTCATGTTATCGCAGCCTGGCCATAACTCCTGATCTGCTGAATTTAGCAAATCATAAAATTTTGTTGCATTTTCGTTGGGTTCTTCCAGCATTGGTGTACTTTCCCTAAAATCATGGCCAGCTGCATCGTAAACCATTTGAACGTATGGATTATCAGTCACCCCTACATCATCGGCTCCAAATTCCCCCTCTCTTTCAAATTCACCCTCAGTTGTCGACATGTTACCCACATTTCCCATCGATGTACTGCAGATTGATGGTTCTCCGTGTAGTGTCCACTCAAAATAATTTTGAACAAATCGCGTTCTTAACAGGTAAAAATACACTTCATCGACTGACAGATAACTCAGGTGTTAGCACTTTTTGCATGGATATCTTATTTTAGCCTCGTCCATATGTGCAGGTTAAGAACTGGAATATTCAATAAACGACTAAACCCACCTTCTATCAATTCAGGATTAATGTAACCATCCCTTGTTTTTCGTCTATACATCCAAGATCTATCTACGTTACTCAGAATTAATTCCAAAACTGATACATGAACAAGAAGACATCTCAATTACAATTATAAAAATCTAATTCCCAAAAAAAATAACTTAATATATTAGACAATAAAACTACTAACAACATGAAGAATACTATTAATACATTTAATAGTATCATTTAAATTAATAAACTCATAAAAAATAAAAAATATATATATATAATAAAAACAAAAAAAAATTAAATTTCTCATGGTTGCTTTTTTTGTTTTTCTATTTTTTATGTAGGAATTTTAATTTTTGTCCACTGTTATTAGTTTCGGATATTTTATGTTTGATACAATGTTAATTTTTTGTGTACTCCTCCTCAACAATATGAATGTTATATTTGAATTTAATTATATTCTACAATGATTCATAACAAATTTATTTCAATTACTTTTATTCTTAATATTGTTTCAGTGAATAGTTTTAATAAATATTTTATTTTAGGGTTGAGTATAGGTTGATATGTAATAATCTAAACAGTTTTTTCCATAAAACAGTCAGTCTTTAACAAAATGAGAGAAATGTATTAAATTTCTTGTAACTTATCTGCACTATTTGAAATGGTAGTAGAATAATTTTGAAATAAGAAGTGCTTTTTCATATAATTGATTAGGATATGGAATATTAGGAAAATTTTCAATTATTAATTTTTTTTTTTTGAAAAATTCAATTATTAATTTTTTATTGATTTTGAGGTTATGTAATAGTGATAATTAATATATCTGATATAAGAAAAAATGTAGGCAGTATGATTTATGTTTTTGGTCCATAAGAGTCATGATCCTTAATTTAATATTCATAACCATTTATCATAACAGTCAGGCAAATATATATATATATACTAATTTTAATTAACCATAATCCTACTAATACTAATAACACTAACAATCATCTATTTCAACAAATGTTTAACATTCTAACAACAATTAACACAATTAAAAATTAATTTTTTCTTTAAACAATATTTAATACTTAATATTTAACAATGTATAATTAAGTTAAATAAATTAATAATAATATAATAATAATAACAAAATTTACTAATAATAATAATAATAATAATTTTAAAGAAAGAGAGAGAGAGAGAGAGAGAGAGGGACAGATCGGCGTACCTGATGCCAGAAGAGAAGAGGAGGAGGAGGAGAGGAGGAGGAGGAGGAGGGAGGAGGACGAGGAGGAGGAGGAGAGGCAAAGCCCACGCCGGAGCACAGCGACGGTCAATGCCGGCGGAGAGGAGATGGCAAATGGAGGGAGGAGCAGCGACGGTCAATGCCGGCGGAGAGGAGATGGCAAATGGAGGGAGGGACAGAAGAGGGAAGAACGGAGCGGGAAAAGAGGGAAGAGAGGAGGACGAGGAGGAGGGGAGGGGACCGGCGATCGGAGGGGAGGGGCAGATCGGCAACAGGGGGGCGGTGGTCGGCGGCATGAGGGCAGGGGAGCAGAGACGGAAGAGAGAGAGAGGATCGGGGGGGGGGGGGGGGGGGGGGGGGAGGGTGTTTAAGAATTTTAATTTCATTTTACCGACGGAATGCTTTTTTCGTCACTACAAATAGCGACGGATATCCAATTTCGTCGGTAATTAGCGGCGGAATAGTATTTCCGTCGCTAAAAATATTTTAATTATTATAATTAATTTTTTTTACCGACGGAATTATATTTCCGTTGCTAAAAGTAGCGACGGACAAAAATTTCGTCGCGAAACATAAATTAATTTTTTTCCTTTTTTTACCGACGGAATTAGATTTCCGTTGCTAATTTCTGTCGGCATTTCTGGAGGGGGAAAAAAGTTTGGCGCCATTTTTAGAGACGGAATTTATTTTCCATCTCTATTTATCGACGGAATTTATTTTCCGTTGTTAAATAGCGACAGAATTTATTTTCCGTTGCTATTTACCGACGGAATATATATTTCGTCGCTATTTAGCAACGATATCAATTCCGTCGGTAAATTTCCGTCGCTATTTATCCATTTTCTTGTAGTGATGGGAAGAGTTAAATGGCCCCTTTTTTCAGTGTTTTCAAGAATTGCACCCCTTTCTCCTCTTATAATAGGGGTATTGTTATAAGTACTTTTTAGAAAATTGTGCTCTATTGTTCAGGAAGTATGGAAGTTCCAAGCTTTTCTTTACCGATTAGAAAGAAGTATTTATTGAAACCTTTTAATGGCAAAAGAAGATCAAACAATCTACAATTTTTTTCTAAAGGTGAAGTTTAAAACTGGAGTGGAACTATTTTTAGAAAGGTAGTAAAAATAGCTTAATAGTTCCAGTGGTAATTAGACCTAGCAATCAGGTCCGGTGGTTTTGGGTTCGAGTTACTTTGGGTCAGTTCTTTTTACTTTTGGACTTTTTGGGTCGGGTCAATTATTTTTTGAGTGGGTTCGAATTAGATCTCACGTCACAGTTAGGATTGAAAAATCGAACCAAAACTGAAAACCAACCATAAGCAATTCAAATATCTTTGGCTCATTTTTTTGTTTGATCGATTCGGTTTTGAAATAAAAATTTAGTTACACTAATTTAGTTCGATTTTCAATATACAAAAATCGCTAAAGCCAAATCAACCTAACTATTAGTAAAATTGTGTCATTTTGTACCTTTTTATATATTTATTTATATAAAAGCCATTGATCATATTCCTTTTTTTTTCTTTTTGTTTTTACTTGTGTGTCTGCTCTCCCTTTTAATCGGTAGGAGGAAAAATGAATTAAACTAAATTTTAAAATAGTAATTAGAATAAAAACTTTTACAAGAGATAGGAGGGAAAAGTTTTTCCGTAACATCTTTTATCCATATAGCTGAGACTAAACCAATGGCCATGATTGAATGTGTTGCTACTTGACCTAAGGGTCATTAAAATTCCTCATTCTCCTTTCTTATAATTTAAATTTCTTTTTAAATAAATTATGATATAATTAATAAATTTTCTCCCTCCTTAAAAATATATAATTGACATTATATATGACTCATCATATTAATCAATTTGATTTTTTGGTTGTATTAGGCCAATTTTGACTGTCTATCAAACATATCACTATTTATTATGAAGCCGTGATCCGAATTTTAATTTTAGTTTTAACACCTTAAGTGTATTTGTTTTTGCCTTAAATTCAATCATAGGGTTTGCCTCAAATGAGAATATTAATAACATGAAAAAAAAATACTGTTAATTTCCAAAGCGACACTCATCTTGAAAAGTATTATTCACGATGCGGAATGTAATATTGACAAACTCGAGACTTTTAAGGCGTTACACTCTCTCCCTAGTTCGAAATGTTATGATTTGATGAGAGAAAAACCGAAAGAGCACAACTAAGCAGTGGTGGCGATGCAATATAATAAATGAGTCATAAGTAGCAAAATAGTGTCAAATTAAGGCATGGAGCAAAAAAAGATCAAAAAACACTACAAGAAAATAGCTAATTAGCGACGGAAATTTAGCGACGGAGTCATTTTCGTCGCTAAATAGCGACGGAGATTAACCTCCATCGCTAATTAGCGACGGAATTTAATTTCCGTCGCTATTTACCGACGGAATTTAAATTCCGTCGGTAAATAGCGACAGAAAATAAAATCCGTCGCTAAAAATGGCGCCAACATTTCCCACCAAAATTGCCGACCGATATTTGCGACGGTTTTTATAAACCGTCGCTAAAAATAGCGACGAAAATTCTTTTCCGTCGCTGAAAAAAAAAAACGTAATTGTATTTTTAGCGACGGAATATGCTTTCCGTCGCTAAAAATACAAAATTTCCATTTTCCTCTCTTTTTTTAGCGACGGAAGATGCTTTCCGTCGTTAAAAATAAAAAAAATTTAATTTCCCTCTCTTTTTAGCGACGAAATATGCTTTCCGTCGCTAAAATTAAATTAAATTAAATTTCCCTCTTTTTTTCTCTCTCTCTCTCTCTTCTCTCTCTTTCTCTCTTCTCCCTCTCCTCGCGCCGTCTCTCCTCCCTCTGCCCAGCCGCCGCCGACCACCGCCCCTCCCCCTCCCTCCGGCACCGATCGGCGCACCGTCCCTCCCCTCCCTCCCTCTTTTCCCGCTCCTCCTTCCCTTCTCTCTCTCTCTCTTTCTCTCTCCTCCCTCTCCTCCCTCTCCTCTCCCCGTTTCTGCCCTCTGCCCAGTCGCCGCCGACCACCGCCCCTCCCCCTCCCTCCGGCGCCGATCGGCCTCCCCTCCCTCCCTCTTTTCCCGCTCCTCCTTCCCTTCCCTTCTCTCTCTCTCTCTCTCTCTCTCTCTCTCTTTCTCTCTTTCTCTCTCCTCCCTCTCCTCTCCCCATTTCTGCCCTCTGCCCAGTCGCCGCCGACCACCGCCGACCACCTCTCCTCCTCCTCCGGCGCCAGGTACGGATCTGCCTCTCTCTTTTATTTATTTATTTATTATTATTATTATTATTATTATTATTATTATTATTATTATTGTTGTTGGGTATAATAAGAATTATTATTATTATTAATATTATTATTATTTTATTTATGTTATATGAATATTGGTAAATTTTAATTATTGTTTAAATTTATATTTCTTAAAACTTTATTGTTATTAAATTTATTAATAGAATTTTTCATATTATGATTATTATTGTTAATTAGTGTTAATTTTAGTTATTATTATTATTCAACATATTATTATTATTAAATTATTATTATTATTATTATTATGTTAATTTGTATTGTTATTATTTATTTATAATTTGTATTGTTATTGTTATTATTTATTTATGTTATTTGTATTGTTATTATTATTATTATTATTATGTTAATTGTATTGTTATTATTATTATTTATTTATAAATTGTATTGTTATTATTATTATTTATTTATGTTAATTGTATTGTTGTTATTATTATTTATTTATAAATTGTATTGTTATTATTATTTATTTATGTTAATTGTATTGTTATTATTAATTTTTTTTTTAATTTTTAAAATTTCCCGACGGAAATTAAATTCCGTCGGTACCGACGGAATTTAATTTCCGTCGGTAAAATTACCGACGGAAATTGATTTTCCGTCGGCAAATTTCCCGACGGAATTTCCGTCGGGAAATTTGCCTACGACTATATTGCCGTCGGGAAATTTGCCTACGACTATATTGCCGACGGAATGCATTTCCGTCGGCAATTTAGTTTCCCAACGGAAATTCCTTATTTTCCGTCGGGAATTTCCGTCGGGAAATGCTATTTTTCTTGTAGTGAAAGGAAATATGCAAAAAATAAAAATTGTGAAATAAAGTATACATTGTACGTTATTTAATTATAATTTTTCTTTTACCTTTTGCAACTCAAAACTTAAACAATAAATATTTTTGCTTTCTTTCAATTAAATCTAATTTATATAAAAATTAGGATGGGGAATGGTAACGCATGGGGTACCTTTTCAAGGAAAACATCATCATAATCCTACAACAATGTCACAAACACATTAGGCAAATTTGGATCAAGGTCAATGTTAGTGAACAAGGTTTGCTTAAACCGAATCAATATTAGAGCTCTCTTGCCTAATAATCATCAGTGTAGTATATATATATAGGCAAGAGAGCTCTAATCATATATATATATATATATATATATATATATATATATATATATATAAACTATAATTTATAAATAAATATGAAGATAAAATTTAATAAAAAAATTGCATTAAGGATTCTGGTCGAGTCAAATTTTAGGTGTTTAATGATCAGATAATTAGAAAACGGTTTGAATCGAATTTTATCGAGTCAAAAATTATCAAATCTACTGGTAATATTCTTCATACTCAAAGCTAGGGGTGTTCAAAAATGGGTTGGATGGGTTACGATCGGTTTTTCATCCAACCCATCTAAAATTTTAAATGGGTTGAACCTAACCCAATCCAACTGGGTTATAACTTAAATTCTTTATATTGGGTTGGTTGGTTTATGATTAGGTTACATGGGTTATGTTAATTTTCTAACATATAAATTTTATATTATCTATATTTATATTTTTTAAGTATAAAACATTAATTTCATTCTTGTAAATATTTTTTAAATAACACATGCATATTTCATTTTTTTAAAAAAATTAAAAAAAAAATTAATTCCGAAGAATAGCATGGTAAAAAAAATGAAAAAAAAATAATTCCAAAAAATAGTGTGGTATATTTGGAAGGAGAACTGCTAATGGACTGACATGACAGGATTCGAAAAACTATCGGTGAAAGATTTGTCAAAGAGTTATATCAATATTAGTTAGTTATACTAATAGGCTTTATACTTAATATTTATTAGGCCCAATAATTTTTCTCTTATTTCTAATAAAAATATATCCATAAATGTTGAAAAATATTTTCTAGGGTGCAAAAAAATTTTCGGGGCAAAATGATGTCATTTTTCGGTCCGGCAAATTTTTATCGGTCCGATAACTTATTTTTCTATGTGATCCAAAAATTAATTTTTACTTTCAAAAATTTCCTTACATTATTTGGAGTGAGTCCATATGTCAGGTTAATTTTTTGGAGGTCTATAACATTTTTTTCAAGTCTGATCAAAATTTAATCAATTGTCGTTACTATTTAAATCGAACCGCGTCTTATTTTTATTTTTAACTTTTGAGAGTCTATTTAAACTCAAATTATACTTTCTAATTTTTCATGAATTGTACTTTTCAATGGTCGAATAAAATATTTTTCGATACTAGGTAGTATCGTTCACTGTGGTGTCACTATTCACAACTCGAAAAATACTATTTACGAAAACTAAAATTTTGAAACATTATATGATAAGTATACGAGCTTAAATATGTTAAATATTTTGATATAAATTTGTATTATATTTTGATATAAATAATAATTGGAGTCAACATTTAGATGGGTTAGTTGGCTAGGTTATATAATAACCCATAACTCATATAAATATTTTTTAAATTTTGAAATGGGTTATATGGGTTATAATAATCAATTAAAATTATGAAAAAATTGGTTATACGAATTGAGTTAAACGGTTTGGATGGGTTACACCATTTTTTGAACACCCCTACTCAAAGCTCTGCCATATTGCAATTTATCAAGTACGAATATTAGACATTAGTGTTTTTTTATATAATTATTTGATTCTACCTAATTTTATATTAAAAAGTTTGGCTTTATTGTTTCTTTTGGTAAAATTACTTTTATTGATACTAATAGATATGAACAATAAAAAAAACTTTAATTCAATACCAAAACATTTAGACTAATTATTGAAACCGTGATAAAAATATTAAAATTTTACAATTTAAATCAAAATATGAAAAAAACTTAAATATTTTTTTATTTTATTTTTTACATAATTCTTTAATTAACGTAGCAAACAAAGAATGTTATTGTCTAAAACAGTTTAATTGCACCTAGTACCTACATACTATTTTGTCTAAAAAACAAAGTTCTTGTTCACTTGAAGCATATAAGAAAAGAGAACATGTTCATTTGTCATATTACAAGTGATAATTAGAAAACAAGAAAATAAATATAAGAGAATGAGATTGGCACTGGCTTTATACATACATACATTTAAAAAATAAAAACAATAAAAAAAAAAATCCTTCTTCAGTCTATGATCTCACTGGAAACTGCAGTTAACATACCCATCCAAAAGATGCTGTTAGCCTGTTACACTGTAACACTGAGTGGTGTGTTTAAATCTGATTTTAGGGGTTATTTTACTATAAAAAGCACCATTTTATCTTACATTCACCCCAACCAAAACCTAACTATAACACAGTAGAGGGTCACCTTGCAGATGGAGGCCGCTTATTCATCAACTGAAGACCCGCATATATATCCTCCGCACGAGCATCTGGCGCGATGATCTCCGCGGCGGTCCCATTTCCAATGTATTGTTGAACCACTAACACTGAAACAGTTGCTGCAAAATCTGAAGAAGCTAATAAATCACCAATGGCACCAAGTTCAGGGCATTCACTCCAATCTGTTAGCCCAGCAGTGAGTGGAGATATCATCCCTTGCCCTCTCCCAACAATAAACAAGTCATTTGAATTTATATCCATTGATCTTATTGCAGCCACTGTTTCTTCCCCATTATTCACCACTATTTCTTGGTAAAACACACTCTCATCATTCATATAATTAGCTCTAAACTCAGTAATGTAATCTTCATCTTGTTGCCTTTCTCTTTGATCTTGTGTTTCTAACGTTAATATCCTAGGGTTATTTATATCCTCCCCGTCATCCTCGTCATCCTGCTCGTGCTCTAGTTGCCTCACGGGCTGAGCTGCATCTTCACCTGGCAAAAATCTCATTACAGTTAAGCTGATCCCTTGATGTTCAGCCATTCTCCAAGCATATGATAATGCTTCTCTATCATCCGGTCCGCCAAAGAAAAGCACTGCTATATGGTGAGATAACTGGTTTGCAGCTAACCGAGTGGAGCCGTTTAGTCCTCTATCTACAAGGATACCAACTGAGCATGGTGCATTGGCTAAAACATTCTGGTTAACCATTCGAAAAGCCGGGTTAGTTGCTTCCATTCCTCCATCAACTGTTTGTTGTTTGTGAAAAGGAATGATGATAAATGCTACCCTTTTGTCCTCTGCCAAGTTACAGATATCTTCATGCATAGTAGAGTAAGGAGAAATTGCTGTTAATGGCTGAACAGTAACACATACAGCATGTTGTTCGTAGTTTTCGAAGGCGTTGATTATGTGATCAGATTGAGCTTGGGTTCGATTAAGGGCTGGTCGGCCAGATTTTCGAGTGTTGTGAACGATAAGCATGGCTGACGCACGACCTGTGAGTTCAACTAGATGAAGTACATAGACACACATAGGTGATCTTTTTGTAGGGTGAGAGGCTTCAAGAAGGTTAATTATGGTTGGAACATTTCTAGGAGTATGTACACATACTAATACTCTTAATTCTGCATCTGGTTTTGATCTTTGAATTGTTCTTCTTTTGTATGGTATGAATTTCCTAGCTGGTCTGTATATTGCTGTTACAATAGGTGTGATCATTCCTGTCATAACTACTGCTACTATCACCATGATTGCGAAAGATTCATCATCTAGGACCTGCAATTTTATTAAAATTTCATTGATTTTTGGCCCAATCTTGTACTTGCACTACCAAATAAAACTTTTCTACCATTCGTATGGGGTTAAAAGCTATTAAAACCTATCTGAAAGGCTTGAACTTGTTAAACATGATATATTATCTTCTCTCACTATTTACACATGCACATACTGTATGTGTGTGATCCTTATAGCAATAATATTACATTTTTAACTAGTTTAAGGGGTAATTTGACATTCTATTAGTTCAAAAGTAATACGATAAACGGTGGTAATTTAAAACAAATTTATATATCATTTCAATATAAATCAATTTATATCATTCCAACAAAAAATGTAGTTGTAGGAATAAAAGAGAAGGAAATGGCGTACCCTTTGATCCTTGCCAACGTTGAGAATAATCATTTCAATGAGGCCTTTGGTGTTCATGAGCAAACCAAGAGTAAGACCTTCACGTACAGGCATTTGATAAAACATGGTGATGAGAATAGTGCCAGCAATTTTACCAGCACTACCAAGCAATATAACAAGTCCTAAGAGTCCCCAAGTAGTAGCTCCATGAATAGCACCTATATTAGTTTTAAGTCCACTCATAGCAAAGAATAGAGGCAGTAAAAGCCCTGACACAAAGTCCTCCAATTTCTCTATAAGAGTAACTCCAAGTGGGCCATTAGGAATAACTAACCCAAACACAAATGCACCAAAAACAGAATGTGTCCCAATTGCATCTGTTACGAAACCTGAAATCATAACTCCTGTAAGAATTAAACATATGTAGAACTCACTAAATGTTTCTCCTTCTGGGGTTCTTCTAATAATCCAAGAAATGGCTGGCCTAACCACAAAAACGCAAAAAAACACAAATCCTATGCTGGAAAGTATGACCCACAAAGATGACAAGGATGCATTGCTGTTCTCTGCCATGGCAATAGCAAAACATAGTAGAATCCAAGCACAAATGTCATTTATAAGAGCAGAAGACATGGCGATCCGACCGACTTCAGTGTTGATGAGTTTTAGCTCTGCAAGAATTCTTGCAAGTACAGGAAATGCTGTGACAGAGAGAGCTACACCAAGGAATAGTATGAAAGTGCCTTTATTCATACTAGTTGAATCTTTGTGGATGAAGAAAGAGAAGGCTATGCCTGTAAAAAAGGGCAATATCATACCAGCAACTGCTATAGCAAAGGCCCTTTTACCAGTTCTTTTTATTACTGATATATCCATTTCTACTCCAACAAGGAAAAGGAAGTAAAGAAGACCAACATTTGCCATTGTTTCAAGGACCATCACACTTCTCAATGGAAATATTGTATTGGCAAATCCTTCGCTACGCCCTAGTACTGATGGACCCAATAATACTCCTCCCTGTAATTATGTACAAATTTTATATCATCATATATACTATATTAACATTTATCTGTAATCAGGAACCAAAATTCATATATAGCTGACAATTTAAACATTATAGAAGAAACTTTGAGTATTTAAAATTAATAAACTTGACAAATTCAGATACATGTATGAGTTTCTAAAAGAATTTAGATACACATGTATATATGGTGCGTAGCGTTGAGTGCATGGACTCATCGCCCATATATATATATATATATATATGGAGTTCTTAAATCTTGAATTTAAAATATCAAGAAAAAGAAAAAACTTACCACAATCTCAGAAATAACACGAGGTTGGCGGAAAGGTTTGAGGAGGAAAACAAGAACACGAGTGGTGACAACAACCAAAGTCAATTGCAAGATGAAAAGTGGAAGAGAATAATCTAAAGGATTATCACCTTGCCATACACCATTGGTTGTTATCATTGTTGGTGCATAGCACACTATTGTATCTTCTGTTACATTTGACTTTTCTTCACCCGCCATTTTTCTCCTACAAATCCAAGATTATATATATTTATAATTTACGTTGAATGTAAATACATATATATAATTTATGTTGAATGTTGAATTTAATTTCTCCGGCAACCAACGTCACCACCAGTTTTTTTCTCCAAAAAATATGGACGTTAAAGTTGCAATATCACCGCCATATAATAATCATGGCGAAAATATGGTACCTAATTCTGGCCTATTAATTACATATCTTCTTCTCCAAGAACTCAAATAAAAACAAGAAATAAGGATAAGTTGGAAAATGGTGTTTGTTTTTGGGTTTCAATAGAAAAAAAGTGTTTGTTTTGTTTCAGTAACAAACAACAAAAGAAAATTTTTAGGAAAAGCATAAAAGAGTTTGGTGTTTTAATGGTTGTCCGTCCCATTTGGGGTTTGTCTCTTTTGTGGTGTAAATCAAATACAGTTTGCTCTATTTTAAGAAATTTCAAGTAAATATAATTATTTCACAATTACTTAACTAGATAGGTCAAACTAAACTCGGCTATACTAACTATTTATCAACTACTTTTACATATTATATGGCATTTTCTTGTTAATTTCGTTAATAAATTTACTCATAAATTCAGTCAAAATAATTATTTTATATCCCCACTTGCTTTTGAGTACATCACAAGCCGCAATGATTTTTTTTTAATCTTAAGTTCGTTAAATAATTGTTGGAAAGAAATCATAACGAAAGATTGTAATTCATTTTAATTATTGGAATGTACTAAGTGTTGTAGTTTTGGTAACGTATAGTCGTTTTCCTAACACCCTTAAGAAAGAAAACATGAACAAATTAAATATTAGTTCAAAAGGAACGGAAAATTATTGGTTATAAAATAGTTCTTCATATTGATTAACTATTCGCTTTCTGTTAAAAAAAATTACCCAATTTTGAAGAAAAATAATTTATCGAATAAAAAAAATTAGCTAGTATAATACAATATTTACTTACAAAAAGTAGCTGTGAGGGATTTCCGTTAAGAATCTATTGGAAACTGATGTTAGGAGGGTGAAATATTGTAAAAACGTTAACCAAGAATCTCGAGGTTTTTCTTTTCATAATATTATATTATTTAATTTTTATTACAATTCTTGATATTATTAGATATGACAATCCAAAATTACTTGCCTAATTACAATATAAACTACAAGCACGCAACAATTTTTGTCAAATCGTAATTTTAATATAGTTTTTGGTTGACTTGAGAGTAACCCCTAGCCAAGAACAATTCAATGTACATGACATAGTCATGAGAAATATAAGAATCATAGCATTGCTATACTAGAAGTGATCTCCATTTCATGTAAAACAGACATGAAAAGAAGAATTGCTTCTCCAGTTAAACCAATTCTGATAAGTTAGGATATGGAAACAAAATTACATATCATATATAAGGGATTAACAAGCATCAACAACAACCGCTTGCCGCTGCATCAGCTTGCTGAGGCTTCTCGCTGAAAATGTTCTTTTTCAAACCCTTCGAGCCCTCGGCTAAGAGACTAGGAGTGTCCAGAATCTGCAATATATCACCATATCATCTTTTCGGGGATCACCCTCAAACCAACCAAATTCAAATTCATTCAGAATATTGCCTCTAATTTAGACACAGGAGCAGTACTTAGCGTACTATCCACAGCAATGAAAAACAAAAATTGATGCGCTTGCAGTTGCAAATTTATTTCCAATGCAAGGAGGCAGAGATGCATAAGTACCGACAATAACAGCCAACTGAAAAATAAAACATCAATGTAAACAAAATTGTGATCTTTCATACCTTCAAAACAAGCTCTTCAAAACACTGCTGTACATTAACTCGAGTTTTGGCACTGCATTCAATAAAAAGGCATCCGTATTCCCTGGCAAAATTTATGCCCTCCTTTTTCGTTACAACTCGTTCACTCTCCTGAAATAGAAAATGTTCATATATGCACAAAAACTCCAATTGCATATCGACAAACAAAGGAAACTAATGCCAAGTAATTGCTCTCAAATTGCATATCAAAATACTACCATGTAATTGCTTTAGAGAAATGAGCATAAAAAATTTAAAAAAAAAAAAAAAACCTTAATAAATATGGTGCCAAACAATCTCAAATAGAAAACCGAAGCACAATATAGGCAAGTCCAGATAATTAAGGCTAACTAAAATAACAGCTTGAAATGTTTGTCCTCCAAGCAAACCTGGCAAATGGGTCGGATCAGGTTGAAATGGATTGTGACACATACGGGTCATATGTTGATCCAAACAGATCAGGTCACGGGTCGACCCGTTTGACTTTAAAGAAAAAAAGGAAATTCAAATTGTCTTATGCACCCAATGACTTCGATTATCCTTTTGGTTGAAATTTGACAACCCACACAATCATAACAGCTATTTACATATTTCCTACACATCCAATGCTATCAAACAAAGTTAGTCAAAGTGCTTTTAAGTCAAACCATGCCACTTGTACACCTAATAGGTTCAATACTTACATGAAAGAAAATCAAGTACAAAAATGAGAAGAAAATCAACAAAATAAAATCATAAAAGGCAACTATAAATTATTGATGGCGGAATATGATGATATATACACTAGGCACAAAGGCAATGGAAGGCACAAACTAAACCCCAACCAACACCAGCACATGACATAACGGGGATAAATGCAACAAGGCTGTACTGTGTGTAGTAAAAAATCAATTCCTCCTTTATCTCTATTGGATTCTCCAACATATAACTGATCAAGAACCTACTGGCCGTGATTGAAAAATCCAACAATCCACACAAAACAACACTAAAATAAACAAACCAAAATGATGCACACCCAAATCTCAACAAAAGCTTCCAAATTTTGTCTTGATCCTCAAACCGGTCACTTACTACTGGACTAATAAACCCACTTATCAACTTCCATAAAGAAACCATTTTTTGCAGCAAAAATCCTCCACCAAGTTTCATGACTCCAAATGGATCAACAACTAACACATAGGAGTTATATAAAGCCCATGTAGGAAAAGTAACAAATTTAACCAACTAGAAACCCAATTGCCCTTATCACCAATTTGGCCAAAAACACAAAGAAACTTGCAGAATTTGAGTCTTCAAGTTCATCATTCGCTATTGGTCCCATCTTCTGATCGCCCTCAATTACTCCATTTGTAACTCCGAGTCTAGCCCATGCCGAGTCAACCAAAGAAACGTGAAGCATTATTTCTTCCAAACATCAATTAATAATATCACAAACAATCATACATTGTGGTTACAGGTCAGACAAGATATGTGGGTCAATCCACGATCCAAGGTTGACCCGTACGCAATCCAATTTTTTTCAGGTCATACGGGTCAGATTTGAATGGATTATTTACAGATCAGATTTGAATACAGATTATATGAATTGGGTCAAAATTTGACAGGTCTACTTCCAAGACTTTTTTGAAATTATATAACAAAATGGATAGAAACTTAAATGGACAACTAAATCAAAACTTAATGCTATATTCAACAGAAAATTACTAGAATGACTTGACGCAGAAGTAAAGACTCAAAAAAAAAAAAAGCAAATCCAATAAATCTGCAAGTAACAAAAAGTAGACCCTGACTTTAAGTCAAGAATAATGTACCTAAATAAACATATAAATAGGGCTCTTGAAAAACTTAGAGCTACTATAGTATATTACCAGAAGGAAAAAAAAATATTACCCAAAGCATAACATATGATTTAATAATAAGATTTGGAGGCTGACGATCCACTCGAACGCATAAAATTGAGTTTTCACACAATTTCTTAACCATTATTTTGAACATGTCCAATGTCCCAAATCTTTGATGAATATTTGCTAATTACAATCTAGATCTTCTCTCATGTCAAGCGCATAATGATTTTAATTTGCAGCTCTTTCTAAGTCTCAAGTTTGTTACCCCAGCATTTTTAGCATGTTCTTTGAGCTGAGTTTATTAATTTTATTGGTTTTTACGTTATATATGCTTTATATTGCAAGGTATTCTAACATACTTGATGTGAGGCTTGAAACTCAAATTTAAAGGATATCATCAATGATTGACATGATAATGAATGTAAATATAGGAAGTAATGAAAAGTAATTTACGAAAGTGATTTTTTAAAAGAGAATATCCAGCAGATAAAAGACAGAAAAATAGATTCAAAAACAGGAATATTTAGTAAAAATTTTGAGCCTTTAGATGTATACAAATTAATGGTTGATAAAAGGGGTGAGCACGGTTTGGTTTTAACCAAAAACTGAACCAAACTTTGGGATGGTTATCTTATATATCGGTTTGGTTCAATTAATAACCGAGAATTTTAGTTCAAGCCGAAAAAAAAAAGAAAATCAAAATTTTTAAATGGCGTCATTTTTGCTTAATAAATTTCCTAGATTGTTAATAAGTTCAATTTCAGCTAGTGATATAAGAGAACTTTGAATATCAGTTCAGTTTTGGTCTATAATTTTTACCAAATTTCAGTTTTCTATTCAATTATAAATGAAAACTAAACTATGCTCATCCCTAAAAAACTGCTAATTTTACATGTTTAAGTGGATCCCTAGAATAGAGATATTACCCTAAGAATTACATACTTGAATCTTATCTCATCTGTGCTTGTTATGCATAATAAATGAAAACACAAGATGCTCAAACAAAAACTTATGTTTCCTCCTAGGGAAACTTAAACAAGTAAGGTCAGGCATAAAGGAATGGCATATTTTAGTCCTCCAACAGTGCATATTGTCTATTGAGCCCCTGAACTCTTACATGATTCCTCAAACTTTTATTTTGTAAAAATTACATCATAATTTAGCTAGCGTAAGCAATTTTCTGACTGGAAAATTAAGCAATTTAGACAAATAAAAGTTGGTGACCATGATCTAGACAAATTGAAAGTTGTGATGTAATTTTCACAAAATAAAAATGTACTTAATCTATACAAGTAAAAATTAAAAAGCTAAATTGACAGAAGTATGTATAGTCCAAGGGTCTGAAAAATCATAATTCCAACAAAACTAGTTCCTGGTCACATATGTAGGTAGATTGAAATATGAAGGAAACAGTACTGCGCAGGCAAAAACATTAGTTCTCAGTTACACACAGAGGTTTCACCGAAAGAAGAGAAAAACCACTATTGCTCAAACAAAAACAGCAGTTCCTGATTATGCACACAGTTAGATCAAAACAAATAGGGGAGAAAGAGAAACCAGAGAGACGCACAAAAAAATGGTATAAATGTACCAATAATTTCTCCTTTTAAAAGAAAAAACACAAAAAGAAAAAGAAAAAGAAAAATAGAAGAGCCTTTGTACTAAAAATTACCTTGTCAACCTTGTTTCCAACAAGCATCTTGATGCAGTCTTGATTTGTTGAATATAGGTCAATTTCCTTGGCCCAAACGTCAGAAAGATTCGTGAATGTTTCTCGCCGAGTAACATCATAAACTGTTAACCAAGATACAACATCATGAATGTTTGGCAAGTTGCATTAGGAAACTTCAAGACATGGAACATCATAAGCATATGAGCACAGCTCAGCCAGTGCAGGCCTACCAAACAATAACATGATTGCATTCTTGCATGCGATCTCATGAATGCATGAATACAATTTGAAACCAAAATTCATGCTCGAAATAATATTAACAAAAAAGCAGATCAATAGGTAAATAAAATGGAAATTCTGCAGTGACAATCTCGTCAACCTTGTTGCCAACTTATGCCACTAAAGTTAAACCAGTCTTCAGGATTTTATAGTTCTAAAAACTTTAAATAAGCAAGGGTAATGAATGTGGTAATTCTTGAATGGGATAATTACAAATATTCCCCTAAGCTATCACCTGGATTTCAATTAAGCCCCCAATGCATAAAACAGAACAAATCGACCCCCAACCTTTCATGACAATATCAATTCAAACCCTCTCTTAATTTATCTACACAAAACTAACGGAATGTTGAGTTTGCAACATTTTTTAAGACCCACTATGTCCACATCTAAATTTTTCAGTAGGTCCCACAAAATAATGTCAACTTGGCATTCCATTAGTTTTGGATAGGTAAAGTAACATAGTGTTCGGATTAAAACTATCATTAAAGGTTGAGGTTCGATTTCTTCAATTTTATATGTTGGGGGCCTGATAGAAATCTAAGTGATAAGTTGGGGAGATTTTTGTAATTATCACTTCTTGAAAATGAAAGGACTTCAAAAACTGATCCCAAATTCCTTGAGCACACTTTCTTTGTAAAGCAAACAGTTAACAACCTTTAAATGCTAATGAGCATGTATAACAACTCAAAATTTAACTTCGGATTGCTAATCTCAAAAATGGCTATTATAGTTAACAAACATGATGAGACAAAATTGTCATGGAATAGAACTCAGCTAAACATAATGCCTTTAAACACCATGCAAGGACAACATATCCATATCATGATAATAAATCAGGCAAAGTTCATTTTTTCAGCTGCATGGAAGAGGTTTAGCTGAATTTCAAAGAACATGACTAAAAGAGAGCTTCCTTTAATGTCTCTAAAACGAGTGTGAACAAGTGGATGAATTCTTTTGCATATGACCTTCCCTTCACATGCACCCAACTGAAGCCACTGTAATTAATGTACAAAATTCAATCTAATACTAACATCAACATCAAAACTTGACCCAAACAAGGATTATTATACAACTCCTCAAGTGAAACATTGTAAATGTCAAAAGAAAGCTGAAATACCCATAATGATCCCTTGGGCACCTCTATAGTAGGAACTGGTCAGCGTTCTAAATCTCTCTTGACCAGCTGCATGATGAAACATAGAGCATCAGTAAGTTAGATGGTAAAACCAACATATTTATCTTTATAAGAAAAAGGTAAAACGAAAACTTTTAGGTCATAGTAAAACAAACCAAATGAACAAGGTAATATCTTAATACACTACAACGTTATACTACGGCCAAATGAAAAAAAACAAGGGAAATCAAATTATTGCTTATCGTGGTATCCAATCAATAAATGCCAATCGTCAGCACATTATACGACAACTAATTATGTCAAAATGATACATGATAAAATAAAGGCAACCACATATCGATTATTGTGCATGATAAAAATGCTACATTTAAAAGAACAATTCAAGCTAATACACTTCTAGCAGAAAAAGACCACTAATGCACTGATAAACATCAGTATAAGAGGCTAACTGTGACGATATCATAAGTTGCCAAACTTATCACTTTAGTTAATATTGGTAACTACTTATTAGTTTCCATTTGGTCATTGTTTTATAAATTTCAACTTCAATTAAGTAACCAGAAGCTATCAAGTTCGTTAGCTAAATGGAAACCCAACATGACAACCATATATGAACAAAAATGAGGATGTTTCAAAAAAAAAGGAGAGGAAATTAATCTACAAAAATTAATGTGGCAGATAAGCATCTCAAAATGATGGGGCTTGTGTCATCTTTGTTGAAGCGAGAAGAAGTTCTTTAGACACTCTTCATGCTTCTCTCATTTTCCTCACAAAATAGAGATCTAGTTATCGCCATCTTTCATTCTTTTTCTTTAAATCCTGAATATATTGTTTATATATTAATCCATTACACTTCACTCTAACATTTGCATTCAGGATTGAAATTTCACATCATATATATGTCCCCCTCATGGAAAAAAGAAAATAAAAACAGGTCCAATCTACCACTAGACAGTAAAGAACAGAAGAAGTAAATACAAAACTAATTTACTATATATTCTACCACCTATGTTGGCGACCTTTATCCACCTCTGTTTGCAAGAGCTGGATGTCTTTTGCTCTAACAGAAAGTATGAAACAGGATAAATAATGCCTTTACATTTTATGATTCATAATTCATGGCTTGGCAAGTTTGCCTCTCAAACCTGGATATAGAAAGCAAACCATAGTAAGCGAAAAATGTGAAACAAACAAATAGTCAACAACAAATAAAAATCAAGTGAAGGCTCTTTACGTGTCCTGGGTCTTAGCACCTCAACCCAAGCACTCAATGCAACACAAGATCAAATTCCCCTTTAAAATGTAGATGAGGCATTTTAGCAACATCTTATCTTGCCATGTACAATACTGAATTTGTCTTATTCTATCTTCAATGTCATCCTCTCACAACAATACACCTCCCATCTTTCTCTTTTGAAATATCAAGTTATACCGAGATTCTTTCATTTCTACTTGTAAGTCATGATTATCTAACTCAAATTTTGTTGCTTTTGGCCAAGATCTCTCTCTTTCTTTGCCTCCCTTAAAACAAAGACATACGCTCTTGCCCCTTGCCCGAACACTCACATGAACGTGTTTGAAAACTGGAAAAGCGCATCTCATTTTTTTTTCTCAGAAAAGTAAATAAGTGAGTCAACAAAGACAAAACATGACTTGGATTTTCATTTATAAGCTACCTGACAGGGGCCCCTACCCAACCAAAACTCCTATTTGCAAATTGAACCCAATAGATAAGTTAACCAAACTCGAAAACATTGATGTGAACGACCCAAGCCTAAATCACCCAAATGGAAAGTTTTCGACCTGACAAATTGCCTTCTCTTCCCAATAAAATTTTTAGATTTTTGGGTTATTTGACCTATTAGCCTTTTCAGTTTTGAAGGTATTGACATTAAGTGAATGATGCACATGTCCCTTCCCTAGCCCCTAGCAGGGTAAGGAAAGATGACATCCAGAATATGGTTACTTCTGGGCAAAAAAACACACAAAGGATGTGCCTTGCAAACCCATTGCACACTGAAGTCTCACTAGTAAAGACTCTCAATCACACTCAAACCTTTCTGATCTGCCAAAATGCCATCTCCTAATCAAAATCTCAATGAACATACACCTTTGGTATTGCCAGCTAACAGTCCTTCAATTTATGGCTTCAAAGTGCCTCAAATCTCTCTACTATATTCTTTTGGATCATTTTTCACCCCTTCACAAGGGCTTCTATTTTTTTCTTTCTTTTTTCTCTTTTCTATTAAACAACAACTCTAGAAAGGCATGCAATACCAAAACTTTTTGTCTTAGAATAAGGCACAATATTTATATCAAAGTGCATGCATGTCTTTGTGTCTGTGTGTATCAAGCTTGGATAAAAAAGATGAGAGAGAGAGAGAGAGAGAGAAATCTGTCCCTAATATGTCATCAGTATTGATAAATATGATTGTCACTAAAACAACTTAAGATTGGTACCTTTTCATCAATTCAATTAAATAGTTTTAGCATCTTGAAGTCTTATGCAATATGTGGCCTTGACTTTGAAGTTTTTTCAATTTCTATCATTATGATCTTTAGGAACCAGATCTCTTTATCATTATGATTCCTCATAACCTTCTTGGACTTGTGCAAGTATGAGAAACAACAACAGCCAAGTACACTATGATGTGAAAGAGCTCTTCAAGGCTAGGTCAAAAAGGTTCTTAGTTGTCCTTAAAACATATTAACGAAGAAATTGGAAATATAATTGAAAGAATACAGTTTCAATCCAAAAAAAAATTATGTGAAGTCAAAACGAATCACTTGTTAAGAGTAACCTTTATTTACACAACCAAATAATGCGTCTGATTATTGCCAGAAAGAAATAGAAGGTAATAAAAGCAAACTCAAAATCTTAACAGAAAAATATTGCCGTAAGAGACATGGATAACACATCAATGTGCTATCACACTTGGAGCTGTACTCAAGTATATTAACTCCACTAATCAAAGTCAACTTCTTGACTTGCTTTTTAATTTTCCCCATTTAAATCAAAATTAAGAAATGACAAATATCAAAACTATTTTTTGTATAAAAGAAAGTAAATAAGAGTGCACCATCAAATCTTTAAGCTGACATCAAAGTAATCAGAACATATAAGCCTGACCAACAGACAATTTATAAACATATCATACATGTTTGTCTAGCAAGATCAGTAAGATAGACTGAGAGAGAGAAAAAGGATGAGATAAATGTTCAGATTTCATAGGAAACAGACAAAGACTTATGCACATTTCCCAGGAAAAAAAAGTCTATTCAACAATTTTGTCTACTTTCATAAAAACAGCTCAATTCAGGAATCACTCAGAAGAATTTCAACAGAAGATAATTTTTACTCCTGTTAGTTAAATAAAGTATATGGTTTCACTCATATAAAAAGGATATGCTGAATTTTAACAATCACCTGGAGGTTTTGTATAGCTTAGGAATAATAAGTATTTGCATTAAATAAAACAACATGCTGAATTTTCACAATCACTGAAATTGAGCAATTAAATCAAGTACCACTAGTATAGTGACTTATATAACGATATAAGTCGATATGGACAGATGTGGCAATCCAATCAAATTTTCACTCTAGAAAAGAGAGCAATTCAACTTTATCCCGAAGATTGATGCAGTTTGGAAATGTTTAACTCCTAAGTTGCAGAATAGTATTTTGCTATTTAATAATTCAATAAATAAAAATTAAAAGAACAAACTTGCACAAAGTATTAAAAATTCAATTCTACTAATGTCTCACATACTACTATATAAACAAAAGAGCTACTGCCATCAAAATTTGAGAAATGGACACAAAAAAGAAAAAGGGACAGAAAAGAAGGAGAAACATAGCCACAGCCTGAGACAAGTATCAACAAACATGGAATTACCTGTGTCCCAAATTGCAAGTTTGAGCTTTTTGCCCCCAATATTAACAAATTTTACTTTAAAATCAACACCTGGTTATACGAAATTAGAAACCACAATGAGAACTTAAGGAAAAGTGAATTGCCAAAACATGATTCTACTACAAGGTGTGACAGATCATAAGACCTTTACGATAATCTCACAAAGTCCAAAAACCCCGCTACATTTATGAGCAATTGAAGAATATATAAAAGTAAATATAATTCTTTCTAAAGGCCACAAAAACAAAAGACTCTTCCTATTTAATTTTCCTATGCAGAGAAAAGAATATTACTTAACCAACATGAGCACTTTGCTTTGCTTCCAGTAAATGTGGCAAAAAACCTTGATTCTTATAAAAATCATCTAAATTTCATGAACAAAAAATTGCCAATATAAAGTGAATGCAAATTCATTTTCCTAGCTTTTTAGCAGTGTAAGGTACATAAGCAGCATTTCCGGTTTCTGTAACTAAGAACACGTATTTACATACATTTAAAAGCAAGAATCTAAACATGAAAGGCACTCACCGATAGTAGGGGAGAGATCTTCAAAAGTATCAGAAGTAAAACTCAAAAGAAGACTACTTTTCCCAACACCAGAGTCCCCAATCATCAATAACTTAAACAAGAAATCGAACTCTGACTGGCTCGAACTCGAATCCATTCAATCAATTCTGTAAAACAGCAAACAAAATCCCAGCTCCTCCAACAGCAACAGATTAAGAAATTCACCACCACAGTACCTAGATTCAGAAAATTTCAATATAATAAATTCACATAAATGTAAACGCCTTCCTTTGAAAGTGCATTGTGATCCCATAAAAAACAGAGAGGAAATAGAAAAGAGATTAGACATTAAAAGCTATGAGAAGACAATTTTCAATCAGAAATTTAAAAGGAAATAAAATGCAATTATACATGAAACCAAATTAGCAATTCCTAAATCTGAATATCATAGTTGAACATAGGTCATTCAGATCAAGCCGCATCCACAACTAACTTAGATTGATATCATATCTATGTGTGTATTTTACCCGTAATATTCGTATGTACCTCAAATATTAGAGACTTGGTGAACTGAAAGGTCAAAATCTGGAGATGGAAGAGACAAATTACAGAAAACAGAAGAATGGCGGAAAGCAACAGTAGAAGAGAATTTTGCCAAAAACATGGACGAGATAAAGAAAACGGCCCAAAGCTCAATTTGGCCCATTAAAGGTGATCGTTCAGCTTTTGGACCAAACCGACCGAGTCAAAAAAATACGGTTTTATGGTTTTTCAGTCAGGTTGGTCGGTTATTTGTTTTGGTGGTTTTTCAGTTGGGTTGGTCGGTTATTTTTTATTTAAAGTTGGGTTATGTCTTGTTATGGGATAAATGATCGGATTTTTGCTAAACCAACCATTTTCTTCTTCATCTCGATATCGTACTCTCTGCCTCTACATCGCTCTCTTTGTTCTGCCTCTATTTCGCTCTCACTCTCTCTTTGTCTTGATTTCTCTCTATCTCTATCTTGATCTCGCTCTATCTCTTTGTCCCAATCTCGCTCTCGCTCTCTATATCGGTCTCTCTCCCTCATTCGGTTTTGTGCCATCAACCAGGTATGCTGTTTTTTGCCATTTTCAGTTTATGTTTCTTTGCTCGAGATCTAGATTTGAAGATTGATTTATCTAAAACTATATCTAAATTTGCCATTAATTTCTTCCTGATTTTGATTTTCCTAATCGAGATCTAGATTTATATATTATGCTATCAAATCTCCTTGGTATGTCCATAATATCCTGTCTTTATACTTGTGACCTTAATTATTTTTGGGTTCAACTTGCATTTGTGTTATGGCTTACATTTGTTTGGGGTTCAATTTGGTATTGAGTCAGATGCTTCTTGTAATATATATGATTTATCTGTAATTTTGGCTGTTGATTTATGAATTGAAGTTTTTTCTCGTTCAAAAAAAAAAAAAGCTTAACATTGTATATTCTAATGAAAAAGCTTCTCCATTACCAATTAAATTGGAATCTTAGGTGCTCTTACATCTTGAAAAATTCTAGCAAGAGTATTAGAATGGAAAAAGTAAAAGAATATGCATATGTGATGTAGAATTGAGTCAATGCAGCATCATCAATCATTCATTAAGTTGGGTTTATTGGATTTATTCTTGGATAGAATAATTGTGAACAAAATGAAAGATACTAAATACTTAGATAGCCCCCAAAAAAGAAGCATCTTTTAAATTGGATGCCATTCCAACTAGAATTGTTTAAACTTTGAAAAGAGGAAGTTCCATAATCTTCATCACCAACCAACACTGATTCTCATCATAATATAATATATTATATATTATTTCTTTGTTCTTTTACAAAATCATAAGCCTTGACTTAATTGATATCACTAAATTTGGCATTTCCTTCCAATTTCGCAGCCAATAAGAGTGGATAAGAAACTGCTCCATTCCATTAGTGATTGTCTTCTTATATATATATTCATATTCCAACCATCAGATATTAAATTAATTATTTTTAAAACTTTTCAGGCCTCAAACTTCCTTAATAATTACTTTTTAATGCAATTTTCATATTTGGTATTTTAATTAAGTTAATTAAGCATTGGATTCTATGATTTGTGGACAACCTACATTCTTCTTCTTTCCATTACTATGTATTACTTTTGCCTCATCTCTTTTAAAGATTGCTTTAGCTCCAATTACAATTTCAATTCACAGGTTACTTCATGGTATTAATTTCACAAGCATAAGTAGTAAATTGGTGTTGTCCAGTGTGTGGTTAATAGTTTCACATTGTCACTTTGCTTAATATTGTAAAAGTTGCTTAATATTATTTCATCCTCCTAATTTGTATTCCTGAGCATTTTTATTGGACGATATGCTATATTCTATAAGTTTCAATAGTATATCTGTGAATTATTAATCTCTTTTTCATTTTGCTATTTTATTCTGTTGCTGTGAAGCATTGATTGCTGAAATTTTTGGAATTGTTGGAATTATTGGGGGAATTGTAATACACACAAAGTCTGCAAACGCGAAGAATTTGTGAATGTTGCAGGTTTGTGTCTGAAAAGGTATGTTGTTTAATAATTGTCCAAGTTGTTTAACACGTTTATGCTAGGAAGAAAATAATTGAATTAACTATATAAAAAAAATCATATTTGTTACAGATTTATCATGGATAAAAGTAACCCAACCTCATCAATGAATGTTGAAAATGAAGATTCTGGGAGTAAAAGCATTTCTTGTCCTCCTCGCCCCATCCTTAGGAAAAAAAGTAATAGGTTGAGCTCTAGAAAAACTTTTGCGATATGGGATAATTTTAGGTTAATAGAGTGTGGATATAAAATTAGGGCAGTTTCTGTATATTGTGAGAAATCATATGCTTTTGAATCTAAGATCCATGAAACTAGTACTTTATGGGCTCATTTAAATAACCAATGTAAGGAGTATCCTTATAGAGTAGTTAAGGCATCACAAAACGGTTCTAGTTTTAGTTATGGGTGTAGGAGTGAAAGTCCTAGAGTGAAGGGTTTCGATGTGGAGGAACTTAGAAAGGAGCTTGCTAGGTATGTCATATTGGATAAAAGTTCCTTTCCAAGCTGTTGAGAAGAAGGGGTTTAGGAATTATTCATATGCATTAGAACCTAGGTTTATGATTCCATCTCGCATTACTGTCGCAAGAGATTACTTGAAGTTTATGAGGAGGAGAAATCAAAGTTAAAAAGTATCTTAACATCTCAACATTTATGTCTTACAACGGACTGTTGGACATCAATTCAAAATTTAAATTATATGTGTTTAACAGTCCATTGGATAAATAGTGAATGGAACTTGCATAAAAGAATTTTGAACTTTTGTCAAGTGCATAACCATAAGGGGAAGACAATTGGAATGATGGTTGAGACTTGTTTGCTAGATTGGGGAATAGATAGGATTTTCACACTAACA
The DNA here is from genome assembly GCA_947683425.1 of Excoecaria cochinchinensis. Classification (NCBI taxonomy): domain Eukaryota; kingdom Viridiplantae; phylum Streptophyta; class Magnoliopsida; order Malpighiales; family Euphorbiaceae; genus Excoecaria; species Excoecaria cochinchinensis. The sequence goes on from CANTUQ010000063.1 coordinate 3,563,897, forward strand.
GTTGATAATGCAAGTTCCAATCATGGTGCTATTAGATATTTGAAGAGATAGACTAAAGAATGGAGAGGTACTATCTTAGAACATGAGTTTTTACATGTGAGCTGTTGTGCTCATATATTGAACCTTGTGGTGAAGGATGGTTTAGATGAACTTGATCGATCATTTGTCAAAATTAGAAATGCCATAAGGTATGTGAGGTCTTTTCCTTCTAGGTCCCATACTTTTAAGATGTGTGCGAAGAAAGTTAAGATAGAAAACAAGAGTCTCTTATATCTTAACATAGAAACTAGGTAGAATTTTACCTACAAGATGCTAGAAGTAGCGAAAAAGTTTAAAAAGGCTTTTGCTAGGCTAGTAGAGGAAGACCCGCATTATGTTTCTTATTTTGACAAAAAGAATAAGATAGGCCCTCCTACTAGAGAAGATTGGGATACTGCTAGAGTGTTTGTCAAGTTTTTGAGACTTTTTTATACCGTGACTTTAAGATTTTCGGGTTCATTGTATATAACGTCAAATTCTTTTTTTATGAGCTTATGGCATTAATAGATAGGTTAGATTCATTGATGGGAAGTGGGGAAAGTCTCTTGCACTCTATGGCTGTACAAATGAAGAAACACTTGGAAAAATATTGAGAAAATGATGCAAATATGAATTTCTTATTGTTTGTTGCGGTTGTCTTAGATCCTTGATACAAAATGGAATATGTGAGATATTATTTTGGTCAAGTGTATGATGAGTCAAAGGCCATGGAGATGGGGGATAAAGTTTATGATGCATTTGTTAGGTTATATGCCTATTATTTGACAAGTGAATCAACTAAAATCATTGGGCTCGGTACTTGCGTTTCAAGTAGTCAACTCTTCAATAATATGAATTTAGATGTTGTTGAAGAGGATCAAGTCATTAGTTTTTAGTACAAGTACTCTAGACATAGGAAATAACAAGAAAATTTAGAGAGTAACTCAGAAGTTGTGAAGTATTTGGATGAAACTTGTGAAGAAATTCATGAAAAATTTAATATTTTAGGACGGTGGAAGATTAATAGCTCTAAATATCCATACCTTTCTCAATTAACTAGAGATATCCTAGCTATTCCTATGTCGATGGTTGCATCGAAATCAGCATTCAGTATAGGAGACAGGATATTGGATCCTTTTAGAAGTGCATTGTCACCTTTAATGGTAGAAGCACTTGTCTGCTGTTAAAATTGGTTGAACTCGGCTCCAATTGATCTTCGAGAAGCTATAGATAATGTGGAAACATATAAAGAGGTTGAATCAGGTATTGTCTATTTTTGAAGTTATGTTTTTTTGTGATAATTTTAAGTGGAATCAAGTTTTCTAATTCATTTTGTCTTACAGATTTTCCAAATCTACGTGCACGCATGACAATAGACAATTCACACGCGCAAAAGAGTAAAGACCACCCACGCTCAAATATTTTAAGGCATGCACAAACTTTGACATAACCACGCATTTAAAAATGCACACATGCACGTTCCTGTGGTAAAACTAATCCACAAATACAAAATACATGCTCGAACTCAACACAAACATTTTCTTATACTCTCACAATATGCACAATTATATACCCAAAAATGCGCTAAGGGGGTTAGGTGGAATGCACCCATTCAAGGTCGTGAAGATCATCGAACCCAGCGCCTACAAGTTGTGAAATATAGGGGGGCAAGATGTTCTAAGGACTTGGAGCACAGAAGCTTTGAAAAGATATCACTTGTGACATGAATTTTCATTCATTCCATTGGACAATGAATATCCTATCAATTGTATAAATGTATCACCTCTCACTTCTTCCAATGAAAATACTTTTGTCCATTCGGAATTTGCAAATATGGGCTCTTTATAAGTTTTTTACTAGTTTATAAGTCCTTTGGCTCACAAATTAGCTAACGTTTTAGCTATTTGAGATTATTGGCAAGCGATGGATCAAACACTTACAATTTACATAGAATTGTTGCGCGTACACAATTCTTCACAAATTGGGAAAGGTCATATCGTCAAACATATCCTTTTAATGTTCATATTGCAAAAAAAAAGATCGAAAAAGAGGGAAGTATATATATACGTGAAGCAAAATCAATGACAATAAAGCATGAGAAAGATAAATTCTTAGTCTTTTGCATCTACATGGTCGGGCACGATTTTCGCTCCGTCCTCTTTTTCATCATCATTGTACTTAGAGAGCTTCGAGAGGGCCTTCAAATTTGTAAGGAATGATAAATTAGACTCAGGAAACCTATCTTGCCAGGCTAATCTGATCCGCTCAACCATCTCCCCCTGAGTGCCACCCAACTCTTGTAGCAAATTATTTTTCTCAACATCAACTTGTTTTTGGTACTCCTGTAACAAGTTACTCTTTTCATCCTCAAGCCGTTCCAAATACTTTTAGTCCAGGCTACTCCTCTCATCTTCAATATATTTTTGGTATTGGAATGAAGGTCCACTTGGTTTGACTCTAAAGAAGCAACTTTCGACATAAGAATGCACAGTACCGATTCTAAGGAGCTGATCTTCTTTTCTAGATCTGCTTTTGTCTCCTTCAACCCTGTTTGCCTGGCCTTCAACCCAGTATTCTCGAGTCAAAGTGTTGTAATTTTTATTCTTTGCCTTTCAGCCTGCTGTTCTCTTGTCTCAGCTCATTTGCTTCATATTGAAGAGAGAAAAGATTGGACTCATGTGCCTACTTAAGGTTCAGCAGCGCCTCTTCATGCTTCTTAGTGATCTTATTAAAAGAGGACTGGCGTATACCCTCCATCCCTAAGAGGCTGTCAGTTTTAATCATCCATGTATCACATCGATAGCTTGCTCCAAATGCAGGTGTTCTCTAGAGAAGCACTGCACCTTCTGGGCGACCTGAGATGTGACATCACATTACTTGGATTAAACTCAATCATTTGAGGGCAAACTAAATTGCACACAAAATATCAAGCAAGTGAGTACTAAATTGCACACCAATATGCAAAGTTCTGCTCCCATCTGCTCTAAAGAAGTAGGAAACTGTTCATGGGTCAAATCCTTCTCCAGAAGCAAACCTTCAGTCAAGTACTCCACTAGACATGGATTCGTAAGAGTAGCTCGATCTCTATAGTGGTCATTCAGGATCTCATTTAAAGAAGTCTCTAGAAAAGAGCCCATAGATTAATTACCGAGCTCCTTAGCAGTCCTAAAGGAAGGTTCAGCTTGAGTCAAGCGGAACAATGACAGCTCAAATCAGAATTATCCAATGATAAAATTAACACCTATTCGTAGGCAAAAGGTTGGAAGTGATGATTTCCTTGTCAACTTTACTTTTTAGAAATAAAAAATAATAAAATAATAAAAAATAAAAACAATTAAAACAATTAAAAAAAGAAGGTTGAAAATTATAGTGTTCTAGTCAAAATTGTATTTTAAAAATTCTTTAAAAAAAAATCGGACATTTTCGGCCGCCAATGGGCGAGGGCAAGCCTCCCTCGCGCGCGCGAGCTGGTGCTGGGGCGAGCGCCACGCTTGCGCTGCACGCTCGTCGCAGCGCACGCAAGCGTTGCTTGCCCGCGCAACCATAGCTCGCGTGCTAGTGCGCGCCAGCCCGTTGGCTGCATGCAACGCGCACGCAGGCAGCCCATCACTCGCCTGCAATGGGCGTCGGTCGCCCTCAGTCTGCCGAAAAACTGATTTTTCACCCAAAATCGGGATTTTTTCACCAAAACTGATTTTTTATCCCATTTCTTTGGGATTTTCATTATTTTTTTCAATTTTTAAAATTAAGATAAGGAATAATCTGATTTAATTTAAATTCTTTTTGTAATCAATTAGGTTTTTCCTCTTAAGTCATATAAATAGAAATTTAAATAAAGAGAAAAAAGGGAAACTCTTTTAGGTTAGAAATTTTCTTTTTTCTACTCTTCTTCTTTAAGGGAATTCTATCTGCATTTCTTTTTGAGTTTTTTTCTTCAAATAATTTTTTTAAGGTTTCAAAAAAAATTATTAATCAAAAAATCATTCTTGAAACAAAGAAAATAATTCTTTATTCTTGAAAATTTTTACTTTTCTTCTATTATTTTTTAAGCAAGTTTTCTTTTTTAGAATAAAACTCCATTTTTTTATTATTTTTAATTCTAATTTTGTGAATCAAAATATAGAAATTAATCATAATTTTCCCTCCAACAAAGCCGAATTCTGAGGGTAAATATTCTAAGGTCAATCCTATATTTTATTTTATTTTATTTATTTATTCACAATTATTTAATCAACATGTAGATCTTTAGATTTATTGCGTATTTATTTATGCTATGTGATCTTAGTCATAGTTTTAACATTTTTTTTTTATTATTATTATTATTATTATTATTATTATTATTATTATTATTATTATTATTATTATTATTATTATAATTGTTGTTGTTGTTGTTATTATTATTATTATTATCATCATTCTTTATGTTTTTATATATCAATTTATTAATATGTTAATTTATTTGTTTCATCATGTCATTTAATTTATTTGTCATTTATGATGCATTTTATTCCATTTTATTTTGTTCATCTTTTTTATATGTTTTTAATTGATAATTGATTTAATTACTAATAATGGTTTTATTTGTGTTTGTTTTGATTCCAATACTTGTTTTCCTTGTTTGGGCATTATCGCGAGCAAATGGGGAGATTCAGGAGACTCGTTTGGTTTGACTTATTTTTTTTATTATTTGTATTATTTTCTTTATTTGGTCTTTTTAATTTATTTGTCATGCAATTTGCAATAAAATTATTTATTTTATGCACGTTAAAAAAGAAAATCACAAAAATATTTATATTAATTAATTTAAAATTTTTTCTAATAAAATGGGATCAATATTTTAGTTTTTCCATCTAAATAAATTTCAACCTTTAATATTGTTCTTTTAAGCATGCATGCGAGGACCAATGTCCTCACCTCAAATTGAATATCCCGATTTATGCATGATTTACATGTCTTTTTTATTGGGAGTTGTATTCCGCCCCTAGTTTTATTATAATTTATTGTGTTTTTATTTACTTTATTTTAATCTTGCTTTTATTTACCGCTTTCATTATATGGTTGATCTGCACTTTAATTACTGCACCTAAATGTATGAGAAGAGGAATGAAAGTTTAAATTCAAAACTTAATTATAACTTTAACCAATATATGAATAAGAGTGAAGTCCCGAACTCTCTCTAGTCTTAGGTTTCAAGAGGTTAGATGAACCGTTCCAATGTTCTATTGGAAAGGGAATTCCAAAATATTTCCTGTTGCCCAAAATAGACCAGCATGCATCGTCTTAGGTTTCGCGAGATTAGATGAACTATTTCCAATGTTCTAGCGAAATGAAAATTCCAAAATATTTCTCGTTGCCCAAAATAGATTAATATGCACCGTCTTAGGTTTCACGGGATTAGATGAACCTTTTTCAATGCTTCATTGGAATGTGAATTCCAAGATATCTCTCATTGCCCAAAATAGACATATACACACTGTCTTAGGCTTTATGAGACTAGATGAACTTTTCCAATATTTTATTGGGTGACGACTCCAAAATACCTCTTGTTGCCCAAAATAAACGCCCTTATAATCCTTACAAATCTTATGAACCTCTCTCGAATACCCTAAAAGTGGGTTTTCGGGGCCGCAGGGGTTCGACGCGCGTCACAGTGGCGACTCCACTGGAGACTACTATGAGACTTCGCTTCGAAAATACCTTGGTTGAAATGTATAATTGATTTTTAATTTAATATTTTGTCCATTTTCGAAATTGCATTACATTTCATTAAAGCCTTAGATCTACGTTAGTTTGCACCCTCTCTTAGCCCCGGTGTGTTCCAAAGTACAACCCTACGTTCACTCAATGTGGAAAAGTGTTAGGAATAATCACCAGCCCAAGTCCAGTACCATTTGGTATATCAAATGATGACCCGACTGGTCGTTATGCTCATGACGAGCTAGACCCGTTGGCAGGGATCATTCTTGGGTAGCCTGAAAGTATCATTACCCTGACTAAAGCCCCTGTAGTGGAAATAGATATTTTTCCTAGGTGGTATGAACCATAATACCATGCTTACTGTATGGATCATTGTGTATTGGACACACCCAGGCAAATTGATCGATCACCTAATCAAAGGCTTTCATGCCCTGATAGGTCCATGTTGATCTGTCTGGACTGTTTAAATACACAATGATCAAAAGCCATACATATGCATATTAGATAAGAGTTTTATGTTGCCGGATTTCCGTCGTGCACCATACGCATCCATTGGGTTTCCCGTTAACCCATAGACTAATCCCACCTAGAAAAGAGACCACATGACCTCGTGTGTGGAGGTGATAAGGTTGGAAAAATCTATTTGTTTGTATGTGGTTGTGGATGTTGCATTGCATATTCATGCATTACGTGTTAGTCATGCACATCAAAACATAAAAAATAAAAAAAAAACATAAAAAAAAACATAAAGAATATAAAAAAATAAAAATATTAATTTCCTTCGTGTGCGTATATCCTTTTGTATGCATATTATTTTTCACATGTACATATCATCATGTGCATAATTTTTTCCATACATCACATGTATCATTGTAATCTCTTGATGTTTTAGTCATCGAGAACCATTTGCATAGCACGATCATGCATTACATGTCATTCATGCATCATTCTGACTCCTTAATTTTTCAGCCATCGTAGACCATTTTCCTAGTTTGTTTAGGGGTTCCGTAGATTGCCTCATCAGAGGGTTTTGATTGAGTAACCAAAGTCAAAATCAAGTGCAATTAACAGGCATTTAGAATAATTTTTAGAAATGGCCAACCCACCAAGAGAGCCTGACGCTTGCTAGACCAAACCCAGTAGCTCCTCTCGGAGGATAAAATGAGCGGGAGGCGGCTAGGGAGGACCCTCATGAGGAAGTATGTCCACCACCAGTAGACCTCAAAGCCACTATATCCTCAGGGTAGAGAAGAGGAAGAGCCCACGGGATGGAGGATGATATATAGAGGATGAGTATGAAGAGCCCGTAAGGGTGAGAGGGAATGAACCTCAGATGGAAGAGGCTATATGGAAGAAGATGGATGAGAAGTTCGAGACGAACCATAGGAAAGGAGATGAACCCCGAGGATAAGTAGCTGGAGGGAGAAGATCTAATCCCTCCGAATTTCAAAATGCCTGGTGTCTCGAAGTTTGACGGTACATCGGACCCCACAACATATTAAGCAGTACTCATTGGTAATGAAGGGTATAACTTTAATAAAGAGGTAGAAGATAGAGTATTTCTGCTTGAACTTGATAGGTCCCGCAGTGGACTGGTATCATGGATTGGACAGGAGGACCAAAGAAGACCGGGATCTGCTGATAGAGGAGTTCCTTAGGCAGTAGGACTGCAACATAAGGATGAAAGTAACCTGAAAGATTTAGAGCTGCCACAGTAGAAACTAGGGGAGTCATTTCGTGAATACTTGACCCGATGGAGGAACCGAATAATAGAGATAAAGAGGAAGCCTCCGGACTAAATCAAACTGTTAATCAAAAATGCCAGCCTATATTTGAAAGAGGCACTCAAGTTAAAGGGATTAAAAGATTGGGAATCCCTTAAAGATATAGCCATTGAGGCAAAAGGGGAGCATTTAGCAAAAAAAGCAATTATTGCAAACTATGGTTACGGCAATACAAAGCTTAAAGGGGGTTCTAGTAATAATAATAAGAATAAAGGTGACGAGAGGAGCATTGGTCACTGAGACAACTGTGCATTGCGATTCCAACTCATGTAAACCATTATCTTTGTATCTTGATCATTTAACCAAAAAAGGGAAATTGCAACCACTGTCGTCAAGGCCAACCATGAGCCAAAGAAGGCGAGGACATAGAATGGATTGGTATTGTGCATATCATCAGCACACAGGGCATAAAACATATTACTACCATGCTCTGAGAGAGTGCATATAGAAATGGGTTGACACCGATCAAATTCCAGATCCAAGGAAGAAGAGAAAGAGATAGAGCAATTATAAGGCCACAACATCACCAATCTTGGGGGCACTGTCCAGAGAAAGGGAGCCTGAGGTGTTAGAAGATTTTCAAGTAATTTGTGTCAGCAGCAAAGGAAGATTAAACATAAGTTATTTTTCTTGTAATGTCACATATATGTCCCTGAACTATGTTATGCACTTGTTTCTATAGTCATTTTAATAGTATGGGCTTTTCTTATGTATGCGTAGTCATATTTTATTGCATCATACATAATAATAATCACGATCAAAGTGTTGGTTCAATAAACATTATTTCATTCAATCTTAAGGAGAAAACATCTTGGTTGCATCCAACCTAACTCCTAAAGTGAGATAAAATTTAAGAGACAAAAGAAATTAATGATAAAAAAAAGATAAAAAAAGAAGAAGAAAAAAAAGAGAAAAAGGCCTTTGCCTGGACCTGGGGTGACACAGCAGGACAATATGCTTCAATTTGTCAACCTAATAGCAATCGAAATTTTCGAAAGCCATTCATTTGCTTCTTCGGCATCTAACACGCATACAGTGCAACTAAGCAAAACCAAGCTCTAATTGTTAAGGTACTGCCTCAGGAACTAAACTATCAAATTTAAGACGAACGAAGCTTTGGGCCTTCATAACAAAAAACAAAAAGACAAGGAAAAAAGAAAGAAAAGAAAAGGAAAAGATAAAAAAAGAAAAGAAAAGTAAAAAGAAAAGAAAAGAAAAGAAAACCCACAGTTTTGGCCTAAACCATCTGAAGTCAACCTGCAACCCAATTTCAACCATTGAGAGCTGCCTCAAAAATTAAGTGACCAAAATTAGAAAAAGGCGAAATGCGAACTTTCATAGTCAAGTTGCAAAAAGAGAGCTCGTTAACTCATCTAGTTTGCACAAAGGTAAAGATTAAGCCTTTTTGTGTTGAAAAGCCATTATCCGAAGAGGCATTGTCAACAACCGTCTTGGATAAAATAATGACAAAAGATTCAAGAATTCAAGCAATGCCGACAGAATGAAGAAGGTCTCATAGCAAAGGCAAAAAAAAAAAGAGATTAAAAGCCCTGCGAGTTGAAAACCGAAATTAGGCAACCTTGCTAAAATTAGGCACCTCGCTAGGGTAAAAATCGAAAAAGTGCCCTAAGCAAAAATTAGAGGCTGAGAGAAAATATTCAATCAAGAAAATCCGAGAGGGCTGATTGATAATAAGAGTCGAATGTGCCCAATGTGTTATTCCCCGAGATTGAATAAAACTTATGTTTTTGCATCATATGTCTAGACATGATATTGTTGTTGCTATATGGTGCATATAAATAGGAACGCATGCATAAGCTGTGCATAAATATGCAATTGAATGGTTAAGAGAAACATGTGGTGTGCATAGGGACATGAGCTGGAGTAAGCCTCAAGGCAGTGATAACAATACTTCATGTGACTAATCTTACCCTTCAAAAAAATAAAAAAAAAGGGCCGTTAGAAATGAAAACCGTAATTGGCTTTCTAAGCAAAAATTAGGTCAAAAGACAGGGTAAAAACCTAAAAACAGGCAGTCTGTCCTACAAGAAAAAAATAAAATGAATAAAAGCCACTAGAGTGGGTTGGGTCCATTCCATTCAAAAATTAGGTACAGGGTTATGTGCAAAATCCCTAAAGGGATGCATTTCCCGCAAAGAAAAGCTAGTGTAAAAATCTACAAGGGACGCACTACCTTCAATAAATGACTTCCAATACTCGAAGCGGTAAGGTGGTCCGAATAACCTTCCTTCAGGCAAATAGCGCATAATGCAGGACACAAATCAGAGTACTGGGGGCAGAACGTTGTACAACTCATAACAAAAGGTGCATGCTCATTGACCAGGGGGCAAAGATGCACACCGGACGATTCTCTCTAAAAAGATTATGGGTTAGAGTTCCTAAGCCAAGATGTCTTTTAGATCTTTGGGGGCATCAGATAGTATGAGCAGTACCCTCAACGGATCCCTTAACCACCTAGGATGTGGTCTATCCATTTTTGCATCTGACGTGCATCTAACATGTACAATCTTTTGCATATCTCTTTACATAACTTTACACGTGTATAGCCTTTCACGATGCTCAACATGCATTCACACATGCATGAACTTTGTATATATCTTGCATATGCAATTCTTCGCGCACATTTCGTGTATGTAATTTCTGCATACATATAACACATAATTCTTTGCACATGTTTAACATGCATATCATAAGCACATATCACATGCATTTAATCCTTTACATGTATAGTTGTGTACACATAATTTTTATACATTAATCCTTAGCATGTATTGTGTGTATATAGCTTTGTGTATATATTTCACACATATAATTTCATAGACACACACAATCTTTTGTATACATTGTTGTGTACATAACTCTGAGGGAAAGGTCCAAATAGACCTCATGCGCAAAGATGATCTAAGAGATGGATTCAGCTCAACATTATTGACCACCGTATTCGGCATAAAATCACATGGGTCTGTATAGAGGAGGAACATCCAGAAGAACAAGCCTATTCGGGCACACTATGCTGAGGGAAATTAAGAATCGTACAAATCTATAGAAAAGAAGACCTTTCGAGAAGCTAGACTGCCCACACATACCTTGGTTGCCGGCAATTAGGTATAACTTCAGCTCAATGTCGGCGCTCATCCATCAGATCAAGATGAAGTCCTCACGGAAGAGGAATCCCGCGGACTCATGCCAAAGAGGACATTTAAAAGAGCGAGCCTATTCACGCACATCATGCTGGGGGCAATCAGGTAAGTTTCTTTATCATAAAATGTAAAGGTTGAAAAAAAAACACTTAAAATGTAAGGTTCACCCAAGTGCAAATTCAAGATCCATCCAAAAATTGCAAAAATGCAGAATGCACCCAGGGTGTAAATTCACATGAAAAGAAAATATCTCAGTTGTAAAGATTCAAAAATAAAATCCGAGACTTTTTTTAAAAAAAAAAATACAAAAAAATCAGGACCAAAATCCTCTTAAGAAACACTAAAAATTCTAAAATCTATCCGCCTATAGGCAAGCATCGAAACACCAAATCTAATTTCCTCTCAAGAGGCCTAGATCCAATTTCCTCTCTAGAGGCTCAAATCTAATTTTTCTCCAATGAGGCTCAAATCTAATTTCCTCTTAGGAGGCTCAAATTTTAATCCTCTCAGTGAGCATCTAATCCTCTCAGTGAGCAATCTAAGTCTCTCAGTGAGCATCTAAGCCTCTCAGTAAGGAATTTAAGCCTCTCAGTGAGCAATCTAAGCCTCTCAGTGAGCAACTAAGCCTCTCAATGAGCATCTAAGTCTCTCAGTGAGCATTTAAGCCTCTCAGTGAGCATAAATTTTCAAAGTCTCCCTGCGAGCACAAAGCCCTCTTAAGAGGCGTACAGGTTTTTTTTAACAAGAAGGCTCTTGTTGTAGATGATAGAGGGATCGGTATCTGTTATATCAAATGAGTTGCAGTAGAATATGCTCACAACTCAATGGCGACAATCATATGTCATGCAGACCCGATGGTGGTTAGTAAGGATATGCCATGCAGGCCCGATGGTGGTTAGCAAGACAAATACGGTATATCAAATGAGTTGTAGTAGAATACGCTCACAACTCAATGACGACAATCATATACCATGCAGACCGGATGAGGGTTAGCAAGCATGTGCCGTACAGACCCGAAGGTGATCAGCAAACTAATTAAAGTACATCAAAGGAGTCATAGTAGAATACACTACAATTCGACGGTGACGATCATATGCCATGCAGATCAGATGGTGGTTAGCAAGCATATGCCGTGCAGGCCCGATGGTGGTCGGCAAAACAACTGCAGTACATCAAATGAGTTGTGGTGGAATATGCTTACAGCTCAACGACAACGATCATATGCCATGCAAACCGGATGGGGGTTAGCAAGCATGTGCCATGCAGACTCGGTTGTGGTCAACAAAATGATTATAGTATATCAAATGGGTCGTAGTAGAATACGCTACAACTCAGCGGCGACAAGCCATGATCTTCAACACAACAAAAAGGTAAGGACTACCTCAGGTACGCACTTCTTCCCTTTTTCTCTGAATTTTGGCTCATTTAGACACTAGTGCACTAGTTTCCCCAAAATTGGGGGCAACTGTAGACACCAGGTCCCAAGATAGTCTAGATCTGGGTTACCCAATAATGAAATTAATGCCTATTTGCAGGCAAAAAGGTTGCAAGTGATCATTTTCATGTTAAATTTGCTTTTTAGAAATAAAAAATAATAAAAAATAAAAATAATAAAAAAATGAGTTTGGAAATTATAGTGTTTTAGTCAAAATCGCATTTTAAAAATTCTTTAAAAAAAATCGGACATTTTCGGCGGCCAGCGCGCGGGAGCTGGGGTGAGCGCCCTGCTTGACCTATGCTCACGTCGCCTGTGCACAGGCAGCCCGTCGCTCGCCTGCGACGGGCGTCAGTCAACCTAGTCTATTGAAAAACTAATTTTTCACCCAAAATCGGGATTTTTTCCCCAAAACTGATTTTTTATCCCATTTCTTTGGGATTTTCATTGTTTTTTCAATTTTTAAAATTAAGATAAGGGATAATCTGATTTAATTTAAATTTTTTTTTCTAATCAATTAGGTTTTTTCTCTTAAGTCATATAAATAGAAAATTAAAGAAAGAGAAAAAGGGGAAAATATTTTCGGTTAGAAATTTTCTTTTTTCTTCTCTTTTTCTTCATGGGAATTCTCTCTATATATCTTTTTGAGTTTTCTTCTTCAAATAAATTTCTTAAGGTTTCAAAAAAATTATTAATAGAAAAATCATTTTTGAGACAAAGAAAACAATTCTTTGTTTTTGAGAATTTTTACATTTATTCCATTATTTTTTAAGCACGTTTTCTTTCTTGTAATAAAACTCCAATTTTTTTTATTTTTAATTCTAATTTTATGAATCAAAACAAGAAAATCAATCACATTTTTCCCTCCATTGAATATGAATTCTGAGGGTAAATATTATGGGCTTGATCCTATATTTTATTTTATTTATTTATTCACAATTATTTAATCAACATGTAGATCTTTAGATTTATTCCGTATTTATTTATGTTATGTGATCTTAGTCATAGGTTTAATATTTTTTATTTTGTGTTTTTTTCCTTTTCATTTACTTTATTTTTCATTTATTATTATTATTATTATTATTATTATTATTGTTGTTGTTGTTGTTGTTGTTGTTGTCATCATTTTTTATGTTTTTATATATCAATTTATTCATATGTTAATTTATTTGTTTTATTATATCATTTAATTTATTTGTCATTTATGATGCACTTTATTCCATTTTATTTTGTTCATCTTTTCATATGTTTTTAATTGATAATTGATTTAATTACTAACAATGGTTTCATTTATTTTTGTTTTGATTCCAATTCTTGTTTTCCTTATTTGGGCATTCTCGCTAGCAAATGGGGAGATCCAAGAGACTCGTTTGGTTTGACTTATTATTTTTATTATTTGTATTATTTTCTTTACTTGTTCTTTTTAATTTATTTGTCATGCAATTTGCAATAAAATTATTTATTTTATGCTCGTTAAAAAAAGTAAATCATAAAAATATTTATATTAATTAATTTGAAATTTTTTCTATTAAAATGGGACCAATGTCCTAGTTTTCCCATCCAAATAAATTTTTACCTTTAATATTGTTCTTTTAAGCATGAATGCGAGAACCAATGTCCTTACCTCAAATTAAATATCCCGATTTATGCATGATTTACATGTCATTTTTATTGGGGGTTGTATTCCGCTCCTAGTTTTATTATAATTTATTGTATTTGTATTTACTTTTCTTTTAATCTTACTTTTATTTACCGCTTTCATTTTATGGTTAATTTGTGCTTTAATTACTGCACCTAAATGTATGAGAAGAGGAATGAATGTTTAAATTCAAAACTTAATTATAACTTTAACCAATGTATGAATAAGAGTGGAGTCCCGAACTCCCTCTGGTTTTAGGCTTCACGAGATTAGATGAACCTTTTCAATATTCTATTGGGAAAGAAATTTCAAAATATCTTCTGTTGCCCAAAATAGACTAGCATGCATCGTCTTAGGTTTCGCGAGATTAGATGAACCATTTTCAATATTCTATCGGAATGAAAATTCCAAAATATCTCTTGTCGCCTAAAATAGACTAATATGCATCATCTTAGGCTTCACGGGATTAGATGAACCATTTTCAATGTTTTATTGGAATGGAAATTCCAAGATATCTCTCGTTGCCCAAAATAGACATATACACACTATATTAGGCTCCGTGAGGCTAGATGAACTTTTTTAATATTTTATTGGGTGGTGACACCAAAACACCTCTTGTTGCCCAAAGCAGATTTTTAGGGTTGCCGGAGTTCGGTACGCATCACGGCTGCCTTGCGGACATCAATTGAGGGACAGAGGATGCCTTGGAAATTAACAAAGGAGCCTCTGTCGGTGGAGACGGATCGACCGTTTGAAACTTAGTATTCACTGGCCGATCTCCCTCTAAAACCACGAGCGGTAATGCCTTAGTATCGACAACGGAACTGGGAAGATGATCGTTAAAATTGATAATAGGGGATGGCTTTACTGCCGCTAGATTTTCAATGATCGCCACATCCTCCCCTCTACTATAGCTCTAGTAGGGGTCTCAATTTCTTTAGTATGCTATTTTTTGTTAAAGGTTGTCCTTCGCCCTCAACGTCATCCTTCCTCCTTAATAGCCTGATGCGTTTTGATTTCTTCTTCAACTCCTCTGCCCTCTTAGCAATTATTTTTGCCAATCTTATCTTTGTCTCTTCATTTGTCATCTCTCCTATAAACGGAATTAAATATAGACCAAGCCGAATTCAATTCACGGAAAGAGTAATGAAATAAAATGATTTACCCTAGGAGAAGAGAGAGAAGGAATAAGGATCGTTCACCCTTCATTTTTTCTCCACCAGTAGTAAGATTGGGCAACACACTTAATAAGTGATCCAACTCCAACGACCCTTCGTTATCCTTCACCATTTTGTACAAATTTTTATATCATCCTGAAATTGAAGGTTGCCACCAGCCATATCTTCAATGTTAGTTGCCTTATCTACTCGAGTTAAATTGACTCCAAAACCCTTTTTTGCTCCTACTCACTAAAATTTATCCTTGAAACCTTTTAAGGGTGTGGGAAAAGGAAGGAGCTTCCTATCCCTCCTACTTGTGAAACTGAAAAAATCTCAGGTGTCTACTCTAGTGGAAGTAAAAAAGAAATAGCTAAACAACTCGACAGTTAGGGCTACACACGGTACCCGATTCTTACACATAGCCTTAAAACATACTATTGCCCTCCACGCATTAGGGTTCAGCTGATAGGGAGCCACTTTATAAGCCCCCAACAAAGCTATATCGAACCCATTGAAAGGGAATCTTAACCCAGATTCCACTTTAACTGATACTATGAATGATAAAAAAAATTTCCTTCTATAAAAGGTCCTTCCCTATAGGACATAGAAAATGGGCAAGGGTAAGTATAATACCCACGAGGAAAGAAAAATTTTTCCTTAAGGGATTCGACTTCATCCTTAGAAAGCTTGGTGTGATCTATAATTGTTGGTTTTCCTTCATAGTTTGACAGAAAGCCCATGTTTATACCTTGACACATCTTAACCCTAGATTCGGTAATTTCAATTGGAAAAAAGCTTACCTGAAGAACAAAGAGATTGAGTGAAAATTTAAAAAGAATGAAAGCTTCAAAGACTGAAGAATTTTGAAGAAAACCGAGGGAATTCAAAAGATGGTTATTAACAAAATTTCGAAAACATAAAAGAAACAAGTGGAAAATTAAAGCGATGTCTGACGCAAAGCAACGCAACACTTAACTGTACATTTTGGACTTTAAAGCGTCTAAAATACGTCTAAGACCCTTTTTCCTTCGATCCCGTGAATTGATCGGAACGATGTGGGCCAACACAAAAAAAAATAAGCGCCTGTCGCTTAGGACCCCTTTTCCTCCGATCCCATGAGTTGATCGAAACAATGCAAGCCAACACAAAAAAAAAGTGCCCGTCACCTAATTCCCCTTTTCCTTTGATCCTATGAGTTGATCGAAACACTGCGGGCCAACACAAAAAAAAAAAAAACAATAGCCTGTCGCTTAAGACCCCTTTTCCTCCGATCTCATGAGTTGATCGAATGATGCGGGCCAACACAAAAATCAGGCGCCCATCGCCTAGAACCCCAACGTTTCAATCCTTCAAATCGGCCGGAACGTCACAGGAAATGAACAAGTAACATACACTCCGCAAAAATGCTGCCGTTTTCAGAATCCTTAAAGCATCCGCCACTTAAATCCTGCTTATCCTCCGATCCTTATAATTAATCAGAACGTTGAGGGCGGACAAATGATAATACCTATTATTATCATGGTTAGGCTCACTCCAATGGCTATGGGGCTCATTACTTTTTAGGTCCAGCAAGGCCCAGGAGTTTGAAAAAGTTTATCAACTTATCAGCAGGAAATTAGCACCATTGGATCAATCAGATTACTTACCGATTTACCAAAATCAAGCAAATCAGTCACATCAATAGGCTTTATCCTACTAGTCATCACATCAGACGTCCTAAGCCTGCTCGCCGCAGATACGGGAAATCTGATACTCCAATCCTCTGACCTTATAGGCCCTAAACGCCTAGGTACTATATAAATAAAGAGGAACTCCAAAAAATGAGGTACCTCGTACTTCACACCACACAATTAACATATTACTCTCGCTAAATCTTTTATGACTTCAGCTTTGCTCATTTTGCAGATCGGTCTTCTCCTACTGTTGATCGGTCGTAGCTCGTTTTGTCCTTTTGTCGTCTCATTCTAAGTTCTGACACTTCAGGACTTATCACCTACCATTTTCAATATTTTACAGGCAAATTTGTTCCTTATCCTCTTTTAATTTTTAGTAATTAACACTATATAAATTTTATATATTAATTTTTAATTAGTGGAAAAGCTTAGTAGACTAAAAAAATGCTTAGTACAATAAGTAACAATGAGCATGGTTAATTGCTAAATACAGTCGGTTAACTATTGACCATTGATTAACTATTGAAAAATTAAACATATATAGTTATCCTATATTTTAAAAAAAAAATGCATTTATGAAATTAAAATATAAATTTTACAAGTTTTAGATATAAAAGTACAAATAAAAATACTAAGTCATTAAATTTAATAGCATTATAATAAAAAAAAAATTATATAAATGCTCTTCAATACAATAAAAAAATAATTCAACATTAATTTGTCACTTATTAATATTGACAAGTAAAGTGGTGCCAGTTATTAATATGTTAAATATACTCATATTTATATAGAGTGAAGTGGTAATTATTAAAATGTGAAAATTATCATATATATATATATATATATAGTTTTAACCACCGATTGAATAGTTTTTTGATTTTTTTCCAGCTCTAAGTAATATTAAATATTATTTATAAATTAATCTAATTACACAATAATACTAACGATGATAAATTCTCTTTTGATTACAAAAATATTAAATTGAGACATACATTTCACTAATAATTACATATTCACACAGGTATTGCTGCCAAAAATAGAAGAGTATTATTTGAGTGACTTTAAAAGGTAAATGAAATTAGATTTCTAAGGTAATTAAGATAGATCAAATATTAAATGTTTTTGTAATTGTTTGAATTGTAAGACAAATTACATATAAATGGCCATGAGTAGTTAATTTGATAGACTTCATTATTCTATATTGTCTCTATATTATAAATAAATTGCTTAGTTATATGATTGATAGATTTACTATGACCTTTTTTTTTAAAATATAATTAAATATAAAATTTTATTTAATCATAAAAGTGAATACTTCGTTTAAGTACCTATTAAACAAATAATAATAATAATAATAAGATTATTATTATTATTAAGTTTTTCATTAATAATTTAAATATCATTTTAATTTATTAATTAATTTAAAATATTATTATTTAAGTTTCAAGTATTAAATTAAAATATGAATACTTATAAATTTAAGTTTATATGACGGTTCGGGCCGGTCCGACTCGAACCTGATTAACCCATGCCCGAACTTTTGCTAAAATCTCCACCCGAATTGAAATACCCAAAATTTTTCGGGCCCCGACCCGAACTACCTGAATTACACAGCAATCAACAAATATCAACAAAAGCCAACAACACCGGAGATCGTTTGCTCAAGTGATAGTGGCGGCGATGGAATTTGTAATTAACCCAGGCAAAAAAAACACACACAAACCATATATGTCCTTAAAAAATACACAAATCTGCAATTAACAAAATCAAACCCAGATCTATCACATGAAAAACACAAATCCCAAAAAAAAAAGAAAAAACATTAGAACTTGAGAGAGAGAAAGTCATCGGAGGCGGAAGGAGAGTCAGAAAGAGATCATCGTCGGGGAAAGAGAGATAGAGAGAGAGAGATCGTTGGAGCAGAGAAGAAAAAAAAGCCAAGAATTCTGCTTCTGATTCCAAGCTTAAGCGTTGAGCTTTAGTGACATAATTGATTCTTGAGAACCAATTTTAAAGTCTTCCTACTGAACGAGTCATGAACTCATGAAAAACATCTCCTATGGAAGTACCAAGGGGTAGCTGTGTCTGCATCCATGCAAAAAATTCCTGAAAACGATCTCAAAATTTTGATGGAGGAACATCTTCTAGAGTAAATTGAACAGCTTGTGCTGGCTTGCTTCTAGGAGGTAAATCTGACTTATCAGGACCAACTATTTCTTCTTCTTCATCTTCGAAAGTTACAACTGTTGTTTTGACTGGTCCTTTTGAATTTCTGAAAGGAGCTTGATACATATATTGAGCATCATACTCATCATTTGAGATTTTAAATTCTCCTTCCATTTTTTCTTCTGAAAGTTCTGAATGATCAGAATCTATTAATTCTAATACATTTGTTTTTTGACTAGAACATTGGACTAGCTGATCTGAGGTATAATCATTAAGAAAAGAGGTTACAACATTTATCATCATTACATCATCAGTTTTTCTTTTTTTGTTCAGGGTCTAGTTTTGGTTCAACTTGCATGGATTCCACTAAAAAGGAAGAAAGCTATTGTGAAACAGTGGGAATAAAAGTTTGAGATGTTTTAGGATTAACTAGAGGTGATGGTTACCGACGATTGTGCTGGAAACTTTCCCTTTTTTAATCAGGAAATGAAAGACTGGTGAGGAGTTCCAAAAATGTCTAATTGTCCATTTGGTAAAGGCTTATCTGAGAAATCTGCTCATGATGTATGATCAAAGTCATCATCTCCAGAGTCCGTTGCTCTACCTGAAGTTGAAGACTGCTGATGGAGTTAAGCACCAACTAGTCTCGTTTAGCTATTTGACATCTTCTGACACCTGTTTTACTTTTTTCTCAATTTGATGCAACTTTCTATCTTGTGCCAGAGAATTTTTAGTCTGCCAATTGAGCACAGCTTCTGCTTGAGATATTTGTCTTTGTTGTCCATTTGCTTCTACGATATTTGGATTTTTGACAAAAGGGGTGGCTTTTGTGGAAGTTTCTAGATTAGTGAATTCCCTTAAAGGGGGAAAGTCTTCTTCATAAGATATAGGTTGGTACATACAACTTTGTGGTATGGGGTTTGAAGGTTGTGGATTAGAACGAGTTTCCTTTTTAATCCATTTCAAAGCTTGCTTATAACAAGGTAAATGTTGTTTTTATTTTAAGATGGGTAAAGGCTTTTGTGCAGGTGGCAAATTTTCTCCTGGAGGGAGAGACGGTTTATATAAGATTGGTGGGTTTGAAAAAGGTTTCCAATCAGATGGAATGGTGTAAGATACTAAATAATCATATTTTCTAGAGAGTTGTCCCAAAGGACCAACAGAATCATCACCATCATCAAACTTCTTTTCAAAGTGCCTTTCTGACTTGCTTTTCCTTTTTTGTTTTTGTTGCGCTTCATATTCATTCATTTTCACAACAATTATCACAAAAACAAGCATCAAAGTAACAGTGCCCATTTCTTTTGAAAGCATGAATGGGTCTTCATTGACTATCAAAGGCTTCAACAGGAATATTATTTTCTGGTTTAACTGCACAAATCATGAATTGAGTAGAGAACAAAGGGATTGGGGTTTTAGCAATTGCCTTTTCTTTTTTGAAGATTGTTTCTACTGTCTCATTAGCCTTTTTTTTATAAAAGTTGGTTGAAATGACTGCACAAGCTGTTGAGATTCTATCATGCCTTCATAATTTATAATCCACATGTCAGGAAAAAGCTAGAGTAATTCTTCTTTGGATATTTGCCGGGGAATATGAATATAGTGCTGCATGTTAATAGAATCTGCCCTAATTAGCAGTGCATCGTGGTTGTCTCCGGTACAGTGATGGTAATAATATAATTCTGGATTCGATAGGCCATTTGGTAGTGCAGGGTTGCAACTATTGAGTCTGCTACCTGATCTGCCCCAGTGATTTGAATTTGTGCTTTTAACACCGTTTGAACATTTGGATCTTTGAGAGACATGTTGTAGTTGGGATACAGGGTAAAAATCACAGATTCTACATTCAATGATGTCTCAATAGTACCAATAACTGCATGCTGATACTCTAGATGTCTGGAATCAAGTAGAGAAATTCTCGCAAACACGGGAAGACCTTGTCTACCGTGATATGTCAAACTAATTCTTATCGCTCCATAATGGATATGTGAATATCCTTGGCTTATTGCTTTTTTGATTACTTCAAAAGGTGGCTCTAGATTGACAAACTATTCAGTTTTATCTATTATAATCGAGTGCTAGCTAAAGCTGGAATATTGGACATATTCTTTAATAGCCTTTTCTGATTTTCGAACAAGAGGGTTAATTTTTCTCGTCCACTTTACAGGGGACTTAGTGAAAGCATCATAAGGATTAAGAAAAGGAGTTATAGTATCTCCTATTTTTTCACTTTCTAGCAGATATGAGAGCCCATATAACGAATGGGCTCTTTTAGTAGTAGCTGGGGTTAAGATAACGAAATTTAAAGTGGAAGGTGTATACTTATAATCATAGATAGTGGATAGCTTTGAGGATGAAGAATGGATAGTGGATAGTGAAGGGTAATGAATGGACTCTTTCAGTAGTATCCTTTCCTTTCAATTCTAACATTCTTGGGAATGAAGAGCAATCTATCACAACAGTAAATCGATGACCAATAAGATGAAACCCAGGTTTTTTTATTCCATACTTGACTGCTAGAATAGGTATTTCACTTTCTTTGAACTTTTCACTTGCATGAGCACAAATCTTCTTTTTCCCATTTATTTTTTCAAATAAAATGGCTCCCCAAAAACAATCACTGGCATCCATTTGAAGGATTCGTTTTCCTGTAGGGGGAATCTGTAGAGGAGGTAAGACTTTGACTTTTTCTTTTAGGGCAGATGTTTGAGCTTTGGACCATGTTGGAGGATTTTTCTTGGGCATTTGGTGGAGTAGATCAACCATCTTTGTAAAACTAGGAATAAAGTTTCTGAGATAGTTTGCAATTCCCAGAAATTATTGGATTTATTTCAATGACATATTTTCTTTTGGAAAATTTCCTAATTCTGCTCCAAGATGTTCACTAGGCTAATATGTGCCTTGGAAAAAATGCATTCCAAGGAAATCAATTTCTGATTTTCCAATATGTATTTTATTGGGGGAAAATATAACTCCATATTGTAATGTGAGAGATAAATACTGTTGCAGAAGTTGTTGATGTTCTTCTTCTGTTAAAGAATATAAAAGTATATCATCAATGTATACTAGAGCTGAGTGAATAATTGGTTCATAGATACGAATCATTGCCTTCTAAAATAATGAAGGAGCAACCTTAAGACCAAAAGGCATAACAATCCACTGGTAATGATGGTTTAGGATGCAAAATGCAGTTTTAGGACGGTTATCAGGATGGATTCCAAGTTGCTAAAATCTTGCCTTGAGATCGAACTTAGAAAAAACTTTTGTTTCGGAGAGGAAGGTGAACAGGGAGGATATTTTGGGTAATGGGAACTTATCATCTTTGAGAAAATGGTTTAAGGGTTGGTAATCAATGACAAGTCTTTTCTTTCCTCTTAATTGTTCTAATCTTTTATTTACATAGAAATCTTGACATGCCCAATCAGATGTGGTATTTTCAATGATTCCTTATTGGAGAAGTTGAGCTCATTCTTCCATGGCTAAGGTAACATCTGAGGGTGTCATACCAGGATGAGTAGCTTTAGTTAGATTCAGGTTTTTAGTTTTTTTGAAAGGTAAGTGGATGAAAAACGTTGGATTTTTCTAGAAAGGTGAGGAACACTTTTGAATGAATTCAGTATGGAATTTGTTGCACAAAGATTTGTGAGCTCTTTTTGGATTGAGAGGAATTTCTAGAAAGGTTGAAAGAGGAACAGTGAAGTGGTTTCTGCGTAAGGTAAAAACTGGGTTTTGAACATCAATCCTTGTGGACAGATTTGCAATTTTATCATTTGACTTAAAGTATCAAAACCAAGAATAATATCTTTTCCTAGCAGATGGGAACCAAGAACTGAAATCCAGATATAACAATCTGGAAAGATTTGGATTTTAATGGGATGAACAGATTTTATTTTTGTCGAAAAGATTTTTCCATCTATTGCTCTGAAAAGCTCTTTATGGGGTTTCCAGTACTCCGCAGGTAAAACTTCTGGATTGACAATGGTTGTCCTTGCTCTAGTGTTTATAAAAGCAATGGCATTGATGGACTTTTCATACTTTGTTGGAAAGACTTGGACTGGAACTTGAGGAATTAGTTGCTTTGCTGAGACAAATATTTCTTCAATGCTATACTGGAAATCTTCATCTTCTTCTTCAGAATAATACTCAATTTTGAAAAGAGTATTATGAGATTCTCTTTCTTCTTCTGAGATAACAGATTCTAGATTATCATCAGCTAATATGTTTGGAATCTGTTCGATCATCTTCTGGGTTTGCTTAGTTCTGTTAGGACATTGGCGAGAATAATGACCTTTTCCACAGAAAAAACATTTTGTTGATTTTTTTGATCCATGAAACCTTTTCTTTCTGAAAAATCTCCATCTCCGCAGGTTATTTCTTCTATGGCGTTGATTTCTTCTAAATGAGACAAGGTGCTTTTTTTTTCTTTGGTTTGCAATAACAAGAGTCATGAACTCCTTTGCATTTAATCTACAAATCTGGTCTAGCACATGCTGGTGTAAGAACTGGACTCTTTTCTGCAAAAAGCTTCATTATTTCTTTGTGTTCACAAAGTCTTTCAAGGGCATTATGCATCAATTGTCATAATTCTCCAAAACTATAATCATTGGCAGTTTTATTGGCCGTTTGAATTATACTGAACATCCGTTTTGAAAGAACTTTAGGCAAGGAGATAAAAAGTGCTTGCTTCATATCAGGATTATTCATTCCTTGTAGAACATAGAATCGTTTCTGCATTCTCCTGAAATGAGTTTTAAGATCATGCCTTTTCAGTGAACAACATTTCATTTGAAAGTACTCATTTCTTATTTGTTCAAGATCATTATTGACTTCTCCATATAATTCTCTGTATATATGAGCCAAGAATTCTGCTTCTGATTCCAAGCTTAAGAGCTGAGCTTTAATGACATAATTGATTCCTAAGAACCAATCTTAAAGTCTTCCTACTGAAGGAGTCATGAGCTCATGAAGAAAATCTCCTATGGAAGTACCAAGGGCTAGCTGTGTCAACATCCAAGCCAAAAACTCCTGAAAACGATTTCAGAATTTTGATGGAGGAACATCTTCTAGAGTAAATTGAATAGCTTGCGCTAGCTTTCTTCTAGGAGGTAAATCCGACTTATCAAGAACAACTACTTCTTCCTTTTCATCTTCGAAAGTTACAATTATTGTTCTGACTGGCCCTTTTAAATTTTTAGAAGGAGCTTGATACATATATTGAGCATCATGCTCATCATCTGAGCTTTTAGATTCTCCTTCAGTTTTTTCTTCTGATAGTTCTGAATGATCAGAATCTGTTAATTATGATACATCTATTTCTTGACTAGAATGTTGGACTGGCTATTCTGAGATATAATCATTAAGAAAAGAGGTTACAACATTTATCATCATTGCATCATTGATTTTTCTTTTTTGTTCAGGGTTTAGTTTTGGTTCAGCTTGCATGGATTCCACTGAAGAGGAAAAAAGCTGTTGTGAAACAGTGGGAACAAAAGTTTGAGATGTTTTAGGAATAACTGGAGGTGATGGTTTTGGTGATGGAACCGACGATTGTGCTGAAAACTTTTCCTTTTTGAATCAGAAAATGAAACACTGGTGAGGAGTTCTAAAAATGTCTAATTATCGAGGTGGTAAAGGTTTTAGGCCATAGATTGAGATTGGAGGTTTCGAGTAAGGTTGTTTAGGTGAAGTAAACATATCAAATGGGTCAAAGGTTTGAGGGGGAATAGAATATGGATTGAAATTTTACTGTTGATGCATTTCTTCAAGTTGTTTAATTTGCTATTTAAGTGTTATAACCTCTACTTCTTTTTGATTTATTTGAGAAATCTGCTCATGATGTCTGATCAAAGTCATCATCTTTTGAGTTCGTTGTTCTACCTGAAGTTGAAGACTGCTGATGGAGTTAAGCACCAACTGGTCTCATTTAGATAACTGTTTGATATCTTTTGACACCTGTTCTACTTTTTTCTCAATTTGATGCAACTTTCTGTCTTGTGCCAGAGAATTTTCAGTCTGCTAATTGAGCACAGATTCTGCTTGAGACATTTGTCTTTGTTGTTCATCTGGTTCTACGATATTTGGATTTTTGACAAAAGGGGTGACTTTTGTGGAAGTTTTTGGATTAGTGAATTCCCCTAAAGGGGGAAAGTCTTCTTCATAAGATATAGGTTGGTACATACAGCTTTGTAGTATGGGGTTTAAAGGTTGTGGATTAGAAAGAGTTTCCTTTTTAATCCATTTTAAAGCTTGGTTGTAACAAGGTAAACGTTGTTTTTGTTTTAAGATGGGTAAAGGCTTTTATGCAGGTGGCAAATTTTCTCCTGGAGGGAGAGACAGTTTACAGGGTTTATATAAGGTTAGTGGGTTTGAAAAAGGTTTCCAATCAGATGGAATGGTGTAAGATACCAAATAATCGTATTTTTCGGAGGGTTGTCCCAAAGGACTAACAGAATTATCACCATCATCAAAATTCTTTTCAAAGTGCCTTTCTGACTTGCTTTTCCTTTTTTGTTTTTGTTGCGCTTCATATTCATTCGTTTTCACAACAATCATCACAAAAACAAGCATAAAAGTAACAGTGTCCATTTCTTTTGAAAGCATGCATGGGTCTTCGTTGACTATCAAAGGCTTCAACAGGAATATTCTTTTCTGGTTTAACTGGATAAATCATGAATTGAGTAAAGAACAAAGGGATTGGGGTTTTAGCAATTGCTTTTTCTTTTTTGAAGACTGTTTCTACTGTCTTATCAGCCTTTTTTTTTTATAAAAGTTAGTTGAAATGACTGCACTAGCTGTTGAGATTCTATCATGCCTTCATAATTTATGATCCACATGTCAGGAAAAAGCTAGAGTAATTCTTCTTTGGATATTTGCCGGGGAATATGAATACAGTGCTGCATGTTAATAGAATCTGCCCTAATTAGCAGTGCATCGTGGTTGTCTCCGGTACAGTGATGTTGATAGCATAATTTTGGATTCGATAGGCCATCTGGTAGTGCAAGGTTGCAACTATTGAGTCTGCTACCTGATCTGGCCCAGTGATTTGAATTTGTGCTTTTAACGCCGTTTGAACATTTGGATCTTTGAGAGACATGCTGTAGTTGGGATACAGGGTAAAAATCACAGATTCTGCACTCAATGATGTCTTAATAGTACTAATAACTGCATGCTGATACTCTAGATATCTGGAATCAAGTAGAGAAATTCTCGCAAACACGGGAAGACCTTGTCTACCGTGATATGTCAAACTAATTCTTATCGCCCCATAATAGATATGTGAATATCCTTGGCTTATTGCTTTTTTGATTACTTCAAAAGGTGGCTCCATATTGACAAATTGTTTAGTTTTATCTACTGTAATTGAGTGCTGGCTAAAGCTGTAACATTGGACATATTCCTTAATAGCCTTTTCCAGTTTTCGAACAAGAGGGTTAATTTTTCTCTTCCACTTTACAGGGGACTTAGTGAAAGCATCATAAGGATTAAGAAGAGGAGCTGTAGTATCTCCTATTTTTTCACTTTCTGGCAGATATGAGAGCTCATATAACGAATGGACTCTTTCAGTAGTAGCTGGGGTTAAGGTAACAAAATTTGAAGTGGAAGGTGTATACTTATAATCACAGATAGTGGATAGCTTTGAGGATGAAGAGTTATTTTCCATAAGTTGTGAAAGGTTCTTCTTCCCATGCAATAGCTCAAAATAATATTTTTGATTTAAAAAACCAAGGCTCTGATACCAATTATGGACATGAATAAGACCTAATTATGCAAGCAAAGATATGTTCAAGAAAAAGGGCCATCAACCATGTTCTATAAACAAAGAGCTATCTTCTTTAGGCATAATAAGAACTACACATGCATAAAATAAGATCAAAATAAGGGAATTTTAATATCAAAATACTGAATTAAGCTATTAGCTAGGGAAGAGAGAGAATGTTTTAAGCAAACATGTTTATTTATGAAAATAAAGGCAGTGTATATTCTCGGGTTCTGCCTTACAACTGAAGTGCTTCAGTCCATATATAGAACGAGCATCTTAAGAGATAAAAACATAAGTAGTGATAGGATAAGATAGGACATCTTATCTTACAACTGTCTACAATAATAGAAAGATAGTGGCCGACAAAGATAACATGTGGCCAACAAGATCAAAAATTATTCTTTCTTATCAATTCTTCTGAGTTATCTTCTTCATCTGAGTCAGACACATGAGTGGGGACATACTCTTCTGAATTATTATTGTTGTCTTGTCTTTGAGGTGATCCTTTTAAGGGTTGGAATTGGGAGTCCAAATCCATTGCACAATAATAATTTGATGAGCTGACTTGTGATAGATTTGGAACAATAGGTGCATCTGAGGATGGAGTTGGATGATTGATTCTCATTAGACTAGCTTGCGAAGATCCAACATGTGTGTTGTTTTCGACCCAAAACTGATAATCTTCCTTGATAACATTCCAGTAGCTGGAAGGATAAAATTCTCATGGAATATCATCATCAATCCAATTTGGCCAAATTTCTTTAGGAATAACACCATTTTTTTTCAAAAAGGTGATGCATCAACTCTGACCATTTATGAACAAACTGGGGATAGAAGTTGAGACAAGCTTTTTTAATGGAGTATGGTAGAGATCTGAACTTGTAAGTCATGGCGATTGATTTATACCTTTCATATAACCATACATGGCTTCTATGGAAAATATAAGTTGTTCTCATTTCTCACAAGTGTGAAACTCCTTGAGCATTAACATCTTGGATGAGAATTGATTTCCATTGCTCTAAGGTTTTAAACCAACCGAGGAATGTCACGAGATGAGGATTTTGTTTTGTACCTCTGATAATTTCCTGTATGTGACATGCCATATGCCTATTACGAATTTCAAAAGCAATGTAGTGAAGATGACAGGAATACCATAGAAAAGAAAGGAGTTCTTTTGGCTAGATAATAGGAGCTTCCATATGAAAATGGAGGAATCCCATAAGTGCTGCAAAAGGAAAGGATATTGTGGATGATAGCTTAATTGATCCCAGTATAATGGCCCATATTTCCTAATTAGTATTGAATAGTAATTTCTCAATTGCACTTTTGAAAATTCATTTAGTCTGACTGGAGAGAGATTTTCTGGGACCTCTGGAGGAGATTATTTTTGAAGGAAGAGTGGTTCATACATGCAGATGACAGGAATGGTTATGAGCTATTCTGGTTTTCTTCTGCTTAACAGATCAGGAATGAGATTTTCTTTCCCTTTTATGTGTTGAACATCGAACTCATACTTTCCAGGGGGTTTTAATCTGACCCGAACAGAACCCGAAATATCTAAAATTTACAAATCGGACCCGAATCTCCCGAACAATCCTATCTGAATTGATATTTTGGGTTGGTTTATTGGAACTAATAGAGTCGGATTGGGTTTTGCACAGCCCTATGATAAATATAGGATAGAAATTATAAATAATATTATCTCTAAATTATTAGTTATTATATATAATAATTAATAAATGTCTAACAACCATTTCTTTCAGTCCAATTTGATTTCATAACAGTTTGATATAGTTTAATGCAATCTCGATTCAAATTTTTTTTTTTAAAAAAGATTTGGATCCATTTTAAATTAAAATTAATGATACAATGTGGTTTGGTTTTAATAAAAAGGTCAATGGCATAATGGTTTGAAATGTCTCACTTCTAATTTCAAGCCATAAGGCACTAACATTGTATAGTAACTAGGAGTGAGTATGGATTGGTTAACTAGTGTATAACCTATTTTTCAAGTCCAAACCATTAATATTGAATTTTTAAAACCAAAATTTAAGTTTAGTTCATTAAGAATTGATTAACCTCTAATCAGTTAACCATTAATCATTGATTAACAGTTCAAAAAAATTTAAACATATACAATTCTAATTGTTTTAAATTTCATAGAAAAAGCTTTTATACATACATTAAATTAAAATATAAATTTTCAAAATTTTAAACAGAAAATACAAATTATTCAAGTTTAATATTAATATACTAAAATAAAATTATACAAATATTAATTTATCATTAATTTTACTTTCTAAATTCAGGACGTAATATTGATACATGTAAAAATTATCATTTTGTGCATATATATTTGTAAATTTACATATAAATCCCATTAACAATTAACTAACCGATTAATAAAGCACTTAAGTTTAAAGTTAAGGCCATTAACCATCATTTACAATATTAAAATTTACATTCACCTCAAATTGGATTGATCAACCATTAACCAGATTAGACTCAATTTTTTAAACTAATTGAATAATTTTTCGACTTTTCAACGTTATTAGTAGCTATATTAAGATAATTTGTGACAAAGCATAGTGGCCCGCACATACACTCTCAACGTTTTTTTCCATAATAAATGGATCAATTTAAGGAGAAAATAACGTTGTGTCCATTTTTAACATTTTGTATGGTGAGACGTCTCTTCTAAATTATTATCAATTACTTATAAATAATTCAAAAATATTTATGTGGATGAAATTAAAAGACAAATTTTTGTATGGTGCATATTTCAACACATTAAGAACATATGCGCATGATTTGAAGACTCCTTAAAATGGAACCAAGGGGTATTCTTTGAAAAATAATTTGCTATCAAACCGATTCGAATCTACTAGAAATATAAAATGACTCAAAATGCAACTCGCCCATATAAACTGATTGGTCAAGTGTATTCTAATAGTGGAAACGTATGACAAGAATAAACTAATGCTTTTTTGTGAAATTAGAAAAAGAGATAAGAGAATACCTAACTCTCGAATCTCGATCAATCAATATAGTGGACTTGGGAGGATTGTCATCATCGTCTTAAAAGCCACGTTCAAACATGCATAAAATTAAGAATGGATATAATTGGATATATTAACAATTTTATTGACTAATTTATTAATTAATCACAACTTTAATAAAAAATTTCTAATTCTTTTTAATTAACTATTAAAAATTGAAATATAAATTTAACACAATATATAAATTATACAGTATTTTAATGATTAAAAATTATATATTCAATATAATTTCCATTGTGCATTATATGTGATTGCAATAAAAAATATTTAATATTTAGTTACTGAAAATATATATTATAATGATATTTTTAAAAATTATATATTATTAGAATATGTTAGGAAAATGACCATTCTTGTAAAATGCGGAATAAATCAGGAGAAACTCATAACACAAGAAATTATAGTGGAAACTCCAAAACCGGAGAAAAATCACTTATTATCCGAAAACAACCAAGAAAATTTTACTAAGTGTTTGAACAATTTTACATTCACTCACTCTAATATTTTCTCACACTCCCAATAAATGAATACAAACCCAAGAGAATTTTCTCACAAATTTTCTAAGTTTCAAAGCTTACAAATAAGCTTTCATTGGAATTCTTTTCTTTTGAATCCCTTAACATTTGAAGAACAATCTATTGCCTTATATAGGCAGGAGATTCCGTGTGAACAGTCAAAAATTTTTCAATTCACATTTGGTAGCCCAACTATTTCTTTTGTATGCTACCAACAATTCTTCAATTAGCCCAACTATTTCTTTTGTGTGCTACCAACAAATTTTCAATTCACATTTTAGCCCAACTATTCATTTTGTGTGCTACCTCCATTTTTGACCTTTTTTTTTTAATCTAATACAACAGAATATAAAATTTTAAATGTAAGAAAAATATAAAATAAAAAATTATATATAAATTGATTAACCATTAATTAATTATAAAATCATAATTTTAACTTATTAATTTAATTAATTTAAAAAGTCAGTTTACTTTTGGATTTTTTTTTTTTAAATTTTCACCCCCTGCGTAAAACCTCGAAAAACACCCTTTGTGCATCCCAGAATCAGTCTCGAAGCGATGGAAAGTCAAACAAAGGAAAGGAACCTTCTTTTCTTCCCCCGTTAACTTTTTATTTTTTCTTCTCGCGTGATTGCGTTGCGTGAATGCCGCGCCTTCTTAATTTGCATCTCTCCCAACACCGTCCGTAATATATTAAAATTAAAAAAAAGAATATCAAAATTAACATGAGGGACGTCGAAGTACACGACAGCACCGCCGTATTGCCACCTTTGTTTCTTTTAACATCTAGCTTCTGTTAACCTTCGTGTCTCTCCTCAGCGTCCAATTCTCTCTACCCATCAATTATTAACTTCTTAATTAAAAAAAATAAAAAACAAAAACCTGGTTTGTTTTCGAGAGAACTAATGGATTTTCAGAATCAAAAAATTGGGGTTGCAATCATCGGTAAGGTGACAAGATTATCCTGGTCGCCGCTTCTTCTTTTGATCACAATTATAGTGCTTTTGTCTATTCAAATCACATCGAGAACCGTTTATCCGATACGCATCGTTTTGGGGTCGTCGGAAACCGGAGGTTCTAAGGATGAGCAGAGCTGTTCGGGGTTCCTGGGAGAGTTTCCTAGGAGGAAAACTGTGATGTCTATTGCGGATTTTGGTGGGGTAGGTGATGGGAAAACGTCAAATACCGAAACGTTTCGGGAAGCGGTACGGTACATGCACCGTTTCGGGGATCAAGGTGGGTCCCAACTTAATGTACCTAAGGGTATTTGGCTTACTGGAAGCTTTAACCTTACCAGTAATTTCACCTTGTTTCTTGAAGAGGATGCTGTTATTTTGGGCTCTCAGGTATATATGTTTCTTTTTTTTTCATTTTTTATTTTTTCTTTTTTCTAAATATGAATGAATTTCTGGGTTTTGGTGACTTTGATCCTCAGATTTTAATTACTTCCAATTCTCGTGTTTTTCTGATCAATGGGTTTCTCACAGTTTACTAATATAAGAATGGATTTTCCCTGTTTAATTAAAATGTATACATCTAGTTTTAAGTTTTGTGATTTTGTTATGAAAAAGTGATGGCTTTTGATACATGAATGGGAAAAACAAATTGCTTTACTTGAAATGTTTTAATTGCAAAAGGAGAATTTCTGTCGTTTTGTCACGATTATTATGCGTTTCGTGCTCATGGCTCCTCTTTTTAGCCTTTTGCTTATGTAAAAAGAGAGCAAGATGGCCGGTGGGTATTTAATATAGAAATGCAATTTGTGGGACCTACAATGCCATACTTTGTGTATGCATAGAAATTGATCCTACACTGTTTTTTCAGGTGAAAAACATATTTAAGTTTGAATATTTTTAATATATCTTATGCTTGTGGTTTAGTTATATATTTGCTGTGCTTGATCTATTGTGTAAATTAACTGTTTAGTCCATGTGAAGCTGTGTTTGAAACTGATAGAAGATGCAAATATTTTCAACTGTATAATTTGGTTGCTGCTGTTGTTAGATTTTGTTCTTTATTTTAATGTAATTCATTAATAGGACCCAGAAGAATGGCCTATTATAGAGGCATTGCCTTCTTACGGAAGAGGGAGAGAGAGATTAGGAGGAAGGCATATAAGTCTTATTCATGGAAATGGGCTTACCAATGTCATCATTACAGGTATCCACCTCCAGCTAGTTCCTTTGATAATTCTTTACACAAATAATGATCTGTTTGCATTCATTATTTTGTTTAAGCATATCTTGCTTCCAGGAAGAGACTACTCATCATATTTATGCAATTATATGTTTTAATTATATTTGTTTGATGATGCATATCCTTTTTTGATGATGCTATGATTTACCTAAATCAACGGAATTATTTGTTTTAATTAGTTGAGTCAGTAGAATCCAGTGGAAAGACTTGATTTATTTGAGATAGGATGGAGGATCTTAAGCACTTTTATTAGATAAGGAGTGTGATTGTACATGGTTTCTTCTTAATGTTAGGTGTAAGGTAATTTATTAGACAAATATAATGTCGGATTCTTGCGTGACTCTAATAAAAAGATTTACCTATCTATTGAGTGAAGAATTTTTGACAGTTTCAACTGTTTGCTTCAGTTTTAATTGAATTTGTGCGAAGCTT
Source organism: Excoecaria cochinchinensis (assembly GCA_947683425.1). NCBI lineage: Eukaryota > Viridiplantae > Streptophyta > Magnoliopsida > Malpighiales > Euphorbiaceae > Excoecaria > Excoecaria cochinchinensis. The sequence goes on from CANTUQ010000063.1 coordinate 3,596,591, forward strand.
GATCGGTGAAGTTGTATAAAAGCTTAAAGAAGAAGAGCTCGCAATTATATCCTTTGTTCCTTACGAAATCAATAGATGCTATTCATAATTAATAAATTTAAGTGGCTCAACTGCTGTTTAAATAAACAAGTATATATCTACATGTATTAAGGAATGCCTTTAGAGCATTTAATTTGAACATCCTTAGTAGTTTGTATTTCTCCAACTTCAGAGCATGTCTAATCTTTGTCTTAAATTCCTAGCACAAGGAACCGCCAGGAGTTGGCCTGGTGGCCAACACTCTATAGAAAGTGCAGAAGGTCTCGAGTTTGATTCATTCTAATGACATTTTTGTAATTAAATATTATTCTTTTCTTATTAAAAAAAAAAGAAAAAAAAAGGAAAAACTTCCCAGCAAATGTTGCCTTCCTTGAACATCATTTTGAATCTAACTCAGTTTTATTATTACTTGTCTTCAAGAGTAATAAAATGTCATTGGTGCCATGATATATGCAGGATGTCAATTTTTTTTTTTTTAATTAGAACATTGCCCTTTATTTCTGAGGTTGACAAACAATTTTTTATTTTTAATTTTTTTTTTTCACTTTCCAGGGCATAATGGAACAATTGATGGTCAAGGGAAAATGTGGTGGGAATTATGGTGGAACCGAACACTAGAGCACACGAGGGGCCACCTTATAGAACTAATGAATTCTCATAATATTCTTATTTCCAACCTGACGTTTCGTAATTCTCCTTTCTGGACCATACATCCTGTTTACTGCAGGTTTTGCTTTCTTATCTTTTTACCTTGGTAGTTTAATCTCTTGCAGACTGTAGTTAAAATACTCATTGGAATATAACTGTAGTTAAAATACTCATTGGAATATAAAGGTTCTGAGCTAATTGCTGTTATTTAACCATCCTATTGTTGGCTTTTAAACTCTTCCTCTGAATTATTTTTCTTCTACCATATTGGTTATCGTGGCTTCATTTTATGATTTGCTAGAGGGCATTGTGTAAATGTTGTAATCCAAGCATCATGCCCCTAGGACATTGTTATTAGTGAGCTTGTTCAATTTTCTGCTAAATTTTCATAATTTTCTTGAGCTTGAATATTAGAGTTGGGGGAGAACTAATATTGGGTCCTATTTGTTTCAGTAATGTTATGGTTAAAGACATGACAATTTTGGCGCCCCTTAATGCTCCAAATACTGATGGTATAGACCCAGGTATGCTACTTCTCTGTTCTTGAGCTCTTCCTAACGCTCATCGGTGGAAGCAATGGCCAGGGTGAAAAGGACTGTTTGATTTCATTTTGCAGACTCGAGCACCAACGTATGCATTGAAGACTGTTATATTGAGAGTGGGGATGACCTTGTAGCAGTGAAGAGTGGATGGGACCAGTATGGCATCAAAATGGCTCGTCCAAGCTCCAACATCACAGTGAGAAGAGTTTCGGGCACAACCCCAACTTGCTCTGGGGTTGGAATTGGCAGTGAGATGTCGGGTGGTATTTTCAATGTGACAATTGAAGATTTGCATGTGTGGGATTCAGCAGCAGGGGTGAGAATAAAAACGGACACAGGAAGAGGAGGATACATAGCAAATATTATTATAATTAACATAACAATGGAGAGAGTCAAGATTCCTATTAGGTTCAGTAGAGGATCCAATGACCACCCAGATGAAGGATGGGATCCAAAGGCCATCCCTGTCGTGAAAGGTATTTCTATTAGTAATGTGGTTAGTGTGAATTCAACAAAAGCCCCAGTTTTGCAAGGAATCAAGAACGCCCCATTTGGTGAAATATGCATGAAAAATGTTACAATGATCGGTTTGGCACCATCTGCAATGTGGCATTGCGAGTTTGTTTCAGGATATGCCATTGAGGTTTTTCCAATGCCATGCCCACAGTTGCTGAATAATTTGACTTGGTGTTCGTACTCTTGAAGTACAATGTTCTACATTGATTGTAATTTTTGCATTTAGTGGGTCGGCCAGACAGTATATTTCAGCTCCCCATCAGGCTAATTACAGTAGAACAACCACATTGCTGGTGCGGTTGGATATGATTGACTTGAAGAATGACATTGGAGGAGTGCAATGAGCAGATGAGTGCAGTGAACAATTCTGAGTTGCATAAACTCTTGCTTGGGCATGAGCTCTCACATTGCAGGTGGCTTGGTAACAGACAACAGATTTCACAGATAGGCCAAATGTCGGGCCGAACTGATTTGTCCTAATGTTGTACAGTTTTGCTTGAGGTTTGTTCCATTCTCAGGTACTTGTAGTTTTAAATCCAAATCATCTAGTGGTTTAATGTTATACAACGTCGTGTGTTTTTGATAGTAACTTGGCTTTGTTGCAGGTGGAGGATGCGTATGGAATTCAAGAAGTTTGATTGTCACAATATTTGCAATTTCTGTAGCTTTTGTTTATATGGATTTTACAAGTGGAATTATAAGAGTTTCATTTCAACTTATATGAACAACTAATATTTATATGGGCTATTTATTTATTCAAGCGGCTCAAAGTCAAAGCTTTTATTTTGGAAATTCATGAATTGGCAAGTTTGTTAAAAAAAATAAAAATAAATGTAGGACTCCTCGAAAGTTCTATATTAGAAAATTTTTATAGTTCAAAGTCAAACTGTTGAATATTTAGTTATTTTTCCTTTGATCATAATTTAAATTATCTCGAAAAATGCTCCACTCAAAAAAAAAAATAAAATAAAAATTGCGCTCTTAAAAAATTCCATATTAAATAATTATTTATAATTTAAATAATTGAAAATTTAGATATTTTTTTCGTTTGATTAAATTTTGAATTTTACCCACCTAAAATGTATTATATATATATATATAAAACTCCATACCAGAGGAAGCATTATCTATTCTACGATGCTAACCGCTCCAAAATTCCCATAGTTCCTTTTGTGCGCCTAATTTGTGCCTACTAATCCAGATGCTGAGACTATTTTATTATAATACAACCAGAATCAAGAGGCAAGATAAACAACTATAGGGAAAAATTAAGAGTTAAGATGGATGTAGAGTTTAATTGTTCAATTGGAAACTACATACATGTAGAGGAAGGGAAGAAAAATTAAAGAGAGACCTTTCCCCATTCACCATTTCCAGAAAACATTTGAGCCACACTTGTATTTGTCCTTTCCTTCACACTCCAAAGCCAAATCATCGGAGATGAATGGTACTTTCTGCAGCCAACCAAATGATCAATTTTTATGTTTAACTAATCAAGAAGGGGTTTAATTACTTCAACCGTCATAAAAATATAGGAGTTATAATACTAAGGTCACAACAAAATTTTGGAACAGTATCACAAAAAGTATATTTAATCGGACTGCACAATTCTCCGGCACCAATTAGCCAATTAGAAAATGCCACATGCTTTGAAATTTGTGCACC